>CP116447.1:75398878-76042699 GCA_028216015.1 Quercus dentata
GGTAGGGATGGCAATGGGGTGGGGCGGGGCCGAAGGATGAGATCTTCGCCCCCGCCCTGCATGGATTTTTCGTGCCCCATCCCCGCCTCGCCCCGCATGACGGGGAAAATTTCTTGCCCCATCCCCGCCCATTAAGGTCCCGCGAAGACCCACGAAGCCCCGCCCTACACCGTAAAACTTTATTTCTTGTTAATTTTCCCTACAACTATTACCATTTTTTCAAATAAAATGACATGTTTCAATAATAAAAATATACATGAAATTATAAATAAATTTATTCTATCAAATCAAACTAATTTTTAGCAAAAACTAAATAATATTATCTAAATGTTTAACAAGACAATATCACAACAAAAATCTCATAACATGATAAAATAAAATTTTAACAAGCTTAAAGAAACATGTTGTTATGCAGCCAAATGCCCACACAAAATTACAAAAACAATGACACAAACACATATTTAGAGCCACAGACTCGTAACTCATTAAAAAAAATTATATTATGTTCATGATGAAAAGGAAGTTGAGAAAGACTGTATGAATCATGAATGAAATCATCAATTCAATAGTATATAAATTTGTTTCCAATAAAGACAAAAAAGAAGAAGTTAAAATTGGTACCTTATTTCCAACTTTGCTAGAGAGAAAAAAGAGGTAAAGCCATGTTAGGTAGAATAAAATAAGCTAATAATATTTTTGTTTAAATAGTAGGGTTTTAGGGTAGAATAAAATTACAATTTAACCCTTATTAATGCGGGGCGGGGCGGGGATGGGGTGGGGCGGGCGGGGTGGGTCTAAAAAGTGTAAACCCATCCCCGCCCCGCCCCGTGGTGTGGGTCTAAAATCTCGCCCCATCCCCGCCCCACCACCTTTGCGGGGCGGGGAAAACCTGCATGGGGCGAAGTGGGGAGGGGCGGGTCAAGCGGGGCGGGGAAAAATTGCCATCCCTACTAGTGGGTACGGAGGACCACAAGGACATTATTGATGTCTTCAAGGCGGTGCAGGAGATTGGCCGTGTAAAACCTTCGAACCTTGAGGCCCCGAATGAGGAGGCAACTACTCTTGCGGCGGCGGCTACTCGGAGGCCAAGCACTACCGAAAGCCCAAGCCCAAGCATAGCTCTGCCGGACGCCCCGCTTGTTGCTACTCCTCGGGTTGTCTCTACCCCCGATCCCTCTCCATCCACCCCACTGCTATCCTTTAGGCCCACCATCCCTTCACCTACCTCACATCCATCCCCTAGGCCCACCATCCCTTCACCCATCCCACATCTACCCCCTAGCCCCACCATCCCTCCACCCACCCCACATCCATGTCTTGGGTCCGACATCTGTCCACCCACCCAATGGTCATTTCACGAGTTGTCACCCATTCTATCTGTTGATTTGGGTATTGATCCAACCCCTCTTGACATGCAGCAGGAGCCAACCTCCCACCCTATGTCTATTGGCCTTTCTTCGGGCATCAACCCACCACATGTTCAGGCTGAGCGGGCTGTTGGGTTACCTACTGTGCGAGAAGGTCGGTTGAAACGCATATCAAAGGCACCTCCTTGTGGGACAGGGGGCACAAACATGGATACAGAGTTGGGCTTGAGGCATTTGACGAAGGACATGCAAGACCTTTTCCTCATTATACAAGACAGTGTAAGGTTCAAAAAAGGTAACTCAAATGAGTAATTCTTCCTTTGTAGAGTGAAGTGGAGTGTGAGGTTGTGGGTTTAACTAATTGTTGTATGATGTTTGCTTGTTCAATTCCAATGACCAACACTATACTTTGCCAAGACCAACCAATGAAAATCTGGTCACAGAATGGTTTGTGCACTTTCGATGGGACTTGAGGTGTAAGGTAAGAGTCAACTGGTTTCAGATGTCATGTGGTGTCACTTATGCTCACGTCTGCTGACTTGATATTCTCAAAGGTTTCCGAGAAAGGCGCAAATGCTCGCTTTTGCTTCATTTTTTTTAAAAAAAATTTCTAGAGAAGTTTTGTTTTGATTGAAAATAGTGTAAACAACATTTTTGTGAATGATATGTGGTAATGAATTTGTGTTATGTTAACTGCTTCACTCATGGTTGTTTGTACAATTTGATGGTTTGTAATTTGCATGGGGATAAGGGTTGCGATTGGTCTTTTTGGTGGTAGATAGTACCCGGTTGTCGGTATTGGACAGGCTGCAGAAGTTTGACATGAAGTCAAATATATGGATATGAGGAAGGATTTTTAAATTTAGAACATTATCAAGAAGCAAGTAGCTTGAATACCGACCAAAGCTTCTTCACCTTTAATAACTTATGCGCCTTGCAATGGTCTAGGTCTTGTCCATGAAGACTGTTATCACGAAGATGCGATTAATGTCATTGGTGGATCTTGCTTCAGATGAATCTGGCTAGATTCCATATGCTCTCATCAGAGATACACTGAGGGTAAATTTACTTTACTGTTCTGCATTTGTTGGTTTTGTTGTTGTCCTGTTGCATTTATTTTAATTGATTTAAGTTGCAGATCAATGATGATGAGGTGGAATTATGGGTGGTTGGGAAAATGGGGTTAATTCCCAATTCTGGCCTAACAAAGGTTGCGAGTCACACTAAAGATAGGTTTTTGCAATCACAATATCCAATCAGATTTAGCTGTGGGGAATCATCACCGACATGTAACCTTATTTTGTCTCAGTAGATAAGGTATTGTTTGTTTATATATAGGATTAGAGAAGTATCCTTTTCATGTATTCCTACTGATGTATTTGATATTTCCATTTTTAACTTGTATAGCTTTGAAGAGGCAAGATTGGCAATGCTGGTTGTGAGGCCAGTTATGTTGGTTACTGATGAGAGCTGTCACTGCTGGGATTCAACTTCCAAAAAGATGACATACCTTCCCTGAGGTGGCATGTTTCTTTGAATTCCCTTTCCTCAGATTTCATGAAGATGTGGAATGGTATGTAGTCTTGTGGACATTTAAAATGCTGCTCTGAAGAATGATGACGTAATGGATTGAAGAGTTTACCTGCTGTTTGACAATAGTACTTGCTTTCATTTTTTCCAGTATTAGCTACTGAAATGCTGAAGAAGAATTCGACTAAGTTCTCTGCCATTGAACAACTGCTGGGCACATGACGGTGCTGTTATAATATGCTTCACATCAGGTACAAGTTCAATATCTTTTTTTCCTTATAAATTCTATATGGATTTTGATTGTGGATTAGGAAATGCTGCTGCCTAATTGCGTAATTTATTGCCTTTCAAAAACTTCCATAAGTAATTTTTAGATGAGTCATTTGATTAATTTGGGCAGTCCTTATAGGTGTACTGTCTGGAAATAAAAATCCCTTCTAGTAAGCAGTACCCTTGCATTAATAAGATCATATGCATTATTTTGTGAATTTTTTATGCTTAATTTATTTAAAGCACATCATGTCCTAACAATTTGCAGACGGGTATACTACTGTTTTACTATTCTGTCTTCCCAGATGGTGTCTCTTCTAAATCATCAATATAACACCCTTTTGCTATCTTTAAGTTCACTCCAGAAATTTAATGCTTCTACCCCTCCACAATGTCTTGCTTTTTTATACAGTATGCATCATATAGCTCAATGCTAGTAAATTGTAGCTATGATGTATGTAGTTTACTCATAGTATACAGAAATTTCATGCTTCCATATTCAATAACTGACCAAATTTCTAGCCACTCCCATAATAGATTAGCTTGGGCTCCTGAACAGCTAGAATGAGTGTTTTATGGATGAAAACCTATATATATATAAAATAAAATAAAATAAAAAAGTGTTTTATGGATGAAATGACCGTTGAGTATTACACAATTAGCATTTCTATCTATGCTAATTAGCTGGGTCACTTAGTTGTGGACAAAAGAATGCAAATACATATAAGTTGGTGTTTCCTGTTGTTTTGGAGAAATGGGTGCCTTTTGTTTTTGCTATTATAGACAGTGAACTATCAAAAATGCATTATTTATTTTTTCATTACTTGTATTTTTTAGTATGGTGCATATATGCAAATGGGTATTTCTCAAGTTTCAGTCTTGCTCTATAATTTCCACCTAAAATATGTAGCATTTTTCGTGGGAATTCAGGCTTTTGAGGCAGCAATGATTTTCTGATTATATTTCCTTTTCTCTGTCTTTCTCTCTCTACAATGATTTCTCTTTTATGTATTTATTGAACTTGAAACAATAATGAAAATCACCAAAATATATGATATGATGGAGCAATATTCAGTATTTTTTTAATAAAAAAAATACTGTAATGATAATTGATTTACTGTCTCTGCAACCAAGCAGAGATGTATTGCATAAATACAACTGTGTACTTCAGTCAAAGTTATTTATTCATTTTGATCCTTATAATTTTTTTTTCCTTTTTGAGTTTATTTAAAGGCTTCTAATTTATCCCCTTCACTTGAAAGTAACTTCTTCATATTGTGAGAAAATTTGTGTTTCAGAAATGTCTCATCATAGTGTAAGATCTCTCATGTTACTTTATTGATATTTTGTGTTTAAGCAGAGTCCAGACGGGGACATAATAGATTGTGTTCACACGTCTCACCAGCCAGCTTTTGATCATCCATTCCTTTCAGACCATAAAATTCAGGTCCATAATATTCACCTATGTATCTCCATGATTTTTTAAAACATAATTTTGTAAACTGCTTCTAATTTGTTTGGTTTTTTTGGTCTATCAGATGAGGCCTAGTTATCACCCAGAAGGGCTTTTTGATGAGAGCAAAGTGGCTGCAAACCCCATAGAACGATCAAACCCAGTTAAACAGCTGTGGCACCAAAATGGCAAGTGCCCTGAGGGCACCATTCCCGTTAGGCACACAAAGGAGGATGATATTTTGAGAGCAAGCTCAATCAAAAGATATGGAAGGAAGAAGAGAAGAACCGCCCCTCAGCCCAGGTCAGCAGATCCTGATCTCATCAATCAAAGTGGTCATCAGGTAATTAAAGTTGTGAACTTTTTCTTCTTTTTAAAGTAGTAAAGTGGCTTTTCTCATTGTTATCATGTTCAATTGTTTTTAATTTCTTTGTTGCTTTTGTTTAGTCTTTTTCTTTTGGGGTTGTTTAGCATGCAATAGCTTATGTCCAAGGAGTTAAGTATTATGGAGCAAAAGCAACCATCAATGTTTGGGAACCCAAAATTCAACAGCCTAATGAGTTCAGCTTGTCTCAGCTTTGGATATTAGGAGGTTCTTTTGGTGAAGATCTTAACAGCATTGAAGCTGGGTGGCAGATACTATTATAAATAATACTTGGACTTGACAAAAAAATAATTAAACTAACAATTGGAAACAGGTAACACTGTTTCAATCTTTAAGCCCATTGTTAAATTATTACTTGAACATGCATGAAACAGGTTACCCAGATCTATATGGTGATAACAACACAAGACTTTTCACCTGCTGGACCGTAAGCTACTAAGCTTTCATATTTCAGCTTCTCCTGAACTACATGTCTTTTTGTGTATGCCTTTTGTTGATTTTAATAGATATGTTAATGGATTTTCCTCTCATACTTTGATTTCTGTGAATGTATTTCAGAGTGATGCATACCAAGCCACAGGTTGCTACAACCTCCTCTGCTTAGGCTTTATTCAAATTAACAGCGAGATAGCAATGGGAGCAAGCATCTCTCCTGTTTCTGCATATCGCAATTCCCAATATGATATTAGTATACTTGTCTGGAAGGTAAAGGCCAAAGCACCCTCACTCAGCCCCTGATAAAATACTGATCACCCTTTATAATAATAGGATTGAGAAAGGTAGATGGAGCTGATACTGCCAAGGATGGATGCATGTGAGCGTCAATGTTGATTGTCCTTTTCGTAGGGTACTTCCATTAGATGTGCAAATTGATCCTTGGCACTGTCAGCAGCAAAATCAGTACCTCCATGTGTAATTGAGGGTAGGGAGTCAAAAGACATCATTGGACAGTTCTGATGTTAAGAATCTTTTGCCAGTTTCTTTTGGTCATTGATTTGGACACTCACTGTAAATGACGAAAGAAAACTATTACTTACAGACATTGGAAAGTTTAGAGTTGCCTTTTTTTGCACATCATAAAATTTTTTTAGAACACTATAATTATATTCTAGCTTTTCGTTGCCTTTGGTTAACATAGTTTGGATCCTGGGACAGATTTGTTATCATTTGAGCAATTCTTGATTCAATGTATGGTAATGGTGAAGTGCATATTGGAATGTAAAGAATACAAGCCTACTCTCAATGGTCGGGTGATGGATGAAAATCAGATTACACAAGAGTAGATAAAGAAAAACATTTCAAATGCATTTGGTGGTATATTGACTTCGCTTCTGCCCAATGAACGGATAGTACTCTTATGTAATGTATTGATATTTGAGCCCGATTGTACACCTGCGAGAGATTGTGATTCTATTAGCAAATATTTTTTCATCATGAGATTGTAATTTAATTAAAGGGTGTAGAAGTACAAGCCCGATTGAGATGTAATCATCTAATATGTTACTGCATTTTTGGACTTTCATATTCAAAAGCAATTTTACATTTGCAATTATTTACCTGTTAGTGACCAAACATATAACAACTTTTCTATTTTAATAAGATCCATTCAGCTACAAGTTCATTATATTTTATATTGGCTGCCAACTTATTGGCTGCCATTAAAAAAAACCTCTCACTAAAACTTGAGTCTTTTACACTCAAGTTCCATAAAAAGAGTAAAAATAAGAGTAAATCGAGCATTAGAAACTCGAGTTCCATTTACTACTCGAGTTCACTAGCAATGAGTACACTACGTAGAGAGTTCAAAATTATTTACGGCCAAATGCCATTAGAAAAATTCCCAATGGAAATCAAGTCTCTGAAACTTGATTTCCGTTTGAGTGGCTTTTTGGTAAATAAGACCACTACAAATTGAGCCTTTGAAACTCAATTTGCATTGGAAATCGAGTTTCAAAGACTCGATTTCCACCGAGTTCCCCCCCCCCTTCCTTCCCCACTGCAAACAATAAACCAGAAATTTTTTTCTTCCTCGCTGTGATAAACCAAATCCAGAACAAATCACATGGGCAGTAGTAAACAACTAGATACAAACATAATATATATATATATATATATATATATATATATTATGATACCATTCAAACATAATATATATATATATATATATATTATGATACCATTCAAAGGGAGAGTACATCGGATGCAAAAAACTGGATTAAAATAGTTATTGTTCATGGGCATTATAGTTGCCCTCTTAGCCACAGACCAAACAGAGTTAACCAATACATGAGGCATACAAAAAACATTACTAGCTATCATTGAACTTGCCAAAGTACTAACTACTAATGCCAAAGTACTATCATTGCTAGCGTTATAGGCAAACACCGCACAACGCAACTAATGTACCGAGTACAATGGATAGCGAATAGTTCAATTATAACAACATTCAGCCATAAACAAAAATAACAACTAAGTCAATACAACATAGTCTACATAGTCGCCTAGCACTTGTCCATACCGAAGATAACCACAATTCCCACGTACAATGCCATTTCAAAATCGAGTCTCTATTTGCACGACAAACATTAAAATATGGTTGTTACTTCCCAAATGCGAAGAACAACAAGCAAATGAAACTACGAGCATATTATATAAAAACAACGATAGCACTTGCCTAATTTGTAGCACTACCGCTTGTTGAAACCCCATGGGAATTGAGACATCTTCTGCGGTTATGCCCCTCTTCATGACACACTCCACATCTCCGCCTTGGTTGAATCTCCCTCAAGTTCGAATCTTCCCTTCGACTTCCTTGTTCTCCCTGTACCCCATCCATTTCATTCCTTATTCTTAACTTCACAGGACAACCTTTGGCCCACAACAGCTGTGGGTCAGGCACCCATCGTGGTTCGTGAACGTCCCTCCACAATGACTCTGACTTTGGCACCATAAATTGATGTGCATATGTATGAATGGCGTTGTCCAAATTATAACATGGGTCAATATACCTGGTCACATCGAGGTGTAGACCTTGAAGAACTTTAATTGCATGTGAACAAGGGATCTTAATGTTTTGCCACTTTCCACAACCACGTTCTAGCAAATATGTGTACTTCATATTTGTGGTTTCCCCCTCCACCTCTATGGTCGTTGTACGAGGTAACCACTTGATATACATCGGTTTCATGATTAAAATTCTTGAGTGTGTCCTGCAATTTTCTGCACATTTTTGGTATAGATCCCCATTGCATAATCAAACCACACCTTACCTTGAGAGAGATTATAAGTAATTTCTTTATGTCGATTGTGGAAATATGCAACAAGTTTTTACCAAGTGAACTCAACCATTGCAGTAATGGGCAAACCACGAGCACCTTTAAGTACCCCATTAAAGTACTCAGAGACATTGGTTGTCATTGCCACGTAACGTCTTCCACCATCATGTGACTGGGTCCATTTGTCCAAATCCTCACTCATTAGATATGTGTAGGGCATATAGCGTGCAAGATGGGGATCATCAAGGTCTACACTCCTCAATGCATTAATCTTGACATCCTTAATGATTTGCATTATGACATCCTGCAATTTTACGCACATTTTTGGTATAGATCCCCATTGCATAATCAAACCACACCTTACCTTGAGAGAGATTATAAGTAATTTCTTTATGTCGATTGTGGAAATATGCAACAAGTTTTTACCAAGTGAACTCAACCATTGCAGTAATGGGCAAACCACGAGCACCTTTAAGTACCCCATTAAAGTACTCAGAGACATTGGTTGTCATTGCCACGTAACGTCTTCCACCATCATGTGACTGGGTCCATTTGTCCAAATCCTCACTCATTAGATATGTGTAGGGCATATAGCGTGCAAGATGGGGATCATCAAGGTCTACACTCCTCAATGCATTAATCTTGACATCCTTAATGATTTGCATTATGACATCCTGCAATTTTACGCACATTTTTGGTATAGATCCCCATTGCATAATCAAACCACACCTTACCTTGAGAGAGATTATAAGTAATTTCTTTATGTCGATTGTGGAAATATGCAACAAGTTTTTACCAAGTGAACTCAACCATTGCAGTAATGGGCAAACCACGAGCACCTTTAAGTACCCCATTAAAGCACTCAGAGACATTGGTTGTCATTGCCCCGTAACGTCTTCCACCATCATGTGAGTGGGTCCATTTATCCAAATCCTCACTCATTAGATATGTGTAGGGCATATAGCGTGCAAGATGGGGATCATCAAGGTCTACACTCCTCAATGCATTAATCTTGACATCCTTAATGATTTGTGTAAGAACCAAGTATAAGAATTCTGGGCCTCGGATCACTTGGGCTCACAATTTATTTGTAGTGGGTTTAAGGATTTCCTACAATGGGTCGTTCTCGAGAGAGAGACTCAAAGTAACACTCAGTTGAAATATTCTCTCCTTGACTATTTTCTCTCCATTTTTCTGAACCCCTTCTTCTCCCAACTTTCTTCTATTTATAGTCAAGGTTAGTGGGGAGATCATGATTACAATCACCGTTAGTGCTCTTTGAAGGTCCAGTATTATCGGCTAAAGTGGTTGTTTAGGTGAAAGGGCGGTGCAAAGATTTATGATCTTGGAACTTGGTTCCATTTTCACCGGTCATGTTCGGCGACTCACGTTCCGTGCATATCATGTTCTTCCGGATGTGACTCATGCGCTCTTAGGGAAGGATCAACCGGTCAACTCGGGAACTTAATACCCAAAAACTTGTTTATTCTCTAAGGCGTTTCATGAAGGGCATAAGGTAACTGGAATTTTCGCTGGGCTGCAGCCGAGGGCGGTATGGGCTTGGGCCGGGGCCTAGATGGGTCGGGGCCCAAGGACAAGTATGGGCCTTGGTAGCTTGGTGCCGTACAATAGCCCCCTTGATTCATACTCGGTTGCCGAGGAGAATCAAGGAGCCGCCAGGCCTTTTGATCCCGGGAATTCACTAGCCGGGACTTTCGGCTGTCACTTCTCATTAATACTTATCTCAAAAGACGCGCCGTACCGCATGGCGCCAGTGCGATCGTCATTATTGCTCGGACGGTTCGTGAACCAAGCGCGCGCGCAAATCGATTACGCTTGGCATTCGTTGGGTCGCTCGTAGGGTGTGCCCATTTATTGCTTGATTGAGTGTTTCTTCTTCCCCGTTTCTTTTGGCTCTATAAATAGTCCTTCTCCACACACCATTTCATTTTTCCTTCGCCTACGATCTTTTAGTGCCTACTCTCTGCCGACCATATTTGTGTGTGCTTGCTCGCTCGCGTTCTTTTCCTCCTTAGCACCCAAAGTAAGTCTTTCTTCCCTTTCTGTTCCTTGACTTTGTTTCTTTGAGTTCATTCTTGTAGTTTTAGGCTCTGTAGATCGGTTATTCTTACCTTCTAGATACCCGGCTGCGTTGGCCACCTTTAGGAGTAAATTTAGTATCCCCAATGACGTGGACGTGGCTTACGCCATGAGAGTGATATGGAATTCCACCGAGGGGGCGGTACGGCCTTCTTTCCTTTGATGTCCATTTTAGAAGGTGGGGTTAGGTTCGGTAGATCCCCTCCCGATAAACACACTCTCCTACTATGGGCTGTGCCCCGACCAGCCTTCCCCCAACTTTTATCGGGTAGTTAGTTGTGTCAGCCGATTGAACCAAACCTTTAACTTACAATTAGACCAACATGATATTAACCAAATGTACAGTCTCTGTGGGAGCAAATCCACAAACTATTATTTAAAGACGAGGGATGCTCGGGTATGGGCGATATCGTGCCTACCCGGATTCGAACAGAACTCCGCCGGGAGTTCGTCAGTCTTGGCAATTGGCTTGCCGGGGAGATCCTTTGCCCCTCACACGGCGTGAAGTGGGTTCGTACCATCCCCCTCCTAAAATTGTTTAAGTAAAAGAAAAAAATTTTATTTTTATTTTTATTTTTATATTGGCAAAAGCTAATGCGTCACCTGTTCTTTTGCAGACGGCAAAGTGTTTACTCGGGACATCAGAGCAGTCCACACCGGGGACTTAAACTTCGTCCTCCGTTCCGAGATCTACGTGCATTGGGACGGGCAACTCGGCCTCACACCGATCCTCGGCGTGGAACCGGTTTATTCTACACGGCAGCCTTTCAAGCAGGCGTTGACAGTTGACTGCCCCCTACTATCGTACATAGACGTTCGATACGTGAATTTCTTGCCGCCGAAGCTTACAACCGGGGAGGCGAGGGAGTTTGGTCCACGGTTCACTGCCGCGGACGAATTAGTTCCCCTGCGAGACGATTCCGCGGAACAGGTTTCTCGGCGCCTTAGAGAGAGAGCTCACGAAGCCATTCAACAAGGGGATCAAGTCGAAGAGCAGCCCCCTCCCGAGGATCCACTCCCGAGCCTCAACGACAAGTGATAGAAGCGGCTAACTTGCTAGTGAAGCAATCCGACCAGGAGCAAGAATGGTGGCAAGGAGAGTAATGACCCTTGAGAGGTTCGTGCACGGTGCCCGGCCGACCAACCAGCCCCCGCCTACTCAAGGTCGGGGTCCAGCGTCTCAACCTCCTCCCCCTCCGCAGTCCGGACGGGCCCGCAAGAAGCAGAAGGTATCCGAGCAACCTTCCACTGGCCCGGAGGATGCCGTAGTTCAGACTCCCCCCCGTCCATCCGGTGGAATCGTCATCCGCGAGCCGCCAACCGAAGCTATCACGGGGGGCGCGTCCTCCTCCCAAGTGGCTCCGGCATGGGAGCCTAAGTTCCTTTTGGACGGCAAGCCACGCGCCCTCCACCGCCTCCGTTCGGATGTGGGATAAGGGCGGCGGCGGTCGATCGCCTGACTTTGGCTGGAGCTCTTCAACTCCCCGAGGATGTGCATGCTTTCGAGGATGGGTCCGAGGAGTCCGTGGGGCGCCGGTTAGAGTGGCATGCCATTGCGGTAATTCTTTTATCTCTTTACTTTCGTATATATATATATTTCCTTTGGTTTCTTTGTTAACCCCCGTGCTTGCTAGGCCGCTCAACTAGCTCATATCGTGGCCGCCCGGGCGCGGGAGCTTGATGAGGAGAATGAGCGCGAGAAGGGGGGGCGGGAGGAGGCCGATAAAAACGGCTAAGGAAAAGGCAAAGATTCTTTGAAGCTGCCGAGAAGAAGAAGGCTGCTTTGCCGTGGAGAAGTTCCGAGCATCAATTTGAAAAAGATCATGAGACCTCCCGGCCAGGCAAAATGAGAGGGAACTCAAAGCGCCGAAGCCCTCGGCCTCAACACTTCCCATCTTGACGAGATAGCCGATCTCGGGGCCGGCTTAGCGGCCGCGAAGCAAAAATGGTATGACGTAGGCTTCGCGGATGCCGAGAACTCCGCAGAGCCGGTGGTGGACGGGGCTCGGCGTACGGGTTTCGAGGCCGGGTGGTTTTTGCTCTTCGAGGCAATGGGAGTTCACGAAGACTCGCCGCCGAGGACCTGACCAGATTCCATTTCCGATCCCCCGTACTGCCGGCCAGACACCCCGGCTGCTCTTGATGAGGAGGAGACGGCCAAGATGAGGGAGTTGGTTGAGCAAATCGACTCTCATGCCGAGCCCGAGGAACCGGAGGCCACGAGTGTACCTACTGTGCGGGAACTTCTTGACCGGACCCAGCATTTCTCCCTGATCGTCCGGCAGGAAGTGCCACCACCGACTCAACCTCCTAGTTGATTTAGCATACTTTTATTTCATTTTTTTATTCGAACCGTTGCTTTATTGGTTTTATTTGCCTATGTCACCGGGATGTGGTGATTGAATTGTTGTTTTTATTGGTTTTATTTGCCCATGTCACCGGGATGTGGTGATTGAACAGTTGCTTTTATTTATTTAATTGGTAGCCCGTTTTCTTTTCCTGTTTCAATTTGAATGAAATTATATCCGTTCGTGTGTTGCTTGAATTATACCAGTGCTATGGCCGCTTAATAGAATGGTACCCCCGAGAACTTTGTTGCGGCGTATTTGTGTTTAGTTTTGAGAGCGCTATTTGGACTTGGTTTTTGTAAAAAGGGTTAGGTTTTTATCAGGTTTTGGTTTAACCTAGAATTGGGTTCTTGTCTTCATAGATTCATTTGCAAGGTTCACACGTGCTCGGTGATTTTGACCGAGCCGAGGGTTAGGTTCCTGCCCTTAAGATTTATTCGTCAGGTTTTTCTCTGCTCGGCGACATTGATCGAGCCGAGGGTCAGGTTTCTGTCCTTGGTATTTATTTGTAAGGTTTTCACCTGCTCGGCGATATTGATCGAGCCGAGGGTCAGGTTTCTGCCCTTAGGATTTTGTTCGTAAGGTTTTCACCTGCTCGGCGATATTGATCGAGCCGAGGGTCGGGTTTCGCCCTTAGGATTTTGTTCGTAAGGTTTTTCACCTTTCGGCGATATTGATCGAGCCGAGGGTCGGGTTTTTCGCCCTTAGGATTTTGTTCGTAAGGTTTTCACCTGTTCGGCGATATTGATCGAGCCGAGGGTCAGGTTTCTGTCCTTAGTATTTGTTCGTAAGGTTTTCACCTGTTCGGCGATATTGATCGAGCCGAGGGTCAGGTTTCTGCCCTTAGGATTTTGTTCGTAAGGTTTTCACCTGTTCGGCGATATTGATCGAGCCGAGGGTCGGAGTTTCGCCCTTAAGATTTTGTTCGTAAGGTTTTCACCTGTTCGGCGATATTGATCGAGCCGAGGGTCGCTTCGTCCTTAGTATTTGTTCGTAAAGTTTTCACCTGTTCGGCGATATTGATCGAGCCGAGGGTCGTTTCGTCTTAGGTTCTCGTGGCGATTCACTTGGTGCGCGGTTATAGGGTCAAAAACAAAGCAAAGACAAAAAAGTTAATCGTACTCATAATCTTCATAGAACGCAAGTTTTGGCTTACATCGATGGTTACGCGTAGAATTTCTTGAGGTTGTTGGCGTTCCATGGTCGGGAGCGGCCTCTCGTCCAGGTCCTCCAAGTAGTAAGCCCCGCCCCTGCGACGATCGTGACTCTGTGACGGTCCCTCCCAACTCGAGCAAGCTTCCCCTGCAGCCATGTCCCGCATGTTCCCCACTACCCTTCTTAATACCAATTCCCCGACCTTTGAATTCCTGGTCGTTACATTTCGGTTGTACCTTTGCTTGACTCTGCTGGTACTCGGCAAGACGTACGGTTGCGGCCTCCCCGCACTCTTCTAGCCAATCCAATTTGCTCCATCATAAGGTCGGCGTTATGCACGGGTCAAACCCGACGACCCGCATCGCTTTGCATAAGCTCACCTCGGTTGGTATCATCGCTTCGCTCCGTATGCCGGAGAAAATGGGGTTTCCCGTGGATCTCCTGGGGGGGTCGTGCGGTAGGCCCACAAAACACTTGGGTAGTTCTTCCGCCCACCTTCCTTTCGCTCCATCCAACCTTCTCTTGAGCCCATTCAAAATAGTCTTGTTTCTTTGCTTGACTTGGCCGTTGCTGCGGGGGTATGCGGGGTTGAATACTTGTTCTTGATGCCGAGCTCGCCGCAAAAAGGTCCGAAAAGCGTTCTTTGTCGAACTATAGCCCATTGTCCGTCACTAGTGAATTCGGCACCCCAAACCTTGTAACTATGTTTTTCCACACAAACTTTTTCACGTCGGTATCCCGGATATTGGCCAAGGCTTGACTTGACCCACTTTGTGAAGTAATCCACCGCCACCAAGACAAAACGCGGTTCCCGTTACTTGGGGAATGGCCCGAGGATGTCAAGCCCCCATTGTGCAAATGGCCACGAGTCGCCGACAGGATTTAGATGTCCGGCCGGGCCGATGGATCATTGGGGCGTGCTTTTGACATTGTTCGCAACTCCGAACATATTCGGCGGCGTCCTTCTCGCATGCGGGCCACCAAAACCCTGCGTCATTGCTTTGTGTGCTAAAGATCGTCCCCGGCGTGCCCGCCCGATACTCCTTCATGCGGCTCGGTCAGAAGTTCCTTGACTTTTTCGGGATGCGAGGCACAAGAGGTAAGGGCCCGCGAAGGACCTTTCAGACAACTTTTGGTCAGGAGACAACCGAGTACACAGGAGCCGTTCGTCGAATCTTGTTGGCCTCGGCCTCATTCTCCGGAACTTTGTCTTCGGAAAGAAAGTCTATGATCGGGTTCATCCAACATGGTCCGCCACCACCACTGCGCAACCTCTACTCCGGCCAGGTCGGGGGCGGTTTTCACACAGATGCTTGGTTCCCTTACAAGTTCAATCGTGATAAGCCTCGGGGTGTCCTCGGTAGGCGATGAGGCTAACGTGGCAAGAGAGTCGACATGTTTGTTCTGCGACACTGGCTACGGGATATCTTTACCGTTTCAAACTGACCGATAATTTGCTTTGCCGTACTCGGATAAGCTTTCATTCGGGGATCCCGAGCCTCAAGTCCCCCGGTGATCGATAAACAACCAGCCGAGAGTCCGAGTAGATTTCCACGTTCTCGGCGCCCGGATGCACACGCCCTTAGTCCCGCCAACGGGGCCTCATATTCGGCTTCGTTGTTCGAGGCTTTGAACCCTAATCGAAGGAATGTTCATCGCATACCCTCGGGGGTGATTATGACAATACCAGCCCCGGGCCCCATAGCATTTGATGCGCCGTCCACAAACAACCTCCACGGACGAATCTCGCACTCTACATTACACTGGCCTTCATTCTTAGGTGTAAATTCCGCGATGAAATCAGCGAGAATCTGCCCTTTCACCGAGCTTCTAGGCCGGTATCTTATGTCAAACGATCCCAACCGAGTCCCCATTTAGCAATCCGTCTGTGAAATCGGATCTCTTCAACGAAGGATCTGCAGTGGATACTCGGTGAGGACGAACACTGTGTGTGCCTGGAAGTAGTGTGGTAACTTCCTCGTAGCGTGTACCAAGGCCAAAACCAACTTTTCGAGAGGCGGATACCTTGTCTCGGCATCGACCAAGGTCTTGCTTACGTAATACACCGGTATTTGCACTCCCCGGTCCCGTAGTAATACAGCACTTACGGCATGATTAGTGACTGCAAGGTACATAAACAGATCCTCCCCGGGCTCCGGGGCCGTCAACCTCGGCGCCTTTGCCAAATACTCCTTTAGTTCTCGAAAAGCTTCATCGCAGCTCTCGTCCCCTTTGAAACCCCTTCCACTTCTTCAGCGGTTGATAGAATGGTCGGCAGCGATCGCGAGACTTGGAGATAAATCGGTTCGGGCGGCCAAGCATTCGGTGAGCACCTGCACCTCCTTAGGGTTGCTCGGTGGTTTTAGGCGATTGATTGCCTCTATTTGGTCGGGTTAGCCTCTATTCCCGAGTGGAGATCGGATAACCCAAGAACTTGCCCCCCACTCCGAAAGTGCACTTTTCGACATTGAGGCGCAGACTGTGTCGTCGTAGTATCTCGAATACTCCCCGAAGGTCTTGATATCAGCGACTCCTTTCTCGCTTTTTACTACCATGTCATCGATATAAACTTCAACCGTGCAACCAATTTTTTCCCGGAACATCCTCGTCATCATACGCTGGTAGGTGGCCTCGGCATTCTTCAATCCAAACGGCATGACTTCGTAGTGATAGTTCGCGTTCGGGGATATAAATGCTGTCTTCTCTCGGTCCTCAGGTGCTAATGCAATCTGGTGGTAGCCTTGGAAGGCGTCCGGAAAACTCATTCTCGGGTGCCCGCACGTGGCATCCACCACCGATCAATCTTGGGCATCGGGAACGGATCCTTGGGACATGCTTTGTTTAAATCGGTGAAGTCCACACAAACTCTCCATTTACCACTTTTCTTCTTCACTACGACGGTGTTTGCTAGCCATCTTGGGAAGAATATTTCTTTTATGACCCGGCTTCCTTGATCATTTGGACCTCCGGGTTTTGCTGCGTCGACGTGCTCCTTTGATGCTCTTCTCGGTTTCGCTTTTCGGAGGAAATGATGGGTCCACATTGAGTTTGTGAACAATGAACTCGGGGTCTACGCCGGGCACTTCATACGGGTTCCACGCGAAGACATCTATGTTTCGCAATGGGAACAACAACATCTCTACCCTTTCCCGGTCATTCATGCTCGTACCTACCTGGAAGTACTTGTCACTATCCGGGAGAATTCTTACCCTCAGCACCTCCTCGGCAACGTCCGCCCCCTTTTCCTGGGGTATCCGTAATTGCTATGCGGTCTCCTTCTCGGCGTGCTCGGCTTGGCCGAGCTGTTCCTTTTCCCTTTGGACCGCGGCTACGAGGCATTGCTTTGCCACCTGTTGATTCCCCCTTACTTCTACGACTCCGTACTTAGTAGGAAATTTTACTTTCACGTGAAGGGTGGACGGAACAGCCCCCTTGGCGTGAATCCACGGCCTCCCGAGGATTGCGGTGTAAGGTGCGAATGATCGGACTACTATAAACGTAACTACAACTTCCTTTCCCTCCATGTCAACCGGGAGTGAGATTTGCCCCTCGGGAATCACAATTCTCCCATCAAACGAGACCAATGGCGTATTATACTTCGCCAAATCCTGGGTCTTTAACCCGAGCCCTTCGAAGAGGTCCGGGTACATGACGTCAGACCCGCTACCCCGATCAATCATCACCCTCTTCACCAAGAATCCGCCTATCCGGGCTGTCACCACCAAAGCGTCGTCGTGAGGTTGGATGGTTCCTTCGAAATCATCTTCTCCGAACGAGATGTCTAGCCGTCCAACTCTCTTTCGCTTCTTGGATGATTCTCCTTCCGCGCAAGCTCTTGCCATTACCATCCTTGCCGCTGCTGCCCCCCTCGGTGCGGCATGAAAGACGTTGATTACTCCCCGGGGTGGTGGAAGGGGATTCCTTTTCTGTGGGGCGCCCTGCTCGTTTTCCTGGTCAGTAGAATCTGCTACAAACTCTTTCGGGTGCCCCGCCTTCACTAATCGCCAGAGATGATCTTTCAATACCCTACACTGCTCGGTGGTGTGCCCCTTGTCTCTGTGATAAGTGCAGTATAGGCTTTGGTTCCTCCGAGATGGGTCCCCCCCCCATTTTGTTCGGCCATCTGAAGAATGGCTCGTTCCTTATCCGTTCCAGTATCTTATGCACGGGCTCTTTAAACAACACATTAACCCCTTCGATCCGCACCTCCGATTCCTGCATTCTCAAATCCCTTTTCGGCTTTGGCGGCAAGATGCTTTGCCGAGATCTCCCTGTGAAAGGGGCTTTTCCCCTGCTTTGCAGCCGGTCATCCTCCGGGCGTTTGTACTCCTCTATGCGTCTCATCGGTTGCCTCATATCCTCCGGGGTCTCCTTGTCGGTGACTCCCTTAGTTCGAGAATCCTCGGGAGCCCCATCCACGAAGGTGCTAGCCGCAATTTTCTCGTTTCCCCACCAATCTCATTGTAGAGTTCCCAGTATCGGTGGCATAACTCGAAGGGTTTCCCGGCCCTCATTTTCATGGAAAGCAATGCGTCGACTGGTTGTTGCACTCGGCTGCATGTTACGAACTCTTCTTGCGAACTCCTGAATCAGCTCGGCGAAGTGTGTATAGAACCTTTCCGCAACCCATTGAACCATCTCGGTGCGGTAGAGCCGAGACTAGAGGGGAATACTTTACACATCAATGCATCGTTCTGCGCATGCAATGACATCATGTGGATGTAATGATCGACATGCTCCACGGGGTCTGTTCTCCCCTCGTAGGAATTAAATGGTGGGCGTGTGAATCCGCTCGGCATGGGTGCCCGCTCAATCTCATCAGAGAATGCAGACCGGGCTGCCATCCGCAAGGCCCCGCTCATAGCGTCCATCGCGGCGTGGTGGTGTTGCCGCTCCTCTGGTGATTTCGACCCTTGGTTATCATATCCATGCGGCCGGGAACGGTCCCGTCTACGACATGCCTCCCTGGAGTGACGACGTGACTCTTAAGAATGGGATCGGTCCCGGTGTTGTTGTGTAACAGCCCGGCTGGACCCTTCCCCGCCACGGTTCCTCCTGGGTTGGGGGTTGTGGTTCCTTTTGCGGCGCCGACCCCTCGCCTCCGGCTCCAAGTCCATTACCAATCGGCGCAACCGCTCCGGCTCTCGGTCCCTATCATCATGTTGCCGATGTGCCGAGATGTTTGAAATCGTCCGGTGTGTCCGGGCCGATCCTTCTCCCAATCCGGACCTTTCCTCTCCTCTTGAATGCTCCCTATCCTTCAACCGCTTCTGCCTTCTCTCCCTCCACGTCGATCCCCGAGAAGATCTGCGGAATTGCTTGGAACGTGCCCTCCTGAACGCTCCTCGGACATCTTGTTTGCTTGAGTCTCACTCGAACCACGGCCGAGGATTGCCCCACGGTGGGCGCCAATTGTAAGAACCAAGTATAAGAATTCTGGGCCTCGGATCACTTGGGCTCACAATTTATTTGTAGTGGGTTTAAGGATTTCCTACAATGGGTCGTTCTCGACAGGAGAGAGACTCAAAGTAACACTCAGTTGAAATATTCTCTCCTTGACTATTTTCTCTCCATTTTTCTGAACCCCTTCTTCTCCCAACTTTCTTCTATTTATAGTCAAGGTTAGTGGGGAGATCATGATTACAATCACCGTTAGTGCTCTCGAAGGTCCAGTATTATCGGCTAAAGTGGTTGTTTAGGTGAAAGGGCGGTGCAAAGCATTTATGATCTTGGAACTTGGTTCCATTTTCACCGGTCATGTTCGGCGACTCACGTTCCGTGCATATCATGTTCTTCCGGATGTGACTCATGCGCTCTTAGGGAAGGATCAACTGGTCAACTCGGGAACTTAATACCCAAAAACTTGTTTATTCTCTAAAGCGCGTTTCATGAAGGGCATAAGGTAACTGGAATTTTCCGGCTGGGCTGCGGCCGAGGGCGGTATGGGCTTGGGCCCGGGGCCTAGATGGGTCTGGGCCCAAGGACAGTATGGGCCTTGGTAGCTTGGTGCCGTACAATTTGCATTATGGACTCAAATTTAGCTTCATGAGTCGCATATCCAACTTTCAAGGCCAATGCCTTTAGAGTCGGGTCATCAAAGTGTGTTGAAATTGCTAGCAACATGTCAAAGGCAATATTAGTGAAATAAACGTAAGCTTCCATCATCACCTCTAGGCCACTATGTAATGGCACATTTGATACCTTTATATCAGTTAGAAATAATGCAAATGCCCTCATCGGGTATCACATGCCCTATCGAACTCTTGAGACACTCTAAAAACCACCACCAACTAGGACCTAACTCCTTGTCCACAACAACAAAGGCGAGAGGCAAAACCTTTTGGTTAGCATCGGTTGTCATAGCAATCATCAACACTCCTCGATATTTACCATACAAATGAGGGCCAAAATGGCCAAATACCACCTTTTTTGGAAATTTTTAGCAAAAAAACACTGTTTTGGAAATAAATGGCAAACTACCACTTTTTCCAGAACTCAAGTTTCAGAAACTCGAGTTCCTCATCAATTCCGCCTCCGTGGCACTGCTGAGTTGGATTTGTGCGATAAAAAAAAATTATGTGGTACTCGAGCTTGGTTAACTCAAGTACCATGCAACACAATACTCGAGTATACCAAGCTCGAGTACCTTTCATAAATAAAATGCAGAAAATTTTATTTCTATAGTACTCGAGTTTACCAAACTCGAGAACTATATAATTTTTTTTTTTTTTTTGGGATAATCAACAAATAAACATAAAGATAAGAATAAGTAGCTTTTTCTTTTTATGTTTTTATTTATTTAAATAGAAGCATTGTAAAATATAGAGATTTTAATTTCAAAATATGAATTTAATTTCTACATTAATTAAAATTGTTCATTATTTTCTCATAAAAATTGTTTCTTTTTTTCGTATAAACATTTTCTACAATTTTGCATAAAATTATTTTCTGTTCAACATTATTTAAGAAATTATTCGCTCTCTTTTTTGCATAAATTATTTTCTGTTCACTATTTAAAAAATTGTTCACTGTTTTCACATTAAACACCTAGTGAAATTGTGTTTTCTAAATTTAAACGCCAAATCTGAATGCTTTTTCATGTTTGAATTTCACAATAATCGAACATATTTTTCTGCATTGATAAAATCTGTTTCTACATTAATAAAATTTTCTCTCTACACATCATATTTATTGTATATTCAAATTTGCTTATTGCATTCATAAAATCTGTTTTTGCATTAATTAAAATCATTTCTTGTTTTCTCATAAAAATTTTCATCTTTTTTTTGCATAAACTATTTCTAGCATTCTCGCATAAAATTATTTTTCATTCAAACATTATTTAAAAAATTGTTCACTCACTTTTATGTGTATATTATTTTTTCATTCATTTTGTTTTCTCATAAAACACCTAGTGAAATCGTGTTTTCTAAATTTAAAAGTCAAATCAATACTTTTTCATGTTTAAATTTCACAATAATCAAATTTGTTTTTTCGCATTGATAAAATCTGTTTCTACATTAATAAAATTTGCTCTCTACACATCATGTTTACTGTATATTCGAATTTGCTTACTGCATTCATAAAATCTATTTTTTGCATTAAGTAAAACTATTCACTTTTTTTTCATAAAAATTGTTCATTGTTTTTCGCATAAACTGTTTTTAGTATTGGCGCAATTATTGCACTTAAATGGTTTTTGTGTTTTTTAAAATATGTAAACATATGAATAATGGACAAACTCCATGAAAGAAAAATGAATGATTCATATAAATCACCTAATGGTAAATGCCTCGAAAATTTTGAATTTGTAAAAAAGTTCGAATTAGTTGAATGTAGAATTGTTCACTAAGTAAAACTATTTTCTGCATTAAGTAAAAAGCATTCTTTGTTTTCTCATGAAAATCGTTCAATATTTTCTGCATAAACTATTTCTAGTATTCTGCATAAAATTATTTTATGTTCAGCATTATTTAAAAAATTATTCACTCTCTTTTCTGCGTAAATTATTCTCATTCCTTTGTTTAAAAAATTGTTCACTATTTTCTCATAAAACACTTAGTGAAATCATGTTTTCTAAATTTAAACGCCAAATCTAAATGCTTTTTCATGTTTGAATTTCACAATGATCGAATCTATTTTTCTGCATTGATAAAATCTGTTTCTACATTAGTAAAATTTGCTTTCTACACATCATGTTTATTATATATTTGAATCTTCTTACTGCATTCATAAAATTTGTTTTTTAAGTAAAATTGTTCACTGTTTTCTTATAAAAATTGTTCACTATTTTCTGCATAAACTGTTTTTAGCATTGGCACAATTATTGCACTTAAATGGTTTTTGTGTTTTTTAAAATATGTAACCATATGAATAATGGACAAACTCCATGAAAGAAAAATGAATGATTCATATAAATCACCTAATGTTAAATGCCTCGAAAAATTTGAATTTGTAAAAAAGTTCGAATTAGTTGAATGTAGGACTATTCACTAAGTAAAACTATTTTCTGCATTAAGTAAAACAGTTCATTGTTTTCTCATGAAAATTGTTCACTATTTTCTGCATAAACTATTTCTAGTATTCTGCATAAAATTATTTTACATTCATTGTTTAAAAAATTGTTCATTGTTTTCTCATAAAACACTTAGTGAAATCATGTTTTCTAAATTTAAATGCCAAATCTAAATGCTTTTTCATGTTTGAATTTCACAATGATCGAATCTATTTTTTTGCATTGATAAAATCTATTTCTACATTAATAAAATTTGCTCTCTACACATCATGTTTATTGTATATTCGAATCAAGTTCTTTGCATTCATAATTTTTTTTTTTTTTTTTTTTTTTTGCATTAAGTAAAACTGTTCACAGTTTTCTCATAAAAATTGTTCACTATTTTCTACATAAACTATTTCTAGCATTGGCACAATTATTGCACTTAAATGGTTTTTGTGTTTTTTCAAATATGTAACCATATGAATAATGGACAAACTCCATGAAAGAAAAATGAATGATTCGTATAAATCACCTAATGGTAAATGCCTCAAAAAATTTGAATTTGTAAAAAAGTTCAAATTAGTTGAATGTAGAAATTCTAGAAAAATCAATGGAAAATCAATGAACGTACCAAATCATGAAGGTGTACATAAGATGTACAGATAGTCTAGACTTCTTGAGAAATTTAATTTCGTTGAAAGTACAAAATAATGAAAATTCAATGGAAAAGTATGTACATTAGATGTATAGATCGTATGAATTTGTTTAAAAATTTGAATTCATTGAATGTTCAAAACTGTGAAAACTCAAAAAACAATTGTGTACATTAGATGTACGGATAGTACGAATTTGTTGAAAAGTTTGAATTCGTTGATTGTGTAAAATCATGAAAATTCAAATGAAAATTGAAGAACATAACAAATTGAGTAAACTTAATGGAAAATTAATTACATTAGATGTTTAGATCATCCAAATTTGTTTCCAAATTTGAAGTCGTCATATGTACAAAATCGTGAAAATTCAATTTAAAACTATGTACTAATGTACTAATCATTCTAATTTGATGAAAATTTCAAAATTGTTGAACGTACAAAATCGTGAAATCATAATGGAAAATCGAAATTGTTGAACATACCAAATCATGAAAATTCAATGGAAAGTTGTGTACATTTGATGTACAAATATTTTGGACTTGTTGAGAAATTTGATTTCATTGAAAGTACAAAATCGTGAAAATTCAAGAGAAAATTGTGTACATTAGATGTACAAATCATTTGAATTTGTAAAAAACAAAATTTAGATGTACGGATCATTCGAATTTTTTGATTGTATAAAATCTTAAAAGTACAAATTAAAATTGTGTAAATTAGATGTACAGATAGTCTGAATTTGTTGAAAAGTTTGAATTCGTTAAATGTACAAAATCGTGAAAATTAAATGGAAAATCGTGTACTATTGTATTGATCATCCAAATTTGTTGAAAAATTAAAAATCGTTGAATGAACAAAATCATGTAAACTCAACAGTTAATGAACAATTAATCTTTAGATTTGCAAAAGTTGAATGTACATAATCATTAGTTGTCAGACATTAACAACAACATTTTGTATTGCATGTAACGTGTAGACATTAACAACAACGTCTAATGTTCGTAGGTAGAAATTTTTGGAAATCATCATTACTTGAATCTGAGAAGTCTGAAATATCTCTTTCATCATCTAATGCAGTAACTTCATTAATAGACTTGATGGCTCACTCTTGTGCCTTCCCCTTTAGATGCTTCTTAGCTTTTTGGATTGCATGAAAACGGTCTAATCGCCTTTGCATTTTATTGTTCTCTTGTTCAAGACGAGCAAGTATGTTGGCAGGTTCATCTCTAGGTAACTCGGTTGAGAATGCCTTAGGAACTCATAACCCATGCCATCGACAATACACCTCCAACTCACACATCATCTCGTATAGGGTTGACCATGGTGGTTCTGCTACGGTGAACTCTATTGTGGTGGTATCTATACTTAGTTTTGTACGTTTACCAACCATGATATGTCCGACGCTTCCAAGACTCTCGTACGTGTATATTGGCATGTTAAGGAAATCTCTCTTCTTTCCAACCCATTTCCCTCCATAGTTTCATAAACTCGAGTTCCAGAAAAAGTGGTATTTCCCTATAACGTTTTGAAACAGTGTTTTTTTGCTACAAATTTATGAAAATTGTGGTATTTGGCCATTTTCGCCCGTGGAGTCTTGTATTTCTCTTTAATTTTTCTGCCCAAATAGTAGTATTTTTTTATTATAAAATAAATAATTTGCTATTAAAGTGGAATTGGTTTGAAACTTACGGTAGTAGATTGTCTATCTTTATTTTTATTGTTCTGGATATATTGTGTGGAGCCTTTTAAAGTGGAATTGGTTTGAAACTTTGAATGGTTAGTTGCTAAAATTTTATAAAATCAGTTTATTATAGTGTGAATTGTAGCGCTAACCTGTGTGCATAGTATGGATTTTTTTTGTATTTGGCTCTTTTTGTTTGTTCAATTATTTGTTTATTTGTGATTTGTCTTTACCTATGGAAAATGAGTTGGTACAAATTTTACATTGATGATTTCTATCATTTAAAAGAAGGTTGTTTTCTCTTTTAATAGATAAATTGTATTTTAATATATTAAGAAATAATTATTTTGTATTTTTTTATTTGTTGATAGTTTCTTAATACTAAATAGATGATACGCATTTTTTGTTTATATTTTAATCCCCTCAATCAAACTTCTATCTCCGTCTCTGAATCCAAAATGGTTGAAACACATTAGAATGACCTGAAATAATTCCCTGGGTGGAACATGGGGTGTTACTACCGAAACAAAATGGTAATATAATTGCTATTTCTAAGGTTCTACTATTTTTAAGCTTAGTGTCCGTTTACAGCTTATTTAGCTTTTTGCTAAACTTTTTGCTGAAAGTGTGCTAAATTATATTTCTACTTTGAAAAAAACTTGAAAAGGTGAAAAATAATGCAGCAAAAAATGAGGTTTTAAAAAGTTGTGCACAAAAACTAAAAGCTAAAAGCTGAAATTGATGCCAAACAGACTCTTATCTCTCTAAAGGTTTTATTTTTTTGCATAATTTTTTTCTTCTTTCTTAGATAGTTGTAATAAATAAAAGAGAGAAAAAAATGTTCTAGAATTAAGTAATTTAGCAAGCAATAACTGTGCAATAATACCATATTTTTATTAGAATCCAACAATAACTCCTCAACTATAGTGTGTGTATGTATATTTTGCTAGCACATAGAGTATTAGAAGTAAAATTAACCCAACAAAAGATTTGTTAAAATTCACATCCAACAAAGAAATATTGAGTGATGTAAAATAACTTAGAGTTACACAAAGTGTAACTAGGACCCAAATCCACATGTATATCATACTCTCAAATCTAACGCCGTCTCCATATAAATAGTCTCCCCTTGATCTAGCTACCTAAAGCTCGAGCTAATGAACTCACATTCTTGTGTATTTTTTTTTAAACACATCTATTTTTCCTACATCACCAAACAAAAAACATGAATCTATTATTTCTCACATTACTTTGGATTCCAACTATCTTTCTTGTACTCATTCTCATCCTCTCTTTGTCATTGATTTTGAAACAAAGGAAAGTCAAGAAAGCAGCCAACCTTCCCCCGGACACTCCAAAGCTTCCCATCATTGGCAACCTCCATCAAATTTGAAACGCTGACCACCTAATAACTGAAATTATAATGCTTGGAACATGAATTGAGGTTATAAATGCACCACAATAATGATCTTATTTCTACCCCACTAACTTCGTAGATTGACTAAGCTATGAGTTGCAACGCCTCAACATCAAATCGTACAATGTGAAAAAAGTTTGGATCTACTTCAACAAATGGATTATCACAAGTTCCAGCAGATCAACAACTACGGACATACACAGACCACTATGGAGGGAAATGGGTTGGAAAGAAGTTCTTGCATTAGATGATGAAAGAGATATTTCAAACTTCTCAGATTCAAGTAATGATGATTTCCAAAAATTTCTACCTACAAACATTAGACGTTGTTGTTAATGTCTACACGTTCTGTGCAATACAAAATGTTGTTGTTAATGTCTAACAACTGATGATTATGTACATTCAACTTTTGCAAATCTAAAGATTAACTGTTCATTAACTGTTGAGTTTACACGATTTTGTTCATTCAACAATTTCGAGTTTTTCAACAAATTTGGATGATCAATACATTAGTACACAGTTTTCCATTTAATTTTCACGATTTTGTATGTTTAACGAATTCAAACTTTTCAACAAATTCAGAATATCTGTAAATCTAATTTACACAATTTAATTTTGTACTTTCAAGATTTTATACAATCAACAAATTCAAACGATCCGCACATCTAAATTTTGTTTTTTTAACAAATTTGAACGATCTGTACATCTAATGTACACAATTTCCTCTTGAATTTTCACGATTTTGTACTTTCAATGAAATCAAATTTCTCAACAAGTCCAAAATATTTGTACATCTAATGTACACAATTTTCCATTGAATTTTCACGATTTGGTACGTTCAACAATTTTGATTTTCCATTAAGATTTCATGATTTTGTGCATTCAACAATTTTGAAATTTTCATCAAATCAGGATGATTAGTACATTAGTACATAGTTTTAAATTGAATTTTCACGATTTTGTACATTTGACGACTTCAAATTTGGAAACAAATTTGGATGATTTGTACATCTAATGTAATTAGTTTTCCATTAAGTTTACTCAATTTGGTATGTTCTTCAATTTTCATTTGAATTTTCATGATTTCACACACTCAATGAATTCGAGTATTTCAACAAATTCGTACTATCTGTACATCTAATGTACACAATTTTTCCTTGAGTGTTCATAGTTTTGTACATTCAACGAATTCAAATTTTTAAACAAATTCATACAATCTATACATCTAACGTACATACTTTTCCATTGAATTTTCATTATTTTGTACTTTCAACGAAATCAAATTTCTCAACAAGGCTAGACTATCTGTACATCTTATGTACACCTTCATAATTTGGTACGTTTATTGATTTTCCATCGATTTTTCTCGAATTTCTATATTCAACTAATTCAAACTTTTTTACAAATTCGAATTTTTCGAGGCATTTACCATTAGGTGATTTATAAGAGTCATTCATTTTTCTTTCATGGAGTTTGTCCATTATTCATATGTTTACATATTTAAAAAAAAACACAAAAACCATTTAAGTGCAATAATTGCACCAATGCTCAATCTGATTTATATCTAAAACGGTGAACAATTTTTATGAGAAAATAGTGAACAGTTTTACTTAATGAAAAAAAAAGATTTTATGAATACAGAAGTGATTCAAATATACAAGAAACATGATGTGTAGAGAGCAAATTTTATTAACGTAGAAACATATTTTATCAATGCAAAAAAACAAATTCGATTATTGTGAAATTTAAACATGAAAAATCATTCAGATTTGGCTTTTAAATTTAGAAAACACAATTTCACTAGGTGTTTTATGAGAAAATAGCAAACAATTTTTTAAACAGTGAACAGAGAATAATTTACTTAGAAAAAGAGAGTGAACAATTTTTTAAATAATGCTAAACAGAAAATAATTTTATGCAGAATGCTAGAAATAGTTTATGCAAAAAACAGTAAACAATTTTCATGAGAAAACAATGAACAGTTTTACTTAATGCGTAAAATAGTTTACTTAGTGAACAGTTCTACATTCAACTAATTCAAACATTTTTACAAATTCAAATTTTTCGAGGCATTTACCATTAGGTGATTTATATGAATCATTCATTTTTCTTTCATGGAGTTTGTCCATTATTCATATGGTTACATATTTAAAAAAAAAAAAAAAACACAAAAACCATATAATCGCAATAATCTGCGCCAATGCTAAAAACAATTTATGCAGAAAAGAGTGAACAATTTTTATGAGAAAAAAAGTTGAATAGTTTTAATTATTGCAAAAAATAGATTTTATGAATGCGGTAAGCGGCTTCTTAAAATACAAAGTAAACATGATGTGTACAGAGCAAATTTTATTAACGTAGAAACTGATTTTATCAATGCGGAAAAACAAATTCGATTATTGTGAAATTTAAACATGAAAAAGCATTCAGATTTGGCTTTTAAATTTAGAAAACACAATTTCACTAGGTGTTTTATAAGAAAACAGCGAATAATTTTTTAAACAGTGAACAGAGAATAATTTATACAAAAAAAAAAAGAGTGAACAATTTTTTAAATAATGCTAAACAGAAAATAATTTCATGCGGAATGCTAGAAATAGTTTATGTAGAAAACAATGAACAATTTTTACAAGAAAACAGTGAATAGTTTTATTTAACGCAGAAAATAGTTTTACTTAGTGAACAGTTCTACATTCAACTAATTCAAACTTTTTTACAAATTCGAATTTTTCGAGGCATTTACCATTAGGTGATTTATACGAATCATTCATTTTTCTTTCATGGAGTTTGTCCATTATTCATATGGTTACATATTTTTTTTAAAAAAACACACAAAAAAACCATACAAGTGCAATAACTGCGCCAATGCTAAAAACAATTTATGCAGAAAAATAGTGAACAATTTTTATGAGAAAATAGTGAACAGTTTTAATTAATGCAAAAAACAAATTTTATGAATGCAAGAAGTGATTTGAATATACAATAAATATGATGTGCAGAGAGAAAATTTTATTAATGTAGAAACAAATTTTATCAATGCAGAAAAATATATTTGATTATTGTGAAATTCAAACATGAAAAGAAAACACGATTTCACTAGGTGTTTTATGAGAAAACAGTGAACAATTTTTTAAATAGTGAACAGAAAATAATTTATGCAAAAAAGAGAGCGAACAATTTCTTAAATAATACTGAACAGAAAATAATTTTATGCAAAATCGTAGAAATTGTTTATACGTAAAAATGATGAACAATTTTTATGAGAAAACAATGAACAATTTTAATTAATGTAGAAATTAAATTCATATTTCGAAATTAAAATCTCTATATTTTACAATGCTTCTATTTAAATAAATAAAAACATAAAAAAAAGCTACTTATTTTTATCTTTATGTTTATTTGTTGATTATCCCTAAACCAAAAAAAAAAAAAAAAAAAAAAAAACAAAACAAAAAAAATAATAAAAATTTACACGATACTCGAGTTTGGTAAACTCGAGTACTATAGAAATAAAATTTTATGCATTTTATTTATAAAAAGTACTCGAGCTTGGTATACTCGAGTATTGTGTTGCATGGTACTCGAGTTTACCAAGCTCGAGTATCACATAATTTTTTTTAATCGCACTAATCCAACTCAGCGGTGCCACGGTGGTAGAACTGATGATGAACTCGATTTTCTAAAACTCGAGTTTTGGAAAAAGTGGTAATTTGTCATTTATTTTCGAAACAGTGTTTTTTTGCTAAAAATTTCCAAAAAAGGTGGTACTTGGCCATTTTGGCCTACAAATGAGTCCCATCAATACTAATCACCGGCTTGCAATATCTAAATGCAGCAATGCATGGAATGAATGCCCAAAATACATAGCGCAATAACGTAGTACCAGCTATGTCCCTAGGTATGGTGTAATAGTTGTACTGGGTACCCGAATCTTGATCCAAGTATGCCAACAACAACTTTTGCAACCTTTGGTAAGACTCCTCCCAATCCCCGGATATCTTAGCAATTGCCTTTTGTTTTACGTCCCATGCCTTATAGTAAGAAAAGATCATGATTATACTTAGTATATATGATCTCCCAAAGCTCATCAATAAGAGTAGTGTGATTTTGTTGTAGTTTTTCCACAATACTTAGTATATTATCAATGCACATTTCGCCGCCTCTTTATTTACAAAAGTCAACCCTTTTACTAAAATGCATCCCATCTTCCCAAGTATAAACAAATGGTATCCGAAGATGTGAAGGATCAACCATATTTTCCCAAGTATTTGCATAGAATGACTCGGCGGGAGGTGTGTAGGCAATGGTCGTATTTGTATTATGCCGAACGCCAATATCATCATTTGCATCACCTTCATCATGGTACTCCATATTTTCCTCTTCAAAATTAGGAACGAGTTCATAGTCATCCACATCCCTGTCAAAGTCGCCTTGCTTAATCCTCTCTTCATACTCATCTATATCATCAAGATTTTCACCATTATTCATTGCTAAATCCTCTCTTCATCTTCCTCCCCTAAATGTGTCTCTTGAGGATGGAGTATTTAACCGATATTGGCAGCATGATCTTGAGATGGGAGCATATAACCTCCCATTGTATAGCCTCCCATTGTAGTGCATCCATCATTAAGGGCTGTAAATTGTAAAGATGTAGTTGTTTGTTGCACCTCCTCAGTATCAACTTCTGCAAGTGACTTTGAACTTACATACAACTTAGCAACATTTACTTGGGGAGTTTTATGAATCCTATTAAACATGATCTTTACATGTTTGTCCTCTTTGATCACCACATACCTGTAATTTATCCGTTCATGAAGGACCACTTGTGGGTAATGATAAATAATCTTTATGTAATAACAAGCAAGGTTCAAATTCAATTCTTTCATATTTTCCTCTTCAAATCATTCAACGTCTTCAACTTACGACGTATTATCATGTAGTAGCATTCGATACCCGGCCCTCTAAATGGGAATCCGTCAATCTCTCTAGGATTGACAAGGGGTCCACCATAGTATACATTTATATCAATATTCTTCAGAGATTGTGAACCTATTAGAGTCTAGTGTAATATGATAGTGACATATTTTATCTCTTTCATTTAACATTAATTGCAAAACATTTTCTATCTACTCAAAGTTCAAAAATTACAACTTGTCACCCCACATTTGCATATACTCACCCCACATCACATACAAACACACAATCATTATCTTTTCATACTCAAAAATAAAAAAAAAAAAAAAAAAAAAAAAAATTCTAAAGACAAAACTCACCCCCATTACAAAATTTCAAATAAGCTCTAACAAAAATATAAATAAAAATATCAAACCAAACAATCATTAAAAGCCTAACAATACAAATATACAAATATACCAACAATCATTATTTCATACTCAAGCAAAAAAAAATTAAAGACAAATACCAAACCAAACAACAAAAGAAATTCATGATACATACCCACGATAAAAACCCAACAATACAAATATATCAATGATTATAACTTCATACTCAAGCAAAAAAAAAAAAAAAAAACAAAACAAAACTAAAGACAAATATCAAATCAAACAACAAAAGTCATGATACATACCCATGATACAAATATATCTTAACACTACATACACTAACATTAGCAAAATCCACTAACACTATATACACTAAACAACCATGGAACATGACTTTTTTGGCACGTGACTACTACTGAAAGTTTGTCGTAGAATAGGGGGTAGAAAAAAGAAGCAAAATCCAAAAGACAAGATAAGAGAGTGGTTGAGATTTGTGAGAAAGACAAAGAGAGAGAGAGGGAGATTGGGATTGACTGTTTTGTTAACAGAGATTCCTTAGAGAGAATAATTGTTGTCAAAGTAAACTGTGTATTTTTATTTATTTATTTATTTTTTAAAATTGGTATAGAGTCTTGTAAACGCCTTTATTTGTGTCAACTTTTGTTTATACTAGACACAGACCTATGAATTACATCTACTTTAAATAGCTTTGCTTTTTATACTCAACTTAAATTTTGGTTGTGATTTTTGTACTCGACTTTTGATTTTTTTCCCCCCTTTTCTTTACTCAATGATTTACGGAGAGATTTGTCATTTCAAATGTTTTGGTATAGGATAAATTTTGTATTTTTTTTTTCCTAAATTTTTGAGTAATGCTTTTACTAACCATGGTTAAACACTTATATAGAAATTCTTAAAGAAATTTAAAATATTTTGTCATTAATAAAAACAGAAGGGGAGAGAGTGCTGATTATATATATATAGATATATATCCCATGCAACATGTGGGTCTGTGTCTAGTATAAACAAAAATTGACACAATCAAAGGTGCTTACAAGACACTACACCTAACTTTACAAAAAAAAAAAAAAAAAAAAAAAAAACACAAAGAAAAAAAAAACAACCATACACAATGTACTTTGATGAAAACTTTTCTCTCTGATGAATCTCTACTAACAAAACAATCAATCACATTCTCCCTCTCTCTCTCTCACAAGTCTTAACCACTCTCTTGACTTGTCTTCTGGCTCTTCCTTCTTTTTTCAATGTACCCCCTTATTCTACACCAAAAATTCAATAGCAATCCCGTGCTAAAAAAGTCATGTTCCATGGGCCTTTTCTATCCTCAACCTACTTCCTAGTACATATAATCAGTGATTAGCAAAAAAAAAGAAAAAGAAATAGTACATATAATTGGCTATTGAATTACAATTAGTCGTTTCCGTCAAAAAATTTAGTTGGGTTAATCGGGTAGCCTCAACTCCTCCAAAAGTGGTCCAATTGGCAGGCTAATAGTAAAGGCCACAAAATTTTGTTAGTGTCTTCCTTAATAGTTGTGCAATTGGTAGGCCAATTAAGTATGGCTCACGATAATTTTTACAAGAAAATTTCTTGATCTAACATATTGATATTGATTTGTGTAAATAAAATGATGTCAAATGCTAGAATGTACTTCACTTCAAAGTTTAATCACAACATTTGACATATAAGCATTTGTGGGGGAAAAAATATCACTCTTCCACTTTCCCGTTATCTTCCTTTATTTATTTCTTTTTATTCTTATCATTTTAATATAAATTCTTCATTATCTCTTCCATTCTATATATAATTTTCCATTAAAAAAAATGTTATTTCTCTCTCAAGTTTTTGGTGGATTTTTTTATTTTTCTTTCATCTCTCCTTTAGGTTGATACATTTTTGTGTTCTTTAGAACTCTACTTTAGGTTGATGCGATTTAGCTTTGTATTTTAATTTTTTTTTTTTTTGGTTCTATTTTATTGTTACATGTATATAACAATATAATAATATTCTATTAGATAGCATGATTTGGATAATTTGGTGCTTATTGTTCTATCTTATATTTTTACTTTCTTTTTTCATCTTCTCATCTTATTTTATTCAACATTTAAATTCAACCACACCTTCCATATCATTTAATTATTTATATTTTCTCTCATTTTTATTTTAAAAAATTAAAATTAAATATTTTACTTATATTTAATAAATGAAAGTTTCCTCATAAAGTGGAGTAATGCTAGACACACACTCATTCCCAAACCCAATACCCCAAAGGCAAAATGTAATACAAAACAAGTGCCAATTGGGAAACACTAAATTAAAAAAAAAATAATGAGGATATCAAACCAAATATAACATAAAGAAACTAATACTTACAGATATACTAACTTAAGGGTTGCGAAATTAAATGATAAAAAAGAAAAAACTACAAATGCATATTTAATGCAATAAAATCATCATCAAATTTGGAAAAACAATAGGTTACCAATGGAGAGAGAGAGAGAGAGAGAGAGAGAGAGAGAGAGAGAGAGAGAGAGAGAGAGAGAGAGAGAGAGAGAGAGAGAGAGAGACATTGGCTAGCCATCACATTGATACTGAAGGTCAGAAAATTAAACAAATGTTGATGAAGAAAAGTCATGAAAAGATCGAAATTCTCTTTGGGGCAGAAACAAGAAAGACTGATACAGTATAGAATAGAAGACATGATGAAAATAATGGTAGGTTAAGGAGAGAAAAGACCCATGGAACACGACTTTTTTGGCACAAGACTACTACTGAAAGTTTGTTGTAGAATAGGTGGTAGGAAAAAGAAGCAAAAGCCAAAAGACATGATTAGAGAGAGGTTGAGACTTGTGAGAGAGAAAGGGGGAGAATGGAATTGATTGTTTTGTTAGCAGAGATTCATTAGAGAGAATAGCCATTGTCAAAGTAAACCGCGCATTTTGGTTTTTTTATAATGTTCGGTTTAGTGTCTTGTAAACGCCTTTATTTGTATCAACTTTTGTTTATATTAGACGTAGACAAGCACATTATATCTGGTTTAAATAGCTTTGCCTTTTATACTCAGCTTTTGCTCCTTCTTTTTCCCCTTTTCCTTTTCTCAATGAGTTATGGAGAGATTTGCCATTTCAAATGTTTTGGTACTAGATAAATTTTGTATTTTGTATTTTTTTTCTAAATCTGTGAGTAACACTTTTACTAACCATGGTTAAACAATTATATAGAAATTCTTTAAAAAATTTAAAATATTTTGTCATTAATATAAATAGAAGGGGAAAGAGTATTGATTATATATATATCCCACATAACGTGCGGGTTTGTGTCTAGTATAAACAAAAATTGACACAATCAAAGGCGTTTACAAGACACTACACCTAACTTTACAAAAAAAAAAAACAAAAATACACAGTGTACTTTGATGAAAACTTTTCTCTTTGATGAATGTCTACAAACAAAACAATCAATCACATTCTCCCTCTCTCTCGCTCACAAGTCTAAACCACTCTCTTGACTAGTCTTCTAGCTTTTCCTTCTTTTTTCAGCGTAGCCCCTTCTTCTATGCCAAAAATTCAATAGCAATCCCGTGCCAAAAAAGTCAAGTTCCATGGGCCTTTTCTCTCCTCAACCTACTTCCGAGTACATATAATCGGTGATTAGGAAAAAAAAGAAAAAATAGTACATATAATTGGCAATTGAATTACAATCGATCGTTTTCATCAAACATTATAGTTGGGTTAATGGGGTAGCCTCAACTCCTCCAAAAGTGGTCCAATTGGTAGGCTAATAGTGAAGGCCACAAAATTTTCTCAGTGTCTTCCTTAATAGTTGTGCAATTGGTAGGCAAATTAAGTATGGCTCACGATTATTTTTACAAGAAAATTTCTTGATCTAACATATTGGTATTGATTTGTGTAAATAAAATGATGTCAAATGCTAGAAAGTACTTCACTTAAAAGTTTAATCACAACATTTGACATATAAGCATTTGTGGGAAAAAAATATCACTCTTCCACTTTCCCGTTATCTTCCTTTATTTATTTCTTTTTATTCTTATCATTTTAATATAAATTCTTCATTATCCCTTCCATTCTATATATAATTTTCCATTAAAAAAAATGTTATTTCTCTCTCAATTTTTTGGTGGATTTTTTTATTTTTCTTTCATCTCTCCTTTAGGTTGTTAGATTTTTGTGTTCTTTAGAACTCTACTTTGGGTTCATGCGATTTAGCTCTATATTTTAATTTTTTTTTGTTTTCTATTTTATTGTTACATGTTATCCTATTCCACTATAAGGAATTAAAAATAGTATATAAGAATATAATAATATTCTATTAGATAGCATGATTTGGATAATTTGGTGCTTATTGTTATATCTTATATTTTTACTTTCTTTTTTCTTCTTCTCATCTTATTTTATTCAACTTTTAAATTCAACCGCATCTTCCATATCATTTAATTATTTATATTTTCTCTCATTTTTATTTTGAAAAATTAAAATTAAATATTTTACTTAAATTTAACAAATGAAAGTTTCCTCATAAAGTGGAGTAATGCTTGAGACACACTCATTCCCAAATCCAATACACCAAAGGCAAAATGTAATACAAAACAAGTGCCAATCGGGAAACACTAAATTAAAAAAAATAATATTGAGGATATCAAACCAAATATAACATAAAGAAACTAATACTTACAGATATACTATCTTAAGGGTTGCAAAATTAAATGAAAAAAAAAAAAAAAAAAAAAACTACAAATGCCTATTTAATGCAATAAAATCATCATCAAATTTGAAAAAACAATAGGTTACCAATGGAGAGAGAGAGAGAGAGAGAGAGAGAGACATTGGCTAGACATCACATTGATACTGAAGGTCAAAAAAATTAAACAAATGTTAATGAAGAAAAGTCATGAAAAGAGCGGAATTCTCATTGGAGCAAAAACAAGAAAGACTGATACAGTATAGAATTGAAGACATGATGAAAGTAATGGTAGGTTAAGGAGAGAAAAGGCCCACGAAACACGACTTTTTTAGCACAGGACTACTACTGAAAGTTTGTCATGGAATAGGTGGTAGGAAAAAGAGGAAATAGCCAAAATAGCCAAAAACCATGATCAGAGAGAGGTTGAGACTTGTGAGAGAGAAAGGGGGAGAATGGGATTGATTGTTTTGTTAGCAGAGATTTAGTAGAGAGAGTAGCCATTGTCAAATTAAACAACGCATTTTTGTTTTTTTGAAATTTTTGGTTTAGTGTCTTGTAAACGCCTTTGTTTGTATCAACTTTTGCTTATATTAGATGTAGACAAGCGCATTATGTTTGGTTTAAATAGCTTTGCCCTTTATACACAGCATTACTTTTGTTTGTGCTTTTCATACTCAGCTTTTGCCTCTTCTTTTTTACCTTTCTATTTTCTCAATGAGTTAGTGAGAGATTTGTCATTTCAAATGTTTTGGTATAGGATAAATTTTGTATTTTTCTTTTCCAAATTTGTGAGTAATGCTTTTACTATCCATGGTAAAACACTTATATAGAAATTCTTAAAGAAATTTTAAATATTTTGTCATTAATATAAACAGAAGGGGAGAGTATTGATTATATATATCCCAAGCAACATGTGGGTTTGCATCTAGTATAAACAAAAATTGACACAATCAAAGGTGTTTACAGGACACTACACCTAATGTAACAAAAAAAAATAAACAAAAATACATAGTGTACTTTGATGACAACTTTTCTCTCTAATGAATCTCTACTAACAAAACAATCAATCACATTCTCCCTCCCTCTCTCTCCTCACAAATCTGAACCACTCTCTTGACCTGTCTTCCGGGTTTTGCATCTTTTTTCAACATACCCCCTTATTCTACGCCAAAAATTCAATAGCAATCCCGTGCCAAAAAAGTCATGTTCCATGGGCCTTTTCTCTTCTCAACCTACTTCCGAGTACATATAATCGGTGATTAGCAAAAAAAAAAAAAAAAAATATTACATGTAATTGGCTATTGAATTACAATCAGTAGTTTCTGTCAAAATATATATTTGGAGTAATGGGGTAGCCTCCACTCCTCCAAAAGTGGTCCAATTGGTAGGCTAATAATGAAGGCCACAAAATTTTTTTAGTGTCTTCCTTAATAGTTGTGCAATTGGTCGGCCAATTAAGTATGGCTCTCGATAATTTTTACAAGAAAATTTCTTGATCTAACATATTGATATTGATTTGTGTAAATAAAATGATGTCAAATGCTAGAAAGTACTTCACTTCAAAGTTTAATCACAACATTTGACATATAAGCAATTTTGGAAAAAAAAATATCACTCTTCCTCTTTCCCTTTATCTTCCTTTATTTGTTTCTTTTTATTCTTATCATTGTAATATAAATTTTTCATTCTCTCTTCCATTCTATATATAATTTTCCATCACAAAAAATGTTATTTCTCTCTAAATGTTTTGGTGTTTTTTTTTTTTTTTTTTTTTCATCTCTCCTTTAGGTTGATATATTTTTGTGTTCTTTAGAACTTTACTTTGGGTTGATGCGATTTAGCTTTGTATTTTAATTTTTTTTTGTACTATTTTATTGTTACACGTTATCCTATTCCACTATAAAGAATTAAAGATAGTATATAAGAATATAATAATATTCTATTAGATAGCAGGATTTGGATAATTTGGTGCTTATTGTTATATCTTATATTTTTACTTTCTTTTTTCTTCTTCTCATCCAATTTTATTCAACATTTAAATTCAACCACATCTTCCATATAATTTAATTATTTATATTTTCTCTCATTTTTTATTTTAAAAAAACCCAATACACCAAAGGCAAAATGTAATTCAAAACAAGTGCCAATTGGGAAACACTAAATTAAAAAAATAATAATGGGATATCAAACCAAATATAACATAAAGAAACTAAAACTTATAGATATACTAACTTAAGTTTTGCAAAATTAAATGGAAAAAAAAAAAAAAAACCTACAAATACATATTTAATGCAATAAAATCATCATCAAATTTGGAAAAACAATAGGTTACCAATGGAGAGAGAGAGAGAGAGAGAGAGAGAGAGATTGGCAAGACATCACATTGATATTGATGGTCAGAAAAATTGAGCAAATGGTAACGAAGAAAAGCCATGAAAAAGTAATGGCAGGTTAAGGAGAGAAAACGCCCATGGAACACGACTTTTTTGGCGCAGGACTGCTACTAAAAGTTTGTCGTAGAATAGGTAGTAGGAAGAGGTAGCAAAAGCAAAAAGACATGGTAAGAGAGAGGCTGAGACTTGTAAGAGAGAGGGGGAGAATGGAATTGATTGTTTTGTTAACAGAGATACACTATAGAGAATAGCCATTGTCAAAGTAGACCATGCCTTTTTGTTTTTTTGTAATGTTTTGTTTAGTGTATTGTAAACACCTTTGTTTGTGTCAACTTATGTTTATATTAGATGCAGACAAGCGCATTATGTCCGGTTAAAATAGCTTTGCCTTTTATACTCAACTTTGCTTTTGTTTGTGATTTTTATACTCAACTTTTGCTTCTTTTTTCCCTTTTTCTTTTCAATGAGTTATGGAGAGATTTGTCATTTCAAATGTTTTGATACTGGATATATATATATATATATATTATTTTTTTTTCTAAATTTGTGAGTAATGCTTTTACTAAGCATGGTTAAACACTTATATAGAAATTATTAAAGAAATTTAAAATATTTTGTCATTAATATAAACAAAAGGGGAGAGTATTGATTATATATATCCCACATAACGTGGGAGTCAGTGTTTAGCATAAACAAAAATTGACACAATCAAAGGCATTTACAAGACACGACAACTAACCTTACAAAAAAAAAAAAAAAAAAAAAAAAAAAAAAAAAAAAAAAAAAAAAAAAAAAAAAAACAAAAACAAAACAAAACAAAAATAGACAGTGTACTTTGATGAAAACTTTTCTCTCTGATGAATCTCTACTAAACAAACAATCAATCACAATCTCCCTCTCTCTCTCTCACAAGTCTAAACCACTCTCTTGACCTGTCTTCTGGCTTTTGCTTACTTTTTCAACGTACCCCCTTATTCTACGCCAAAAATTCAATAGCATTCTCGTGCAAAATAAGTCATGTTTCATGGGCCTTTTCTCTCCTCAACCAACTTCCTAGTACCTATAATCAGTGATTAGCAAAAAAAAAAGAAAAAATAGTACATATAATTGGCATTTGAATTACAATCAGTCGTTTATTTAAAAATATAGTTGGGGTAGTGGGTTAGCCTCCACTCCTCCAAACGTGGTCCAATTGGTAGGCTAATAGTGAAGGCCAAATTTTTTTTTTAGTGTCTTCCTTAATTGTTGTGCAATTGGTAGGCCAATTAAGTATGGCTCATGATAATTTTTCCAAGAAAATTTCTTGATCTAACATATTGATATTGATTTGTGTAAATAAAAAAGGTACTTCACTTCAAAGTTTAATCACAACATTGGACATATAAGCATTTGTGGAAAAAAAAAAAAAAAATCACTCTTCCACTTTCCCTTTATCTTCCTTTATTTATTTCTTTTTATTCTTATCATTTTAATATAAATTTTTCATTCTCTCTTCCCGTCTATATATAATTTTCCATCACAAAAAATGTTATTTCTCTCTCAATTTTTTGGTGGATTTTTTTATTTTTCTTTTATCTCTCCTTTAGGTTGATAAATTTTTGTATTCTTTAGAACTCTACTTTTGGTTAATGTGATTTAGCTTTGTATTTATTTTTTTTGCTTTGCTCTATTTAATTGTTACAGATTATCCTATTCCACTATAAAGAATTAAAGATAGTACACAAGAATATAATAATATTCTATTAGATAGCATGATTTGAATAATTTGGGGTTTATTGTTATATCTTTTATTTTTACTTCTTTTTTTCTTCTTCTCATCTTATTTTATTCAACATTTAAATTCAACCACATCTTCCATATCATTTAATTATTTATATTTTCTCTCATTTTTTATTTTAAAAAATTAAAATTAAATATTTTACTTAAATTTAATAAATGAAAGTTTCCTCATAAAGTGGAGTAATGCTAGAGACACACTCATTCCCAAACCCAATACACCAAAGGCAAAATGTAATTCAAAACAAGTGCCAATTGGGAAACACTAAATTAAAAAAAAATAATAATAATGAGGATATCAAACCAAATATAACATAAAGAAACTAAAACTTACATATATTCTAACTTAAAGGTTGCAAAATTAAATTAAAAAAAAAAACTACAAATGCATATTTAATGTAATAAAATCATCATCAAATTTGGAAAAACAATAGGTTACCAATGGAGAGAGAGAGAGAGAGAGAGAGAGACATTGGCTAGACATCACATTGATACTGAAGGTTAGAAAAATTGAGCAAATGGTAACAAAGAAAAGCCATGAAAGTAGGGGAATTCTCATTGGAGCAGAAACAAGAAAGACCGATATAGTATAGAATTGAAGACATGATGAAAGTAATGGTAGGTTGAGGAGAGAAAACACCCATGGAACACGACTTTTTTGGCACAAGATTGCTACTAAAAGTTTGTCGTAGAATAGGTGGTAGGAAAAAGTAGCAAAAGCGAAAAGACATGATAAGAGAGAGGCTGAGACTTGTGAGAGAGAAAGGGGGAGAATGGGATTGATTGTTTTATTAACAAAGATCCACTATAGAGAATAGCCATTGTCAAAGTAAACCGTGCATTTTTGTTTTGTTGTAATGTTTGGTTTAGTGTCTTGTAAACGCCATTGTTTGTGTCAACTTTTGTTTATTTTATACGGAGACAAGTGCATTATGTCCGGTTTAAATAGCTTTGCCTTTTATACTCAGCTTTGCGTTTGTTTGTGATTTTTATATTCAATTTTTGCTTCTTCTTTTCCCCCTTTTTCTTTTCTCAATGAGTTATGGAGAGATTTGTTGTTTCAAATGTTTTGATGCTAGATAATTTTTTTTTCTAAATTTGTGAGTAATGCTTTTACTAACCATGGTTAAACACTTAAATAGAAATTCTTAAAGAAATTTAAAATATTTTGTCATTAATATAAACAAAAGAAAAGAGTACAAATTATATATATCCCACGCAACATTCAAGTCTGTGTCTAGCATAAACAAAAATTGACACAATCAAAGGCATTTACAAGACACTACACCCAATGTTACCAAAAAAAAAAAAAAAAAAAAAAAAAAAAAAAAAACAAAACAAAACAAAACAAAACAAAAAAACAAAAAAAAATAATACACAATGTACTTTGATGAAAACTTTTCTCTCTGATGAATCTCTACTAACAAAACAATCAATCACATTGTCCCTCTCTCTCTCTCACAAGTCTAAACCACTCTCTTGACCTGTCTTCCGGCTTTTGCTTCTTTTTTCAATGTACCCCCTTATTCTATGCCAAAAATTCAATAGCAATCCCGTGCCAAAAAAGTCATGTTCCATGGGTCTTTTCTCACCTCAACCTACTTCCTAGTACATATAATCAGTGATTAGCAAAAAAAAAAAAAAAAAAAAAAATAGTACATATAATTGGTTATTAAATTACAATCAGTCGTTTCTGTCAAAAAATATAGTTGGGGTAGTGGGGTAGCCTCCACTCCTCCAAAAGTGGTCCAATTGGTAGGCTAATAGTGAAGGCCACAAAATTTTTTTAGTGTCTTCCATAATAGTTGTGCAATTGGTTGGCCAATTAAGTATGGCTCACGATAATTTTTACAAGAAAATTTCTTGATCTAACAGATTGATATTGATTTGTGTAAATAATAAAAGTACTTCACTTCAAAGTTTAATCACAACATTTGACATATAAGCATTTCTAGAAAAAAAAAAAAAATATCACTCTTCCTCTTTCCCTTTATCTTCCTTTATTTATTTCTTTTTATTCTTATTATTTTAATATAAAATTTTCATTCTCTCTTCCATTCTATATATAGTATTCCATCACAAAAAATGTTATTTCTCTCTCAATTTTTTCGTGGATTTTTTTATTTTTCTTTCATCTCTCCTTTAGGTTGATAAATTTTTGTGTTTCTTTAGAACTCTACTTTGGGTTGATGCGATTTAGCTTTGTATTTTTTTTTTTTTTTGTTTCTATTTTATTGTTACATGTTATCCTATTCCACTATAAAGAATAAAAGATAGTATATAAGAAAATAATAATATTCTATTAGATAGCATGATTTGGATAATTTGGTGCTTATTGTTATATCTTATATTTTTACTTTCTTTTTTCTTCTTCTCATCTTATTTTATTCGACATTTAAATTCAACCACATCTTCCATATAATTTAATTATATATTTTCTTTCATTTTTTATTTTAAAAAATTAAAATTAAATATTTTACTTAAATTTAATAAATGAAAGTTTCCTCATAAAGTGGAGTAATGCTAGAGACACACTCATTCCCAAACCCAATACACCAAAGGCAAAATGTAATTCAAAACAAGTGCCAATTGGGAAACACCAAATTACAAAATAATAATGAGGATATCAAACCAAATATAACATAAAGAAACAAATACTTACAGTTATACTAACTTAAGGGTTGCAAAATTAAATGAAAAAAAAAAAAAAAAAACTACAAATGCATATTTAATGCAATAAAATCATCATCAAATTTGGAAAAACAACAGGTTACCAATGGAGAGAGAGAGAGAGAGAGAGAGAGAGAGAGAGAGAGAGAGAGAGAGAGAGAGAGAGAGAGAGACATTGGCTAGACATCACATTGATATTGAAGGTCAGAAAAAATTGAGCAAATGGTAACAAAGAAAAGCCATGAAAACAGTGGAATTCTCATTGGAGCCAAAACAAGAAAGACCGATACAATATAGAATTGAAGACATGATGAAAGTAATGGCAGGTTAAGGAGTGAAAACGGCCATGGAACACGACTTTTTTGGCACGGGACTACTGCTAAAAGTTTGTCATAGAATAGGTGGAAGGAAAAAGTAGCAAAAGCCAAAAGACATGATAAGAGAGAGGTTGAGACTTGTGAGAGAGAAAGGGAGAGAATGGGATTGATTGTTTTGTTAACGTAAATCCACTAGAGAGAATGGCCATTGTCAAAGTAAACCGTGCATTTTTATTTTGTTGTAATGTTTGGTTTAGTGTCTTGTAAACCCCTTTGTTTGTGTCAACTTTTGTTTATATTAGACGCAGACAAGCGCATTATGTTTGGTTTAAATAGCTTTGCCTTTTATACTCAGCTTTGCTTTTGTTTGTGATTTTTATACTCAGCTTTTGCTTCTTCATTTTCCCTTTTTTCTTTTCTCAATGAGTTATGGAGAGATTTGTCATTTCAAATGTTTTGATACTGGATAGTTGAATGTTGAGAAAAACTTATCCAAAAAAAAAAAAGTCTTGATACGGGATAATTTTTTTTTTTTTTTTCTAAATTTGTGAGTAATGCTTTTTCTAACCATGGTTAAATACTTATATAGAAATTCTTAAAGAAATTTAAAATATTTTGTCATTAATATAAACAAAAGGGGAGAGTATTGATTATTTATATCCAGCGCAACGTGCAAGTCTGTGTCTAGCATAAACAAAAATTGACACAATCAAAGGCGTTTACAAGACACTACACCTAACCTTACAAAAAAAAAAATAAAAATATAAAAATATAAAAAACAAAATAACAAAAATACACAATGTACTTTGATGAAAACTTTTCCCTCCGATGAATCTCTACTAACAAAACAATCAATCACATTCTCTCTCTCTCTCTCTCTCTCTCTCTCTCTCTCTCTCTCTCTCTCTCAAGTCTAAACACTCTCTTGACCTGTCTTCTAGCTTTTGCTTCTTTTTTCAACGTACCCCCTTATTCTACGCCAAAAATTCAATAGCAATCCCGTGCTAAAAAAGTCATGTTCCATGGGCCTTTTCTCTCCTCAACCTACTTCCTAGTACATATAATCAGTGATTAGAATGATCATTTGGAAAAGAGTAATTAGCCATTATCGTCATGGAGGGACATGTCTTGGTATCAAATCTAGGTATATCTATCTAAAAAATACGTAATAAATAAATGTAGAGAAATGTCGATTAATGCACTTTAAGTATTAGTTTTTGAATTATTTTTAAAAATATTTTATTAAAAAATAATAAATAATAAATGTTATTGATTACTTTTTTATATAACCTTTTTTATAAAGATAGTATCAAAACATTCTTAATAAATAATTTATTAAACAATTGACTGAAGTCATTCATTTACCTGTCTCATAAATATAACCCGTTAATGTTACGAACGAGGCGTCCTGATCACACTTATTTATTTATTAATTAATTATTAAGAAAAGCCTGACCGATTCCATGGCAAATTGACTATAAATTATTATTTTCTTGTAAGGGTCTTTGCATTGAATCTCACTTTCCTTTTTCTCTTTGCTTCAATATATCTTGAGTTCTGTAACAATGGCAGACGAGGTGGTTCTGCTTGATTTATGGGCCAGCATGTTTGGAATGAGGGTCAGGATTGCCCTGGCCGAGAAGGGTATCAAGTATGAGTACAAGGAGCAGGACGTGTTTAACAAGGGCCCTCAGCTTTTGCAGACGAACCCCATTCATAAGAAGGTCCCAGTTCTCATCCACAACGGGAAACCTGTGTGTGAGTCTCTCATCATTGTTCAGTACATAGATGAGGTCTGGAAGGACAAGTCTCCATTGCTGCCCTCTGATCCTTACCAGAGAGCTCATGCCAAGTTCTGGGCTGATTTTGTTGATAAGAAGGTACATACTTTTTGTGTAATTTCTCTTTGTTAGAAATACAGAATAATTGCATTGTATTTCATGAATGAAAGAATATACATCACTGCCTTTATATAGGAGGCATATGTGTGCAGTACAAGTAGAGTGTAGTACAAGTACAAGTGTGCTATACAAGTAACCTAATTGGGCCTAAAGCCCATAACATAATATACGTTAACACTCTTGATTCTCCTTCCTTTTGTATTGTTTTGTTTTGTTTGGTTTTATGATTTTGTTTGTTTTTTTTTTTTTTTTTTTTTTTTTTTTTTCTCTCTCTCTGGCATGTGTTTTGGGTAAGTATCAGGTGAAAAATATAAATAAATAGATTAAGACTACTGGGTCAGATTCGCTAGATTTATCTAAAAAGAGAGAGTAATTCGATACAAAAAATTTGAAAATAATTTTGAGTGTGTTTGTTTGTAACATTGCTAATCTAAAAAACTATTATGTTTGTAATGTTTAGGTCCTATTAGAATTTAAAATTTTGTAAGTCATGTCAAGGCAATGATATTTGATAAATTCAATTAGACATGATTCTTGGTACATATTTTTTTTTGAGACCAAACTTTGCTAGTGTAATAATTGTACCTCCGTCATGTCTGAACTCGACATATTGAATACTGTTGATGTGTTGCGCGCTTGTGTGTTGAGTTTTGTATTGGTATTCAATAGATAGATCTAGGCTATATAATTCATTACCGCAACAAATGGTATCAAAGTCAACCTTTGATTTATCAAGGATTATATATTTGAATTAATTTGCTTCAATCAATCGTCTCAGCCCATGTATCTCATTTGAGTCTTTATTCCTAGATTCTCAGAAAGAATTAAGAAATTTAACAGACAACTAATATTCAGTCCTTTACATCTACTCTTGGCTTGGAAATAGAACCTTCTTTGAGATTCATTACTATCATTTTTCATCATGTTATATAATTTGTGAAAAGTGGTAATACAATGTGTGTGAAAAATGCAGGTTCATGAAGTTTCGAAGAGGGTGTGGACCTCAACAAAAGGAGAAGAGCGGGAGGCAGCAAAGAAGGATTACTTTGAAACTTTTAAGATATTGGAAGGGGAACTTGGTGACAAGCCTTACTTTGGGGGAGAAACATTTGGGTTTGTGGACCTTTCTCTTATCCCCTTCTACAGCTGGTTCTATGCAATTGAGACCTTTGGAGAATTCAACATAGAGGTAGAGTGCCCCAAGATTATTGCATGGGCTAAGAGGTGCCTGCATAAGGAGATAGTTGCTAAGACTCTTCAAGATGAGAAGAAGGTTTATGAGTTTGTTCGACAACTGAGGAAAGTGCAAGGCTTGGAGTAGAGTAATGGTTAGGCTCGAATCTGGAAGTGTCAAGTTAGGTTTGTTTCATTAGTATCCTTTGAGCTTTTAAGACACGGCGTGTTTTCTAAGATTTAAATCTAAAGGGCATGCATTGCATGTATCGTGAATAAGAAAGACACTGTTGTGTATGTGTGCTAAATTTTATATCACTCTATACGCGTAGTATACAAATATTTCGTTGTGTACGTTGACTGTTGGACATTTTGACAATAATTATTATGTACTTTTTTTTTTTTTTTTTTTTTTTTTTGAAAATAAACTTATAATTTATTTAAGAAGCAATATGCGCTAAATCAAAGTACAAAGATCCCAGAGTTGGAGGAGGATCGTTAATCCAGATAACATCATTAGAGCTATGCCTAGCAAACCTAGCTGAGGAGTGAGCTACATAATTACCCTCTTTATGAATAAAAGAGACAGAAAATGAAGAAAGACCAGCCGGGGAGGAATGAATTTCCAAGAAAATATGGGCCAAACGAGAAGAGAAAGTCCCAAAATTGGTGATGTTACACATAACAGTGACGTTATCTCCTTCAAAAATTAACTCTCTGAAACTCAAGCCAAGGGCAAACCCTATGCATGATGAATGACTTATTACATTTAATTTTTTTTTCAAATTTATTTATTAATAAATATAATTGGAAAAAAAAAAAAAAAAAAACTGATGGGGTAGCAAAAAATTAGTTCACCTCCAATTCGTCCATAAGGATTTTCCAGGACCAAGAGAGCAAATAGGATCAAGAATCACTCAAGGAGAAGAAAAAATGTTCATGGACGAGAAAATCACTCATGAACGATGAAGTTTCATATGGACGATAAAAAGGTCATCCATGGAGGTCGTCCATAGACAATGATTAGATGTCTTGGGACGACCAAATTGTCCATACAATGGACAGACGAAAGTACAACACTTAGGAAACTTTCTACACTTTGGAACGGTTACTAAACCCATAATTATCGCCATAAATTCCTCGAATAAGTTAACCTCCGTTAGCGGTTACAACTTCTATAGCCATTGAGGAAGTTATGTCTGGACTCATTGGCTTCCACAAATCTTGGGGAAGTTTTTGGGTAAATAACCATCCCCAAGGTCTCTATATAAAGGACCGGTCTTAACCAAATGAAGGTAAGAAGATTCTGACACTTTACTCCCAAAAAGTTGGAACTCCATTCACGAGAGAAACTAACTTAGCCATCGAAGGGTGTTTGGCCGGTCTACTCCGGTCCACTTTTTGATTGCATGTTCACTTTTGTAGGTCTTCCACATCCACCAGTAGCCCACCGAAGTCGGAGTGTTCAACCTACTGATTCTATGCAATATCCGTTGGCGCCGTCGGTGGGAAAGTTCGATAGCTTTGCAATTTGTCTTTCTACGACAAAAGGTTGAATGGTTCGAACCAGGTCAAGGGCTACCAGCCCAGGCCATCAAGAGAGTAGGGATGCTTCAAGCAATCCCTAACACGACCGTTAATCAGCCCCTGTGATGCCACAATCCTCTATTCAACACATGCATTCTATGGCAGCCGCTATGCTATATGAGTAAACCCAACAGAATCAAGAATTGACCAGGGAGATTAATTTGAAGAAACAACTCTATGAGGGGTATACTGAAGGTCAAGCCCAAAATCAGGAAGATAGGGAAAACGTTGAACCGTAAAGCCAGTCAAGGGGTACCACACCCAGAAGGGTGCCGCAATTGGAGAGGGAAATCAATCGGATAAGAAAAAATATTACATATAATTGGCTATTGAATTACAATCAGTAGTTTCTGTCATAAAATATAGTTGGAGTAATGGGTCAATGTATATAGTTTAAATGGGTCAATGTATATAGTTTAAATATATATATATATATATATATGATTAAGATAGTATGAAGAAATAATTAAGGGTTTATTCACATTAAAAAAAGTAATGAAGGGTTTATATTCTTAAAAACTCTTAATAATTTATTATAATTTTCTAATTGAATATATATATATATATAAATATATATATATATATATATATATATATATATATATATGTTATATAGCAGTAATTTTGAAATGGTACACTAGTATTAACTGGTATCGAAACATATCGTTCCCTTAACTAAACCGAAATAGCCTTCAATATAGAATTGATTCCCTTAATTGTATGTTACTATTTTAGATTTAATACATAAAAATAAAATAAAATAAAAATTATATATAACCCCCCAAAGATAAATTCTTGGCTCGCACACTGAATTTGAACTAACCTTTTTATAGTTTAGAGATTTTCTAAGGAGTTATATCTAATGCTTTAGCATTTAGGATAAAAGATTGACTAGTAGGTTTTTGAATTTTGAAGATTTATATAATAATTTTTGTTAAAAAAAATTAAGTGTGAACTATTAAGTTCAAATTACTATTTAAGTGCAATTAGATAAAATCAAACAATTAAACAATTATTTGTCCACGTACTATTATTAGATATAAATAAATATTCTAATATTCTAATATAAACCATAGTATTATATATTATATTATTATTCTTTTTTTGAGAGAAAATATTATATTATTATTCTTATTTGTAGTGTACTGTGTAAAGAACATTAAACAAAAGTAATATATCTTATTATAAAAAAAAAAAAAAAAGGAAGAGAAAAGCATTATATATGAAATATTGTATGGCTATACAACATTTTATTCTTAAGTGTGTGTTTGACATTAGCTTAAAAAGCCTTTTTTTTTTTTTACTATTTAGCTTATTTATGCTATTATTCAAATTATTTTTTCTGCTATTCATGGGTCTCATTGCACTTTTTGATATTATTCATAGGTTCCACCGCACTATTTCAGCTACCTTTTAGCTTTATGTACAGTACTTTCAAAAAAAAAAAAATTCAATTTCAGTTAAATAAGTTATTCCCAAACAGACACTAAGTCTAGAAGTTTACAATTTGTTCAAAGTGAACTACTTCACACTTAACTGTGATGTCGGCGCAGTTATTAACAAATACAACAACAGTGTTGAGCAAACAGACGAGAGAGCGGCAAGAAAGAAAGAGGTGTACCAGTGGTGTTGCTGAGGAATGGGTTACAGACTCCTAGCAAGAACAATAGTGGCACGGTTAATCGGCCATGGCAAGCGGCACAATTGGGACAATACATAGTAACCTACTTTTTTGAGTTTATATATGTTGCAAATTTGGAATTTATTAAACGTGAATGAGGGGTTTTGGAGGAACGTAAGTTGATTATTGGGCCAGATTGTGGATTTTGTTTGTTTGTTTATTTTTTATTTTTACCAAATTTAATTTTTTGAGTTTTTTCCCTTTTGCCAAATTAAAATTTTGGGTTAAATTTTTACTGGATTAGGATTAGCTTAAAATTTGAGTAGCCCATTCTAAATTTTGAGAGAGCAGAATTTTCAGTGGGGGCTCTTGAATACATTTTTGTGTAATTTTTTTAGATTTATTACCAAATGTAAAAGAAGATTAATGGAAAAATTCAAAAGCTAAGGGATACCATTATGGCCCCCCTGGCCCTCCTAGCTCAACCTTTGGGTATGCGAATGGTTTCAAATCGTGAAGGCATTGGGACTATATAATAGATGGGTGGAGGCCATGCATGCCTTACAAGATCAATTTAGAATACGGATTAATGAATGTGAGAAGAATGTGTATTATCGTACCATACTCTAGGAGTATCTAATATTTACTTGATGTTTTAATCATGGGCTAAGGATTTTGGAATTGTCAACTAATTACTGTTAGGAACTTGGTGGTTCCCGATGGGGACAAAAAAGAATTATAGAGGAATTGATAAGAATTATAGGAAAATTGACTTAATTTGAGGTAATCATCCGAGAGAGAGAGAGAGAGAGAGAGAGAGAGAGAGAGAGAGAGGAAATGTACTAAGTAATGAGTTGGGTTACTCTTCAATGATGGAAATGTGATTACAAGTAGGTATTTATAGAATCATAAAACTATTCTATTGGTCCACATGGTCTTATCCTCATGGTCCTATTATTTCCCATGTGCATTAATATTTCTAACATGTGTTAAATGTGATTAACATGCTTGGAATTGTAACTAATTAACTAACTTACCAAATCCCAATAGAACAATTATTATCTATATGCTTATAGCATTCCTAACATTTCCCTCATCTTCAAAACACCTTGCCCACAAGATATTATTATTGAGTGACACCTTCATGAGGGGGAACTGGCCACTAATCCTGTTAGGTTCTAAAAGTTTAGAATAATTGGCAAACTATGAATATAAACTTGTCTAGATATAGATCTTATAGTCTATGAAGTCATATTAGACAATGCTCAAAATGCTACAAGTCAAAATTCAAAGAACATACAAGCTGTAAGTTTAGAAATTCAAAATCAAATTGGTTTGATCGATTATGAGAATTTTCAATTGATCAAAAGTCACAAATCAACAAAAATCAACAAATTTAAAAAGCCCATAACTTGTCCGTTTGAAGCCCAAATCGCGATCCCATTTTTGTAGTATTTAAAGGACATTATAAGCTAACTCTAAAGGGGTTTTTTTTAAGAGGTTTTAAGAGAGAGAATAGTGCATCTTGTGCCTATAATTGTAGATCTAGGGTTTTTGTACCCAAAGCTCTCTAAAGTCTTCTACCGGCAATATTCCTTGAAAAATATCAAGATTTGGTGTTGTTAGAAGTCACTACTACAAAGATCAACAACTAAAGGTGATCTAAAACCTTTGAGTGGGATTTCAAAGTCACAAGCATGGGTGCTTGTGTAGCGATAAGTCCAAGAAGAGAAAAAGTCTGTGAATTCGGAACTTGTATGTGATCGTGTTAGAAAGGTACTACTTGAGGTAGCAATAGATTTAGGGTTAAATCTGATTGTAAAAACTTTGATTCTCTTATATATAGTGGATTTGCTCTACCTTGACATTATAGCTAGGTCAAATCCTATCAAGTTTTTACCTTGACACGGTTCGTTTCATTGATTTTCCTAGGTCATCATATCGTGGTGTTATTTACTTTCCGCTACTTTGCATGATATGATTTATTATTGTTTAACCTAGATCTGAATATTTAACCTAAGTAATCACTTGACTAATATATTAGGTCAAACAAACAAATCTAATACACCAAAGCATCTTGACCGTTGAACATATCAAATATTTCTAAGCATTTACCCACAGGCTATAACTTATGTGAGCTATAAGCTGTGGGTAAATGTTTGGAAATATTTGATGTGATGATGGTTAAGTTGCTTTGGTGTATTGGATTAGTGGCCAATTCCCCTCAAGAAGGTGTCACCCAATATAACAACACTTTCTGCGCAATGTGTTTTGAAGTGGAGGGAAATGTTAGGAATGCTATAAGCATATTGATAATAATTGTTCTATTGAAATTTAGCTAGTTAGTTAGTTAGTTAGTTATAATTCCAAGCATGTTAATCACATTTAACACGTGTTAGAAATATTAATGCAAATAATAGGACCATTAAGAGAAGGCCATATGTGCCAATAGAATAGTTTTATAGTTTTATAAATACCTACTTTTAATCATATTTCCATCATTGAAGAATAACCCAACTCATTACTTAGTGCATTTCCTCTCTCTCTCTATGAGATACCGTGCCCCACCTGACCTCCTGTTTTAGGTTATTGGGCCAAACCCATGTGAATGGGTGGAGTCGTGTTATTCCCTCTCAAAATAGAGGTTTGACTAGTTATATTTTCCTCTTTAGATTAAGGGTTTTACAATGGAGTCACCACTTATTTAATTATTGGGATAAATAAGAAAACCAAAATTGAAAAATTCCTCATTTTATTAATTCTCAATTGAATTTACATTGATCATAGGAAAATTACATGGCTTTGGTCCTAGATACAATCTAAGATAAATTACATAGCTTTGTTTTTTAGTTACAATCTAGAAATTGAAAATTACAAGGATAAACATTGGTCTATCAACTCTTGATCTAAGTTCAGAGACTATGTTACAAGGTGGAAAGGTGTTAGGCACCCACCTTACTCAGTGAAACCAGTCTTCTAGACTATGATGGTCAATATTCATATCAGATTATCCTATATGTTATCCATCAATTTTCATGTTGAATTCATTGTGTGTGCATGTGATAAATCCTAATTCCATTTATTAAGCATTTCATTTGGATTGAAAAATAAATTCTAGTGAATGTGTGTGGATGGTGATATCTTAGATTCAAGGATTTGAAAGAATTATTAAACAAACATGTTTTTCATATTTTTGATGTGGATTTAAGATTAAAATTAGTGTTATGTGTGAACATGTGATGAACAACCAAGAACATGTGAAGAACATATAAGAAAAATTAAAAACATTCAAACATATTTAAGAGAATTTAAATTATTATTATCATGTTTTAATCTTAAACTCTCATCATGGCAACACAAAAAACAATTAGGGAAATGGATTATACCTTCATGCAAGATCCATATGGTGGAGGAGGAGACTCTTAAGGGAGATTCTAAAGGTGGAGGAAAAGAAGAGTTAGGAGAGGAAGAGTGAGTCTTACTCAATACCTTGAGTTTCAAGAAGACTAAGATATGACAAGACTACTCAACTTCCTAGAGCTCAAGAGAGAAGAAGAGAGGGGGTTTTTGTGTGTCTTGAAATGAAGAAGATGGAGGGTTTATATAGTAGTGATGGAAGAAATACGAATGGAAGGTCATTTAATGAGAGTTAACAAAAAATCATGAACCTAGACCTCATTTTAGCCTTTGGGGAAATTTGGTGCATTAAATGTGGAAATTGGTGAGAGTGACGAGCAAACAAAGTTCGATTTTTCTGTAGCTACTGTAATAGCCTGTAGAGCCAACTTCAAAAAATTATATCTTACTCAATTCTAATCGGAATTGTCTCATTCTTGTACTCAAATTGAAGCCCCAGATGTCTAGTTTCTGGGAAAATTAACCTTATTCACATATTCAAAATATTTTGAGAGATATGAACAAAATGGTGAGTAGAGGTTATTTGTTAGAAAACAATTTCAGCACAATTAGTATTAATAGGTCCTAAATTAGTTTCCAATTAATATTAATAGGCTCCAATCACTCCCATTTAAGACCTAATTAGTTCCAAATTTATCCTAATTAAAAGATAATTGCACAAATTACTCATTGAATGATTAATATTTAACTATCTAGTTAATTAGGTGTGTGCAACCCTACCATAAAATGTAATCCTAACCAATCAAATTATGATACATCATCGATGTCAAATTGATTATACATATAACCAATTGAAGTCAATTGTTCATAATCACATATAGTCGGACTCAATTTGTGATAGTGCATCTTAGCTATTAAAACTTGATTTGATGATAATTTTCAATCTCGTGGTCTGTTTAGGGCTTATGACCGATCAATTTAATCGTTACAACATCAAGATCATTTTGGTGAAATGAGATTAAGAATCTAATGACCAAAATCGAGATGCGTATTTTCAAGGCAAAATTACCCTTTTACCCTCCAAATGAGGTTAAATGCAAGTTGCAAAATGAGGTGTCAACATAATAACCCTCATTGACAGAATTTGTAAAGCAAATGTCAATGTATGAAAAATACACCTAACTTTACAATCAGTATTTAACCATGGTGAATGCAGATAAGAATGCGGATTATCATGTAGTGGATCAAAATGTGGACCGAATCTCAGGGGAGATTGCCTATGTACCTTTTTTTTTTTTTTTTTTTTTTGAAAAAAAAAAAAAAATGAGTACAATACATGCTTACCAATGGTTTGGACAAAATGAGGATTTCAATCGTGATCTTGAATTTTGGACATGCTTCCCAGAGGTCCAATGGATTTGAAGTTTTGGATGTGCTTCCTGTGAGGTCCGATGGTTTGAAGTTTGGACATGCTTCCCAGAGTTTCGATGGATTTGAATTTGGATGTGCTTCCCACAGGTCCGATGGTTTGATTTTGGACGTGCTTCCTAAAGGTCTGATGGTTTGAAGTTTGGACGTGCTTCCCGGAGGTCCAATGGATTTGCAATTTGGACGTGCTTCCTAGAGATTTGATGGATTTGAAATTTGAACGTGCTTCCCTGAGGTCCAATGAAATTGAATTTTAGACGTGCTTCCCACAGGTCCGATGGATTTGAAATTTGGACGTGCTTCCCCCAGGTCCGATGGATTTGAAATTTGGACGTACTTCCTAGAGGTCCAAGGATTTGAATTTTGTATGTGCTTCCCAAATGTCCGATGGAATTGAATTTTGGACGTGCTTCCCGCAGGTCCATTGAAATTGAATTTTGGACGTTCTTCCCAGAGGTTCAATGGAATTGAATTTTGGACATGCTTTCCAGAGGTCCGTGGATTGGAATTTTGGACGTGCTTCCCAGAGGTCCGATAGATTTGAAATTTGGACGTGCTTCCTAGAGGTCCAATGGAATTGGAAGGTATTATTCATATCGATGTGTGTGGACCTTTTACCCTAGTACCTACAAAATAAATACTTTGAGTTAGTAATGAGTTATTCATTGAAAAGACTTTGGCATACCCGGTAAATGCCCCTAGTTTGGTACATATTCCATGCTTCAATGAATGCTGAAGGTGGACAATATAATATGTTTTGTAGTTGGGAATTATATAGAGTAAGATATGTACAAAAACATGATACAATAAAATAAGTTTTCTTTTATTTTATAATATGAGAATTATTAGACCAAGTTGTAATCATGTATACTTTGTTAATTACTATACAGATGTATGCGAATGAACTCTTATAGATCTCTTTCTTTCTCTGATTATTCTTTTTAATTGTCTCTTTACCTCCTCTTTTTTTTTTTTTTTTTTTTTTTAAATGAAGTTTAGGATTTAATCCAAATTTTATTTATTTACTAGTGTTATGCCCATGCGATGCACGGTTTAATTAAAAATCATATGTAACTTAAATAAAAAATAACGACAACTAAGTTTTTTATATTTATTTAAAAAATTGATAGAGATGTATAGAAAAAAAAAAATCGATAAGAACAATTATAATTTTGTGTCTATCCATAAGGTGTTTTAAAAAAATAAAAAATAAAATTAAAGGTTGATATTAGTAGTTGTATACACATATTAAATTAACGTTGATATGAACTATTAGTGTGAAACCAAAATTCTAATCCCCTAAAATGCTAGAACTCATAAATCTCCTATTGCTAATTAAATAAATCACTTAGAAATTATAGATAAATTAATAATAAAAAGATTAGATGAAGAATTTTTGGATTGCATTCGAATTGAAATTTTTATCAACTTAGAAATTATAGGAGAAGAGGATAAGAACAATATATATATATATATATATATATATATATATATTAAAAAAATCTAATAAAAACTTCATGGAAAAAATAATTAGATTATTATTTTTCATTTTCTGATAGCTATAATTTACTTACTTATATATCATGCTTACACATGCATAATCGTTGGTGATCTATATGAGTTGTGCATGTAATGGAGCTGCAATATAATGATATTGTATGACTAAGAGTGAGAGAATGTTTGTGTGAGCACACTTTGGAATAACTTTTAATTTCATGTATGTTTTCTTCTTAAAAAAATTCATGTATGCTTGCAAGGGTTACATATATATCGATCCGGTAACAATGGAAGCTTCATCTTTGAGATAAAGAACTAATGTAATGCTCAAGAAAGCTACTTGAAAAGGTCAAAAGAATCAATAGAGTATAGAAGAAGCGATCAAGAAGAAAAAGAAAATATATTACACTTATAATATGCACAACTTCTAATTTAATTGAGAAAATATAAATAAATAAAAATTTTGACACTAAGAAAATATAAACTTAGTTATCAAAAATAATTAATTTTAAACTTGTACAGTTGTACTAACATTTTTCTTAAATGTAAGACCCCTACACCTTTGAAGAGTTATAGAAGACAACCATATATAGTTTATCTATGACATTCAAACATCAATTGTCTACATTGAAGTTTATAGACATATAATGTTGTTACTATATAAAATAAAAAATAAAAAAAAGGCATACCATATATTTCAAAAGAAAGAATTGCATACTCATATATTATATATAACATATATTTCTAATAATAGCCTTCACAAATATATCCAAAATAATATATTTTCTCCCTTTTGCATAAAAATTTTTGTTGAACAATTAATTAAAATATTGTCTCTTGATATAATGTGTCAAATCTAAATAATATAGTGTATTGGCTTCAGTAATTTTTGTTAGTTATGAAGATAGTAACGTATTATGTAGAATCAATTTTTTTGTGTTAGTTATGAAAATAGCAATGTATTATGTAGAATCAAAATTACACTTCGTCAGGTCTTTTTTTTTTGTCGACAAGATAGTCCAACTCATGGACGTTGAAGTACCTTTCTTATATGAAAAAAAGAAAAAAGGAAAAAAAGAGAGAGAAATACATACCTCTAATATTGAATACGTGGACAGAGATAGGCTATAAGACAAAAGCCTTCAATTCAAAGTTGGGCAAGTTGGATAGTGATTTGTCTGCTGCTCATCGGTAATAACATCGCTTTGGGCACCATTGTTGGAGTTATTTTTACAATTGCGCAGTGCCACAATGAGAATCGGGAGGCTAACCATTGCCACGGCGAGTTTGACCCACGAAAGCACTTGTTCTTCCCTGCACGTGACAAAAAGATCAATGAAGTTATATCAAATATTCAACACTGAAAAATAAATATTTTTTTTTAAAAAAGTACATAATGCATGAATAACTTTAGTGTTTTGCTACCTGTTTAAAGGGTGAGGAGGAGGGTTTTCAAAAGTGGAAGGGTTGAAAGGAGGCAAGGAATGTATAAAATTTTCTATTTAAGAATTATAAGAGAATGATAATAATTAATGGTGAAGAGAGAGTTGATACGAAGATACAAAGGTGAAGTTTAGGGTTTATATATATTAAAAGAAAACTAAAGTAGCCGTGTGACAGTGAAAATAAATAAGAAGTTGATAGACTTCAGTAGATGAACCTTGTATCCATCTATCAAAAAAACCTTCTATCCTTTACTAAAAAAAAGCATAATACATTAACCAAAATAGGAGGAAAAGTGAAGAGAAAAAATAAAAGAAAAGTATTAGAAATGAAAAAACATGAAGGAAAAAATAATTACTGAAAAATATTAGAAACGGATTTTTTTTTTTTAAATCTTCAATATAATTGATTAGTTGTAATACACTATTAGGCATTTGTGTCTATCCAAAGTGTTATTTTCCCTTAAAAGAAGTCTATCCAAAGAAGAGATTGATATATTATTAAATTATTAAGTTTTTGTGTTCATCAAACTTTATCCAAAGAGGTGATAAAGTAGTAGACAAAATTTTGATAATAACAAATAATTTGCCCAAATGCACACTTTAATTAAAAATCATATGTAACTTAAACAAAAGATAACAACAATTAAGTTTTTGTATTTATCTAAAAAATTGATAGAGATGTATATTATATATATTTTTAAAAATCTAATAAAATTTCTACAATTTGGTGAAGCCACGTGGCACAATTACGACTTCTAAGCCCAACTTTTATTATATATAATATGATTATATAATGGTTTATCAAGTCTAGAATTATTGATTTTTATTTTTATTTTTTAATCTAAATGTAGCATTGAACACTATTTTTTAAAGATAGTTAACTATCCGGTGTATCGCACGGGTTAGCGACTAGTATAATATAAAATCAAAACCTTTAACTCTTTGTTGACCTTTTAAAATTTTGACATATCAGTTTTGCAAACCTCACAAATTTACATCTCATTATAATTTATTTTATTTTTTAATTTATTTAATTAGATCGGAATATTAGAGAGACTCACATTAGGGTTAGGTGTAATTAAAGAGACTCATGTTAGGATTACGATTTTTATGTTAATATTAGAGACTCACGTGTTGTTTGGGTTATTGGTTTAGGATCATCTTTTTTTTTTTTCTTTTGCTTTTTTTGATTTAATAAATTTGAATTTCGGATGTACATGATGATATATATATGCGTGAATGTATTGGTTGGCGTAGGGTTTGGTTTGAATTATTTTAAGGGTATAATCTAATGTAGAATTGTAGATTCTCACATTGATTAGCTAGGGTTACATTGCAATTGATGATATGTATTTGTGAATGTATATATGTATGGTTCAGGCTAGCTTTAGTTTGATGATTTAACTTATGTTTGTTCCTCTTCTTGACATTTTTGAATTAAAGATTTGAAGAAAAAAAATTTTGTAGCTAATACTCAATTATTATGTGATTTTGTTTGTGTGCATCTATATTTTTATATTATAGCAGGGTTTCATTGATTTTTGTTGATAAGTTTTGGCTTTGGGAGAAAAAAATTTTCCATTATAACAGTGTTCTTTTTCTTAGACTTCAAATCCTACATGAAGCAAAAGTCTCTAAATAGCCAAGAAAACAAACACATCTTCGATATTGTTCTCTCGTTGCCAAAATCCTAGTTGCTCCACTATTGCTATAACTATCTTCATCAAGGGTAACCAATATTTTTGTTATATTTATCTATTGTGAAGTCATATATTCTTTTGTTTTGTTTCAATAATTTCTAACTGAATCATCTAATTTATTGTTATTATTATTTTTGGACTTTTGGAAATTTTAACATATGATTCTTTGATTTCTCTCTTTTTTTTTTTGGGTGCAAAAATTGAAGTTGTCTAAAAGATTTCAACAACTATAGCCACAAATTATTCTTTTGAAGGTAATTCATCTCTCTCTCTCTCTCTCTCTCTCTCTCTCTCTCTCTATATATATATATATATATATTTTTTTTTTTTTTTGTGTGTGTAATCACATAGACATACATATTTTGTTTTGTTTCAATAATTTTTAGGCTTTGAATATTCAAATTCTTTATTTATATATATATTTTTTTTGGCTTTTTGAAAATTTTAACAATTAAATTTTTGGGTTCATTTTTTGCTATAATTGAATTTGTCAACTATATAGCCATGGATTAGTCTTTTGAGGGTAGCCATATCTTTCTCTTATATTTCTTTGTTATGTAATCAAATATTTTTGTTTTGCTTTAATAATTTCTACTTTGAATCTTATACACAATACATTATACATTTATGTAAAGTTTCCCTGTACATTGTACGGGTTAGCGACTAGTTATCATCTCTATCTATTAAGAGGCCACCCAGAGTTATCATCAAAGTAAACCGCATATTTTTGTTTTTGTTTTTTTTTTTTTTTTTTTTTTTTGGTAACGTTTGGTGTAGTGTATTGGAAACGCCTTTGTTTGTGTCAACTTTTGTTTCTACTAGACACGGACCCATGCATTGTTGCATTTGGTATAAATAGCTTTGCATTTTATACTCAGCTTTTGCTTCTTCTTTTTCCCCTTTTCTTTTCTCAATGAGTTACGGAGAGATTTGTCCTTTCAAATGTTTTGGTACGTGATAAATTTTGTATTTTTTTTTCTAAATTTAAGAGTAATGTTTTTACTAACCATGGTTAAACTCTAATAAAGAGATTCTTAAAAAATTTTAAAATATTTTGTCATTAATATAAACAGAAAGGGAGAATGTTGATTATATATATCCAATGTATGGGACCCACCGACAAACGCATTTTTTAGTTTTTGGGCGTGATTTTTGGCTAATGTAGCTGTGGAGCCCACTGTTTGTGGACACCAAATGCAGACGTTGCTTTGAAATGCTATATCCAAATGTTACCTAAATACAAAAAGAAAATATTCTATGTTGAACCTAGCGCGTAAAAGATTATTTTTTTTTTTAACAAAAATAATATATAATTTTTGACTTTGAATATAAAATAAATAATACACTTAGGTCAACGAAACTGAGAAGACTATTTAAAATTTTTAAGGCTTTCCGACCAAAGAGCAATGATGGCGGTTGTGGGGGGCCGGCCCAAAAATGATGGGCTATTCCAAACTCAGGCCCATCCGAGGAGCGTCCTATCCGAGGACGATTCTCGAATGCAGCATTACCCAATCCCAGTGGCTCCAAGGAAACCCGTCCGAGCAAGAACCCCTCCTCGGACATCACGAGGCCCAGACGAGGAACTCGCTCGGCCATCTCAGCTCACCGCCCCCAACATATAAAATGAATTAAATCCAAAATATCTCGCGGAAGGCTACCACCACATTAATTGCGCCCCAACCACCCTCTTGGCCGCATTAATGAGGAAAAGACTCGACCAGCACCGCCTTGGCCTCCGCAACTCACAAAGGGACTGATGAGGGCGTCCGATGGGACAGGTGCTCAAGTGGATGCCTAGATGGTCAACAGGTGTAAGGTTGAGATGAAAAGAGGAGAGCTATATAATGTAGTGGAACCCCTCTAAGAGGGGGACGGCAGAATTGTAAGAGGGAAAAAGAAATAAAATCGGACTTAAGAGATCCTTCTCGGACGTTCTTTCTTCTTTTTTCGCGAACGTTATCTTACATGCATTAGACCTAGTATTTTCACTGAAGCCAAGTTCTTTAACCCATTCTCTACAAATATTTATTGTGGGTTGTGCTTTGGGCCAAGGCCCGATCAACGGAAGTTGGGCCAGGATTATCGTGCAACCACAGCAGTGTATATTCGAAGTTGTCGGCTAAAAATCCGAATAATAAGATGCTTTTCTCTCACTTCTAGAGATTGTAGTACCTAAAATTATTGGTTTTATTTTATACATTTAATTTAATGTACTAAACATTTATACCATCTATACCACTTAGGGCATGTCCGATAATATTGTTTTAGTAACATTGTTTAAGTGTCATAGAAATATGTATGAGTAAAGAAATGTTGTAAAAATAGTATTGTGTTGTGTTGTTTAAACAATAAAAACTGTTGTTCAACGTTACCAAACAAATCCTTATATTAAGGAGACTTCCTAAGTGTGATTGAAGCTCTACACTCGCCGCCCTATTTCTATTCTTCGTACTTGCTATCTGTACTTGCCTCTCTTAACTCCCTTACTTATTGGGATTTTTGCATTACAAATACAGACAATAATTATTTAGCCCACGATCTTGCTTGTTAAGCATAGCTGCTCATTGTGAGTAGGATTGACCCCTCTTCTTAATTGGATTTCCCACTAAAATACTACAGAGTAGAGATAGTTTTGGGCCGCCTATTTTGCTTTGATTAATTAATATTATCGCTACTTGTCAACAAAATATTTGGATAGGAAAAAAAAAAAAAAGATTATTCTAAGTGCGCATTTGAATGGATTTATTTTTATTATTAGTTTTTTTTTTTGTTGTTTTCGAGGGTAGAGTTTATTTTGTTTTGTGTGTATAATTAAAGCTACAGCTTAAAAAATGAGATACTTTAAAAATCTATGATTTTTGTAAGAATATAGATCATCTCAACCAAATACTTCTATAGATTCAATTATAGTTTATAACTAGTCGCTAACCCGCGCGATGCTCGGGATAGTTAAATAAAAATTAAAAGTATTTATTTTACTTAAAGGTCTATAACTTGACTTATAAAAAATGTATAATTTGAAGATGAATGAAAAATAAGTAATTTTTTATTCAATATAATGGTTTAGAATTTTTTTTTTTTTTTCCGTATCATTGGTTCCACATAACAAATAATGGTGTGGGTTATTCTATGGTGATGACTTCACACAATACTCAACTACAAATTAAATCTACTATCCACCACCAATCTAATCTATGTTATCTTGATAATAAATTTACAAATTGCATTCTCATATCCTCCATCATTTAGAAGGTAACTGGAGTAATGATTGTATGTAATAATTTTACAATATAAAATTATTATGATAGATGATTAAAATAATTAAAATAAGATTTAATGTTAAGGAAATTTTTTGAAATTGAATTTTAAATTTCTTAAAACTTAGTTAATAGAGTTTCTATTTTACATAAAAGTGAAGATAACCATGTGCCCAATTTTAATTTTATAGCATAGGATGTTACAATTAGCTCCGTACCATGTATAATACGTTAGTCCATTATGAAAGTTCTATATAATATCCTAATACCTATCTATATGAGTTTTTTTTAATGATGCAATAAAGGATGAAGTTTTATAGAAGTCATTTAAGATCCAACATATCCAATAATTAGTTTTTAAAAAAATTTAATTTCAAAAGTCTTTTAATTGTAAATTTTTTTAATCATAAAATAGACTCTATTTAAACTCTAAAGGCAAGCATTCGGAATAATCACATCATTGATACCATATCATGATAGTTGCAAATAACAATATTATTATTCATGATTAATAGATGAACAATTAAACTGTGAAGTAACAATTTAACAATTCAAATACCAAGTTTAAATTACAACAACACATACACAAAAGATTCCAAATATTGGAACATACTTCTATTTTCATTATTCAATCAAAACCAAAGTTTCAAAGATAATTCCAATTCTATTAAAACCAATACATACATACGCATGAAAGTAAAGAATTCCAAAAATAAAAACAACAATCTCCAAAAGCCTTTGCCTAATATAGTCACTTTTTTTTTCCCCAAATTGTGCTTTCTTTAGTTCTTTTTCCTTTTATGTTTCCTCAAACTTTTTCTAATTGACCAAAATATCTCTCATATATGTTGACATTAAATCTGATAAGAAAACTTTACATATCTTTTGTTTTGAAGGCGCTCTAAGAACCAAAATCAAAGCAAGAGACTGTATAGAAGAAAATACCCAAACCAAAATAGCCCTCCCTCACAAATTCAAAGATTAAGGGTTGCACCTAAAACAAAGAGAAATTTACATTGTTGATCAATACATTCAAAGAGATATTTATCTGTGACTCAAACTAACGAACCAAAACCAAATACAAATCCATAGAGCATAAATCAAAGAGAAGACTACCAAACGTATTTGCAGCACACACAAACCAAAAACAAAAGTCGTCGCACTACCAAGAGATCTCTCATCTAAGGCAAAGCCGCATTGCTTTATATATAGAGAAATTACACTTTACTCACATGTGGTTTGCCCGAAAAACACTTTGTCTACTTGTGGTTTTAAAATTGACACTTTATCCACTTGAGGTTAACTCCATTTGTATCCTATTACCCACCTCTGTTAAAAATATGGATAAATTTGTATTTTTGTTACCATTTTATGTCTCTTTCTTCTCAAAACATAAAAAAACTAAAAAATCAAGAGAAAAGAAGATCTAAAAGCTAGGTTTTGTAAAAATTAAAACCTAACTTTTACATCTTCTTTTCATGCATCAAAACCTAGCTTTTAGAAGTATGTGTCATTCTTTGGACCCTAAACTTAATTCTTCCAAAACCCTAAATTTTCAACTTCAACTTCTCTTGTGCTCACCAAAAGCACCCATAGATAGAATGTATGTTAAATGTACCAGTTTTTCGTCGAAATTGGTTTTGGTACAACAGGAAGGCCAGGATCCATCATTGTAGTTAGGCCGAAGTCCATCTATCACAGAAAATTTTAAAATAAGAGATTTATGTAAAAGAATCAAAATTAATCTGCGATTGATTTATGCTGATATCAAAATATGTATGTATACTCACGGATTTTGAATTCAATGGGAGTGTTAGAGCTAAAATAGTAGAAATAGAAATACAAGATGATATATCACTGTAAATAATATATTTTTCATTATTCGAATTCGAATTAAAAATTGAAAAGAGAGAAAGAGAAAATTAATTAATACTGGCAGCAGCAGGCGTTGAAGGAGCAGCGATGACCTAGTTGCTCCCCTTTATATAAATATATTTATACACACACCTAAGAGTCCTAACAGGAGTCTCTCTCTTTTTCTTAATCCTAAAATTTTATTTTATTTTTATTTTTTATTTTATTTTATGTGAGTCTTTTTTACAAACAAAAATAATTTTATTTAAATAAAATGATAATTTTATTTAAATATTGTGCCGGTGTGGAAAATTGTGGGAGCTTCAAAAGTTTCGATTTTATATATATATATATATATATATATATATATATATATATATAGATTATAGTGTTCACATTTGTTTATTTTTTATTTTCCCCCAGATATAGAGAAGTCACAGAAAGTACAACAACAATTCAAGTCAAGAGTAAAATCAAATTAGTTCTGCCTTCTACGTACAATTCACAAGCATTCATGGTCATTGTTCAAATTTCTAGAAATATTATATTGACAGTTATTTTGTTCATATGCTTGACAATGAGCAAATTTCCTATAAGAACTTTACAGTTTACACACTAGTCTTTCGAAGAAATCTCGCAGCTTAGAATAGAATGGTTTCCAAAAGAATACTAGTAAAAAAATATAGTCTAATTCTTAATAAAAATTATTTATGGGTGCAAGTTCTGACATACTAGTTTCTGATGTCCAAGATCACTGGAGTAACCTTCGCCCTTAATACCTCGCAGTCAAAAAATAAGAACATCTACCACCGATTGGATCCTGTCTCCCCTAAATTCCAAGAACTAACATGAAGTTGTTGGCCTTTTGGAAAATTTGAAAGAGTAATTAACTAATAATATCTTCTGGTAATAATTATCTAATTATTTCAGTACTTTAAAAGCAATGTCACCTTTGGTCAAACAACAAGTTAATTAAATTCACGTTGAGATACACCCAAAGGTTGATTTGATCCCTTGTTTTAACCTCAACCTAATATTGGAATTCTAGAATGACATCTTTTATCTCTTCAAAGCGTAAATGTATTTACATTATAAATCTTATTAGAACTGTCATTTTCTTCAAATGCTTGTTGTGGTTGGCCTTTTTTTGTTGTTGGGCTTTGGTCTCTCTTGTTGTACTACGGCCCGGGGATCTGAGGTAATATTAGGACATATGTGATTCAATAATAGGAACATATGTCAATATTTTATGTAATTGGCTAATCTTTTGATAAAACGCACTTTACTTGTAATTGGATAGATCTAGGATGTGTTTAATACTTCAAGGAAAAAGGTTTCAAGTTCAAGTGTTAAAGCCCCGCAAGTCCGTCTAAGAATCAAGTGTGAAAGTGCTGCATTTTAAAGCTCGACAACTAGCATCTATCGAGATTTAAAAGTTCTTCAAGCCCGTGGCTCGACAGCTAGCTCGATAGATGGCTATCTATCGAGGTTTCTGAAACTCAATTTTTCAAGACTATTTTTCATCCAATCTGTGAATGTATGTTTGGGCTTTCTTTTCTCACAACCCTAAACATATATAAAGATTATTTTAAGGGCCATAAAAGGTGACACACAATTGCATAAGAGCACAATTGCACAAGTGTGAAGAAAAGTGTAACCGGAAACCTAGTTTGCCCTAATTCTTCATTCTTTTCAAGAAGCTGCTGTGTTTGTGCATCGTAGGGTTTTTGTGACCAAGTAACTTCATGATCTTCATCGTGTGATGAACAGAAGAACTTTACAGCCAACATCCTTCTCAAGTTGGTTATCAAGTCAAATCTTGGGATTTGCGCAATTGGTTAGTCACATACTGGGACCCGTGCATTGAAAGGAGAGATTGTTACTATAGAACAAGTCCAATTAGGTATTAGGGTAAGAGTTCAACTGTAGGTTGGTATAAGGTATTGGGATTCCTTTACTTGTAACCGCTTGTTTTGATAATAGTGAATTCACGAGAGTGGTGACCTTAAAATCACCCAGTGGGGTTTTTGCCATATAGGTTTTCCTCATTCGTATACAAATCAACGTGTTAGTTTAATTTCTGCTACATACTTAGTTTAAGCCACGTATATTGCATGTTAATCAAATTAATTAATAAACTTGGATAATTAATTCATCACAAGGGGTCAATACGTTTTTGGCCTATCAAGTGGTATCAGAGTAGGCACACTCTGATTAGGATTAATATTTGCTATGTAATCCATTGACCCTTGTTTGTTATGGATAGATGATAGTCTCTTATTATACCTCCTTTATTTGATGGTACTAATTATACATACTAGAAAGTACGCATAAGAGCTTTCTTGCAGTTTTTAGATGAGAAAGTGTGGCAAGCTATGAAGATAGGCTGGACCAAGCCTATGAAAGCACCGGCCAACCGGGATGATGCTAAGATCAAGGCGGCAAACTTCAACAGCAAGGCATTGAATGCTTTGTTCAGTGTAGTCACTAATAAGGAATTCAAGAAGATATCCTTCAATGAAAGCGCTAAGGAAGCACGGACCATTCTCCATACAACCTTTGAGGGAACCAAGGCTGTCAAGGATTCAAAGTTTCAGAGGCTCACTACAAGCTTTGAAGAGATCAAGATGGAGGAGGATGAGTCATTTGACGAGTTCTATGCCAAGCTAAAAGACATAGTAAACTTAGCATTTAATCTTAGGAAAACCATTTCTGAACCCAAGATTGTGAGAAAGGTGGTCGAGATCCGCTTGAAAGATTCCATGCCAAGATCACCGCGATTGAGGAATCAAATGATATTGACAAAATTCCTTTGATAGAGTTGGTTGGCAATCTACAGACCTATGAGTTGGATTTAACGAGGATAAGGAAATCAAGCAAGAGCAAGAGCATGGCTTTAAAAGCCAAGAGCAGAAGTACTAATGAGTCTTCTGACGATAAAGATTCTAAGATGAAGTCCTATATCACCAGGTAATTCAAGAAGTTCATGAAGAATGCAAATGCAAAGGGCTTCGACAAGAACCGTAGAGAAGTTGAGTTCTTTTCAATCTAAGAGCCAAGACAAAGGGAAGACGGCGAGTTGATAGTTGCTCAAGTCTACATTCATGATATCATCTTCGGGTCAACTAAGGATGAACTTGCCCATAACTTCTCAAAACTCATGTAGGCTGAATTCGAGATAAGCATGATTGGAGAGTCGACTCACTTCCTTGGATTGCAGATTCGTCAAGAAGATTCGGATATATTCCTATCTCAATCTAAATATGCTAAAAATCTTGTGAAAAAGTTTGGATTAGAATCTGCTAGTTCTATTAGAACCCCTATGAGCCCAAATGTTAAATTCATTGTTGACTTGTTAGGAAAAAGTGTAGATTCATCTCTTTATAGAAGCATGATAGGTAGTCTTCTTTATCTTATCGCTAGTAGACCCGACATTAGTTACGGTGTGGGAGTGTGTGCTAAATATCCGGCTAATGCCAAAGAGTCTTATATGATTGCTTTAAAAAGAAATATGAAGTATGTCAAAACCATTGTTGACTTTGGTGTGTGGTACAACAAGGACACAAATGTTGTCCTAGTTGGGTATTTCGACGCTAATTAGGCTGGGAATGCTGATGATAAAAAGAGTACATCAGGGGGTTATTTCTATGTGGATAATAATCTTGTCTCCTGGATGAGCAAAAAGTAGAATTCCATCTCATTATCCACTACAGAAGTTGAGTACATCGTTGTTGGTAGTCATTGCGCCCAACTTCTATGGATGCAAAAACTCGTCCATGATTATGGTATTTGTCAAGCACATCTTACTATCTACTGTGAAAATACCAGTGCCATCAACATCTTTAAGAATTCTATTCAACATTCTCGAACTAAACACATAGAGATTCGATATCACTTCATTAGGGAGCTTGTCGAAGATGGTACTCTTACTCTTGAGTTTATTCATACCGATGATCGGAAGGCTGATTTGTTTACCAAAACTCTTAACAGTAAATGGTTTGAATTCCTTCGCGAAAATATTAGTGTCATCTCCATGGATTGATCTCTTCTTCTCCTTCTTCTTCCCTATGCATCCGCATCTAGTTTTATGCATTCCTTTGTTTAATTTGTTTTTGTTTGTTTTCTTTTCAGTTTTTTTTTTCATATAAAAATAAAAAAAATTGAAAAATCAAAGAAAAAAAAATAGTTTGTGTTTGTGTACATTGGTACTTGTGTACCTTGGATGGCCATTGAAACAAAATTTTCTAAACTTTCTATCTTTTGTAGCTTAGATGAGCATCTCTATGCACAACTAAGCAAGTGAGCTTTGTGACTCATGTTTGTGATGAGTAAGATTAAATAATCTCTTGTACTTAACACTCGTATCACTTTTTTTGATGGGAAGGACTAGAAAATCCTAAGAGAAAAGTATAAATAACCATCTCACAACTATTGTGAAATGACATCAGTATGCTTCGACATAGCAAAAGTGCAATGTCAAAAGCTTAACATCATTGGGTATTTCTTTTCTCTCTCCTATATGCCCATGTATGATATGCTTATTAAAAGAAAAATATGCAAAGAAAATAAAAGCAAAAAGAATAAATATGCTTTATATATGATTGCAAGCATGTATTCTAAGAGATGTGGGAGTTATAGGATGTACCTCGAAGATGATAGTCCCCATCAAATAGTTATGATTGTGTGTGAGTTAAAGTAATTTTCTCATATCTCAAATCGTCATAACATGTAGACACTTGCAATCTTGCGATGTTTTTCACACACAACACGTAATATTCTTTGCTATTTTTGATACATGTGCAAGTATAATGTGATTTGGCCATCACAAGGAATACTTGTGTTAATGTATGCCCACTAAACTGTCTTGACTTATTTTTGAAATATAAAATTGGTTAGACTTGTTTAGTGTGTGAGTGTGTTTTGGTATCTAAATGCTTATCAATTTTTATTGTCGAGAGATAATTTTGAGAGCTTAAAATGTTGTTTGGATCTTTGGTTAAGTATCATGTTTGATTGCATTCATATATGTGTTTTTCTCTTATTTGAAAACTATTTTTAAAGCAATATCGACAACTCCTTGACACCTCTCGATACCTGGCTTATCTATTGAGCTCTTGAGCTTCTTTTTATCGCAATCTCAACAACTCGTCGATAGCTCATCAATCCATCAAGAAAGTTTCTATCTCCTCGATAGCTGCTTGATCCATCGAGCTTCTTTTCGACAATGGACACCTCCTATAGCTATATCTATCGACCTTTTAAATCTCGACACCTCTTGATTTGTCAAGAATTACTAAGCTTCTATATATAGGGTCAATGCAATTCAAACCTCATTTCTCTCGATCTCTCTCAACTCCTATTGCCTCTTCACCTCCCAAAACCTCTCTCTCTCACTCCAAACTTCATCCTCAAGGATTTTCGGCCTAGATCAAGTTTTTCGTCACTTGGTAAGGGTCCTAATCCTTCCTTTTCATGCATTTCATGCATTTGACCTAACTTTTTGGGATTTTTTGAAAATTTTGGGGTTTTTCAAAATTGATGAAGTTATTGTGAAATTTTTGGGATGGGTTGTGTATTTTTGATCTTAAACATCATGCATTGCATCTCATTTGCATTATAACAATGTTTCATGCATGATAGTTGTATGTTTACTTTGTTGAACTGAGTGTGTGCTGGTAGGATTGGATTAGGCTGGTAGGATTGTATTAGGACACACTCATGAAACATCATGCTCATGAATTTTCATGCATACATACTTTACATTCTCTATATTCTTATATATTGAACTGTATTAGGACTTTTCTGCTTTGTCTCTTTTTCACTCTCTCTCTCTCTTTCTATCTCTTGTTTACGTTGCGTCATGGCACCTAAACATAAATCTACTCCCTCCCTTAACCCTCTTCATTCTAGGGCATCCACTTCTTCCGACCCTACTCCCTCACACGCCTGGTTCCGTGATAAGAAGGCCAAAACGAACTTCTTTGAGAACTTATCTAGACGAGGCGTTCATTCGGAACACCAAGTCACTTTGTCGAACTTCTCCAACACTTACCTACCCACTGTCATTCAGAGAAGGGGTTGGGAGTCACTATGTGACGCCCCGGTCACTTGTCCGATACAGGAGTTCTACTCCAACATGCATGGATTTGATTTTGCAGTACCTCGGTTTTCCACTTGCGTTTAAGGTATGTGCATTGTGGTCACGCCGGATATTGTATCCGAGGTGCTCCGTGTCTCGAGGGTAGAGCATCCTAACTACCCCGATTGTGATCGTCTCGAGGATCGTGTCCAAAGACGAGCTCATGTCAACTTTGTGTGAGCGTCCCTCTAATTGGGGTGATCGTCAATTCACTCCTTGTTCGGTCTTTGCTAAAGGCCCCGTTTTCTTAACATGGTTATGACTTTTGTTTTGCATCCTCTTTCTCACTATAACTCTATTACCGAGCCCCATGCTTGATTTTTGTTTTCTCTTTTAAAGCATCTTACTATAGATTTTCCCTCTTATTTTATTTTTTCTATTCTAAACATATATAAGGATATGACGTCCCATGATAAGTTCATCTTCCCTTCAGCTATCACGAGGATTTTACGCCATTTTTCTGTTCCTTTTCCCGTTTTCGACCATTTCCACGTTATGTGTGCCATAGACGCCGTTACCATTAAACGAAACGAGGTGCGGCTACATTCGAGGCTGTTCAGGTCGGCAATTCCTCCCACTCCTTCAGCTCCATCCACATCCGCTCCCTCTTCTTTTATGGGAGGTGTAACTCTTGATGTGATCATGGCGTAACTTCAATGCATGGATGCTCACCTTGATACACTCACTACTGAGTTGTATTAGGTGAAAACCCGTGTCGGCCGTATTGCCTGATGGCGGGCTCGCCTTGTTGGTTTTATGGAGTCTCCTTCTCCTCCTCCTAAGGCATCCAAGGACAATGATGACTTTGATGACGATGATGATGATGAGGATGGAGATGCTAGCTCTTCTAGTGCTGATGAGATGTTTACTTGATACTCTTACCCTATGTCACTCGTGACAAAAAAGGCAAGTAGTTTTGGATATGAGATAATCATACTTGTAGGGGGAGGGTTAGTATAGGAGATTTTTGTTAGGGGGAGTGTGTATTTTAAGGGATGTAGTGAGGATTTTATCTATCTTTTTCTTTTCGTTTTATTTTAGATACATTATATCTTGTATATTGGTCTTATGATCAGTTTAACATACACTGTACTTATATTTGGTTTATATATATTGATGTATGTTCTTTCACCTATCTAATTATTTACGTACTTTAAAAGCAATGTCACCTTTGGTCAAACAACACGTTAATTAAATTCACGTTGAGATACACCCAAAGGTTGATTTGATCCCTTGTTTTAACCTTAACCTAATATTGGAATTCTAGAATGACATCTTTTATCTCTTTAAAGCGTAAATGTATTTACATTATAATTCTTATTAGAACTGTCATTTTCTTCAAACGCTTGTTGTGGTCGGCCTTTTTGTGTTGTTGGGCTTTGGTCTCTCCTGTTGTACTACGGCCCGGGATCCGAGGTAATGTTAGGACATATGTGATTCAATGATAGGAACATATGTCAATATTTTATGTAATTGGCTAATCCTTTGACAAAACACACTCTACTTATAATTGGATAGATCTAGAATGTGTTTAATACTTCAAGGAACAAGGTTTCAAGTTCAAGTGTTAAAGCCATACAAGTCTGTCTAAAAATCAAATGTGAAAGTGCTGCATTCTAAAACTTGACAGCCAACTTGATGACTAGCATCTATCGAGGTTTAAAAGCTACAAAAACTCGTGGCTCAACAGCTAGCTCAATATATGGCTATCTATCGAGATTTATGAAACTCAGTTTTTCGAGACTTTTTTTTCATCCAATCCGTGAATGTATGTTTGGGCTTCTTTTCTCACAACCCTAAACATATATAATGATTATTTTCGGGGCCATAAAAGGTGACGCACGATTGCACAAGAGCACAATTGCACAAGTGTGAAGAAAAGTGTAACTAGAAACCTAGTTTGCCCTAATTCTTCATTCTTTTCAAGAAGCTGTTGTGTTTGTGCATTGTAGGGTTTTGTGACCAAGCAACTTCATGATCTTCATCATGTGATGAGCAGAAGAACTTTGCAGCCAACATCCTTCTTAAGTTGGTGACCAAGTCGCGTATTGGGATCCGCGCAATTAGTTAGTCACATACTGGGACCCGTGCATTGAAATGAGAGATTGTCACTACAGAACAAGTCCAACTGGGCATTAGGGTAAGGGTTCAAGCGTAGGTTGGTATAAGGTATTAGGATTCTTTTACTTGTAATTGCTTGTTTTGATAATAGTAGATTCTCAAGATTATTGACCCTAAAATCACCCGGTAGGGTTTTTACTGTGTAGGTTTTCCCTATTTGAAAACAAATCATCGTGTCAATTTAATTTCCACAACATACTTAGTTTAATTGGTGATTTGTATGTGCTTCCACATATATTGCATGTTAATCTAATTAATTAATAAACTTGGCTAATTAATTAATTAATTCATCACAAGGGGTCAATACGTTTTTGGCTTATCAGGTAAAAGAGTTGGTGTTGGCCTAAATGAAACTCACTTTAGGCCAGTTTGTGCACAAGTCGAGTTATCCCAATATAGACGCGTCCTAGTAGAGGTATTGAGTGTATGATGTGCCCACAGCAGAAACAAATGTTATAAATGTTATAGCTAGAACACGATGATGACAGAATAACTATGACTAAACAAATAACATTAACACCTAAATAAGGGGAAGTGGCCTAATAAAGTTATGGTGGAATGATACAATAGTAAAAAAAATAATGCTATAGTAGACAGTTTAATAACTGAACGGTAAACTAATCACCCAACAAGCATAAAAGAAAAACTTGTGCGCTAGAAAAGTAAGCTTAGCTTCTTAGTAGATGGAAGTCCAAGAAGGGAACTGATCCCCAATGTGAGTAACCTCAAAGAAGGCTTTTGCCATAGAAGTTACGCACTTTGAAAAAAGTGGCCTAAATGGTTTAGCTCCAATCCTCAATCTCTCAAAGAGTGGGTCTATCCAGAGGGAGAGAAATGGGTAGTTTATTGTTGCATGCCTCTATTCCTACCACTCATGCATCTCTGATTTTTGCATTTTCTTTTCTTTTCTCTCTTTTTCTTTCTTGTTCTACCTCTTGTTCTTTCATTCCCTCCGTCTCCCCTTTTCTACATTTCACGCTACTACCGATTTTTATACTATCTACCATGGTGGGATTTACCATTTTTACCCCTTAATTACTTTTGCCTCCTTATGGGTGTCCTTCCGAGATCGCCCACGGGCTTGTCGCCTACTCAGCCATTACCATTGCTTTGAATGTGTTGGTTGCACCATTCCCTATTTCCAGACAAAATTGCTTGTCTTGTTTCTTACCTTTCTCTGTTTTTCACTACTCTCACGTAGATAAGGATCGAGCCTCTCCATTATCTACCTTTATGGCATGCATCGAGTGGCCCCAACCAACATTTACCTCTTTTGGGTGAGATGCCATCTCAGCAGGACATCTCTCTCCAAAGAAGTTTGAGTAGGAACCCCAAAATAAACCCCCTCTTTCTCCCCATCTCCAAACCACACCCTCTGAATAACTTGACCCGTGGCCTACCTCCCATGTATTGGCTGGATATAAGTAGGTGGTGCCTTAGGCCTTTGTGCATGCTCCACTTCATTTGAATTTGTTTCTTTCTGGCCTTCACACCATTTTCGCTACCTCTGTGTTTGTTTGATTATATTGTGTGTTTTGGTTGGTGTTTATTTCTTGTGGCGTGAAGGATATATGGGCTGTTGGGCTCGTGTTCCCTACCTTTCATCCTTTCTTTGGACTGGGCATTGCTTAGGTAAATGCCCTCATCTTCCTACCAAGCCTGTGTTTTTCTTTTTTGTGTCTATGAGTTTCTTGGCTATTGATCCTGCCATATCACTTCATCATGCCTGCTATATCGTTACCTCTCTTTTTATTTCTAATTACCCCATGGGCTTACGGGCTGATGCTACCACTGTGCCAACCCACTTCTTCATCAATCGTTTGCTCGGGGCTTCCTTGGCCCACTTTCCACATCTTTACATCTTTTAGGCTTTGTTGGCCAATATTCCTATTGTGCCATCCCATTTCATTATTTCATTCCTCGGGCTTTCTCGGCCCATTTACTTCCTCTTTACCTCCTTCACTCCTATGGGCTTTTTGCTAGATCATTTGGGCTTCCTCGGCCCAATTACCACATCCTTACCTTTTATCACTTCTTGGGTTTATTGGCCTTTAGACCGACCCATTGATTTTACTAATTCATTTCCCAGGCTTCCCCGGCCCATTTACTCCCTCTTTACCTTTTTTTATTCCCATGAGCTTACTACTTTACTCTTTAGGCTTCTTTAGCCCATTTAATTCTTCTTTACCTCTTTTTTATTGTTGTGGGCTTGCTAGCCATCAATCCCGCCATATCACTCTTTGGGCTTGCTTCCTTATTCCCTTACTATTTCCCTTTTCCCACATTTTCTATATTGTTGGGCTTTTTTAAGTGTTGGGCCCTTTGTCAAAAGTGGGCATCAATGCTTGTCATTTAGTTTTTAATGAAGCAAGTAGTAGGGGAAAACAATTCATAATTTTTGGTACCAAAAATAAAACAACCAATTCACGGGCTACAATAAGGGCTCATTGTCATTAATTATGCAAAAGAAATGAATATCATTACTGAAATAATAAATAATTTTTCACCCTAATCCAACAAGAGAAAGGAAGCTTATTGAATACACAATGGAGAAATGGGTTGAAGCTTGGCATAATATCCTAAGAGATATAGGCCACTGGATCGCATGAAACCTTGAAATTGATCTAGATTCTAGACATTTAAAAAAAAAAACCCTTTTTTTTGGGTATTGTCTCTGATTGCAGGTCATTGTCCTTGATGCTAAAAAATTTAAAAAAAAAAGGATATCATTTGTATGCACTTGTTATTATTTATACTAGTTGTAGACCTGGGTGATGCGCGGAAAAATTTGATATAATTATATTTTATTGGATAATTATTGAATTAATATATTAGATTCTATATTTTTTAAAAGTTAATATATGTTATTTGAAATTATGTTTTAAATTAGAAGTTTTTTGTAGTGTAACAAAATATATTTTGTAGTCGGAAATAATATATAGTGAGATATGTATGAAAACACAATACAATAAAATAAGTTTTCTTTTATTTTATAGTATGAGAATTATTAGACCAAGTTGTAATCATGTATACTTTGTTAATTACTATATAGATGTATGCAAATAAACTCTTATAGATCTTTTTCTTTCTTCCATTATTCTTTTTAATCATCTCTTTACCTCCTTTTTTTTTAATCAAGTTTAGGATTTAATCCCAATTTTTTATTTATTATAAAATGGTTTATTAAGTCTAGAATTATTGATTTTTATTCGTTTTTATCTAAATCTAGCATTGAACACTATATATATATATATATATATATATATATATATTTTTTTTTTTTTTGAGATATTTAACAATTGTTAACTATCCGGTGCATCACACGGGTTAGCGACTAATATAATATAAAACTGAAACCTTTCACTCTTCGTTGACCTTTTAAAATTTTGACATATCAGCTTTGCAAACCTCACAAATTTACATCTCATTATAATTTATTTTATTTTTTAATTTATCTAATTAGACTGCAATATTAGAGAGACTCACGTTAGGGTTAGGAGTTATTAACAAGACTCACATTAAAATTTCGATTTCTATGTTAATATTAGAGACTAATGTGTTGTTTAGGTTATTGGTTTAGGAACGTCTTTTTTTTTTTTTTTTGGTTAAAAAATTTGAATTTCGAATGTACATGATGATGATGATATATACATATATATATATATATATATATATATATATATATATATATATGCGTGAATGTATTGGTTGGCATAGGGTTTGGTTTGAATTCTGGGTTTTTTGCTACTGAAATTCACTCGAATTTTTTATTGTATTTGAAAAAATGAAGTTCTTTTTAGGGTTTAATCTAATGTAGAATTGTAGATTCTCACATTTTTTGGATAGGGTTACATTGCAGTTGATGATATGTATATGTGAATGTATGGTTTGGGCTAGCTTTAGTTTGATAATTTAACATATGTTTGTTCCTCTTCTTGGCATTTGTGAATTAAAGATTTTAAGAAAAAAAATTTTGTAGTTGATACTCAATTACTATGTGATTTTGTTTGTGTGCATCTATAGCAGGGTTTCATTGATTTTTGTTGATAAGTTTTGGCTTTGGGAGAAAACAATTTCTATTATAACAGTATTCTTTTTCTTAGACTTCAAATCCTACATGAAGCAAAAGTCTCTAAATAGCCAAGAAAACAAACACATTTTCGATATTGTTCTCTCGTTGCCAAATTCCTAGTGGCTCCACTATTGCTATAACTATCTTCATTAAGGGTAACCAATTTTTTTGTTATATTTCTCTATTGTGAAGTCATATATTCTTTTGTTTTGTTTCAATAATTTCTAATTAAATCATCTAATTTATTATTATTATTTTTGGACTTGTGGAAATTTTAGCATATGATTCTTTGATTTCTCACCCTTTTTTTTTTTTTTTTGTGTAAAAACTGAAATTGTCTAACTGATTTCAACAACTATAGTCACATATTATTCTTTTGAAGGTAACTCATCTCTCTCTCTCTCTCTCTCTCTCTCTCTCTCTCTCTCTCTCTCTCTCTCTCTCTCTATATATATATATATATATTTTGTGTAATCACATATACATATATATTTTGTTTTGTTTCAATAATTTTTAGACTCTGAAAATTCAGATTCTTTAATTTTTTTTTTTTGACTTTTTGAAAGTTTTAACAATTAAACTTTTGGGTTCATTTTTGCTATAACTGAATTTGTCAACTATATAGTCGTGGATTAGTCAGGGTAACCATATCTTTCTCTTATATTTCTCTATTATGTAATCAAATATTTTCATTTTGCTTTAATAATTTCTGCTTTGAATCTTATAGACGATACATTATACATTTATGCAAATTTTTCTTGTGCATTGTATGGGTTAGCAACTAGTTATCGTCTCTATATATTAGGAGAATACCCAGAGTTAGTTACATGTTCACCAAATTCTCTAAAACACCCTTAATAATTATTTATCATTATTTCAAACAAACAAACAAACAAGTGACGGTATATAAGTAAATTGATTTTAATATATTTGAAAGATATTTAATTGTAACTCAAACTCAAAAACAAGTTTGAATTCCCACTTCATTCTCAAAAAAAAAAAAAAAAATGTTTGAATTCCCACTTCTTCTCAAGAAAGAAAAAGTTTGAATTCCCACAATCCCACATTTCACTCACAAATTTTTAAATTTTAGGTACTACAGTTTTGAATTCCACTGCCCTACGTTTAACTCCCACAAAACTCTTTCAATCACAAATTTTTAAAATCTTAACTACTCTTATCTTCCTATGTACTATTTCTTTCTCAAAAAAAAAAAAAAAAAAAAAACTTATATATATACACCTTTTTTTTTTCGATAGAATGTCATATTTATAGATTATATATATACCTTCTTCTTTTTTCGATAGAAAGCCATATTTATAGATTCTATATAACTTTATCTAACCTGTATCATTACTCAAATTCAAAAGAAACTCCTGAGACTCCTGACTGTATCAGGAGTTTCTTTTGAATTTGATTAATGATACAAGTGATGAGAGAGGAAGGAGATTAATAGAAGATAAAGATTTTGGACAAAATATTTAGAATGTAAAAAAAAAAAAAAAAAAAAAAAGGTCTTAGAGTTATTTTAAATAGTTTATAAAATCAAAATAATTTTCTTAATCTGATTTAAATTATTAAACATATATAATAAGAAAATAGAAATATTTATTTTAAATTTTTTTATATGATTCTATTACTTTCAAATTGGATTTAAATTTTTTTAATTAAAGATTTTTTTATATGTTGTTGCAAGATAAAATATCATAATTTTTTGTATTGGATCAATTTTTAGATGAAATTATCTCCTTTAATCTTTCATTTTATTAGATAATCCTTGCTAATAATTTGAATATTCTACAAAAGAAAAGTTAATATAAATAAATACATTAAAGCAATGTTAATTTTTGGTTTTCGTTAATTAGCTATCTTCGTTTTTCATTGCTTGGCATTGTAGACAATCTTCAAGGCTAAAACAAACTACAAATTGGTCGTTGTTCATGGTATATCATAAACCAGATGATATAATATCAAGGAGGCATATGATAAACCATGAATACGATCGGATTATAGTGTTTTACCAAATGAATCACTCCCTCTCGCATGAGGTAGCATAAAGATGTGAGATCTTTTCCTTTAAAAATTTCCATTTTGAAAATGTAGTAAAAAAAAGAAAAGAAAAAGAGACCTATTAAACAATCACATGATAATGAACGATAACTTTGAGTCTTCAACTATGTAAATAATAAAGTTTTTCCCATCACTACATTAATTTCGCTAAGGCATAAAGTTTATTACCAATAGATTAATCACACATGCTTTGTTGGCAGTTTAGGTATGGCATAAAATAGTAGATTGTTGTTTCACACGTGTATTACATTTATGCATACATGCCAAGTGTGTCCCAAAGTTAATAAAACATTAAAAATTAATAAAATTCTATCATTCAAAAAATAAAAATAAAAATTTTCCACGGGTTGTTTTGTAGATTTTCCTTATTGTCCAAATTTGTAAATTGTCCAAATGTTTAGCTAAATGTTTTTCTTGATATTCTTGAAATAATTAGACAAGGGATGATTTGATCATTTTTTTCATTTTTGGTTTCATGGGTTAGCTTGTAAATTGTTTGGGAGAGGGGGGGCCAAATATATTAATTTTAGAGCCAAAAGTAAATTTTTTATGCTAATATATATACTAGGGTATTTTTTTTCAAAGGTTGGCAGGGAGGGGGGCTATGGCCCCTCTCAACCCCTAGGTAGTTCCGTCCGTGATGGTATACACGCTTGAGGCTGAGAGAATGACCTATTTATAGGCATCTTCTTATATCGGTAGAGAACAGAAGTAGGAGGGAAAGCCTTGAAAAATGAGATTTTAAAACTTACGTGTCTCGCGTGGAGAAAGAAAACAAAAACGCGTGAATCAATAAAATCATATAATGGAGAATAATGGGTCTCATCTCTTGAAGCACTACGTTTCTTGAATTTTATTATTATTATTATGTTAAGGTATTCCTCTTAAGGTATTATTATTCAAAAATGGTATTCCTCTTAATCCACAAATGTAATTTATTTCTTTAAAAAAAAGAATGTAATTAAATTTTTTTACGTGGATGCTCTTGTTTGTTTTTATTTTCTTTTGACCAATGTGTTGGAAGATTGTTTTTTGAAACTTTAGATTGAGGCTCAGTAATTAAACAATCTTGGCTTAAAAAATCATTCAAACAAAATTACACATTATGGTTGAAATCTCAGCTTTATCATCAAACATTATGGTGAGCACGGTTATTTAATATACAGTTAGACCATCAATATAATTTTTTTTCCCTTCTAAATTTTTCTTGATAGTGTTAGCACAGAAATTTCAGCCCTTGGGTTGAGTAATTAAAACAAGTAGAACTAAAATATTTTTGAAGATTATCAAATATGGACTCTTTGATTCTAAAAATAAATGCTAAAATTTATTTAATTCCTTTACCAAGATATGATAGCAAAAAAAAAAAAAAAAAAAAGAAGGAAAATGCAATTGTGGTTCCAAAGAATAGCAGATTTCGTAATTAAAATTGTCATGTAAGTTTTAGATTGGTGTGTTTCAAGCTTTTATGTGATTTTTTTTTTTTTTTTTTTTTTACTTAGGTTAGTTTGTTCCAGTCTTTTTTAATTCTTTAAGGGGTAATAACTTGGGCTTAATCACAAACATTAAGAAAGATCTCTTTGATTTCAACTTTGAATATGTTCCTTCATACCTATAGACACTCAATTTTGCACCCATAATTTAATCAAGGAAAATGACTTGAATGACCATCCATGTACCTCAAAAATCATGATTGCATTACATACATCAATTTATTCTTGCATTACATGCATCAATTTGTCTTTGCATTACATGCATTAATTCATTCATTGCATATCATAAAAATGATCTTGAGATTCTAACGATCGCAAAGGGTGTTTCCGGTTTCCAAATTGAACCATCGAATCAAAAGATATCGCATGATCCAGTTTGCATGGTCAACATGCGTTGTGTCTAGGAGAAGTTGACCACGCATGATCAATTTAAATTAATTCTGATTGGTTAAAAAATTAAAATTAATTAAATAGTTCTGTGATTGGTCAATAATTAGTGTTTAAAATAGGGATGCAAGCATAGGAATAAAAGGGATGATTGGATAATAATAAAATTGTGAATAATCTAAACTTTATCAAGACTTATTTTAGGGTATTTATCTACAAGATAATTTCCCTTAAATAGCTTGAATTATCTAGAAAAGAGGTGAAAAATCATAAATGGAGGATGAAAACGCGTCTAGGTACAAGGACTCGTCAAAAACCTCTTAAGAGGAGTCCAAATGGCACCCGAACACAAAAGAGCATTCGGGGTCCAAGAGCCAATTCGAAACTTTTGGATTGCCGAATGGCACTCTAAAAGTGTCGAATTCTCATGTTTTGGGTTTTGGCTCAACAGCCTATGGGTCACGATAAGGCACATTCTTTTCGATTGTTTCGCAAAAGGATGCGTCTGGATTCACAACCTAATCATCCGTACCTATTTTTTAGAGTCACCCGACCTCTATAAATAGAGACTGAACCTCATAATTCAGCACCTTTTTTTCTTTTTCTTTTTTTTTTACACTTTGAGAGGCATACATTTTAGGCTCTCAAATTGCCCATAATTTCTAATCCCCTCTCTGAGAGTTGTTGCTTAAATTAGGGTTTTTAGGTTTCAAAGATAAATGAATAAGTTTCTTTGAACCCTAAAACATCCTCTTAAGAACAAAGAGTGCTCATGCAAGAGATTGTTTCCTTCACCCTATTCTCTTTTATTTTTCATGTTTATGATGATGCATGTTCTCCTTTAACCATAGTTGTTAATCATTGTCTTGTTAAAGCATGATCTTGATTTTGTTTATGTAATTGTTATGATCTCTTTCTTAATTCCAATTATCAACATATAACCAATTATTTTTCTTGAAATTAAAAACAGATCTACATCCTTCTTAGATGTAGATCTGAATTTTTTTTAATAAAAAATGGATCTGCATCTTTTTTAGATGTAGATCTGAATTTTTCTTAAAACAAAAATAGATCAACATCTTTATTAGATGTAGATCTGAAATTATTTTTTTTTAATAAAAAAAAGAGATCTGCATCTTCATTAGATGTAGATCTAAATTTTTCTTAAATAAAAAATTGATTTGTATCTTTCATAGATACAAATCTGATTTTTTTTTTTTATGCAGATTTTTGAAGAAAAGAAAGAAATTAAACATGATTGTGTTTGCTTGTGTCTATTTAATTCATTATTGCATAAATTCATATTATAAGTGAAACTCTCTTCTTAAAAGAAAAATCCTTTTCTTTTTTTTTTTAATATATAAAAAACAAATCTGATTTTTTCTTTTATTAAAAACCATTTTTTTTATTATCATAAAACAGATCAAATCTTTTACAAACCGCAAAATCATTTTTTTTAGTTCTTAAAAACAGATCTGATATTTTTCAAATCAAAAGACTTTATTTTATGTAATAAACACAAATCTGAATTTTTATCTCCAAAAACCATTTTTTTCTACATACTACAAAACAAATCTGGTATTTTGACAAACCAAAATCATTTTTCCTACCAATCAAAATAGATCTAATTTTTCCTTAAACAAAAGAAGAAACTTCCTTCATAAATAAATTTGTGTGATTTAGTTTTTTTTTTTTTTTTTTTTTTCACATGTTCAACATATCACTCATGACATGCATAAAATGGTACATTGGTCACAAGAGTCTAGAAGACCAAACTTTGTTTTGGTAGAATGGGTGCCCAACACCTTCCTATTTCGTAACCTAGCCTCCGGATTTAGGTTTTTGGTTAAGTAGATCTAGCCTTGTCTTTACCTTTCATTCTGGGTAGGATGTAAGCGGGACAAAAGCCATGTAATTATTTGGTAGATTGTAACTAGGACCCAAAACTATGTAATTTTCAAGTTTTTCAAGATATGTATTTTTTTATTTAATCAATGGGAAGGATATTATTCAGTCATGTATTCTATATTTAGTTTTTTTTTTTTTTTTTTTTTTGGTATAAAAAATAAGTGGTGACTCCATACCACTTACCCAAAAAGAGAGGTTCCCTAAAAAGCACACCAAAAAATCTCTCTTTTTTGAGAGGCACCCAATTTTGGTGGTTTCTCATAGTGGCGATTCTTCTGGGAATGTCGAGGGCTAAGCTTCGTATTAGATTTAAGTGACTAAATGTGTACCCTTGTTTTGCATGGTCATGCTTGATATTGTTGTTTGTTTATTTATGTTTGATGGGATGTTGTATAATATTTTGATATATGATATTTGTTGTTTGTATTTTTTGTTAAAATCTTTCCCTAACTATCATAGTGTGTGCCATCCAAACAATATATATGCAACCCATTTCAACAACTAGTGGCGAACTCACCAACTTATAGCTTAAAGTCACTGGATCATTTCTTGTTGATTGTAAAGGATATACCATGTCATTCGAACCAATGTAATGTTCATTACATTACAAGTTAGGAGGTGTAACGTCCTAGTTATAGGAAAAAATGAAATAACAAACCCACCCTACAACGTAATGACTTAGAACCTACCCTTAGGTTGGTCTCGGTTAAAATTGCATTGCATGTTGTGTGTGTTTATTTTGCTTGGTTGTTTGATGCAGATGGTGACCTAGCTTCAATTGACTAAAGAGAGCCTGTTCCAAAGAGAGAGAGAGAGAGAGAGAGAGAGTGAAGCGGGTAGAATTTGGTCAAGATCTGAAGGAAGGCTACAAAAAGAACCTAAGCTCGTCACTCCCATTACAATACTGGAGTCTTCAAGCATAGAGAGAGAGAGAGAGAGAGAGAGAGAGAGGGTAGAATTTGGTCAAGATCTGAAGGAAGGCTGCAAAGAGAACCTAAGCCCGTCACTCCCATTACAATACTGGAGTCTTCAAGCATAAAGGACACTCCGTTGCTGTAACATCATAACCTAATATCCAACCTACAAGATACTTCAAACCCCAACCAAATCACCTAACATCCAAAAACGGGGCAAGATACTTCAAACCCCAATCAAATGACCCAATACCTACAAATGGAGGGAGACACTTCGAACCCCAATCAAATGACCCAACACCCACAAATGGGGGGAGATACTTCAAACCCCAATCAAGTTACCCAACACTCACAAATGGGGGGAGACACTTCAAACCCCAGTCAAATAACCCAACATCCATAAATGGGGGGAGACACTTCGAACCCCAAGATACCAATCCTAATGAACCAACAAAAATTACCCACATTACAATGGGGGAGACATCAAACCCCCCACATTTGGAGAGGGACAACCCAAAGTCGAAGTCCATCAAGATTTCAAACTTTTGGATCATAAGTTCAAGCCCATCAAGCCCAAGGAAGGTTCAACCCTAATGAGCCAAGGAAGAATTAAAGATGTTCTCAACTCCATTCTGGAAGGTCAAGAGAAGATAAATGAAGAGCTAGCCCAAACCTCCTGGATAGCTAACTCAGCATTAAAAGTCAGCTTAGCCAATCAATCTATGCTCTCTACCTTGTGCAAGGATGATTCACCATAACCCAAAGAGATTCCACACTTCCAATTTCTAAAGAAAAGAGTAAGGGATTTCAACGAATTGTCTTTCCAACTATCTCTCCAATTAACAAGAACATGTCAATGGACTCAATTCCCAAGGAGGTAGTGCCTTATCACATCAATAACAATGCGGTCAAACCATCAACTGGCGATTGTAGGCATCGAAGAAATTTTTCAGAACTACACATGACTTTGAGTGAAGCCTTGGAGAAATTACAAGCTAAGGGATTACTAAAGCCAATACCACATCTCGTGCCTAGAAGATACAATCTTAATGCTCATTGTAGATATCATCAAGGGAAAGGCCATACAACTAATGGATGTTATACCCTAAGGCATGCCATTCAAGATCTGATTGACCAACAAGTCATCACTACACCTTCATCATTTGGTAATCTTGACTTTGTTTGAATTTTATTTTACAAGTTTTTTTTAGATTGACTCTTTGGTCTTATTGTTTACTTAGGATTTTCTTTCTAGTTGGTTATTTGCTTAATAAAGACCACGTTGTGTTTGATGCATTTGATTCATCATGTTGCTCATAAAAGATTCATCTACAAAAATAAATAAATAAATAAAAACTTCAAAAAAAATTCAAAAAAAAAAAAAGAAAAAGAGAAAAGATTTTTCAACTGGGGGCATTAGGCCCTCAAGTGATTTCAAACCACTTTCAAAAAAAAAATTTTGCGCTAGGGGTGTTGGGCCCTCAAGTCATTTCAAACCACTTTCAAAAAAAAAAAAAATTTGCACTAGGAGTGTTGGGCCCTCTTAGTAACCTTTTTCTAAAAACTTTTTTTTTTTTTCGTCCTTCAAAGACTCCAAAATTTTTCAAAAAGCTTTCTTTTCAAGAGAACACAAGAAGATTCATTTGACAAAACTTCTTCCAAATCATGACGATTAATTGCTCCACCAATCAATTTGTTCCAAAGAGGGATTTAATTTCATTCAATCCATGTAAGGGCTTTTGCTAAACATTCAAAATATGATAAGAAAAGGTCCTAAATGGCAATCAAAGAAACACATCCATTCATTGAAATTTCTCAAACCACACACACTCAATCCCAATCTCTACAGAAATTTTCACAATGTTGGAGCATTTATACTTCTTTCCCAAGAATAATTTATTAAAAGAGTTTAAGACATTGTGCTAACAAGAAAGCATCACTAGGGATAGGAGGCCGCCTTCGATAACCCACATTATTCGTTGACACCTATTACAATAATTATCCATTGCTAGCCAACTTGAGCCTTTAAACAGTTAGCCTATTTTTCAATGAACCCACTAAAAACTTAAACCTTGGGTGGGGAAATTAAGTATGCATGCTTAAATCTCAAGATGAGGAAGTGCTGACCTTATAGATCTAGCACACTTGGTAAGGTCCTCAATGAAGACGATATGACAAGTTCAAAATGGGAAGATTCATCAAGTTCAAAAGAAAAGAGTTCATCAAAGCTAGATAGAAAGGAAACCCATCAAGGAGAGATGAGATTTTGTCAAACTATGAGAAAAAAAGAGGCCATCAAGCTAGAAAAGATTTCAACAAAAGAGAGAGAGAGAGAGAGAGAGAGAGAGAGAGAGAGAGAGAGAGAGAAGTGAATGCAAGAATTTTCATCAATTGTGAGAGAATACTGATTCATCAAAAGACAAAAGAGATATGAGATTCCATGAAAGATCATTCAAGTTGAGAAGGACGAGCAAAAATGAAGATTCATCAAGAGAAGAAATTTAATCAGTACGGCACCAAGCTACCAAGGCCCATACTGTCCTTGGGCCCAGACCCATCTAGGCCCCGGGCCCAAGCCCATACCGGCCTCGGCCTCATTTGCAGGCCAGCTGAAAATTCCAGTTACCTTATGCCCCTCATGAAAGCGCCTTAGAGAATAAACAAGTTTTTGGGTATTAAGTTCCCAGATTTGACCGGTTGATCCTTCCCGGAAGAGCGCATGAGTCACATCCGGGAAGAACATGATATGCACGGGAACGTGAGTCGCCGAACATGACCGGTGAAAATGGAACCAAGTTCCAAGATCATAAATGCTGCACCGCCCTTTCACCTAAACAACCACTTTAGCCAGATAATACTGGACCTTGAGTAGCACTAACGGTGATTGTAATCATGATCTCCCCACTAACCTTGACTATAAATAGAAGAAAGTTGGGAGAAGAAGGGGTTCAGAAAAATTGAGGAAAAATAGTCGAGGAGAGAGTGTGTTTCGATTGATGGTTGCTTTGAGTCTCTCTGCCGAGAACGACCCATTGTAGGAAATCCTTAAGCCCACTACAAATAAATTGTGAGCCCAAGTGATCTAAGGCCCAGAATCCTTGCACTTGGTTCCTACATAATCAAATTGAGGAAGATGAGGAAAAGAAAAAGTAAGATACATTTCATAAAAAAATAAAAAAATAAAAAGTGTATTCAGTCAAGTCAAGAAAAATGATGGTGCATTAGAAATGATAAAAGGGTATTAAGGGGAAAATGCAAATTCATCCAAGAAAGATGAAAGTCTATCAAATTGAAAGAACAAAAAAATGCAGTTAAGTGAAAGCCAATAAAAATAAAATAAAATAAAATAAAAAAATCTCGCTAGGCTGAAAACCCAAAAGGGCGGCTTAGGCAAAAATTAGAGCAAAAAAAAAAAAAAAAAACAAAGAAAAGCTCGCTAGGTTGAAAATCTGAAAGGGCGATCTACACAAAAGGAGAGTAAAAAAAAAAAAAAGAGTGAGAGAGCATGCTAGGTTGAAAACCTGAAAGGGCCATCTAGGCAAAAATTAAGGCAACAGCAACAACCAAAAAAAAAAAAAAAAACTTTCAAAAAATGAAAAGAACAAAAATGAGAGTAAGTGATCTGACCACAAGATAAGATGCTAAGAAGACCAAAAAGAGGAAGTCATCTAGCTAAAAAATCAAGAACAATGAAAGGAATCAATTAAGACCAATGAGAAGATAATGAACATGACAAGGATTTTAGATAGAAGATTCGGAAAAATCTTCCAATGCTTGAATTTAAAGTATTGCACACTTGGGGAAATATCATAAGGGTTTTGAGCCTTTTATATCCTTCATTTCAATAACCTGAACCCGGCCGACATTACAACCTTTGAATAAAGCCCTCCTTGAAGTCCTGCTAATTGAAAGCACACATTGAGCTCTAATAATATTTTCTCTTGGATTAAGAAGGAAACTACTCAAGATTATCAAGCCCTACTAGCTGATATCTTTAAAAGACAAACTTCACAAATTCTCAAGTGACCAAAATTTTTTTTCTAAGCCCCAAACACTCACTTTGTTTGCTCCCAATAGAAAATGACTCTTAAGAGAACAAAATTTCCAAACTCTCAAAAATTTTCAAATTTAGGATTTTTCCCTTTCTTGCTTATTCCCAACATGTGTAATCCCTGACCATTTCATTTCTTTGATTGTCTTTGAAGACTTAATCTAAAAAAATTTCAAAATGAAGAAGCAAATTTGATTACATGTTTTTAATGATTTCAAATCCTTTCTAGCCAATGAGATCAAGTTAACAATTCAGCATTACAATTGGTCAAAGAGTTTGTTCAAAGGATCATCTTTTGTTCATCTCAAAAAAGGGTTTCATTTCAAAATTTTCATTTTTCAAAAAAGATTTTTTCAAAATTTCATTTTTTTCAAAACTTTTTTTGAACTAATGCCTGACCCGATCCTCTATGAAAGAGGTACATAGGCAGCCTTTTCAAAGTCCCGGTCACAATCACTCAAATAACATGTTTTTCAAAGGCTCAAAATCAAAGCATTTCTTTGTGTGAATTTAGGCTAGGAGCACCTATTTTGCATTAAGCATATCATCAATTTTCTATGCAAGCATATCTAAACTAGGGGCATTGGCCCAAAACATTTTTATAATAATCGAGTACTAACAAGTTCATGAGAAGAATCTTTTGCGGGAGGTGGATATGGATCTTTCATCTACTCATCAATCACCATTAATCTTCAATTTAGATGTGCCAATCGGCACTCCAACAGAGCCCAGTGGCCCATCATCCCAATAGTCCTTGTTTTGCCCAGCTTTGTGATTTTGATCTTGTTTTACTCAAATTTTTCTTTATTGAGGTCCCTATACAATACGATTTTTCAAATTTCACATTGATTTTTGAACTAAGGGCATTTGGCTATGCCTCATTCATTTTCAAAAAAAAAAAAAAAAAAAGACCACCATCATCATCTTTTCATAAAAAACTAAGATTTCAAAAAAAAAAAGCACGCATTCATTTCCAAACTAGGGGCATTTGACTTTGCCTCATAAGTGCAAACTCCATCAGTGCCAATCAAGATAAGTTTAAATTGGTCCTACAAGACCTCATCAGGTGAATTCTAAACTTGTCTCATTTAAAGTTTCCACATGTCCAAAAATTCCCATGACCAAAACCACATGACCAAAAATTCCTATAACTGAAATCACGTGTCCAAAAAATTCCCATGACCAAAATCACATGACAAAAAAAATTTCCCATGACCAAAATCACATGTCTAAAAAATTCCCATGCACCCAAAAAGTCAATGTCCCACAACAAAAAAAAAAATCAAAGTCTTACCAAATTTTACCACAACCAAAATTTTTGACATGTCCATACACAACTACCAAATTTTTCCCATAACCATGCCAAAAAAAAATTCCCACATGACCAGGTCCAGGTACAACCACGAAAATTCCTACATATCCAAAATCATAATCACAAATTTTTTTCATGATCCAACATCACATACACAACAAAAATATTTCTGTAGCCAAATTACCATTTCCACAAAATTTTTCATACTCATACCTACAAAATTTTGCCATAAACAAAGCTTTACACATGCCAACAAATTTTTCATGACTTTAATGCCCCAAAAATTCAAGCCAAAGTTCATCCAACAAATATCACAAATTACCAACATTGCCAAAACTATAAAATTTCAATGCCCCCAAAATCCAAGCCAAAACTCATCCAACAACATCACAAATTACTAACATTGCCAAAATTCCATAAGCCACCAACATTGTCCAAATTACACCATGACCAAAATATGCAACACTTCAAAAATGCTCCAAAGCTAACACTAAACATGATCAATTATACAATGCCCCAAATTCCAACAAGATCATACAACAACACAATGACAATGCCTCAACATCAAATTTTCAATTCCAAATTTCCAAATTTCAAATTGCAAATTCCAAACTCTAAACTTTTCTAAATCAAGTACAATTTTCTTTCAAATATTTTCATACATACCAAAACTCACAAGATAGACAATAGTTCTCGTATACCTTGTGGGATCAACAATAGCTTTCCTACCTTCAAGGGATTGACCTTAGTTCTCCCAAAACTCATAGGATCGAGAATAATTCTCCAATACCTTGTGGGATCGACAATAAGTCTCCTACCTTCAAGGAATTAACCTTATTTCTCCCAAAACTCAGATCGACAATAGCTCTCCTACTTTCAAGGGATCGATCTTGGTTCTCCCAAAACTTATAGGATCGACAATAGTTCTCCTATACCTTGTGGGATCGACAATAGCTCTCCTACCTTCAAGAAATCAACCTTAGTTCTTCCAAAACTCATAGGATTGACTAGTTCTCCTATACCTTGTGGGATCGACAATAGCTCTCCTACCTTCAAGGAATTGACCTTAGTTCTCCTAAACATCATAGGATTGACAATAACTCTCCTACCTTCAAGGGATCGACCTTAGTTCTCCCAAAACTCATAGGATCGACAATAGTTCTCCAATACCTTCTGGGATCAACAATAGCTCTCTTACCTTCAAGGGATCAACCTTAGTTCTCCTAAACCTCATAGGATCGACAATAGTTCTCTTATACCTTGTGGGATCAACAATAGCTCTCCTACATTCAAGGGATCAACCTTAGCTCTCCTAAAACTCATAGGATCGAAAATAGTTCTCCTATACCTTGTGGGATCGACAATAGCTCTCCTACCTTTAAGGGATCGACCTTAGTTCTCCTAAAATTCATAGGATCGACAGTAGCTCTCCTATCTTCAAAAGATTGGCTTTATTTTTTCTTTCAAATTCCAAATTTCAAACTCAAAATCCTAGGTTCCAAGTTTCAAACTCTAAATTCCAAGTCTCAAAATTTCAAAGTTTCAATTTTCAAAGTCTCAAAATTTCTAGTTTCCAATTCCAAGATTCAAGTTTTAAAGATCAAATCTTTTTCAAAGAACCACCAACAATCAATCAAATTTTTCTTTATAAAGTTCAAATCAAGAATGAGCAAATGAAAATCACACATCTTGGAAACCATGGGATCATAAAGCACCTATTAGTTAAAGTCTAATTCAAAATTTTGACTTTTTGCAGGTAGCAATTCCAAATCAAAGTAGAAGAGAACCTTTGATCATCATTCCATTCCAGATCAAAGTAGAATAGGACCTTTGATCGTTATTCCATTCCAGATCAAAGTAGAATAGGACCTTTGATCGTCATTCCATTCCAGATTAAAGTAGAAAAGGACCTTCAATCATCATTCCATTCCAGATCAAAGTAGAAAAGGACCTTTGATCATCATTCCATTCCAAATCAAAGTAGAAGAGGACGTTTGATCATCATTCCCGCAATTCCAAATCAAAGTAGAAGAAGACCTTTGATTGTCATTCAAGCAATTCCAAATCAGAGTAGAAGAAGACCATTGAATGTCATCCCGGATAACTCCATTTTCAAGATTAGGATTGAAAAGTCCTTTGGTTACCCCACTTGCCAAGAGTTATGTCCAGAGTCATCAACTACTAGCTAAGTCTGGTATTTTCATTTTTTTTTTTTTTTAAGATAAGGCTAGTTCTATGTTCCAAGGTTTCAGATTCAAGGGCTAGGTAATTTTTAAAAATTCAACCTCAATTAAATCATGGTCGCTAAAATCGGTGTCTTTATTTTACAATGACATTTGTTTTTCAAGCTCTGTCAATGAGGGGCATTCAGTAGACACTCAATTTTGCACCCATGATTTAATCAAGGAGAATGACTTGAATGACCATCCATGTACCTCAAAAATCATGATTGCATTACATACATCAATTTGTTATTGCATTACATGCATCAATTTGTCTTTGCATTACATGCATTAATTCATTCATTGCATATCATAAAAATGATCTTGAAATTCTAACGGTCACAATGGTGTTTCTAGTTTCCAAATCAATCCATCAAATCAAAAGATATCGCATGATCAAGTTTGCACGGTCAGCATGCGTTGTGTCTAGGAGAAGTCGACCACGCATGATCAATTTAAATTAATTCTTATTGGTTAAAAAATTAAAATTAATTAAATAGTTTTGTGATTGGTCGATAATTAGTGTTTAAAATAGGGATGCATGCATAGGAATAAAAAGGATGATTAGATAACAATAAAATTGTGGACAATCTGAATTTTATCAAGAATTATTTTAGGGTATTTATCTACAAGATAATTGTTATAAAATAGCCTGAATTATCCAAAAAAGAGGTGAAAAATCATAAATAGAGGATGAAAACGCGTCTAGGTACAAGGACCGGACAAAAAACCCTAGAAGAGGAGACCAAAAAAGACTCTAAAAGTGCTGAATTCCCATGTTTTGGGTTTTGGCCCAACGGCCTTCGAGTACCGATAAAGCACACCCTTTTCAATATTTTCGCAAAAGGATGTGTTCGGATTCATAACCTAATCGTCCGTACCTATTTTTTAGAGTCCTCTAACCTCTATAAATAGAGACTAAACCTCATAATTCAGCACCTTTTTTTCTTACGCTCCGAGAGGCATACATTTTAGGTTCTCAAATTGTCCATATTTTTCGATCCCCTCTTTGAGAGTTGCTACTTAAATTAGGGTTTTTAGGTTTCAAAGATAACTGAATAAGTTTCTTTGAACCCTAAAACATCCTCTCAAGAACAAAGAGTGCTCATGCACGAGATTGTTTCCTTCACCCTATTTTATTTTATGTTTCATGTTTATGATGATGCATGTTTTCCTTTATCAATAACATGAGTTGTTAATTATTGTCTTGTTAAAGCATGATCTTGATTTTGTTTATGTAATTGTTATGATCTCTTTCTTAATTCCAATTATCTACATATAACCAATTATTTTTCTTGAAATTAAAAACATATCTACATCCTTCTTAGATGTAGATCTGAATTTTTCTTAATCAAAAAGGGATCTGCATCTTTATTAGATGTAGATCTGAATTTTTCTTAAAACAAAAATAGATCTACATCTTTCTTAGATGTAGATCTGAATTTTTTTTTTAATAAAAAAAAGGGATCTGCATCTTCATTAGATGCAAAACTAAATTTTTCTTAAATAAAAAACTGATTTATATCTTTCATAGATACAAATCTTTTTTTTTTTAATGCAAATTTTTGAAGAAAAGAAAGAGATTAAACATGATTGTGTTTGCTTGTGTCTATTTAATTCATGATTGCATAAATTCATATTATGAGTGAAACTCTCTTCTTAAAAAAAAAAAATCCTTTTCATTTTTTTTAACATATAAAAAACAGATATGATTTTTTCTGTTATTAAAAACCATTTTTTTTATTATCATAAAATAGATTAGATCTTTTACAAACCACAAAATCATTTTTTTTCATTCTTAAAAACAGATCTGATGTTTTTCAAATCAAAAAACTTTATTTTATGTAATAAACACATATCTGAATTTTTATCTCAAAAACCATTTTTTTTTCACATACTACAAAACAGATCTAGTATTTTGACAAACCAAAATCATTTTTCCTACCAATCAAAATAGATTTGATTTTTCCTTAAACAAAAGAATAGACTTCCTTCATAAATAAATTTGTGTGATTTAGTTTTTTTTTCACATGTTCAACATATCATTCATGACATGCATAAAATGGTACATTGGTTACAAGAGTCTAGAAGACCGGACTGCCTGGGTGGAATGGGTGCCTAACACCTTCCCATTTTGTAACCTAACCTCTGGATTTAGGTCTTTGGTTAAGTAGATCTAGCCTTGTCTTTACCTTTTATTTTGGGTAGGATGTACAAAAGCCATGTAATTATTTGGTAGATTGTAACTAGGACCCAAAGCTATGTAATTTTCAAGTTTTTTAATATATGTATTTTTTTTATTTAATCAATGAGAAGGATATTATTCAGTCATGTATTTTCCATTTAGTTTTTCTTATTTTTTGGTACAAAAAATAAGTGGCGACTCCATACCACTTATCCAAAAAGAGAGGTGCCCTAAAAAGCACACCAAAAAATCTCTCTTTTTTGAGAGGCACTTTCAAGGTCTCTCACAATACCCTCACACAAATTATGATACCTCAAATTAATACTTTCCCATGACTTTTTATTTCATAAATTTATAACCATTTTTTGGTTTTAAACTTTTTTGTTGTCAAATGCTCTATAGTCTCATGGTTTGATTCATTGTGGTTCCTAGGAATGGTAGATTGGTGTTCTAGATTGTTAGCTTATAGATTTTACAGAAGAAAAAAAATTAAGAGATGAAATCCCGATTACATTATCGCAGCCCAAAATTGGTAGGTTTTAGATTTGATGTGTTTCATGTTAAGTTATTTACTTAAGTTAGTTTGTTTATGTGAATCTCCTTGTTTTTTTAGGTTCTTACTTTGGACGTAGCACCTCTCTTTAAACATATTTACTTTTGCAGATTATTAAAGCCAAAGCCGCATAGCTCCACAGCCCAAAGTGTCCTTACCCAACCCATTGTTAAAATTCCTCTCTCAATAAGGAATGCACCAGATAAGATTATGTGAATAACAAATGCTCAAGGGAGGTTTATAGTGAGGTCAACATATGTTTTGCAATAGGGGGTGATGTTAAGAATAGAGATCAGTCTGGAAAAAAGTGATGGAATTTGAAAATACTATGGTGAACAACTCAGAAAATTTTACCTACTAAATGCAGGTTATATATCATTAACATAAATTAAATTTTGGCTTTTACATATGATTTTCTATTTGCAATAAGTTTTTCCATTTTATTTGTAAAATATATTCAATATTCAAAATATTTATTTAACTTATATATAATTCTTGTATTTAACTTATATATAATTCTTGTTTAAGTTGCATAATACTCTAGCATCTAAAAAATAAAAGTAATGTCCTTTTTTTGAAAGCTAGAAACTTGATCAAATTCCACCTGTTATAATTTCAGACAAATGAAAAGGAGTGAAAATTTTTAAAATATATCAATATATTACTAAAAGCTGAAGCGTATCATTTAATGTTACTACGCTCCCATTGAGCCACGTCAGCAGCCATGTCATTATCAATTTTTTTCCAATTTTTTATACAATTTTTTAACATTTAAAGTGAATTAAAAACTCTATTATATTACAATCAAAATATCATATTTAATTTATCTTATTTTTAATTATTCTTATTTATTATTAAATTTTCAACTCCATTTTAACTTTTCATATCCCCACTACTCTCTACCTTAACTTTATTCAACCTTTCTCATTCCATTTCAACTTTTCATATTCCCACTACTCTCAATATTAATATTATTCTATCTTTTTATCTTCCTTTATTTTTTTACTCTTCTTATTCTTATCCTCATGCTATAAAATTGTCATTCTCCCTCTTATTCCATGCATAATTTCTTCCACACACAAAAGCCTCTCTCTCTCTCTCTCTCTCTCTCTCTCTCTCTCTCTCTATATATATATATATATATATATTTTTTTTTTCCTTCAACTTTTGGTATATATATATATATATATATATTTTTTAATTTTAGTGTAACAGGTTGACCATCAAAACATGCGATGCAAAGTATTGAAAGCTCCACCAAATGCATCGCAGAAATCAGTTTTAGACTACTAGAAGTCAATTAGTTTGCTAAAATTAGATTGACAGGTAATCCAGCTTGATACGATTTAGTTTTATATTTTATGTTGTTATCTTTTCTATTCTCATGGCAAAAATTGCCAAACAGTCTATTTTTGGGAAAAAATTAGGCGCGTGACATGCGTTCAAAGTTATTTAGTAAGCTAAACTCTTTTTGAAAGTTGAGTTTGGCAAACTCGACTTTGGGCTGGAAAACGAACGCTATATTGGCATTTTCTTTAGTGGTGTTTGTAAGAACGCTATACTGGCATTTTCTTTAGTGGTGTTTTTTACAAATGCCACTAAAAAAAAGGCCACTATAGCGTTCGTTTTTCAATCCAAAGTCAAGTTCACCAAACTCGACTTTCAAAAAGAGTCCATCTTACTAAATAACTTTGAACGCATGCCACGCACCTAATTTTTCCCAAAAATAGACTGTTTGGCAATTTTTCTCTTATTCTCATTGGTTGTTAAATGTTATATTATTGCATTATAAAGATAGTATATAAAATATAATATTATTCTATTACATAGCATAACTAAAATAATATGGTGTTTATTGCTATACATTTCATTTTTATTATTTTATTCTCATCTTATTTTATTCAACATTTAAATTTAGCAACATCCTCCATATCATAATTATTTATATTTTGTCTCATTTTTTTTAAAATTAAACGTATAATATTTTATTCAATAAATAAAAATTGTTCTTATAAATTCTTCCCATGAAATGTTACAATGCATCAATGGAAAAATGAAATAAAAAAACAAATATCAATTTACAAACACTCAATTTAAAAAAAAAAAAAAAAAAATAAACAATTTTCTTATAAAGTATTCCCATAAAACGTTACAATGCATTAATAGAAAAAGAGAATACAAAACACATGCTATTTTAGAAACACTAAATTTATTATTATTATTATTATAATAATAATAATAATAATATCAAACCAAACATATCATAAAATAATAAACTAATAGTTATGGATGAACTAACTTCATGGCAGCAAAATGGAGTAAAATAAAAATAAAAATAAACATAACAATAGAATTATCATCAAATTTGAGAAAACAATAGGATGTTAACAAAGAGGGAGAGAAAGAGATTAGTAAAAGAAATCAAACGTCAATTAAATTAATTAATTAGTAACCATTAATTGGAAAACAAAGAGACCAACGGTTAAAGGAGTAAAAAATTAATTAAAGATAACCCTACGAATGTTATTATAAACTTTACAATGCAAATAAATAAATCGTTAAATTCACTTAATTAAATCATATAGTCATCAATTAAATAAAATCATACAAAATTTAAACTTGAAACTAATCAAACTCTAACCTAGAAAATCATATTTATTATCAAAACTAAAAGGAAAACATTCTTCAGTAATAATAGAAATATATAAGAAATAAAGATGAAAATTTTCAAAATCTTTTTTTTTTTTGACATTTCATTTAACATTATTTATAAATAAAATAAAATAAAAAAGTCCTTAAATGCTTATATTCTTCACACACCATGACTTTTAAAATCTAATGAAAGGTTCGAAGAATTTAACTCTCATTTAATGCCTCTATTATGAAAATCAACAGCTAGTAAAATATGATAATAGTAAGAAACGTTATAAATGAGAACATGAAAAAACTAATTAGCCATTATTATTATGGAATAGATGTCTTTTTTTTATGCATCTAAGAAAATGAAATGTATAGGGTTTATTTATTAAGGTATATGTAAAGATTCACGTTAAAAAAATATGTAAAGGTTTTTTGAAAGAAAAAAAAAAGTAGATGCAAGGTTTTTATTAACTTAAAAGACAATGAAAAACCAATTTTTAATTACTACAAAAGCTACTCTATAAATCACACACAACACTATATTCAATATCCTAAACAACATAGTTAGACCCTTTTGGATATACACCACCATATTCAACTTATAAATTACAACACAAATCAATCATACAATTACACAATCAAAGCATGAACATGTAACATGTATTACCTTCTGAATTATTGCTTGGAATTTTCACAATTATTGAAAGCGAATCTCCAAATTTAATTTTTAGAAAACATCAAGATAAGGTAAATTTTATTCTTTTCAACTTCCATGAAATGTTACAATGCATCAATGGAAAAATGAAATACAAAACAAATATCAATTTAGAAACACTAAATTTGAAAAAAAAAAAAAAGAATAAACAATTTTCTTATAAAGTATTCCCATTAAACGTTGCAATGCACTAATAGAAAAAGAGAGTACAAAACACATGCTATTTTAGAAACACTAAATTTATAATAATAATAATAATATATAAGAAATAAAGATGAAAATTTTCAAAATCTTTTTTTTTTTCATTTCATTTAACATTATTTATAAATAATAAAATATATAAAAAAAAAAAGTCCTTAAATGCTTATATTCTTCACACACCATGACTTTTAAAATCTAATGAAAGGTTCGAAGAATTTAACTCTCATTTAATGCCTCTATTATGAAAATCAACAGCAAAGTAAAATATGATAATAGTAAGAAACGTTATAAATGAGAACACAAAAAAACTAATTAGCCACTATTATTATGGAATAGATGTCTTTTTTTTATGCATCTAAGAAAATGAAATGTATAGGGTTTATTTATTAAGGTATATGTAAAGATTTACGTTAAAAAAATATGTAAAGGTTTTTTGAAAAGAAAAAGTAGATGTAAAGTTTTTATTAATTTAAAAGACAATGAAAAACCAATTTTTAATTACTACAACCGTCGCTACTCTATAAATCACACACAATGCTATATTCAATATCCTAAACAACATAGTTAGGTCCTTTTGGATATACACCACCATATTCAACTTATAAATTACAACCCAAATCAATCATACAATTACACAATCAAAGCATGAACATGTAACATGTATTACCTTCTGAATTATTGCTTGGAATTTTCACAATTATTGAAAGAGAATCTCCAAATTTAATTTTTAGAAAACATCAAGACAAGGTGAATTTTATTCTTTTTAACTTCCGTAGAAAAAAAATATTACGCACATTATTTCAACCCTTATGGAAAAGAAGGTTTACATGTAGCATGCAAAACCTGTTTAATTGACTTAGAGATGTAAAAATTAGTCAACCAACTATGCTGGAATTAAGGTTTCAAATTTTAAATAAAACAATTCTACAATAATAAAAAATTATTTTGTGATAAATATGATTATGAAATGCATTACTTTTCATTAAATTAGTTCAAATTACAAAATAATAATAATAATAATAATAATGAGATCACCATAAAAAATAATCACGTGCAACGCGCGGGTCCGTGACTAGTTAATATAATTGCTGATTAAAATATCAAAGCTAGTTGTATATGAAAACAGCATATTTTAATATAATCTTACAATAACGTTTATTGCGAATATGAAATAGTACAAACATCTTACCTGACAAAGCTCGTGTCTAATTGCAAGGATACACTTTTATTTTGCTCTTATAATGTAAAAAAAAAAAAAAAAAAAAAAAAAAAAAAAAAAGAGTTATTTATGGCTGTATGTATTGCTCTCCATAATGAAAGCCATCCCTTGTTACGACCACCTCAACCACGGCTTCCACCATGTCCGCCGCAAGGAGCTATGGTGATTCTTTTTTTGTAATGGACTGATCAAGAGAGTAAATATGGTTTTAATTCGAGGAAAAACCAGACCTCCCAATAGCAAATTGTTGTATAATATTTTGATCGATTTTTATTGATATGCCATGAAGCTATATAAATAGCTTTACAAAATAAAACAACTCCAACATCCCTAAACCACTCAACACCTAAATAAGGACAAACACTATTCCTAGCCAAACTCTTAATACTTCAATCCGATAACAATTCAGATTGCTATTATTATCCTAAAACAAATTCAAATAAAAAAATAAAACCATCCTAACACAATCCTACTCAGCAACTCCTCTACCTTGTGAATACAGCAACTCCTCTTGCTAGTAGACATAACATTCCTTCCCCCTTAAATTCGACCCTTGTCCTCAAGGGTGATATCAAGAAAACGAAGCCTCATTGTGCGAAGCATCCTCCCAAGTAGCCTCTGTGGTGTGACCCTTGCCAATGGATTAAAACTTCCTCTTTATTTCTCTGAGTTCTCCTATCCAAAACAGCTTGTGGGATAGGACCCACAACACCACTGCTCCCATCAATTTTCGGCAAGTACCTGTTAGTCATTACTGCCAAGTGCCGGCTTGAGGTTGGAAACATGAAACACCAAATGAATCTTGGAAGTTTTCGGCAATTTAAGCTTATAGGCAACCTCACCAACTCTTTGTATGATCTGAAAAGGGCCAAAGAACCGGGGAGAAAGCTTCAAATTCCAACACAAGGCCACAGATGAACGGCGGTAAGGCTGTAACCTCAAGTACACCCACTCCCCTACTTCAAATGATCTTTCCTTCCTATCTGCATAAAGCTTCATCCTTGATTGTGCTAACCGAATATTCTCACAAAGCTCCTTCAAAACCTCATCTTGTGCTATCAATTCCTTCTCCACTTCTTCATTTTGAATTGTTCCCGCAACATATGACAAGAAACTCGATGGAGGCTTGCCATACACAGTCTCAAATGGGGTCTTTTGGTGGTTGTGTGGATGCTCGTATTGTAGCGATATTCAGCCCAGGCAATCCATTTAGCCCACTCCTTGGGCCAAGGGCTAGAGAAACACCTCAAGTACATCTCCAACGTGCGATTCACTACCTCTGTTTGCCCATCCGTTTGTAGGTGATAAGTAGAACTGAAATTGAAGCTAGTCCCATTAAGGCGAAACAACTCTTCCTAAAACTTACTTGTAAATGTAGGGTCACGATCACAGACTATTGATTCAGGCAGCCCATGCAATCGAAAAACATGATCAAAAAATTCTTTGGCTACACTCCGAGCTATGTATGGATGAGAAATGGGAATAAAATGGGCATACTTGGAAAGCCGATCCACAACCACAAAAATGGTTGATTTACCCATTGAAGTGGGCAACCCATCCACGAAATCCATTGAGATATTAGACCACACCTTAGTGGGAATTGGCAAAGGTTGGAGAAGACCGACCGGGCTGGTACATTCCGTCTTATGTCTCTGGCACACATGACAATGGCGAATATAGTCTTGTATTTGTTTCTTCATTCCCACCCAATAGAAGACTAATCGGATCCTTTGTAATGTTTTTTGTATGCCCTCATGAGTACTTGAATGAAACTCTTGGATGATAACCGAAAGTAACGGAGAATTCGTGTTGAGATAAATCCGACTCTTAAAAAATAACACTCCTTTCTTGAATTCCCATAGGCCAACCGCCTCCCCTTCTTGAACAAGCTTGACAAGGTACTGCAATTTCGAGTTAGTGAGCACCTCCTCCTTAATGGTATCAAGCCATCTCGGGATGGGGGTGGAGATTGCCGCCAACTCTGCCTTCTCTTCCTTTCTTGAGAGTGCGTCAGCCACTAAGTTCTCTGCTCCTTTCTGGTATTCGACCTGAAAATCATATCCCATCAACTTGGACAGCCATTTTTGTTGAGCATACATTGTGATCCTCTGCTCCCATAGAAATTTAAGACTACAGTGATCGGTTCTTACTATAAAGGTTTGACCAAGGAGGTATGGCCTCCACTTCGGAACAAGTAACACCAAGGCTAACATTTCTTTTTCATACGTAGAGAGTAATAAGTTCCTCCACAAATGCGTTTGCGAAATTAGGAAGAGCCAACACCGGTGCTTGAGTCATCGCCTCCTTAAGATCTTGGAAGGCCCTTTTCGATCTTTCAAGTCCATGCGAAAGAATCTTTTTTTAACATGTTGGTCGGTGGCGATGCAATTTTCCCATAATTGCAAATGAATTTTCGATAGTAACCTGTAAGCCCCAAAAATCCTCGAAGGGCCTTTGGAGTCTTGGGTTTCGGCCACTCCATCATGGCAGCCACCTTTTGCAGATCCATCGATACCCCCTCTACATCTATCAAATGTCTTAGATACTTGATTTGCGTTTGCCCAAATTGACATTTTTCCCTCTTTAAGAATAGATTATGGCTCCGCAAGATGTCTAAAACGAATTTGACATGTTGCAGATGATCTTCCCAAGAACTGTTATATATCAAAATGTCATCAAAAAACACCAATACAAATTTTCAAAGGTACCTTTTAAAAATGTCATTCATTAAAGATTGTAAGGTGGATGGCGCATTGGTCAATCCGAATGGCATCACAAGAAACTCATAATGCCCATGATGAGTGCGGAACGCAGTTTTCGAAATGTCGGGAGGATGGACCCATATTTGATGATAACCGGAGCGCAAATCCAATTTAGAAAAATACCTTGCAGCATGCAACTCATCTAGGAGTTCATCAATAACTGGAATTGGGAATTTGTCTTTCACTGTGATGTGATTAAGTGCTGGGTAATCAACACACATTCTCCATGAACCATCGCTTTTTTTGACAAGCAAGACGGGTGATGAATATAGAATGTTACTTAACCTCACAATACCAGACTTGAGCATCTCTTCCACTTGCTATTCTATCTCTATCTTTTGAAAGTGAGGATACTGATATGGCCTTACACTAACCAGTCCGCTTCCGAGTATCAATGGAATACAGTGATCATGAATTTGTGATGGTGGTAGACCCTTGGGCTCCTTAAAAAGATCCCGAAAAGAATTGATGAGGCTAATGAGATTCTGATCCGTGAGGGTGTCGGCCATTTTTTCCTTCTCCCCCATAGCAATGGCGTGAAATTGTATGAAAGCACCATGCTTGCTCCCTTTAAGTATTCTTTCCACCTTATTCCCATCGATCTACTTGTGTGGGTTAGTCATCCCCTACAAGGAGATTCTTTTCCCACCATATTGGAATCTCATGAGTAATTTAGAGAAATCCCACTCAATCATCCCCAAAGTTTGAAGCCATTGTGCTCCTAAAACCACCTCATATCCTTCTAATGGTAAGAGATAGAAATCTATATCAAGAGTAACCCCTCCTTGTATCCGAACTTGCACTCCAATGCACCTTCCTTTGCATGAGATCCATTCACCACACACTACCTTTACATTAAACCGTTCTTCCATGTTACATGTCAATCCCAATTTTTCCGCTAACCTCTCTTCAATAAAGTTGTGGGTGCTCCTCGAGTCTATCAGCACAACCAGTGATTGTTGGTTGATGACCCCATGGATTTGCATGGTTTGAGGAGTCAGGGAACCAACCATGGCATGCAAGGAAATATCCAATTCGTCGTTGTCTTCCTTTTCTTCGATATCTCCAATTCTGTCACGACTATCCTCCTCTGGCCAGCACCCTTCAATCAAAAAAAGCTTCTTACACCGATGCCTAGGAGCAAACTTCTCATTACAATTGAAGTAAAGGCCCTTATCTTGATGTTCTTTCATCTCCGTTGGTGACAACCTTCGAATGGTGGGAGTAGATGAAGGTGGGCAACTAGTGATTGTTGAGTTCGTTGATATAGCCTTTTTTGGCTCAAGGTTGAAACTAGATCTCTTCTAATATTTAACCTCATAGAGCCGAGCCAAACCTACTGCTGCAGACAACGTTGGTGGTTTCATGGCTTGAACATCTATCCTCACACCTTCCTTCGGACCACCAATGAAACAAGCAACCTGTTGAGACCGATTCAACTTCCCCACTCGGCTGAGGAGTTTCTCGAATTGGCTTTGGTACTCTCACACCGAACCAACCTATTTGAGCCTTGTAAGATCTCCAAAAAAATCATCAAATTCTGTTAGCCCATACCTCAAATTCAGCCCTTCCTTGAGCGTGAGCCATGTAACTTCCCCTTCTTCTTCCTTCAGATGTCGATACCCTAATTGTGCCTCACCTTCTAGATGATACGCCGTTAACGGAACCTTCTCTTCCTCGGCAATTTTCTAAAATTCAAAGAATTGTTCCACTTGACAAATCCAACTTGTTGGGTCTTCACCGCCATTGAAGTAAGGAAAATCAAGTTTAGTGACTCTTGGAATTGCCGCGCCATAAGACTTAGTGGAGTCACGAGAGCCTATATAATTGAATCACCGAGACCCCTCACCATCGTGTGAACTCTCTCCTCATTCCAAACTCTGGCTGCCCGATATTTGATCTAATCAGGTATTCATGGACGTTATCGCCTGCATCAATGTTTTCTGTAACACACGGAACTTCTTGTCTTGCTCTGCTACTATAGAGCCTATCTCTGCCTCCAAACAATCGATGCGTGATTCATCCATGACCGGCTCTGATACCAAGTTGTTACGACCACGGCTTCCACCATGTCTGCCACGAGGAGCTATGGTGATTCTTTGTTGTAATGAGAGACGATCAAGAGGGTAAATATGGTTTTAATTCAAGGAAAACCTAGACCTCCCAATAGCAAATTGCTGTATAATATTCTGATCGATTTTTATTGATATGCCGTGAAGCTATATAAATAGCTTTACAAAATAAAACAACTCCAACATCCCTAAACCACTCAACACCTAGACAAGGATAAACACTATTCCTAGCCAAACTCTTAATACTTCAATCCGATAACAATTAAGATTGCTATTATCATCATAAAACAAATTCAAATAAAAAAAATAAAACAATCCTAACACAATCCTACTCAGCAATTCCTCTGCTTACTCCTCTGCCTTGTGAATACAGCAACTCCTCTTGCTAGTGGACATAACATCCCTACTGCCTCCACCCCACATTCCTACGTGCTTGGATTCCTCGGTATTGTTTTCCTCCAAGGTACACTTACAAAACACAAGAGGCCCAATGATCATCCCAAAGCCGAAAACAAATCCCAGTTCTACACTTAAGTAATTCCAGCCAATTAAAGGCCGAGAATTTGAGTCACTATCTTCAGATGTTGAAGGCGATGAACTTGGCTCCACAAATGCGCATTTTGCCTTCAAAGGACACCCATATAGTCCTTTGTTCCCTTCAAAAGAAAATTCTGAAAATGTAGCAAATTGCTTGATGTATGTAATTGGCCCAACTAATTGATTAAACGAGAGGTTTAAGACCGAAAGGAAAGATAGACTATCTGCAAGTTGCATAGGGATCTCACCGCTAAGCATGTTACTTGATAAGTCTAGTGATTCAAGTTGACTTAATTTTCCCAAAGCTTATGAGATTCAGCCTGTGAAAGCATTGTGTGACAAGTTGAGAATATACAAGGATTTGAGGACTCCAATTTCTTCTAGTATTGGCCCTTCAAGATTGTTTTATGAAAGGTCAATTGAAGTGAAAATATGTAGTAAGAATCTTCACCAGCATGATCTCTAGACCTTTGTAGATAACAGTTAATGTATCAAGATAACAAGATCCATCTCAAGTCTAAAAATAGAGGTAAATGAGTTCTGGCAAGTTCTCATTATTAGCCATCATTGCCTGAGTTAGCCAAAGCTTTTATTGATATCTTACCACTTAAGTTGTTGGAGAATGGGTTCCAGTTAACTCAACTGGTAAAGTTTCTGATGGTTGTATAAGAGATTTAGGATTCAATCTCCACCTACACCAAAAATTGATTAATGTCTTGGTCTGATGATAAAGAGCTATCATCGGGAGTAGACGCCATAGGTTGAAACTCTCTGGAAAAAAAAAAAAAAAAAAAAAAAAAAAAAAAAAGTTGTTGGAGGCTAGGTCTACAATTTGAAGCATTGGCCAAGTAACATTTGGTCCTCCATAATCAACAGATCCATAAAATTTGTTTGATCGTAAAACAAAGATGCGCAAACTAGATATGTACTTCAAGTGACATGGGGAGGCATCATGTATCTGGTTGTTCCCAATATCCAATTACCACCAAATATGTGCAATTGGCAAGAGACTTTGGTAGCGCTCCTTCTAGTAGGTTTTTGTTGAGATACAAAGTTTGTAACCCACAATTACCTGGAAATGTATCTGATATTTTGCCTGTGAGGTAGTTTCTCTTTAGATCAAGAACCTTTATATTTTCACCTATTGAAGAGAAGCATTGGGGAATTGTTCCACTTATGGAATTATTAGACAAATCTAGAACTCCAAGAGATGTAAGAGCATTGCATATTGATTCAGGGATTTGCCCACGGAATTTATTGCTTGAAAGAGATAAGAAATTACTGGGAAAGTCCACATTCCATGACATGTCCAACGCTGGTATGACAGAGTTGAAATTATTCCTTGACAAGTCCAGATAATAAAAAAAAAATGGTAGGGGAGTTGGGAGTTGCCCCTGGAGTTGGTTGGAGTAAAGGTCTAGGAAAGGTCTAGATATTCTAAATTGGCTTGGTCTCTCAAGAATTTAGGAAATGTATTCGACTTGTTAGAAGCCAATTTCAATGTCTTAATTTGGGGAAAAGAGGATAATGAAGAATCATTTCCATATATTCAATCAATAAGCTGTTGTAGGAAAGATCCAAATAGTTAAGATTTCTCAACTGTTGAATCACGTTAAGCTGGATGGAGCCATTAAAGTTGTTTGAAGAAAGTGTTAAGGTCTGAAGACCTTGGAGTTCAAAGATAAAATTGGGAATTGGCCCTTCCAAGTAGTTGCTCTGCAAATCAAGTTCTTCCAGCAGCAAAGAAGAAACATATAAAAATTCATGAAATTGACCAAAAAAATGGTTGTTGCCAAGATATAATTTTCGCAATGGTGGAAGGAAAAAAAAGGGACGCTGGAATACTCCCTTCAAGTGAATTGTCATGCAAATAAAGGTCCGCTAGACTTTGAAGCTCTTTCCAGTGAGTGAAAATATTCTGACCTGTCAAATGATTATAAGAAAGATTTATCAGGGTCAGATGCTTTGCCATGCTGAATGATGGAATTGGTCCGGTGAATTTGGTGAAATAATTGGATGACATGTCCAAATAAACCAATTGAGTAAGGTTTGCCATGGAGTTTGGGATTGATCCATTGAAATTGCACTTTGAAAGATCTATTTTAGATAACCTTTTAAGGTTGCCAATAGAATCAGAAGTGTTCCGGAAAATTTTGTACCGCTAAGCAGCAGTGATTGAAGAGAACCATTTAGATAAAATTCTAGCTAAGAACCTTGAAGTAGTTCATTATTTGATTAGTCTATCATCTGGAGAGTTGGAATCTGGAAGATTTTCTTTGGAAATTGTCCATTCAATCTGTTAAAGCTGAGATTAATTATTGAGAGAGATTGAGCTTCATTAAAGAGGAATCAAGAGGCCCCTGAAGATGACAATCTGACATGCTCAACACTCTTAGATTTGGTAGTGAAGGTGATAAGGCTGGACACCACTGATTCCCTTGCGATGTTATAATTACATGATCAAGATAAAGTTCCATAAGACGCGTAAGGTATCAAACTAGCGTAGCTAAATTTGGGTTCTGAAGTCTCAGCTTTGCAAGAGTGGAACCATAATAGTTGAAAGACAAATCGAGAGTAACCAACCTTGTGAGGCGTGAAATCTCAATGGGAATCTGCCACACAAAGCCAGCATTTGACAAATTCAAATTGGTCAGATTTTCGAATTTCGGTAGAATATCAGAACCGGGTAAGTGGTTTTTAGCCAAATTCAGGTCCTTGAGATAACTTATAATTTATATTTATAAATATGACTATTCTTTTGGGTGACATACGGGCTATTGTATGGTGCATTAAAATGTAAATTTAGGGAGAAAATTCCAATTTTTTCATTATATTTGACCATGCCAATTCATAAAATGTCACGCCATTATTTGTCTAAAAGTTAAAATTTAAACCATTAAAATGGTTAATTTAATTATTTAACCAGTATTCTACTAATAAAGACAAAACCATATCAAATGTAAAAGATTGTCATTGATCAATATACTGTTTAAGTAGTACAAGGATGATGAATCTAATTTTTATAAGTTTATAAACAAAAAGCATTCTAATTAACTCAAAAACATAATTTAAATTAGAATTTGTTATTAAACATTAATATATATATATATATATATATATATATATATATCTCTATGAAGAGATTAAAAACAATTTATTCATGGTGTTTACCATATATAAAGAAAGATTAAGTTTAAAAAAATAGCTTACAAACAAGCTTGAACTTGTTGAACAAAAAAAAAAAAAAAAAATGAACCAAACTTAAATATGTGATTAGCTTAATATTGAGATTGAACTTGACTCATGTTCAAAACAAATTAAATAAACTCATTTTTATCTTGTAATGTTTGACTTAGTTCAGTTTTTGCATGATCTTACTAATAGAGAACCAGAGGAGAATCAATAGAAGAATATATATAATCAATGCATAAAAGCATTTGTCATGCATTGGGTAGAATAAATGTCCATAGGCATATGAAAAACTTGGTTGGAAGACTTATAAAAGTCTTACGTAAGAACGCATTAATGAGGAAAAAAAAAAAACAAAAGGTTATAGACATGGTCTCACGAGGTCATGATTCCATGAGTGCGACTTTCCTTTAACAAATGATGTCATCAACTTAAATAAAGCACACGACATTGACGAGAAAGACTTGGTAGGAAGATCTAAGGCTTATAAAAGTCATGTCCAACTCATACACTTCTTGGAAAAGCCATAGACATGGTCTAATGTTCAAAAGAATGAAAAGGACTTGTTAAGCAGAATTATGGACTCCACCTAAGAATTGATACAAATATGATCCTATAAATTTTACTGTATAATTTCCATAAATTAATGTATCACTATTTTCATTTAATTTAGATTTCCATAAAAATTAAATGAACCAATTTTTATCTTTTAATGTTCGACTCAATTTGGTTTCTTCACAATCTTACCAATAGAGAACCGAGAATCCATGAGTGCGACTTTCCTTTAACAAATGATATGTCATCAACATAAATAAAGCATAGCACATTGACGAGAAAGACTTGGTTGGAAGATCTAAGGCTTATAAAAGTCATGTTCAACTCATACACTTCTTGGAAAAGCCATAGACATTGTCCGATGTTCAAAAGGATGAAAAGGACTTGTTAAGCAGAATTATGGACTCCACCTAAGGAGTGATACAAATATGATCCTATAAATTTTACTATATAATTTCCATAAATTAATGTATCACTATTTTCATTTAATTTAGATTTCCATAAAAATTAAATGAACCAATTTTTATCTTTTAATGTTCGACTCAATTTGATTTCTTCACAATCTTACCAATAGAGAACCAAGAATCCATACAAGAATATATAAATAAATGAGCATAGCAAATACTTGGAAGGAAGGTTTATATAAGTCATCAATACTGCCAAAAAGCATTGACGATGGAAGGAAGGTTTATAAAAGTCATCAATACTGTCAAAAGGCATTGACGGGAAAACGCAGGTAAAAAGCTTTATTCCTGTCCCATGACTCTATGAGTGGAGAAATTATTGTTTACATCATAAGACAAGTTCTCATTTAATGATATGTCTTCCAATAAGTTCTCATTTCTTTTGGTGTCTTTTTATAGCAATTTCCCTTCCTATGTGCTCTAATTGGCTGTCCAGATTTTATTTTATTTTTTTTTTTTTTAATGAAATTGGCTGTCCAGGTTGACACCAACAACACGTCCTTTGCCATCTTCCGATAAGTCCTCATTTCTTTTGTTTAATTACTAACAGTCTACTAGTAGGAGCCGGTCCCTACGCAAGTTTACTTTTTTATTTATTTATTTTTAGTTGAATCCATACGCAAGTTTACTAAGTTAAAATTAGTTTTTGAATTAACGTTGATTAGGATTGAGGTTGATAGTGTGTTTTTTTTATTTGTTTTTTTTTTTTTTTTTTTTTTTTGGCTAAAACATGGTTTTCAAAAGTTCAAATCGCAGAGATTAGGAATGTGGCCCGAAGCCAAGAGCCTTAAAGCTCAAATGACATCTCTTGGTGGAGACGTTGAGGTTCAAAATGTCTTCCATTGTTGTAATTATTGAATTATCAAAAAAAGGAAAAATTTATAAACAGCATTAAGAAAAGAATCCATTCTACCAAAGAACCTCTATTCATTTTACAACTCTGTAAAAGGATCATATAAACCTGGCATTCTTGAAGTCACTGTATACACCATATAGTATAGTAGAAAAGCTTCATCAAGTATCTCTAATTTCACCTGGATGTGGTACACCATATAGTTACTCTATATACATCAGCTGGATGTTCTTCTCTGTTCTGTTGGATTCACAGCAACTTCAACAAAGCTGCCAATGCCCTAAATGGGGTCTTAGTGCTACTCTAGTTCCTATTCTCCTTTAGCAATTTGCCAGATGTGAGTTGTTTTTGGTGTTGCTGATGGCCGTCTTTTCTTACAGAGAACAAAAAAGGAAAAAAAGACAATTATGAGTTGACAAAATTAATTGAACCATCCATACAGGATAATATGCAACGTATTTTGATTGTCTGATTGGTGAGTGTGTAAGGCTAATTCACCTTTTATACATCCTTCTATAACAATTGATACTTCGGTATTCACTCTGGCGGCAGAGGGCAACTCACTATCAGCTTGCCTTTCATGGCCCCTCTATATATTGCCTACAAGAATGTTATGACAGGAAAAAACATTATGCATCCTTGAATTATACAAACATCTAGAAGCATCAGTCATTTACAAGACGAAAGTTGTTTACATATTATCCTTTATATAAGCAAGGACCGTATTACATAAACAGAGGAGTGTTCTACTTTCTTAGCTTATGCCACAAAGTTTTAAATAAAGATGTGAAGAAAGAAATGCTACCACCAAATCTGCAATGCTGCCCAAAGATATACCAGACTTTCCACACAACCATACATCAATGTACTTCTTGTTACATTACACATTTTTTCTATTGAGAGATTTATGTTGTAGGCCATATGCCAATGCCAAAACAAACATTAACTGCAAGGGCTGATGCTTGCCTCATTAATTTAGTCAATGAGGTTTTCCCATATTAATCTAGCACCTAAAACACCTCCAACTTTTAATTTTCAAGTATCCAATATCTACACCTGGAAAGAAAATTTTTTCCCATGCCTCATCATTTTAAGCGACAGAAGTCTTTACCACATTAATTCAGCACCCGAGATACCATTGATAAGATCTTAGTTGTAGTTTAAATTTTCAAGTACTCCACCTCTACTGCTCAAAAGAAATTACTTTAAATAAACTTTGCTGCAAAATCATGATTTAGAACAGAGGACTTAGTCTTGCGATTAACTCTACAAAGGATTGGTGAAAAGAAAAGGTCTTCTGGATATTGATGTCACTGCAAGGCAAGGTAACTCAACAAAACCTATGAAGACTTACATTTATGCATGTGCTAATGGAGATTGGAAGCAGCTTAAAATTGTTTCAGTAACAAGGCAGACTAGTTTCACACAAGCGTAAAAAAGAAAACAATTTTTCACTCCAATGGAAGACTAGCAATTTATATAACTGACAGCCTTAAAATCATTCAGTTTCTGAGGAGCTAGATATACCTCCACAACATCAATAAAATCCTGCTTCTTGTGAAATGCGCCAACCCATTTAATGTGATCTGCAGTCCTGCCAACCAAAGAAAACAAACACAAGAATCTAAGATTTTAAGTCCCTAAATTCTTAGCTGCATGACATAATTTTCAGAATTCAAGCCATTTAGCTTATAATTTTAGTTCAAAAACAGATTCTCATTCTTCAAGGGCGTGATCAAATATTTGCAATGTATGATAAAATTCACAACATTATAATACCTACACAGATTCACCACATTGCATACAAAAATTCAATGTGACAGAGACTATTGTAAGAATAAAATTCCACAGTAGCACAAAAGAAATTATGGCAAACCAATTTAGGGAAGGAAATTGTATCAAGTTTGCGAAATTCCAATGAAAAGGAGATCTTGGTGCAAACTTTGTTTGAAATTCAAGTGCAAGAGATCACATTAATTGCAAGAACTCACAGTTTATAGTTCAAACATTGTATATGATAAACAAACTAATAGTCAGCAATATTAGAAAGGGTTTTTTAGACATCCAACTAGGTTGTTGGAATAATTTTATATCAAACAATGAACAAAAAAACAGTCATCATATGTATAATTTCTCAAAATATATGCAGAATTACATTACTGGGAGATAATCCATGTACTCAAATAGATATACACAATTACAATATCCAACCTAGAGTTTTGTTGAAAATAAATAAATAAATAATAACAACAATCAAAAAATAAGAAGAGGGGGGAAGATAATCCATGTACCCAAAATCCATTTTCATGTGATGAGCATTGAAAAAGAAAACTGTTGAAGGTATGAAAGTAATGTCAAAATACTTGACATAAACTTGAATTTCATTGAAATCAATATCTACAAGTGCTACACTTCCAAATTTGGATACCTCCTGAGCAGATTTAGAAAGCTGCATAGAGAAAAACAAATTGAGTTCATTCACTTCATAATATTTAGAATAAATAAAAACTCAGAGAGAGAGACACAGAGAGAGAGGGAGAGAGAGGTGGCATACAACGTCATCAAGTTGAAGGCAGACAGGATCAGAAGCACGGCCAAAGCAGAGGACAAGGACCTTGTCAATGGTGTTTCTGATGATTGCGTCACCTCTTGTTTCTTTGTCAGCACCGTCAATAGGTAACTACTCAATTCTCTCCACTTCAAGATTTTGGGGCTTGTCTGTTATATTGTCATTTTTTTTCAGGCAAAAGATTACTTATAAAAAAAATTATTTATAGTATCATATTCCACTATGTAGAAGAAAAACTTATAAATAAACAATAAATATTTCTAGTCCACAACACCCCATTCCAAGGATGTAAAATGCAGAAGGTAATGGCATCTCAAGAAATATAGAGATGTTGTATATAATTAGAAATTAAAGCTAAAGTGAGATTCCTAACCAAGTTCTCATAGTCTAATATTTTACCTATATATCAATTATAACCATTGAACATATCCAAATTCTTCACAAAAAAAGTAAACACTTGGTACTTTTTTTCTCATAAAAAATAACAATAATAATATAAGCATTTATTAATATGATGAATAAGATATAGAAAAAATTGAAATTGAAATTGTTACCCAAATTGTGAATCATCGCATGTGATCAAATGGCATTGAACAACCATCAGAAAAATAGTCAAAAGAAATTCAGCGTGTAAATTACCAAAGTAAAATTGGAAAAAGCTTGTTGAACCATATTTATATTAATGAAATGACATAATAGAAAGCAAATTTAAAGACATGCAGTGGCGAATTATAGTTGAGCATGTACCTCTTTTCACACCTCCAATACAAATCCAGTAAATAATTCTAGCATAATATGGATTGCTAGAAAATCTATCAACTATTTTCCTCCAAGCTAGAGTACAGTGACAATCTCACAGTTGTGATAATGAAGTCAAATACCCTTCTTCAGTCTTTGCCTACCCTTGAGTCTGGGGGTATCATATACTAATACCAATTTTATTACAAGAGCTTTATAGTTTAACATGGCAATGAATGTGATTGATGCTACATCAACAATATAACATATTTCTTAATTAATATATTAGCTTGTAAGGCAATGAATCCAAATAATATTATTGATGATCAAAAGCATAATACAGAGCAAAGAGCCTGAGAAGACTCAAGAAACGCGCAGAAAGAGACTACACTTATGTCTGCAAAGACACATGAAACCCATTACAAAACAGCTCACACCAACTCTAGCTAAAGACAGCACTAGACAAGACAAACTAACAGAACTACATTAGCCCATCATTGAGCAAGATAGAGAATAATGCCCCAGTTAACAATATTAAGATTTAGATTTAGTTCAACATTTGGTCATTAAAATAGGATATAAAAAATAATAGCAAGCACATACATCAAATAACCATCATGCACCATTATAAAATTCCACAAGATAAAATTTAAGAGAATTTTTTAAAAATCAGATACATATTTCTAAATTATCCAATGGGAAAAGAGCCATAGAGATGAGCCAAATCAGTAACATTTTATCCTTATAAGTAAAAGTCCAGTGGGACTTTATTCGTATCTTCATGAATGACTTGCAAGAAAACAAAAATGATAAGTTTAGGAATTGCATACCGTTTGTGGAGAGATTCCCTCAGAAATCTGTCAACAGAGAGAGAAGAAAGCTCTGATTCACTCTTCTCCCAGGTCTTGCTGTAGCTGCGTTTGCGTTGCGGTGAAGAGAGAGTTTCACTGATAGAGAGAGCAAATTCGGGAGGAAGGAAGACAAAGAGACAGAGAGGGTGAGAAAAGAACATAAAATTAAGGATAAAATTAAAATTTAGGTTTTAATTTTATTCAATCTTCATCAACCTCAGCATTTTTTTTTTTTTTGTAATTTCTTTAAAACATTTTTTAATTAAAAAATTTAAATAATTAACAGCAACATTAAATAGAAGTTAATGGAAGATCTAATTGAATAAATTTGAAATTTAAAAGATTGAAACCAATGAGAATTTTGATTATGAGTTTTGCATTTTTGCCAAAAATTAATTTTTCTTGCAAAAAATTTATAAGATATAGCAATATATCATGTTGTAAATTAGAAGTATTATATTTACAACTAGAAGTATTATATTTATAAAGATGGTGTCAAAACTCCATATTAAAATAATGTTATATACGAATTTAATTTTTCATAAAATAAAATAAAATAAAATAATTGCAGTGTATATGACTAGCTGTCATTAACTACCTAAGCTTGATGGGAACTCCAGTCCAAAGTCTTAGCATGAATTTTGGGAGAGCTTTATGTATTATTTCTCATCTTTTATGGGGTCCATCTTTCATGATTTCCACAATCATGGTGAAAAGTTTTACTTCAAAACTTCTATGACACTCTCACACTGTATTATTTTTTTACTTGGGCACGGACAATTTCATTGCTTCTATATCATCTCTATGTGCATCTCAATAGAGGATAAGATTTGAGGACAATAACTTCTCTAGTTAAATTCGGCAATTCATTTTCCATGTGAGTTTTACTTTGCATAATTCTGCTTTCAATTGTGTTTTCGATTATTTTTCATTAAGCAAGTTTTACTTTGCATAATCCTATTTTTAAGTTCACAAGTTCAATTCACAAGTGCATGATTAGATTTTAAGCAACAACGTCTTTGAAGCATAGGCAAATAAAAAAAAGAAAACTGTTGAAGGTATGAAAGTAATGTCAAAATACTTGACATAACTTGAATTTCATTGGATACAATATCTACAAGTGCTACACTTCCAAATTTGGATACCTCCCGAGCAGATTTAGAAAGCTGCATAGAGAAAAACAAATTGAGTTCATTCACTTCATAATATTTAGAATAAATAAAAACTCAGAGAGAGAGAGAGAGAGGTGGCATACAACGTCATCAAGTTGAAGGCAGACAGGATCAGAAGCACGGCCAAAGCGGGGGACAAGGACCTTGTCAATGGTGTCTCTGATGATTGCGTCCACCTCTTGTTTCTTTGTCAGCACTGTCAATAGGAAACTACTCATTCTCTCCACTTCAAGATTTTTGGGCTCGTCTGTTATATTGTCATTTTTTTTTTCAGGCAAAAGATTACTTATAAAAAAAAATATTTATAGTATCATATTCCACTATGTGGAAGAAAAACTTATAAATAAACAATGAATATTTCTAGTCCACAACACCCCATTCCAAGGATGTAAAATGCAGAAGGTAATGGCATCTCAAGAAATATAGAGATGTTGTATATAATTAGAAATTAAACTAAAGTGAGATTCCTAACCAAGTTCTCATAGTCTAATATTTTACCTATATATCAATTATAACCATTGAACATATCCAAATTCTTCCCAAAAAAAGTAAACACTTGGTACTTTTTTTTCTCATAAAAAATAATAAAAATAATATAAGCATTTATTAATATGATGAATAAGATATACAAAAAATTGAAATTCAAATTGTTACCCAAATTTTGAACCATCGCATGTGATCAAATGGCATTGAACAACCAAAAGAAAATAGTCAAAAGAAATACAATGTGTAAATTACCAAAGTAAAATTGGAAAAAGCTTGTTGAACCATATTTATATTAATGAAATGACATAATAGAAAGCAAATTCAAAGACATGCAGTGGCGAATTATAGTTGAGCATGTACCTCTTTTCACACCTCCAATACAAATCCAGTACATAATTCTAGCATAATATGGATTGCAAGAAAATCTATCAACTATTTTCCTCAAAGCTAGAGTACAGTGACAATCTCACAGTTGTGTTAATGAATTCAAATACCATCCATCTTCAGTCTTCGCTTACCCTTGAGTCTGGGAGTATCATATACTAATACCACTTTTACAAGAGCTTTATAGTTTAACATGGCATTGAATGTGATTGATGCTACATCAATAATATAACATTGGTACAAGGTTTTCTTCCAAGTGTGACAAGCCCAAGGTTTCTTTTCCACATTGGTACTACACCAACAACTTTCAGCCAAAAAAAGCTGATCAAAGAAAACATTCAAACCCATAAAATAAAATAAAACAAAAGATAAACTTAGGTACAGATTCTTAGGTTCTGCAATTAAAGTCAGCCATGTGCTTGCATTGACTAATAGATCACATGATTGATTTTAATTTTCCTTGAAAGAGATAATATTTTTATACTAAATCGATGCGGTTAAAATTTTAATGGAGAACTAAGATAAATTACCTAAGGAATTCAATTGTACAACAGTTTTGCCCAAAAAAAAAAAATTTAAGATACATCTTAATCAATTGTCAGCAATAACAGCATCCACAAATCCATTTTACCATTGAATTAAGTTGCAAATGAGAATGAACCAAAGAAATCCCTCTAAAAGGTGTCAAGCATTGGCCATATATTGCTGTTTTTATAATCTGAACAGCAAGGTAGAGACAAAGAAAGAGGAAGGGAGATCTGGATTAAAACCAACTCCATCGATTTTCATTTCTTAGCAAAGAATCTATAAGTCCCCAAAAATAAAATTCCTCCAACCAGGAAAAGGAAATTTGATTTTGAGAAGCATCGGTTTGGATTCCCCCACCTTATCTTCTTAAAACTTTAACGCCATTCATATTGGATTCTGACAAGGACAATTCATGATAATGTCTTTGTCGCAATTTAAGTAATCTCAATTCCTATGCTGACTAAATCCTTGTCTTCCACCATCATATTAGCCAAGTTCCATTCTTTTGGCAGATCACAGAATAGGCATGTCTAATGCTTGCAACACATCCTTGAACTCAAAATCATGTGTTTCTTTGTTGAACCGTTCAACCAGCTTGTACCTCACATCATTCAAATAAAAAGATTGGGTCGTTTCCAACAGCCATTTTGCTTCTGTGTCACTAATCTTGCTTGTGAACACAACATCACCACGGATCAGCACCAAGTCCTTGCTTTCTGCAAATTCATTGTAATAAGATACAGTAAAGTAAGGAGCTGATTGAGTTCCTCTTGCCTTGTAATCTTCAAGACCAGTGAAAAGTATGTGGGGCATCTGCACTGCAAGAAAAGTTCAAATAAGCATTTTAACCATAGCAAATACACTGAAGATCATCTTTCTTACTGATAAATAGTTGTAGTGAGCTGTAAAAAGTTCATTACATGAAAAAGCACATCTATAGCCGTGGATGACTCATATGCTGCTCCCTGTCCCATATTGAAATATTGCTTTTGTAAGAGTGTAAAAACATATAACATTCTTAAAAATCTTTTGAAAGCACTAGCTAAAATAGCCTTTTACAAGATATTAAATGTATTGTTTCAAATAGTACTCCTACCAGGTTAACATAACCCTAACAGGTTACCATAACCCTAACAGGTAGATTTTCTAGAACAAAATTGTAAAAAGAGAATAAAGAACTGGGGCTCAACCATTTCAGGAGATAGACCAATCAAGTTTAAGAAAGAACTTTTGAAACAGTATAGTAATGTTGAACAGTCCTGTCAATTTAAATTTTTATTCTTTAATTGAATTAATTAGAAACATATCTCAGGGTATACATTAGAATACTAGTAAGGCAGTTGAAAAGTCTTGTCAATTGAAGACCTGAATAACAGGGCACTAGGCAATTGCAACAGGCACTTGCAGTACTCATTAGTACAAAGAAGAAGAATTTAGTTATTATGGAAAGTCTACTAAGGACCACAATAATTTTAAGTATAAAGAAAAGGGTAAATTCAGTCCAATAGGATTCCTCCAAGAAGGGAGAATACCAAGTCAAATATAAACTTCATTTAGCAGTTTAATATGTGTTGCTTACAGAACAGAATGTTTTCTTCAATTCTTATTTAGGTATTATGCCAAAAGCCTTTTGGCTCAATTGGTTGGCACCTCCTGATGTCTATGACATCCACAACTTAAACACCCCCCAACCCCCCCTTCCCTAACTATCAAATTATCAAAAAAAATCTTATTTATGTATTATAATTTTTCCTTAATCCACAATCCCTATCAGAATATTAGTGTGCATACAACATTATCAAAAAAAATATCTTATTTATGTATTATACTTTTTCCTTAATGCCTAATCCCTATTTAATGTGCATACAACAGCAATAGTAGGAGAAGAATGAATTGACCATCAAAAATTGTAGATTTTATTCCATTGGTTACAATAGAATGATGTAAACCCTCAAATAGATGCTTTGTGTTTTTGACTGATTCAAAGTAGATGGTTGAGTATATACCCATTACATTGATTCCAAAATCTATATTACTTCCTTCTATATAACAATTTTAATTATTATTCTTTTAATAAGTATATAACAATTTTTATTAGTAGAAAAAGACTGTGCCTCGAAAACTATTTGTGTTATGACATATCAACTGTAAATTGAAACACATTCAGCTCAAGCTTTAATAGATAATGCTTTTGTTTTGTTCTGCAACACAGACCTTGCCAATGCATTTTGAACGTTCCATTGCATACACTTCAGCTAATGTGTAGAAAACATCAAAAGAAGATAATAGATACTTCTAATATATTAATGATCATAAAAAAACACAAGCTTGTTTGTACCCAATTTGGAACCCAATTCTGGAGAAGATAGAACGGAGATTAGCAGGATGGAAACGTTTGTACTTATCCAAGGGAGGTAGAGTCACTTTAATTAAAAGCACTCTATCTAACTTACCCACATATTTTCTATCTTTATTTCCTATTCCCGCTTCGTGGCTAACTAGAATTGAGAAACTTCGGAGGGATTTTTTATGGGGTGGCATTGGTGATGAACCAAAATTCCATTTGGTCAAATGGGCTACTGTTTGCACTCCCATTGCTTCGGGTGGTTTAGGGATAAGAAAGGTAAGACTTTTTAATGAAGCTCTACTTGGGAAGTGGCTATGGAGATTTGGGATGGAGAGGGCTGCTCTTTGGAGGCAAGTGATAAGCGTGAAATATGGTTGTGAATGGGGTAGTTGGTGTACTAGGCCTACTAACGGTCCATATGGTGTTGGCTTGTGGAAAAATATTAGTCGGGGATAGCCTACTTTCTCTCGACACATTCTATATGAGATTGGGGATGGGTCTAGGGTGAAATTTTGGCAAGACCGTTGGTGTGGTGAAACTTCTCTTGCAGATCGGCTATCTGAATTGTTTAGATTCTGCCGAGATCAAGAGGTTAGTGTGGCTGAGATTATGAAGTTTGATAACGGAATCCTATTTTGGGATGTAAGTTTCTTTAGGGGTGTGCATGCTCGGGAACTAGAGACACCGGCCAGTTTCATGGATACCATATATGGTGTCTCGGTTAGAGGGCTTGGTGAGGATAAAATGTCTTGGAAATCTGTTAGAGAGAAGTGATTCACGGTTAGGGATTATTACAATCTCTTAGTGGGCCCTATTGACTATTGTTTTCCTTGGAAAAGCATTTGGAAGCAGAAGGTTCCTTCTCGAGTAGCTTTCTTTGTTTGGACTGTTGCTTTAGGGAAATGCTTAACGATTGACAATTTATGAAAAAGGAAGGTTTGGATATTAGACTGGTGCTACATGTGCAAGTGTAATGGGGAATCGGTTGATCATCTTTTTCTTCATTGCTCGGTAGCAATGGATATGTGGGCTATGGTGTTCGGGTTGTTTGGAGTGAGTTGGGTTATGCCACAATATGTAGTGGGGCTTCTAGCATGTTGGCAAGGCAGTTTTGGCCGTCATCGAAATGGGTATATATGGCTTATGGTTCCCCATTGCTTATTGTGGTGCCTTTGGAGGGAGAGAAATAGTCAGTGCTTTGAAGATAAGGAGAGATCCATATCAGATTTGAAGCTATTTTTCTTTAGAACATTAATGGATTGGTTGGCTGCTTTGCGGAACCAATCCTTTCCATCCTTTCTTGATTTCTTAGATTCTTGTAATTTTTGTTCTTGATTGTTTGAACCCTTGTACACTCCCTGTGTACTAGGGTGTTCCATTTTTTGAGATCAATAAACTTTTACTTATCAAAAAAAAAAACACAAGCTTGTTTGAGTTTGGTGGCAGCCTCTATTTGGGTTTGCACACTCACATGTGCTTCAGCTCCTGGTCGAATGTATACATGATTTGCTAGCAAATAAATACTATTACATTTCATAACTAAATAGACCAGTAGATTAGTAATTTGCACCAGCATTAAGGTAAAGGAAAATCTGATGATGTGGTTAATTATCTTAATTAATATCCAGGGTTATTTTTATAGGAATTTCCAGGATTATATTACTCCACCAACAATGCTAAATGAAATTTGCTCAGCACATATACAAAGCTTAATAAAAACAGCATGTGTGATACAAAGCCAATAGTTAAAAACCAAACCTTGAGCAAACATTGTTGTGTAACCACTTCCTCTCCACAAAGGAATAACAAAATATCGGCTGCAAAAAAAGACAGAAGTATGGATGGCAAAATATGGAGAGAAGATATGCATACAGTACAAACATCAATATCTTTTCTTTTTTTTTTTCCCAATAAGTATTTAATAAAAGGTGCAAAGGGAAACAAGCATCATCTAAATGAATTACCAATCAGCCGCTCTTTGCTCCAACAAGTAATAAAGCTTTGCTTTCATAGATGCACCAATATGGCCTCTTCCCAAGTGATACTGACAAACATAACACCTCCAAAAAATAACTAAATATATACATAAGGAAAAAAAAAAAAAAAAAAAAAAAAAAAAAACCTATCTATAAGCTTTGGTCCTAGAGTTCTAAGTCACTATATAAACAATCATTGCACAAAAGAACTCCTCATATGCTAATTAGTTGTCCAAGGAAATTAAGCTCATTCCATAAAACGCATTCTAAAGTTTCGCCAACAAATTTAGAAAGGCCATAAACTTGGAATGGATCATGAAAATACACTTCATTTGGCAAATGTTGACCACAATGTGGTTATGCTCACATGAAAGCAACAAGAATTGAAGAACCTTCTATAAAAGGCCTTTCCTCTCACAGGAAGCAAAACATTTCTTGGGGTTTCACAAAATGCATATTATTATGACCAAAAATAAGCACCAATGACATATACCAGAGGAAATTTGTTATCTTCAGTACCTGAAGATAATATACCAGGATAATAACCAGCTCATGGTTTCCATACCATCCACTATTTTCAATACCTCCTCATTGCAAAGCATCATTTCATAAATAACAGCTTAAATGGTAGCCTTCCAATTGATATGTGCTATCATGTTCCATTTCTACAAGGCCTTTTCCTTTCTTTCAACAAGTTATCTGGACAGATTCCTTCCCATTTATACAAAGGCAGGAAGCTTCAAATTCCATCGCTTGTCTTCAAATATGTTTACAGGAGGCATACCAAGAGAAATTGGCAACATTACCATGCTTGAGACTTGAGAGGTTGTCCCTCGGCCTAAATAGTTTCAAAGGTATAGTTTAAGGATAAATAATTTGGGGATTTGGGAACATAGCTATGTTTGAGGGATAGTTGGAATGTGACAATCCTACTCATTTTTTGTTTTCCCATCAAAATAGTACTAAAAATTAATCTATGTTAGTTGCATCTTCTAAATTGTTCCATTTTAATTCTTTATGTCTAATGTTTAGCTACTCTAAAGGTGAAATTCCTTAAGAGATTGGGAACCTACTCAATTAGGAGATATTGAGAATACAAAATAATGAACTAACAGGAGTTTTACCTTCTTCCATCTTCAACATATCTTCTCTAGAATATCTAATTCTCAGAAACAATGATCTATATGGTAGTCTCCCAACAGATATATATTACCATCCTTCTGTACTTGAGGTACTTTAACTCACCAATAATAAATTTTCTGGAACCATACCTATAAAAATCGGGAATTGCACTTCGCTACAAAAGTTGGACCTTGGTGAAAACAACTTGACAAGTAACATTTCACATTTCCTTTTGTTAAGAGATCATATAATATCATGTTAAATTGGAAGAACTCTTGATATGTTTATAACAAGTCATTCAGCCAAAAAAAAAAAAGTTTATAATTGAGGATAATGCGCACATTCAACCTGCACCAATTATATGATTGTACCTGTAGGTAGTCTTGGGGAAATATGAGCCAAGATTGAGCCATTCAAGTAAAATGTTATCAGGCAGATTTATGAACCTCTGTTTTTGGATGTTAACCACTTTGGCAGGTAATATGCCAGAAGGGAAATTGGATTTCTTTCCAATTTAAGCAACTTGCAATTGAGCAACAACAAATTTACAGGCTCCATTCCTCCGACCCTCTTTAGCATTTCAACATCAGAGTCCATTTCACTGGTATCAAATCGCCTTTCGGTCAGTCTTCCTACAGATATAGGCATTTCACTTCCCAATCTTAGAGAAGTATATTTAGGAGAAAATAAAGCTTGGTGGAAATCTTGAAGTTCTATCACTAATAATTCAAAAGTTAACATTCTAGATATTAGGGGGCAACTTATTCACTGGTTATGTACCAAAGAACTTTGGTAACTAGGGACAACTCCAATTGCTCAAGTCGGGGTATGATAACTTGACTAATGAACCTTTTCCAGAATCTAGCTTTATTGTTTCTCTGGTGCTTTACCCAAATTTTCTCATTAAACAAACTGCGGCACCAGCCTCTACCGTGTTCATTATTCTTCCATTTTAATAGCTAAAAACTTAAAATTGCAGCTTTAAAGAAAAAAAAAAAAAAAAAAAAAAAAAAAAAAAAAAAAACTTCAAAATTCGTTTATCTTTTCCAATGTTTCCTAACCAACCAAATAGATCTATGACAATTTAACCTCAAGTCCCTAAAAAATAAAATTTCCATCTACTTTCGCAAGCTTTCTAGTGAACCAAATAGAAACAGAGTGTAACAAAAAAAATAAAAAATAAAAATCAGCTTCAAGATTCTAAGCAACCAAACAGGCTATCAGCTAAGTACAAATAAATTACATTTACTTTCCCACACTTTCTCTGTAACCAAACAGAAACAGAAATAACCGAGAACGTTCTGAGTGCGAGTGGCTCTGATAATAATCACATTCCTTTTGCAAGCAAATATGCACACAAATAAACATACACCTATAGTACCTAAATTGATAGTAAATTTCATCAGCCAAGAATTCATCTCAAATTCAATTCGTTTCACTTGTACAATTCCACAAAGCTAGTCAATCACACAAAGCGATCAAAGATATTCATGCAATCAACCAAACAAAACCCATTTATAAAAAAATACAAGAAAATCACATCAACTAAGATTCATAGGCAGAATAGAATAAAAAATTGAGAGTTTTTGTGAGACATTACATCATCCCAGGCGGAAGCAATGTCCTCAGGCGAGCGATCCTTCACTCTCTGAATATCCATAATAGAGTCCAACGGCTTGTGCTGTAATGGCGAGAACCCAGTGGCAAAGCTTGAAGTTCTACAAAAACCAAGCGAACCCCATCTCACGATGAAATCGCCAGGGATCACTCTCTGTTGCAGTTTTTGAAGATTTGGTTGCGAAGACAAGGCGGTGAATGAGCGTTTTGGGACAACATAGGCTGAGGAAACATGGCTCAGTGTCTTTGAAATTCTTGATGACAAACGTTGCAGCATTTTGTCAAAATGTAAAAGAGATAAACAGGGTTTAATTATATATCACAAAATGACGTCGTTTTGAGTGTTTAAAAAAACCAAAAAAAATAATAAAAAAAACTGATATAAAACGACGTCGTTTAGATTTAAGATTAATTTTAATGACTTGTTCAAAACGGCGTCGTTTTATCTCAAGTTAAACTGATTACACGCTCTCTCTCTCTCTCTCTCTCTCTCAGCACAAGTAACCTTCGCTCTCTCCTTAGCCTCTGCCGCCCACCGCCGCTTGAAGCCACCGTCCTCAACCGCTCACCGCAACCGTATTTGAGTTGTGTGGGTTTCGTTTGGATTTTTCTATGTGGCTCTGTATCTCTTGGTAAGAATGGGTTGGTTTAGTTTTGTTAAGAAATTGTTGGAGATTTTTTTTTTTTTTTAAGTTCCGAGTTGGTCTAATTGAAATGCAATGAATTGTTTGATGAAATGCCTCTATGAGTTATGTATTTTTAACGCATGATAACTTCTTGGTTGACAGTGGTGATAACTTTTTAACTAGTTTAACATATGATGTTTGCTTTGTGTATAGCTACTTTGGTTTCAAAATTTGTCCTGTTGGTAGACTTGTATCAATGCCTAGTCCGCCTAGTGCTAATTATGTAATTGATTCCTCCTGTTTCCATAGAACAGGCAGAACCTTCTTTTTTTTCATGTCTAATAAGCATTTTGATGGCTTTGCTTAACCCTGGAATAGCTTTGAAATATATTAGTAATGTTGAGTAGATAACATCAATTCATCTCAATCCAACATTAAGGAATAGCTTGTGTCAATTGCGGTGTGTAGATAATATCAATTCATCTCAATCCAACATCCTTTTTTTCTCTTCTTAGTAGTTCTTTCGTAGTTTTTCTCCCTTATATTAATCGCAATGTGTGAGATGCTTATGCCAAGGTATGGTCCCAAATTATGACTTTTTTTTTCCTTAAATTATGATAGGGTATTCTTTGTATTTGCAATTTTGGAACTGGTTGGTCTGTTTTTGGGTTATGTTATACTACCTGGGTTGGTATTATTTTCCTCTTGTTATACTGTTAAGGGAGTGTCATTGGCCATTGCATTGGGACATTGAATTTTTCTGATTATATTTTTACATACTATGGTAATATCCGTGAATTTAAGATTCAGTTGCTTTGTTTTTCGGGTTTCTCAATTTGTTTATTTGCTTTGATGTGTACTATTTTGATTGTAGGGTTGTAAAGGCAGTCAAAAACATTGCAGCTGTAAAATTTAAAATACAAAATTTTATTCTTGATGTGTTAGTCTAAGTTTTTATGAAACTGAATTTCTGTGGATTCCTTGCCTAACTAACAATGTTGAAAATGCAAGTTACGCAAAAAGTAGATTTCAAATGTAAATAATTTAAGTGGTTACAATGTCTTTGGCCTTTCAGTTTGAAAATTATAGGGTATGTTTGGAAGGCGACAACTATTTGCAAAGTGCAAACAAGTTCGAAATTGTTAGAATTTTATGTTAAACTGTGGTCTTTTGTGAGAACAATATTTATTGAGATTTGCTATTATAAATTAGTAGATTTCAATAGTTTTGTTTCAATTGTGCTAACTCACTTCTTGTCTTTTTTTTTTAATAGAAAATTTCAAAAGCTTGTGCTTATAAAAACAAAGTTATTGACAATTGGGAGGTCATTAAGATCTTGTTTGGACCTATTGTTCCTTTTACCCGTTGTTTTGGCCCTAACTTACACAGTACTATTGTTTTGTGTGAAGGATTAAATTCTAAATGTTGTATTTTAATATATTCACATCTTGCAACTTCTTGTCAATATTCTTGTAGTTGAATGTTGCTAGTAGCTTCTGCTTTGATGTAATTGGCTTTGTAATTGGGCAACCTTTTATTTCCATAAAATCCAATCATTTCTCAGGGGAAAAATAAATAAAAGAATTTGTTGTTTTTCATTTCTGCACATGCATTTGGTTCATAGTCACATGATGCAAGGGTCCATTGTGAGCCTATCTTATTAATTTTTGGATGTATCAGTTTGAAGAAATATCACTTTACGACGATATAATCTATGCCTTCAACAATTTGAGTCCTGTTAACTATACTTTTGGACTATATATTTTATTGAGCCGATTTAATTATATAACAGTACAAATCATACTTTTATATATATATATATATATATATATATAAACAATAGTGCAAGAAGAATTATTATACTTTGGGTTCTTTCTTAAGTCAAATAAGAGGAACTAAGTGTGGTTAAACTTAGTTTACTTGCTTAAGTTTGTGTTTTTATTTTTAATTTGTGCCCTTATTCCTATTGTCATGTTTATCAAATACACATACACTTCTACTATGTCATGGGTGCTGGCAATGACAAGCATGGGAATTATCATGGCTTCGGGTTATTAGAGTGCCATGAATATCTTCGCATCAACCATCAGAAGTGTGTTGTACTTTGAGATTTGAGAATTGTAACTCTTTTTTAGGGATTCAATACCTTACGTTGTATGTTTTGATTTCATTAGATTGATGTGTAAATATGTAAATGTAGCAAAACATGTTGTACCTTTGGTTCTTTAATTAATTTCTAACACATGATTACATTGATCAATATAATACAAATAATGTTAATATTCAATGTAATACAGATATAATTTGTCATCTCCATTGATAGTGATTACAATGGATGTAGTTTGCAAATAAATGTTAATTGATATACCTAGACTAATCTCATGGATGCTATGATGATATGCAAGTTTCGATTAGGTGTGTGAGTGTCGATATGTTGATTTGCATCTTTTAGAGGGATTGGTAGGGTTTAAGGGTATTTCATTATTTAATAAATAAATAAAATCATTATAATGTGGAAAATTGTTAGACCTCGAAAGTGACATGACAAAATATTATAAGGTCAACTAATAATCAAACGTCTTTACTTTTTTTAGATTACTAATGACTAACTTGTGTGATGCACTGAATGTGATGCATTGAATAGTTAGCAATTAAATATTTTCAATGTTATAGTTAGTTAAAAATGAATGAAATTCAATATTTAGTTCAAGAACATTACTAAAATTAAAATGTAGAAAGTTTAAGAAAAATAATAATTGGAAAAATTATTTTATTGATCTTAAATTCAAATCCAAATTTAGGTATCCAAACAAGAGAATTTCAAATCCTTCATTGTAGAAAAAGGCCTAAACAAGGAATTTAAAAATTAATGGATTTTGTAAGTAGGGGTTTCCACGGGTCGGTCTGGGTCGGGTTTGTACCCAACCCGAAACCGACCCACTCATATCGAGTGGGAGGTTGAATGACCCATTTGTTGACCGCGGACAACCTCGGGTCGAGTCGGATTGGTCTACGGTGGACAACAATTGGGTTGGTCAAAGTCGGAGTGAGTTTCAACCTCTAGATCTTCGTCGAATCGTCATCAAATATCGCCGAATCTTCGTTGGATCTGTTGATTTTTCTTTGGACCTGTGTGACAATCACAGGATTGAAGCAAAAAACACCACCTGAAGCCCAGATTTAAGCAAAAACTTTCATCTCATCGCCGAATCTTCATTGGATCTAAGCCGCATTTGTTGATTTTTCTTCGGATCTATGTGACAACCACAAGATCAAAGCAAAAACCACCACCTCAAGCCCAGATTTGAGCGAAAACTTCCATCTCATCGTCGGATCTAACCAAAAACTACCAAATCTTCAATGGATCCGAGTGGATCTAGGTAGATCCAGCCCTTTTTCACAGGTTTTGTCGGTCAGATTGGGTTCATCAAGTCTTGAAGAAGAAAACCCGCCATCCGACCAGCCTAAGTTAGTTTTTGGTGGCAAAGACCCACCGCCGATCATTTGTCATCGGCGTCAGGTTAGTCGATTTTCGGGTCACCCCAGGCGGTTTGGGCGGGTGGGTCGGTTTTCGGTTTCTGGTGGACAGCCCTATTTGTAAGTTTTGTAGTCCTCTTGTATCGGATTTTACAATGAATTTGTAAATGTGGGAACTTTAGTCCAAATAACCAAGCATAGATGGGAATTTTAACTAGTGAGATAAATTATACAACGTTGGTAATTTTAACAAGTTTGATCCTTGGGTAAGCTTCCGAGGACAAAGTTCATCTCTTATCTATGTACACTTTGAGCATTAAAGACAGGCTTATTTCTACCAAATTTTCTCATCACATTAATGAGGGAGGTTACAACTTAAATAGGGTTTCTTAATACATCCTAACCTTCCACATGTAGGGTTGTTAGGCGGACTAATTAGGTATTTCCGTACATTTGGCTTGCCGAAAGATAATGATGATCTTGCTAACTAGAGAAACATTGTTCAGGGGTCGTATCCTCATTAATGTGGCCAAAGCAGCAGGTAAAGGGCATTTAAGGTGGTGATGAGGTCTTCCGGAGTAGGGAGCTAGCCCCTTGTGTCAACTTTTTCTCCTCTTATCCCAATGTCCTACTTTCTCTTTAAATTTCCTAAGCAGAATCTTGTCGACCTCGTGACTTTTTCCGTAGTAATCGTGAACAATAAAAAGGGGAGGCAGAGGGATGAAAGAAGAAGAGGTAGAACAAGAGAAAAAAAAAAAAATGAAATACAAAAAAAATTAGAAAAACATGAGTGGTAGGAATAGAGGCATGTATCAATAGACTACCCATTTCTCTCTCTCTCGATAGATATCTAAGAGATTGAAGATTGAAGCTAAAACCATTTAGGTCATTTTTTCCAAAGTGCGTAACTTCTATAGTAAAAGCCTTTTTTGAGGTTACTCACGTTGGAGATCTGTTCCATTCTTGGTTTTTCATTTGTTGAGAAGTTAGGCTTACTTTTATGGCAAACAAGTTTTTCTTTCATGTTTGTTGGGTGAATAGTTTACAATTATTAAACTATCTGCTGTAATGTTATTTTATTGTTGTATTATCCCGCTGTAACTTTATCAAGCCATTTTCCTTTATTTAAGTGTTAATGTTATTTGTTTAGTATTTTAGTTATTTTGTCGAATTGTATTCCTATTCTGCCATATTGGGATGGCTCAACTTGTGCATAAACTAGCTTAAAGTGAGTTTTGTTTAGGCCAGCGTCAATTCTCTTATCTCAAATTTATGGGCCGTAGTGCAGCAGGAGAGACCCAAGCCCAACAACACAAAAGGCCCATCACACAGATACACTAAATACAAAAAGAAAATATTCTCTGCTGATCCTAGCACGTAAAAGATTTTTTTAACAAAAATTAAATTAAATTTTTGAGTTTGAATATAAACAAAATAATACTATTGAAGTCCACGAAACTGAGAAATGTTAATGATTTTTTTATAGAAGACTATTTAAATTTTTTAAGGCTTTCCGACCAAAGAACAATGATGGCCATGTATATTCGAAGTTGTCAGCTAAAAATCCGAATAATAAGATGCTTGTCTCTCACTTCTAGATATTGTAGTACTTAAAATTATTGGTTTTATTTTTTACAATTAATTTAATGTACTAAACATTTAAACCATCTATACCATGTGAGACTTATTATTAAGGAGACTTCCTAAGTGTGATTGAATCTCTACACTCGCCGCCCTATTTCTAATCTTCGTACTTGCTATCTGTACTCGCTTCTTTTAACTCCCTAACTTATTGGGATTTTTACTTTACAAATACAGACAATAATTATTTAGCCCACGATCTTGCTTGTTAAGCTTAGCTGCTCATTTAAGTAGGATTGACCCCTCTATTCTTAATTGGATTTCTCACTCAAATACAAGAGAGTAGAGATAGTTTTGGGCCTATTTTGCTTTGATTAATATTATCGATACTTGTCAACAAAATATGAGGATAGGAAAAAAAAAAAGATTATTCTTAGTGCGCATTTGGATGGATTTATTTTATTATTAGTTTATTTATTTTTATTTTATTTCGAGGGTAGAGTTTATTTTGTTTTGTGTGTATAAATATAGCTACAGCTTAAAAAATGAGATACTTTAAAAATCTATAATTTTTGTAAGAATAAAAATCATCTCAACCAATACTCTTATAGATTCAATTACAGTTTATAATTATAGTGTTCACATTTGTTTATTTTGGATTTTCCCCCAGATAAGTATAGAGAAGTCATAGAAAGTACAACAACAATTCAAGTCAAGAGTAAAATCAAATTAGTTCCATCTTCTACGTACAATTCACAAGCATTCATGGTCATTGTTCAAATTTCTAGAAATATTATATTGACAGTTATTTTGTTCATATGCTTGACAATGAGCAAATTTCCTATAAGAACTTTACAGTTTACACATTAGTCTTTCGAATAGAAATCTTGCAGCTTAGAATAGAATGGATTCTAAAAGAATACTAGTAAAAAAAATATAAAGATGCCTTTCCCTTATCGTGCTGAAAAATATAGTCTAATTCTTAATAAAAATTAATTATGGGTAAAAGTTCTGACATACTAGTTTTTGATGTCCAAGATCACTGGGGTAACCTTCGCCCTTAATACTTCGCAGTCAAAAAATAAGAACATCTACCACGTAAACGATTGGATCCTGTCTCCTCTAAATTCCAAGAACTAACATGAAATTGCTGGCTTTCTAAAAAATTTGAAAGAGTAATTAACTAATAATTATCTTTTGGAAAATTTAAAAGAGCAATGTCCCTTTTGGTCAAACAATACGCTAATTAAATTCACGTTGAAATACTCCCAAAGGTTGATTTGACCCCTTGTTTTAACCTCAACCTAATATTGGAATTCTAGAATGACATCTTTTATCTCTTCAAAGCATAAATGTATTTACATTATAAATCTTACTAGAACTGTCATTTTCATCAAAAGCTTGCCATTTAGTTTTTAATGAAGCAAATAGTAGGGGAAAACAATTCATAATTTTGGTACCAAAAATAAAACAGCCAATTCAGTAGCATAGGCTGCAATAAGGGCTCATTATCATTAATTATGCGAAAGAAATGAATATCATTCTTGAAATATTAAATAATTTTTCACTCTAATTCAACAAGAGAAAGGAAGCTTATTGAATAGACAATGGAGAAATGGGCGAAGCTTAGCAGAATAGCCTGAGAGATATAGGCCACAGGACCTTGTAATTGATCTAGATTCTAGACATTTAAAAAACACTTCTTCTTTTTTTTGGTATTGTCTCCGATTGCAGGACATTGTCCTTAATGCTAAAAAGAAAGATATCATTTGTATGCACTTTTTATTATTTATACTAGTCGCAGACTTACGCGATGTGTGGAAAATTTTGATATAACTATATTTTATTAGATAATTATTGAATTAATATATTATATTCTATATTTTTTTTAAGTCAATATGTGTTATTTGAAATTATGTTTTAAATTAGAAGTTTTTTTTAGTGTAACATAATATATTTTGTAGTTGGGAATTATATATAGTGAGATATGTACGAAAACACAATACAATAAAATAAGTTTTCTTTTATTTTATAGTATGAGAATTATTAGACCAAGTTGTAATCATGTATACTTTGTTAATTATTATATAGATATATGCGAATAATTCTTATAGATCTCTTTCTTTCTTTAACTATTCTTTTTAATTGTCTCTTTACCTCCTTTTTTTTTTTTTTTAATTATCAAGTTTAGGATTTAACCCCAATTATTTATTTATTATATAATGGTTTATCAAGTCTAGAATTATTTATATTTATTGTTTTTTAAATCTAAATGTAGCATTGAACACTTTTTTTTTTTTGGGAGATATTTAACAATTGTTAACTATTTGGTGTATCGCATGGGTTAGCAACTAGTATAATATAAGTTTAGGTTGTGGGAGAAAAAAAATTTCTATTATAACAATGTTCTTTTTCTTAGACTTCAAATCCTACATGAAGCAAAAGTCTCTAAATAGCCAAGAAAACAAACACATCTTCAATATTGTTCTCTTGTTGCCAAAATCCTAGTGGCTCCACTATTGCTATAACTATCTTCATCAACGGTAACCAATCTTTTTGTTATATTTCTCTATTATGAAATCATATATTCTTTTGTTTTATTTCAATAATTTCTAATTGAATCATCTAATTTATTATTATTATTTTTGGACTTTCGGAAATTTTAGCATATGATTCTTTGATTTCTCACCTTCTTTTTTTTTTTTTTTTTGGTGCAAAAACTGAAACTGTCTAATAGATTTTAGCAACTATAGCCACAAATTATTCTTTTGAAGGTAACTCATCTTTCTCTATATTTTTTGTTGTTGTGTAATCACACATATTTTGTTTTGTTTCAATAATTTTTAGGCTCTAAATATTCAGATTCTTTAATTTTTTTGGCTTTTTGAAAGTTTTAACAATTAAATTTTTGGGTTCATTTTTTTCCATAACTAGATTTGTCAACTATATAGCCATGGATTAGTCTTTTGAGGGTAGCCATATCTTTCTCATATTTTTCAGTTATGTAATCAAATGTTTTCATTTTGCTTTAATAATTTCTACTTTGAATCTTATACATGATACATTATACATTTATGAAAAGTTTTCCTATGTATTGTACAAGTTAACGACTAGTTATCGTCTCTATATATTACTAGCCTTTGAGCACGCGCTCACACGCATGCTCAAAGACTCTTCTATTTTTTTGGTAAAGGTCAATAATTTGTATCCATTATAAATTAAGATTACTACATTTTTCCAATTGTAGTCATCTGACACAAGTGGAAGTATTGCATGGTCAACAGATGATGTGTTTGCCAAAGTAATGGGTAAGGAATGCAAAGGTCACATTCGTGGGGTAGGATTTGGTCCAACCCCAAGTGGTCAAAGTAGCAAGACTACTCTCACGGACAGTGAAATACAATCAAGCCAAGCAAGGGACAACGAAATTGCATAATTGAAGGATTCCTTGACTACTATGGAGGAGAAACTAGCAGGTTTTGACTAAATGAAGGAAAAAGTTAGTCAATTTGAAGAAATGGAGCAAAGAATGGCTTGCATGCTTCAACAAATGCAACAAATTTCTACACAATGCAATCAGGTATGATAAATGACTTTTAGAATGTCAATTTTAAAATGGCTTTTAGAGGTTTAAAACATAAGAAACATGTCTTCATTTAACTTGTTCCCATTTTTTTCCTTGGTAATATTTTCTTGTCATTATATTCCATTTATATGCACTTATTGAGTAATTATACTTTGTATGTAGGATGTTCCTCTAATCCAACAATCTCCAGCTCTCCCCAAATCATCGTGACATCTCATCAACCAAGCAGCTCATAAGTTTTATTTTGGTGTTCGTGGAATTTTTTTGTGTACAAAGAACTATGGAAGAACAACCTCATTTTTTGCAGGTGTTGAAGAATATTTTTAAACACTTTGGAACTTTGATTATAGTATTAGATTAATTTGAGCGGTTGTTTTATTCAAAGGACCACATCTTTTTTTGTTAATCTTAAGATGGTGGTTATAGACAATGTTATGTTTTTGATAATATATTTCTATATTAATATTACGTTAGTTTCAAGACATTTGTGGTGTTGTTAATTAGTTACATTTGTGGCATTGTGTTAGTAAAGCTAAAACTATTACAGGTTATTTGTAACAGGTTTGTGAACCATTTATTTATTAGCAAACAGTGGTTTTAAAACCCATTAGGAAAAAAAAAAAAAAAGACCTATAGTGGTGGTCAAAAAGCGCCACTAAAAGTAAAGGTGCACATTTTATGTTTTAAATGAATCCATATAGCGGCGCTTATTGCTCGCCACTACAAGTGCAATTAGTCTGTTTTGATTGATTGCCTATAACGGCGCCGCTTGCCCACCGCTAAAGGTAGACACCAATAGCGGCGGACATGACCCACCACCGTAGTACGCTGCAAAATACCAGAACTATTGCGGTTGGCCAATAGAATGCCGCAATAGATCTGATGTACAACAACGGGCCAAAAACGCATCACAAGAGGCAACATATAGCGGCAGTTTTCGCACCCACCGCAATAGCTCGTTTTTCTTGTAGTGTACCTATGTATATAAATTTAGCAATATAGCTATCACAATATATATGGTTCCACGAAAGAGAAGTATGTGTATGTATATAAATTTAGCTATAACAATAAATATGGTTACATGAAAGATAAATATTGCATGATTGGTCATGTAAGAATTATTTTTGTAATTTACTTATTATTGAAAAGATATTAAATTCTATAATGACTTGGTATAATTTTTTTGGTTTACACCCTCCAATCAGGGAGAAATTATTAGATTGACTATGAGGATTGTTGACGTGGTTCTCCTTGACCTCCCAACTAATAAAATACTCTTATTTATGCAAATGTAATATCACTTGGTAATTTTTATTTTTTATTTCTTGTGCTAATTAGGAAGTTCACTCACACATTTACATAAATGACATTATCTCATTAGTTGAGAGGACTACATTAGCGGTCCTCCTGGTGAACCTAATAATTTTTCCAAATTAGGATATCCTACACTATCATCTATATATCTCTAAAGGTTGAAGTGTAATATTTATTGTTATTACGCTCCCGTTAAGTCGCCTCATTCACTATATCATTGGTTACATTATTATTCTTTTTCATATTTATTTTTCACCTTTAATTTATTTTACAATATTGAATATATATAAATATATTGGCTTTACAAATTCATCTTAGGCGGTTTTAACTTTACATATATATATATATATATATATCGCACTTTTTTTTTTTCATTTTTAGTTGAATTTTTTTTCTTGCATCTCTACCTTAGATTGATGAATATTTGTGTTCTTTAGAATTCTATTTTTGGTTGTTTATTACTGAAAAATGAAATTAATGAAGAATCAAAATGTATTTTTTTTTAAATGTCTATAAAAAGGTATTCACAATTCTTACTTAATTTGGGGTGTCAATTCAGGTTAGCGTGTCGGGTTTGTGTCATGTCAAGGTAGGGGTATTTGACTAAATGACTCAACTCGAACCCAACTCATTTAATAATTGTGTTATGATCCTTCAACCCTAACCTGATCTGTTAATAAGGCGGGTTGACCTAACCCAATCCACTTGACATGCTTAATAAACGGGTCAGGTTAGATTGACACGAATGTAACATAACCCATTTCAACATGCATAATATTAAATATAACATCCATTAAGACTTTTTTTTTTTTTTTGACATCCCAAAAGTAGTGCATACACTTCAAGTCTTCAATCTACATTTAAAATAATATAGTTCAACAAAAATATAACATCTATCTAGAAATAAGTTCTTTACACCCCAAAAGAAGTGCATATACTTCAACCTAAATTCAAAACAACATAGTTCAACAAAAATATAATATCCTTAGGGTTTGTAAAGTTTCAATTTCCAGTTATATCATTTGTAAGTTTTTATAATTACTCACTTTAAAAAAAAAAAATTAAAATATAGGTTGGATATAAAAGGTATTTAACAAATCTAAAATAAAATGAATATTTATTTGTTATACGAGTTAAATGGGTTGTGTTTTAAATGAGTCATTTCAGGTTGACACAAATAAATTGACGTGTCAAATATGTCTATTGTGGGTTATGCGGGTTGATTCGATTATGCGGGTTGACCCGCTTATGACACGTTTTTTATTGTGTTGCTTTCGAGTTGACCAGTTTATGAATTTGTAAACTTGCACTAGAGGTTTGTTTCCCCATTATCTTATTATTGACTAATTCAAATATGTTCCTTGATGCAAGATTTTTTTTTTTTAATTATTTTATTTACAACACTAAATATTTTTAATGAATGATGTTTGTTGTTGACATAATTTGGGGAAAAATCATATTATAATATGTCCATATTTTTTGTTGTTGTCAAGTTTTAGTTTATTTGGAAAACAACATGAATATTTAGACAATATGGTGAAAAATAGTTAGTACATTTGAAGAAGGTAGTCTTTGTGCAGTTTCCATTCATTGTTTGTAAATTTTTTTTTTTCTTTAAAGCATTTACGAATAATTTATATTTTTCTTCATCTTTCTTATATCATTAGTGCATTCTTTGAGATTTTTAAGAAAACAAATTCAATTTTGAGTTTAAAATTATTTATCTATATATTCACTTTATACATGTTGAATTAAATGTTAAATTAGATTATGGCAGTATTAATACAATACTTCATTTTTTTTTTTTTTTTTTTTTAATTCTCTACTATTTTCTCCTTAGGAGTAGCAACTTATTTTTATTGCATTACTTCAAAGTTTTCTTTAAAATTTTGAATTTTGATTATGTGGTGGATATTTGGCTTGATTGATCACATCACACTTGATATGTTTTATATATAAGAGAGAATAAGTTTGATTTTGATTTGAGTTTTATTCTGCCCTTTCTTTTTTATTTTGAATTGTAATTTTTTTGAGTTTTATTAATTTTTTAGATATGTTTCTAGGTGTTTTTGATTGTACGGTAGAAAAAATTGGGTTTGAAAAAGTTTGTTTAAAACTAAAAGAATCATTTCCAAATATTATATACTTTTTAATGATAGACAAAATATTATAAATAACTTTTATTAAAAATTTAATATTTTCACTAGCTTACCTTTTGAATTCCTAGGAAAAAATGTATTATATTCATTCTAGTTGTACAACAAAAATTATATATATTACATTTGTGATTTTCCCTATAATAAATGAAAATATGATTATAAAATACATTACTATTTATTATTAGTCCAAATTGTGAAAAAAAAAAAATTAATGAGATTACCCTAAAAATATAATCACGTGCAATGTGCAGGTCCACGGCTATTATTACTAAAACATAAATACACTTAGAGCGCGTTTGGATTCGGCTGAAAAAAACTGCGTTTGCATTTTGTCTTTTTTTTTTTTTTTTTTTTTTTTTTTTTTCACGCGTTTTGGAGCGTTTTGGGTGTTGCGGCTCATGTTTATGCAATTGTTCAATGAACAGAAGAGCGCAAACTTTGACTTTTCAAATTTTTTGGACCAATCACAAGACATCGTAATCTGTTCACGGACCCACAAATTTCACTTTTCAGCAACTTTTTCATTAAAAATGGGTCCCACGATACTATTCACACATTTAAAAATTATTTCGCTACAGTGTTTTTCAGTTTTGATTCAGTTTTCAGTTTTTAATTTGTATCCAAACGGACCCTTAATGACACATGATAACATCTCAATAAATTAACACATATTCAGATTTTAAGTAAAATGTTGATGTGATGTCATTATGTGTAATTTGATGTATTGAGTTTTAAGTAAAATGTTGATGTGGTAATTTTTTAAATCGCAAGTTTTTGTAGTATAAAATTATACATAAAATATGAGCTTATAGATCATATAGTAAATAATATATAATTGATACAAAATTTGATATATGTATTAAGAGCGTAAAAAACATGTCATTCAACCATTTATTGCTTGCAATCATTGTCCATTGCTGCAAATCTAATACTTCAAATAGTGTAGTCTGAGAATCAGTGGACGTTCTTTTCTTCCTACTGAGGACTGACTAGGCTGTGGATGATCAATGGTCTGAGCTATTTGTGAGAGAGTATCCTGCAGAATGGGCCTTGGTTCCTTTTCTACCGCATAATGGGCCTTCACTCTTTTACTGCTGTTAAACGAGAAGTTCAAAGCCCAAAGCTCATAGAAGTCTTCTTGAGATTTATTTTATTTTAATATTTATTTAAAAAAAAAAAAACGAAAAGGAGCTCAATTAGTGATTACTTATGGATATTTTCACGTTATGACTGTAAGAGAGACTCCAAGACCTGAAATCAACTCATAAAAAGTTTAAGGGTGAGTGGGTTTTGTGTGAGAGAACGGAGGATGAGATGTAATTATTTATGGGTTGCAGTGAAAAACTGCTTTTTTTTTTGGTTGAGAAACGCTGAGAGAGCTTGGGGTTGCTGTTATTTGGGCCTGGTTCTGTTTTGGGTCGGGTCTAGACGCAAGAAAAATCAAAAGGTGAACCCGACGTGAATCGAACACGCAACCTTCTGATCTGGAGTCAGACGCGCTACCATTGCGCCACGGATCCAATTGTTAACAAGATTTCCTATTAATTTTATATTTAACCAAATGTTAGATTTATCAATTTATATGTGCAATTAAACCGCTTTTTCTAGGCAATTTACTGAGCCAATTTTAATAAAATAATTTCCAACTTTTTATAAACTATTGTTTCTTTTACTATCCAATAATGTAAGTAGGACCTATTTATTTTTTTAACGATTGCCCTAAAAATATCGATTAATGTACTCCTAATTAAGTAGAACAGTTACCCATTGAAGGGTGTTGGTACCCAATTCTAACCAACATGCTATCAACAAGAATGATTTACTTCCGGTTTCCACCTTCTAATCAAAAGGGCAATGGAGAAAAAAATCTATATATACCAAATTTTGAGGACATATTTCGCTTGTCCTTAGACCATGTTGACGACCTATTGTTAATCTTTTATACCTATAAATTTAGAGATGCCTTTTGTCCTCCCCAGTCTTACTCCCACATGGCTTGTGAACTCCGCCACAAAATCGGCCAACCCTTCCTATTAATAGAGTTCATGGGCAATACTGAATATTGATTGAATTCTTTCAACTTGATTGACCACTGCTTGTGATGACAAACTACATTTGAATTATATTGGGATTTTTTGATTGGTTGGTCATTCAATGGCTCGAAAGTATTTTTGTACCTTTCGCTTTGCTTTCATGAGCGAAAAGGAGAGATTCTCGATCCCACAATATCATTCTTGTATTCCCCTCAAGGCTTTTTTGGTGAAGTATACTAACTTTTGTATCTCTTGCTCTTCCTAAACCAGGGCTAAGCTTATTGCAAATGGGAATGAAACCAAGTAGAGGTGTAGTTCTTCACTTGGCTAGGTTGGATTAAATAAGAGAGGTGGATTTTGAGTTCTTCAAATGATTCTATTTGACTATAAATATCTAGCATTAGGGTGATAAATGCTAATTAAATGCATGCCATGATTTTCTTCTTGACTTTTCAATAATCTTTTTGACAAGTGTTGTTTCTTTATTGTAAAATTGTGATTTACAATTATGTTTTATGTTGGTTTTATTCCATGACAAAAAGTATTGTAATTGCAATAATTTATTTCCTTGTATTTTGTGAGATTTTATTGTGTTGGGTTTAGTATTGAGTTGGTGAAGAATCAAGTATACAATGAAGATCAGTGCAATTTTGCCACTAGCTCGCAAGAAGTTCGCGAGTAAAGGTTCCCGTGAAAAGGTCACGTGAGAAGCACATATTGAAAGCTAAAGAGTCAAGTGTCAGGTTGCATTTCATGAGTATTTCGCGAGAAAAGGCCATCTCGTAAGGTACCCATGAAACTCTCTGTCTGGAAGATTTTAAGTGTGACTCTCTTACCCTTCACCCATGCTATATATACTCTCATTACCCACAAAAGTCAAGGAAACTATTCAGAGAGAAAACCCTAGATAGGTTTCTACAATACAACACACTTATCTTTTAGAGAGAGAGCTACTCATCCTTAGTAAGAAATTATTGTAGCATCTTCTCATTCCCTCTCCCATTATCATACATTGAGAGGAGATTTGTATCCAAACATAACCCACACCTATTTAGAGTGTAGTGAGTATTTTGGAGTACGGGAAGTTTTGGAGATTTGCCAAAAGAAGCTAGTGAGGCTTGGCGGATGCAATCGTGCATATTGCGGGATCCGAAAAACTAGAGAAGACAAGATTTCGAGAAGTCCGTTGGTAGTAGGAGCTTGGAGAGCTCAAATACATGGGGTAGGCTAGGCTTGGAGGGTTTTTTGTTATTCGTGTACTCCAACTTTATTCTCTAGTGGATTGATTTCGACTTGGAGGGTCGTGGAGAGGTTTTTTGCCGAGTTCTTCAATTTCTTCTTCGATAACACGTTTTAGTGTTATCTTGTGTTTGCATCTCTCTTCCCTACTCTTTATGCTTTCATTTTATTGTTGATAATGAATGAATATGGCTTAGGGTAGTGTTATCGGTTCATTGCACTTATTTACTCTTGTTCTGCACTTTGTTTAAGTTAGAGTAAAAGAAATCTAGCCATAATTTTTAATTGGGGGTCTGAACAAGTTCTTGTGCTTTAGCACAAATCTGAGCTTTCACTTATAAATGCATGATTTGATGTGATTTGATTTGATTGCTAATTAATTAGATTGTAAATATTTGATTTGCTTTAATTGATTTGACTTGTTTTATTTTCCTTTCCATTTATACTATGAATGAATTACCATGTTGCGTGTTAGATGCATATTAGGATAGACTTAGTGTATGTATATGTATAGAATAAGCATAGAATAACCTATTACAAAACTCTTTGATGGAATTAGGATTTACAACATAATGATTGGAGGCCAACCTACGGGTCGAGTAGGGTTGAGTGCTTAACACCTTTCCATCCCCATACCTAAATTTGAACATGTGCTCTGATAAAATCAGTCATTCACAAAAGGTTGCTATGCATATGGTTCTTAAACCTAATTTGAGTAGCGACTCCATTTTTACCCTTCGTTCGGTCCACTAAATCGAGGCATACTTCCTATGAGGAAACTACTTATCTCGGGCGCATGCGCCCATAAGGTTGGATAACAATTAACTACTAATTTTAAGTTTTAGAAAGTGTGTCTTTTAATAGTACAAAAAACTTCTTATTTTTCTCTAAGACTTTTATTTACCTTATTAGGTTCATATTAGAATTAAAGAGTAGATGAGAGAAGAGAGAGTGAGTGAATTAGATTTTGGTATGAAAAAAGGAAAGGAAAGGGAGTAGTTTGAATATTTTGCATTTATTACATTAGACAAAAGGAAACAAACATTATTGCAAATATACATGATCAAAGTAGACAAAATAGATACGGAAAGAAAATAAAACATGGCATTAAAGGCAAATAAGACTAAAAATGAATTAAACATGGTTTCTACCAAGATTGGCGTATGCCATAAGAAGAATGTGTATGCATCCTTCTTCCAACATACACATCTAGGCTTCAAGCCAGATTCCTAGAAAAAAGACCAAAAGATGAACCCTAGCCATCCATAAAAAGCGTACGTGCGTGTGTGGATGTGTACGCGTTTTAGGAAATACGTACACACCCCGAGGTAGATTAGGGTTCTAACATGTTGTTGAAGGCCAAAATTTCACAAGAAAGCCTATTCCATAAAAAGTAAAAAATGCCCAATTCAATCAGCAAGGAGAATCAACATTAAGGCCCTATTTATGTTCAGATTTCCAGCAAAAAGACCATTAAAAAGTCCAGCAAAATCCAGTGAAAGAACCGAGCCGGGATACCCGGGAAGGCTGCCAGAGGCCCGGGATCCTCGGGTAATGTAGCACAACTAATGTGGGATTGAGACAGCTCAAGAGAGGCACCACGAAATACAAAAAATGAAGAACAGATATGTCCTTCTCAAGTACCCGATGGTGCAGCAAAGAATCAGAAAGTATAAAGCAAACATTCATGAACAAAGGAGCTGTACCACAAGGAACCAAGAATGAGAAAACCATAAGTAGAAGCGATTGGAAGGGAACTTTCAACCCAGTAGTAAAAGATTCCAACTATTTGGAAATAATGACAGCAAGGAAAGACAACCGATATTTGAGTCGAAAAGTGAGAAACCTTGAAAGAAGAACGATTGAAGGCTAGTTGCCAAGAACGCCCCAGAATGAAAAGTCAGCAAGTGACTTTTAGAGAAACAACACTAAAAGATGAAAGCTATGAGAAAAAAGAGAAAAGACCAGCCCTTGGGCAACTGTCACAGACGAGCTACGAGGGGCAAAAGAGAGAAATCACTAGTACCTTGGAGCCCTAGAAAACACACTATAAAAGGAAAAGAAAACCCATGCAGAGGAGGGGGGGATTTTCAGTAGGAAGAATATCATAACAGAGCTACTAGAACTCTGTAAAATTTAAGAAAAACAGAGGAATGTCTCCCGGTATCCTAAAAACAGCCACTATAGCACATACTTGGATTCAAAAGGATTTAAACTTTGCAAGTCTTAGAGGCTTGGATAGCCATCGAAGTCTGTAATTTTTTTAGCTTATTTGAACCTTATAGCACGTCTTAGTGAGCACATTTGTAATCCACAATCAAGAAAAATAATGAAATATCTCATATTGATTTGAGGATTTCTAACAATTACTTTGCATATTTCTTTATTATATTATCTTCCTTTCTTTGCTTCTTCTTGCTGCTCAATACATATATTCTTGCTTGTAAAGCCGAGTCCTTGCCCAAGCAAAGCCACTCGGACTTGAGTTCCAAACCCCACAAGTCTTGTGCAAAAGCACTAAGTCTGTGAGAATTGGGGCCTGGATCCTCGTGGCTGAATCATTCTCATGAAATTCATTTACATATATGTATATGTATTAATATATATATATATATATATCATAATCTAAGAAACTAACAATTATTTGAAGATATGTGCATTGTATAGTTGTTCTTGTGTAGGACCTATAGAGGTAAAAGGAAAGGACAAAACTCCATTGCATAATAAGCATGGAGAAAGATTGTATAGTGTAGAAAACCAGAGATCCTGGGTTTTTACAGGCCTAATACGCGCCGGGATCCCACGACAAGACGTCCCGAGATCCCACGACAAGACGCCGGGGTACCAAGTGAAGGAATTCTTTAAAATGGTTATACGATAAAAGATAAGCCTTAAATATATTTCAATCTCTTTCTCATTGTGAATATTATGAACATCTATTTTACTTATTTTGTAAGAGTAAAGGGTCATTTTATGATACTAAAACACTTATAATGGTATTTTATTGCTTAGGAGGAATCGCATTTTTGCCTTGAGGAGATTTATACGACTTGCACACAACTTGGTTCGTAATCAACCCCCATTTAGCTGTGGTGAACCAAGCCCAGTTCACCAAACTACAACTATTTGGCCCAGGATCCTTGGGCTTGTGTGCTAAAGAAAAAAAAAGCACTCTCACATTTTGGCGACTCCACTGGGGACCGGGAAAAAGGAGAGGGAAAAAGTAGTCCCTTCGCAAGCATGACTCCAAAGCTAGGAAACACCTAGAGGAAGGAAAGTTCCTCTTAGTGCATTCAACATTAAGATCCCAAAAGTGCGGGTTCCTCCAACAAATGTTCTACCGAGGGACTGTATATGGAATTTTGGGGAACTTCCCAACACAAGATAAGTTTTATGCATCATTATTTTCTCCATTTTATATTTTGAACATAATGGACTGAAATCTATGGTTTTCAAATGGATAGCTTTCACTATGTTGCATGAAAGCAATAGAAGTAGACATTTGTTCTACACAATATAGAATCATAGATAAGTTTGGTTGTCATGCTCATCCTCCAACTAAATGGACCTCATTTTAAAAATATTCATAAAAGATACTGCAATATTGTTTTATTTCAACTTATTGGTGGTTGAAACCATGTTGCTAAATGGTTTTGACATTGATTAAAAGTTCACAATGTTTTGAACATGGCATGGGATTGGCTGCTAATGACTCCACACCCTGAGCAATAGAAAGGGTAGGAAGGAGTGATGAGAAGAAAGCTAGTCAGTTTGATTAGCATTTATGCAGTCAGTTTAGTCCTAAACTTTGAAGTCCAAAACTTGAAGATGCTTGTTAAATGAGGTATTGGAGGTGTGAAACTACTTTGTACCATTGGTCTCCAAAGGCAACTCACTGGTTTCATAAAAACTTAACTAATACTAAAGGTGTTTTGAGAGTACTGCCAACCTATAGAGTACAACCAAAAGGTTGAAAAATAAATATTGAACTCAGCTAGAAGAAGCAAAATCTTTTTTCTCATGAGGATTCTACTCTTTACAAAAAGGGGGTAAGAGGGGTCATGTAATAATATTTTAACAATCAAAACATTGTCTCATTATTAAAAAAAAAAAATGGAGAAGTGTGCCAAAAAAAAAGATTGATGAAATGAAGATTGTATGAACTACATAATAGAGAAATGGCCCCACATTTGGGGGCTAATGTATTCTTTCTTTAAAAAAAAAAAAAAAAATCATGATATTGTTTCATTTGTTTAAAAAGAAAAAGAAGAAAAAGAAGTAAGTGAATCAAAGAGATTTTATGAAATGTAAATTACATAGTAAAGCAATTTCCTCACGTTGTGGGGCTAAATAATTTTGCAGCAACTTGATAATAATATCATATGGCGCAGGTTAACAAAATGAACAAGTTCCTTGGCTCCACCCACGGGTTTAGCAAAATGGAGTAGTTCCATGATCCCAGCAAAGTCTTGGAGATCCTTGATCCCAGCAAAGCCTAAGAAATCCTTGGTCCCAACAAAGTCGAGGAAATCCTTTATTCCAGTAAGGTTGAGTACATCCTTAATTCCAGTAAAGTCTAAGAGATCCTTGACTCCAGGAAGGTAAAGCCTAGGAGATTCTTGATCCCAACAAAGCCGAGGAGATCCTTGATCCCAACAAGGCTGAAGAGATCCTTGATCCCAACAAAGCCGAGGAGATCCTTTATTCCGGCAAGGCCGAGTATATCCTTAATTTCAGCAAAGTCTAGGAGATCCTTGACTCCAAGAAAGCAAAGCCTGGGAGATCCTTGATCCCAACAAAGTTGAGGAGATCCTTGATCCCAACAAAGCTAAGGAGATCCTTTATTCTAGCAAGGTTGAGTACATCTTTAATTCCAGCAAAGTCTAAGAGATCCTTGACTCCAGGAAAGTAAAGCACGGGAGATCCTTGATCTCAACAAAGCTAAGGAGATCCTTAATTCCAACAAGGCTAAGTACACCCTCAATTTCAGCAAAGCCTAAAAGATCGTTGGTTCCAGCAAAGGCGAAGTATTTCCACGAATCCAACAAAGTAAAATGGTTGTAAAAAAAAAAAAAAATGGAGGCATCTAGAAAATGGATAGAAGTTCCATAATAGCATCAAGAGAAGGTGGATCAAGCATGATTCAACAACCGCCTCATGTTTTGGGGGCTAATGCCTATTATGCAATGGACCTTAAATATATTTTGAAGAAAATCAATAGAAACACTATATTGCAAGTCGTGACAAAATCAACATTATTGAAAGCTCAACAACTATACAGTGCATCTATCATTTCTTACTGCTCAATAATTGGGCTCACCTATGGAAATAACAGGATTTGGAGGAGATACAGGGACTACTGGAGGACACTTACAACTAGCTCTAAAGGCCAACCATGACTTCACAACTATTGCCTAATCCTCTTAATGTACCACTAGTACGTGAAAGAGGGATTGAATGGGAAGCCCATAAAAGTCATTTGCCAATCTTAGTCCTTTCATCCAGCACAAAGTAAACTTTGTGAAAAATATACTTTATGGTGAATCGGCTCCAAATGGAGAATATTCCATTGTTAGGATCCCGAGGGACTCCCATCTCTAGGATCCTGGGGGGCTCCCATCCCAGAAGAAAGAAGCAATATCCATTGTTTGAGGGATCCCTTGGATAGAAAAAGACAGAAGGAGGAAGATTAATATACCGCTTATGAAGGTCTTGGAGAAACTTACGGATATGGAAAGGAAGACATAAATCCTACCAAAGGAAAAACTAGAAGAATGAACTTGGGGGCTGACCCAAGGAACCCGGGGCCCATCCTAATCAGCAGTCAGTTATCAATACAAAAAAAAAAAAAAAAAAAAAAAAAAAAAAAAAAAAAGAGCAACTGGTGGAGCTATTAAAAAAAAAATGAAGATTTATTGGCATGAACTCCTTCAAACTAAATAAGGCGCGTCCAAAGGATAAATTTCCTTCACCTAACATCGATCTCCTCATAGATCCAACTAAGGCAACAACAATATCAACCATGAAGAGGCATACCACGATCAAGGAACTCAAGAGCTTCTTAGAAAGAGTTTCTTATATTAGGAAGTTCACACCAAGACCAACCTTAGTCATTAGTGGACTATCCAAACTGTTGAAAAAGGGGAATGTTTTCATATGGGGAGTTGAGCAACCAAATGTCTTTCATAAAACTTCAACAGATAATGAGTCATTTGCCTACCATATGGGTACTAGTCCATGGCAAAATCACTATTGTTGTACCCGGGATCTTGATCTCAAGCATACAAAGCATTGAAGGACATTGAAATGAGGTATCCCAACATAGAAAGGGCGTGTATGGCGGTCATGCATCTCAACAACTGAATCATTACTTTTCACCCCACCAAATCCTATTGGTGACAAGCTCTCATCCAATAAAAGCCCTCCTCAATCAACTCTTGCAATCTTGAAGAGTAGCCTGGTGGTTAATATCAATTTCCCAATACAACATAGGTTTAAAGGATCCCCAGAGCTATCAAGAGCTAAGCAGTAACAAACTCATCGACCCAGTTTCCTGAAGAACAGAAATACCTATTAAATGAGAAGATCTCTAAAAAAGTAGTAGCGGTAGAGATCCTTGTAAAGAAACAGACCATGAGATTTGTGAAAACAGCCTTCAACGAGCATGCCTAGAGGAAGCCATCCTCTTCCAAGATCCCCGTAAAAAGATCCCTCACTTGAAGAAAACACCATGACAGAATTATCTTGGTGGAGCTCCTGGCCATCAGTCCACCAGTGAGAGCAACCTTAGATGACTCATAAAAGAAGATTATTTCCATAAAAGATTTGTTCACAGCTAAGAGAGGATATTTTAGAAGATCTTCGGAGAAGAAAACAATCCTCAACCCTTTAAAGAAAAGAAAAGAAATCAGTTTAGTGAGCTCACTTGAAAACGAGGGGCTATGAAGGAACTTTTTCTCAAGATCGAAAAATTCAATGGTCATGAACAAATTTTCCAAGTGGCATGGCCTAAGACTTGGGAAAGGGAAAATTTTCCATGTACCTAGCCCAAGACTTGATCAAAACAGAAATTTTCCAAGTGGCATGGCCTAGGACTTAGGAAAGGGCAAATTTTCCATGTACCTAGCCCAGGACTTGATCAAAAAAAAAAAATTTCCAAGTGGCATGGCCTAGGACTTGGGAAAAGGCAAATTTTCCATGTACCTAGCCCAGGACTTGAGCAAAACGGAAATTTTCCAAGTGACATGGCCTAGGACTTGGGAAAAGACAAATTTTCCATGTACCTAGCCTAGGACTTGAGCAAAACAGAAATTTTCCAAGTGGCATGGCCTAGGACTTAGGAAAAGGCAAATTTTCCATATACCTAGCCTAGGACTTGAGCAAAATAGAAATTTTCCAAGTGGCATGGCCTAGGACTTGGGAAAAGGCAAATTTTTTTATGTACCTAGCCCAGGACTTGAGCAAAACACAAATTTTCCAAGTGGCATGGCCTAGGACTTGGGAAAAAGCAAAATTTCCATGTACCTAGTCCAGGACTTGAGCAAAACAGAATTTTTTCCAAGTGACATGGCTTAGGACTCGTGAAAGGAAAAATTTTCCATGTACCTAACCCAGGACTTGACCAAAACAGATTTTTCCAAGTAACATGGCCTAGGACTTGGTAAGAGCAAATTTTCCATGTACCGGGCCCAAGACTTGGCCTAGAACAATTTTTCTAAATACATGGCCCAGAAATTGGCCAAGAGCAAAAGTTTCCAAGTACGACCAAGAAAATGGTCAAAAGCAAAAGTTTATAGGTACAAGCCGTAGCACTTCCTAGCAAAGGATGCAAATTGTAAGCAAGGCCCAACGAGGGGTACAAAGAGAAAGAGCCTCGAATGGGTATGAAAACCCAAAAGTGGGTGTATAAAGTCCACAAGATTGACCTCCTTGAAAGGAATTGGTTAAAGGGAGCCTAAGGAAGCAAGGAAGGCATAACTTAACAAAAATTCTAAGAGTATATCACTCGAAGCCGCACAAGCATGGATACTTTTGCAAGTCTCTATACAAAGAGATTAGTCAATGACATTGCAAACCAGCTAGCAACATTTCCCTCCTCCTACAAGGTACAAACTCACCAAAGGCCTAGAGGTACTTTGACAAAGAAAAAGAAAGGTACCCTTTCGGTAAGCCCACTCATTAATACCATGTTTGAATATATCAAAATATTGCAAAATGTTGTGCAAGAGGTATCACCCATGCACTAATATTTTATTCATATAGATTAAAACGAAAATTCTAAAATTTTGGTCTTCTTACTTGACCAATTATCAAAAATCAAATTTGGAATTCTTGTGTGGTTGAAATCCTCACATGGTTTCATATACATGAAATAATTTTTATTGCTATATCTTATTTGGCAATTGGCTTTTCCAGTGCATACATTGGGGGCTAAGACAAGATTAAAAATTTTCCTTAGATATATCTTTCACTTGATGAAAATTAAGAAGTCTAGTGCAAACTTTATTGTACATAAGTTCAGCCACTGTTATTTTCTTTGGCTTATGAACTATATGGTATATAGCAATTCAAACAACAATATAATTGGTGGCATGGTATGTGAATAATTTTGCTGCAATCTGAAATACTATACAATCTCTCACAATTTGGAAAAAGAATGAGGCAAAGATCAAGAGCATCCACCGGAAGAGCAAGGTCTTTAGCTAAAGCAAGGCGTGGAGATGTTCCTAAGCCTTCTAAGTCATGTCCTCAGGGAAGTTCCTATCTCTTAATACATTTTGAGAAGAATAGCTAACCTTGATTAGACTCTAAATCAGTATGTTTTTATGATTCAACGATTTATGATATCATGGTTCCATTGGTAAGTCACTATTCATGGACTAAAAATCCCATGGGGCAAACATCTTGGTGTTATTCACCTTAGCCATAGCAAGCATGTACTACAATACATAGAATATCTTTGGCAAAGTTCATGGGAGCTCCCCTCATTCAACCTATTTTGTAAAACAAACAAAATCTTGTTGACAAAACTATGCTATCTTATATAAAGATTTAATATGCATTTAACACGATTTTTGTATGCTACTTTCAAAAAACCATATCCTAGAATTGCAAAAAAAAAAAAAAAAAACGTTAGTGCTAGAAAAATACTCTTAGCATCAAATGCGATACCAATATAATTTGGTTATACATATATATCTGCATATGTTATTGTTAGTTTGACAAAGTTGATTTATTGAATACCAATCTACTGCCTAATACTAATATGAAGGTGAATTCTAATCTTTCGCAACATGTTAGTTCATCCCATGAAGGAAGTGTAGCAATTCCTTTGGAGTTTCCCTTAAGAATTATTTGATCTACACATTGGTTCTACAAACCAGAAAAGTGTCCAAAAACAATTTATTTTTTCGCGCGTGGGCTACGGGTAACCCACGAGCTCGGGGGGCTAATGTTGAAGGCCAAAATTTCACAAGAAAGCCCATTCCATGAAAAGTAAAAAATGCCCAATTCAATCAGCAAGGAGAATCAACATTAAGGCCCTATTTATGTTCAGATTTCCAGCAAAAAGGCCATTAAAAAGTCCAGCAAAATCCAGTGAAAGAACTGGGCCGGGATACCAGAGGTCGCCAGAGGCCGGGATCCTCGGGTAATGCAAAGATGACTAATGTGGGATTGAGACAGCTCAAGAGAGGCACCACGAAATACAAAAAATGAAGAACATATATGTCCTTCTCAAGTACCCAATGGTGTAGTAAAGAATCAAAAAGTATAAAGCAAACATTCATGAACAAAGGAACTGTACCACAAGGAACCAAGAATGAGAAAACCATAAGTAGAAGCGATTGGAAGGGAACTTTTAACCCAAAGAAAAAAAGATTCCAACTATTTGGGAATAATGACAAAGACAAGGAAAGACAACCGACAAATTTGAGTCCGAAAAGTGAGAAACCTTGAAAGAAGAACAATTGAAGGCTAGTTGCCAAGGACGCCCCGGAATGAAAAGTCAGCAAGTGACTTTTAGAGAAACAACACTAAAAGATGAAAGCTATGAGAAAAAAGAGAAAAGACCAGCCCTTGGGCAACTGTCACAGCACGAGCTCTGAGGGGCAAAAGAGAGAAATCACTAGTACCTTGGAGCCCTAGAAAACACACTATAAAAGGAAGAGAAAACCCATGTTGAGGAGGGGGGGATTTTCAGTAGGAAGAATATCATAACAAAGCTATTAGAACTTTGTAAAATTTAAGAAAAACAGGGGAATGTCTCCCGGTATCCCAGAAACAACCACTATAGCTCATAGTTGGATTCAAAAGGATTCAAACTTTGCAAGTCTTAGAGGCTTGGATAGCCATCGAAGTTTGTAATTTTTGAGCTTATTTGAACCTTGTATCACTTCTTAGTGAGCACATTTGTAATCCACAATCAAGAAAAATAATGAAATATCTCATATTGATTTGAGGATTTCTAACAATTACTTTGCATATTTCTTGATTATATTATCTTCCTTTACTGCTTCTTGCTGCTCAATACATATATTCTTGCTTGTAAAGCTGAGTCCTTGCCCAAGCAAAACCACTCGGACTTGAGTTCCAAATCCCACAAGTCTTGTGCAAAAGCACTAAGTCTGTGAGAATTGGGGCGAGAATCCTCATGGCTGAATCATTCTCATGAAATTCATTTACATATATGTATATGTATTAATATATATATATATATATATATATATATATATATATATATATCCTAATCCAAGAAACTAAAAATTATTTGAAAATATGTGCATTGTATGGTTGTTCTTGTGTAGGACCTATATAAGTAAAAGGAAAGGACAAAACTCCATTGCATAACAAGCACGGAGAAAGATTGTATAGTGCAGAAAACCAAAGATTCTGGGTTCTTACAGGCCTAATACGCCCCGGGATCCTACGACAGTACGTCCCGGGATCCCACGACAATACGCCCGGGGTACCAAGTGAAGGAATTCTTTAAAATGTTTATATGATAAAAGATAAGTTTTAAATATTCTATTTCAATATCTTTCTCATTGTGAATATTATGAACATCTATTTTACTTATTTTGTAAGAGTAAAGGGTCATTTTATGATACTAAAACACTTATAATGGTATTTTATTGCTTAGGAGGAATCACATTTTTGCCTTGAGGAGATTTATATGACTTGCGCACAACTTGGTTCGTAATCAGCCCCCATTTAGCTGCGGTGAACCAAGCCCAGTTCACCAAACTACAACTATTTGGCCCAGGATCCTTGGGCTTGTGTGCTAAAGAAAAAAAAGCACTCTCACACATGTTTTCAACAAAACATAAGAAATAGATATAAAATAAAATAAAAAAACATAGAACAGATTATTATGCACAAAACAATAAATTAAAGCATTAAAAACAACATGAAAAAAATAAAGGAAACAAAAATCGAGGCAGAGAGCAAGGATCATGGGAAATATGGCTAAAGATCAATCTAGTCCTCACCATTTTCTGCCCTTCTAGCCTAGAAAACTTTTACATTTAAGTTTTGGGAGATATTTTTGTAGATTTTTTGTAAGGAAAAATTGTCTGACCTTTTTGGTTGATGAAAATAAGGGTATTTATAGGAGAAATGAGGGTCTAGGGTTTAATGGGATGTTTGGGTGGCCAATTGATCAAGCTGGTTGCTCTAAAATCTCACCAAAATGGAAATGGAGTGATTTGAAATTTTCTATGTAAAAGGTGTGTACGTCAAACCTCGACTAAATTAGGTCAAAAATGGGTTTTTTGGGGTTTGGGGTTGGACTGTATTAGGCCACTTTTAGGGTTTATATCCTTATTGGATTCCACACACGATCTCGATCATTTTGGTAGAAAAAGATTGTCTTGTCATTGGGGGGTTTGGGTATAGGTCAAAACAAAATGAGGCGTCTACACATGGGCATATATAAGAGAGAAAAGAAAATACCCTTTATTTTTGTTTGAACACCCTTTTTCTTGCTGTGCAAGTGCTACACCTTGTCGTAGTACGACTTTCATGAATTGCACAAAGATGTTCATGATTGATGAGTTTTAGTGGTTTGATGATTAATTATACTTTTTTCTTAGGAAATTTTTGTCATTCCGATCAATATAAGTGGTATAGATATGAGTAAGAATGATTAACTCATAAACTCTAATCATATAATGAGCCACAAAGCTCAATATTTTCAATTGTGAATGAATATGCTTATCCAAACTACAAAAGGTACACAACATGAAACAATGTTTCATTGGCCAACCAAGGTACACAAGTACCAGTATACACAAAAACACATTGTTTTTGTATTTTTCAAAATTTCCCTTTTCTATTTCTTTTTTTCTATTTTTTTTTCTTGAAAACAATAAAAAAAAAAATTAAAAAAAAAAAAACCCAACAACAACAACAACAACAACGCACACAAGGTGATGACCACTCGAAGACTAAAAGGATACAACTTAATTGGTACAATTGTGATATAATTTACACAATTTTGTAAAGTTCACGTTCCAAAAGAACTAACATATTCATGTGTAATATATTCTTGGTAAATGAATTGTGATATAATTATGCTTTATGCGTAATATATGCTTTATACCAAGGATACAACTTAGGACTTTTACAGTTCGATATAATTTATTTAACCCCAAAACCTACTCTCTCCTCTAAAGACATCTCACGCAAGAGTTGGTACCAATTTAGGGATTGATGCAACAAAGGATACAATTAGGGCTATCCATGGGGGGAGTCGAGTTGGGTTGTTCCCAACCGGACTCAACCCAAAATTTTTGGGTAGATTAAAACAAATCCCAAAACCGACCTAAAATTCTTATCAAATTGACCGGTTTAGGTCTTTTTGGGTTTCGAGTTATACCCATCGGTTTTAGGTTTTGACACCAGGGTTGAGATTTGGCTGGATTTGTCAAGATTTGGCTGATATCTGGCTGGATTTGTCAAGATCTCACTGGATCTCGAAGAATTTGGACTAGATCTCGACGGATCTCGACGAAATCTTGCCGAATCTGGTCCGAATCTTAATGGATCGAGGATAAGAGAGAGATACCGTCGGTCAGTTCGGTTTTCGTCAAGTTTTGAAACCTAAAACAGCCACTCGACCCGCACCCCTTGGGTTCTAACATCAAAGACCCGCCGCCGATCATGAGTTGCACTGAACGGGTTGGCCTCGGTTCAGGCGGTGCTAGATTAGTTAGTTTCGACGGGTTATCGGTTCACTTGGATAGCCTTAGATACAACTCAATCAAAACCAGCCTAAAAGCACTATCTCGAGATGCAAAAAGCCTAACCCTTGGGCAATGACCACTCGAAGACTCAAGAAAAGCTCCAAGGTGAGAAAAAAAGAAGGAAACAGAAGGAAAAATATGCCTAATCTTAGAATAATCTACCATCAATGCATAAACAAAGAAACAAGTGTGGAAAGGAGGAGAGTCATACTTGAGAAGGAATGCTAAGAAGCTCTGGCTTGGAGGAAGAAATACTATAGAGGAAGTAAAAGAGAAGAAGGAAAGAAGAAAGAGGCAAAAAAGGAGCTTAAAAGATGTCCCAAAAATCAGAACGCTGGAAAACCAAAGGGCACGTCGAAAGGCATAGCTACGTCCAACATATGAATGTTTGACATGTGGCCACGACCTTGCCAGTGACGTCATGTCTCATTAAATGCGAGTAGAATGGAATTTTAGGAGTCTTAGTTGACACAAAATGACCTTTGTAGGCGCAAGCACCCGCGACGTGGTGTCATCCTCGCAATTAGGAAGTATGCCTTGGCCTAGGATGGACCGTGGCGGAGGGTGTAAATGGAGTCGCTACCTAGTTTAGGTCTAGGACCATAAATATAGCGCCCTTCGTGGAATGACTGATCTTTTACCAAAACATGTGTTCGGAGTTTAGGTATGGAGATGGGAAGGTGTAAGGCGCCCAACTCCACCCAACCCGTGGGTCGCCTCCACTTATTGTGTTCCAAATATTAATCTCATTAAAGACATTTTTAATATGCTATTTTAACCCACACATACACTAGCATGCATCTAAGAGACATAACATGGCGTAATCATCACCGAACCTATCATTCATCTATCAAGGCATACAAACACAAATCTCCAAGGGCAGAAACATCACATGGCAGAATCAAACAAGAATGTTATGACATCCAAACACCAAAGGCATAGCGTTGAATCCAAGAATATTTATGTTATTTAATCAAAACAAACTTATATTCAAACCAATGCATATTCATGTGAATGCATGACTTACCTCAACGCATCACAACACCTATGCATCAATGCATGTTCAAATTTTATGTATATTCATGATATTCAAACAATCCCTAACAAACAAAAAAAGATTTAAAACAAAGCAAAACAAAGATAAAACGAAGAGACAAAGACTCAAGGATAGACAAAACAGGTTAAACAGGGGTTAAAACATGTGAATAAAACAAAGGAAACAACATACGAAAAACAAATTAGGATTTTTGGGCTTGAGTATACGTGCGCATACATAGGGCATGCGTGCACACCCCAATCAGATATCGTGACGCATGCAAGAAGCATGCGCACACATACACACCCAAAACCCTAACCAAGAAACTCAGAATAGAAAAACTCAGAAAATAGAAAATCTAACGACCTAACACGTTTAGAACACAAATATAAAGTAAACCTAAACTAAACAAGCATATTAAAACAAATAAAACATATATAAGAACAAAAAATCAAAAGAAAAGAAAAGAAAAAATTAAGAACCAAAGTTAGAAACTTTACCTTAACACTAGAACTCTCTAGAGCTTGATTTTGATCGTTCCCCTCAACCAATCTAGTCACAACCAATTCAAAATAAGTTAGTAAACTTCAGAACTCTAAGATCAAGACCAGAAAAGGTCCCAATCAAATAAAACTTAACTTGAGAATGTTTTGCGAAAAACTCCCTCTTTGATTCACTATTTCTTAGTAAATCTTATGTGTTTTACCACCAAAATTCGTCCTCCTTAAAAATGTACAATTTATGGCTTTATATAGTTGAAAAATAGGGGTTTGGGGAGGCTCTTAGACGATATGGGATTCATTCCAAACCTAGTTTAAATGTAGAAAACTTGCCTTACATAGTTTCTGGAACCCTAGCATGTGCACACATGCACGTGTATGCGTACACATGCATGAAACATGCACATGTAGAGCTTGAGCATGCGTGCACATATGCATGTATGTGTATGCATGCCCTAGAGTTTCCGTGGTATTTATTTTCCAAAAATAGTTTATTTGGTCCAAAAATAAGTTATATTTTCCATAAACATTTTCCTTAAGTCAATTTTCATCTTATCGGGCCCTAAACCAAACTTGGGCTTTAGAATTCTAACATCATTGGGAAATTGAGGCCCAAGTCATAAGGAGTACAAAATGTGGTGTTTACAACCTCTCACATTCCTTGGATAGTCAAAACAAGTGTTAATGACCAAGGAACAGGGGGCAAATGATAAGTACATAAAAATGGGTCATCCATTCTTATGTTGGACGATCATAGCGCCTTAAACAAGCATTTAATGCACAACCATTACCAATGGAAACACACAGAGACAAGACCGTTGAAGACCTCATCAAGAGCCTCATTAAGGCACCAAATATGTTCCTAAAGACATAAATACAACCATTAAAGACCTCCAACGGCTAGTAAGAAATACACCCATCTTTCTTTTCATTCTCTCTCTCATTCTAAGTATCTAACTTTGTCATCGGAGATATATTGGTTGGCACCAAGCCAGTGTCTTTAGGGAGAGTAGCGTTTCACCATTGTTTTGCAAGTCATGGTCATTCTTAAGTTCGACTCTATTGGGACGACAAAATTACTAACGAACTAGTGCTTCATCAATTGGGTCTAGTGGTCCTGTGCTCTAAACCCACAAAAATCATGATACACGATCGGGAAGTGAGTGAGTATCACATTATCATTATTTTGACGAGTCCCACATAAAAGCACCGGACTTAGGCCAAATCCCAATAGGTGAGGCGTGGAAGACCTGAAAAGTCCTCTTAAGGAACTTCAAAAAGGACATTTGACGTAATTATTCTAATCTTTTTAGACATATATCATCATCTTTACGGTCTATTACTCTTATATAGGGGTGTTCACGGTGCGGTGCGGTTTTGGGCCACTTTTAGCACCGCACTTTGAGGTGCGGTTTAGCCAAAATCATAATTGCACCTCACCTTATTTTTACGATCACATGTGCAGTGCAGTGCAATGTAGTTTATAGTTTAGACAAAACCATAATCGCACCGCACCTCATTTTTGTGGTTACATGTGCGATGCGACATATAAGATGCAGTTTGAAGTGTTTGAAATCAGTATATTTTTCAAATTTTTGGCTTTCCTACTCAGCCCAAAACTAATTTTCCCTTTATTTTGGGCCAAGTTTTTAACTATTGAGCTATTTTTTCTTTATTTTGGGCTAGCTTTCTTAGTCAACACTAGCTAGGGTTATAAAATTATATATATTTTTTGAAAACTAGGGTTATTAAACTATTAATAATATATTTGATATTAAAAATAAATAAATATATTAACATATAGAGAGGGTGCGGTGCGGTGCGGTTTGTGCGGTTTTCATATTATAAAATTGCAAGCTGCACTACACCATGTGGTGCGGTGTGGTGCACTATTACTTGCAGTGCAATTATGCTATTTTGTGCGGTGGCAGCAACACATGGTGTTTAGGGGGTTCAAATGAACCCCTTGACTTGTGATTTTTTTTTTTTTTTTTTTTACATATAATATTTTAAAATATTTTTGTTTTGAACACCTTAAAATAAAATTTTGAAACCCCTGAAATGAGTTCAAAGAACAAATCAATTCAATACTAAAATTTATCTTGGCCTTCTTAAACAAAAAGAAAAAACCCAACAACAAAAATTAGTAATTTGTTGATTTTAAATCTCAAAAAAAGACAATTAAGCGTGCATTTGGGTTCCCTACATTTGCGTTTATTGTCCTGTGTTTGTGTCTTTTTTTTTTTTTTTGAACCAGCGCCTCTTGCATTGTTCATGGGACATGAACAGTGCATTTAGGCCAATGAACAATAACTTTTTTATTATTATTTTTATTGTTTTCAATTTTCAATTTTCAGTAAAATAAGTGGTATCCAAACGTACACTAAATGATCCGGAAAGTTTAAACATTAAAAGAAAAATAAGTGTGAGGCAATGGAAGTGGGGCGTGAGATAGTGGGGAATGAAGACACTTTTTTTTTTTTTCTGATTGTATTGTTGCGTTGAATTCTTGATAGAGTAATGTAAAAAATACAGCAAAATTCTTCTTAATGAATTACAAAGACCTGTAAGTTGTCACAATTGAGTTGAATTGTTAAATAAAAGAATTGAAAAGAGTAAAAACAAAAACTAATAAATAATGAATTAGAGTATTCTAAGTAATGATAATTAAAATTCACTTAACAACAATAATTAATAACTTTATTATAGTAATAGAGAATAGATAATTTACAAGATTTAATCTTAGCAATAACAATTAATTTCATTATACTAAGAAAACATATGCACAATGAACTTATAGTTTATCTTTAATTCTCTTGCTAATACTATGAATGAATTTTTTATAAGGAAGCATCACATATTTGCAAGATTTATCTCCTATCTAAGATTTATTATCTAAAAGAACTCGTGTTGACTTTAAAAATAAATAAATAAATAAATAATCTTCCTTTTGGTCATATGATACGAAGGATCTTATCATTATTATCATAATGATCAAGATGAAGAAAAAAAATTATTTACAAAGAGGTGCTTGTCAACCTCTTCAACATGAATTTGAATGACTTCCCTAAAAAATATTCTTGAGCCGCCACTAATTTTGTAGGTGATTTTGGTGCAATTTTTGCAGTTTGGTGAACTCCCCTACTCTTATACACCGAACTTAAACTAAATCCTGATGACATCTTTACAGTCTAGCGTTGCTCTTATACGCTGAACTCAAACTAAGTCCAATGAGGTGCGAAAGACTTGAAAAGTTGAAAAGTCTTCACGAGAAAGTTCGAAATTACATTTCACGTGATAAATGAAGACATGAAAAAGTACATGTTGGTAAAATCTTAATAAACAAATAAAACATATATAGACTATAGTCTTATTCGGAAAAATGTATCACCGATGTTAATATGTGGACCCAGCTTAAACAAATTATATGGTTGGACATGTTTTGAAACACAAGTAAGCATTCTATGCCCAGAATGTAAAGCGACCATTCTAGTCAGATCAAGTATCTAGACTTAACTTCAACTATGTTTTGTTTGAAGAGGATTCCGAGTTGACATTGAAGGCAATCAATCAAGAAATCCATCAAGATTGGGAGATTGTTAATATAATTCATGATATTAGAAGTATGCTTAACTCTTTTGTTGCTTGGTATTTTTCCTTCTCCCCAAGACAGTCATAATTCTCTTGCTCATAATCTAGGGACAAAATTGGTCAATGCCCTTTTCACCCAAATTATATAGACTTATGCCCCCTTCCCAAACTAATCAGGGAAATGCCCTTCTTTTAAAACTCGATTTACTCAAAATCGAGTTAAGCCCTATAGTGGCGTTTTTAAGGAGTCTATAGTAGCGTTTTGGAACTCGGCCTCCATGAACTTGAGTTATAGGTAAAAAAATTGCCTATAACTCGATTTCATGGAGGTCGAGTTCCAAAACGCCACTATAGGTCCTTAAAATGTCACTACAGGCTCCTTAAAATGTCACTATAGGGCATCGGGTTTTTTTTTTTTTTTTTTTTTTTTTTATTATACTCGATTTTTAGAAAATCGAGTTACAAAAGAGGGGTATTTCCCTAATTAGTTTGGGAAGAGGGGCATAAGGCTAAAAAATTTGGACGAAAAGGTCAACATCTTGTAATGCTTGGGGTCTATTCCCATTTCATAATATAATTAGGTTTTTGTTAAAGATTAAGATGTGTTAGTCCATTTTGGCTTTTGTCCTTGTCCTTGTATTTGATATGTATCTTGTTTTTCTTCTATTGAAATCATTTATTCAGCCCAAAAAAAAAAAAAAAAAAAGAGTCCAAAGCAAGTTGTCTAGTAATGTTTGGAAGGAAATAGAGAATTTGTGCTGCACGCGAGACTTTTGGATACTACATTGCAATTATGTTTATGCATGTGCCACTTGCCATTCAAACAGTATTCCAATGATATTTTTGGATTCTAATAAATTTAACCGGTAAGATTTTTTTGTCATTGAATAAGAGATTTGAGTTCAAAACTCATTTACACCAAAATCAATTAGTGTTTACCAAATACCAATTGATATTTTGGCTTAAATAATAAAAAAACAATCATTATGAAACAGATGTCATTGATTTAAATTTTATCGTATTTATATAGAAAAAATATATTTACATTCAAAAGATACTTAAATGGCTGTTGTAATCTCTCTCTCTCAACAAAAAAAAAAAAAAAAAAAAGAAAGGCTGCTGTAAATAACTTTCCAACACTAAATACTTATTTTAAATTTCAAGAAAAATAAAGAGTTTGAGTTTCAATGAATTCTAGGATCTAGTTTAGTAAATGAGTTCATTCATTTCTTAGGTTAAGAACCCCATAACTTCACTAATCTCTAGAATTACACTATCTACAATTTTGAAGATTTAGGAATTTGGCATTTTGGGATGTTCTATGGTGGTTGAGTGTCTTCCACTCTTGCTTATCAGCATTGAAAACACCCACATTTTGTGAGATTGTTTCTACTTGACCTTAAAAAGAAGAAGTGAAAATGCATGCTAAAGAAACTTATTTTCTAAATTCTCTAACAAAAATATGAATATGTATGTTACATGAACTATAGCAAGAAGTTTCAATTAGTCATTTATTTTATTTGTTTTCGATTTTTATATCTAATATTCTTTAGTAATTCATATTACATAAAAATGCTAAACTATTTATAATGTAAAAAATTTAGTATTTATAAATAAATATTAAATATGTCAAAGTTATTTTTATATGGAATTTGTACAATTTTAGTATTTAATTATTTTTTTATAATAAGATATTATTGTCTTTTTAAAAATATTTTTAAATTACATGGCTTAAACAAAAACTGTCCTATGCAATCCACATATAATCTTACCATGATTATTTCTTTTTTGGTAAAAATTTAAAATTCTAGTCATTATTCTGTTGACTTTATTTCTTATTCTATATTATTTATGTATTATTTCAAGTCATTGTTCTCTTATTTTAATAAAAAAGAAGATAAATAGAATATGTTTAAACTTTTTTAAAAATTTATAAATTTTTGCAAATAAAAAAAATACATGAAAATCCGATTTGTGAAAGATCAAATAAGTGTAATAGGTTTTAAAAGCCCATTTAGGGTTAACTCGTTTCTACCCTAAACCCACACTACAACAAAATGTGTTCTTAGTGACAAAATTGGAGTTTTAGTGACAATACTCATTTCGTCACTGAAGGAAGCAAAGAAGGGCGAGGGTTAATTGAGACAAGCATATCTAGCCCTTCGGGAGGAATAAGGGAGAAGCCACGACTCCCCGCTAACTCAGCCACAAATGTAGCCATCACTGCGTGCCAATAAGCGTGCATGGGAAAAGTACGGACACCCTCCCTTAGTGAACCGGGAATTGTAACGGCATTGAAATGCTTCCTCCAAAGCTCAAAGGCAGTGTGCCGCAGGAAAAGACGGATCGACGTAGGAGATTCCATGAGGAAAGAAATGTCATCAAGGATGTCTTGATCCAACCCAAAGCGCCTTCTCACCCGGTTGGCGGGATAGTGAACAAACCTAATGCATTCATCGACTAGGTAGGCAGCCATCCGGCATTGGTAGCGACAAGATAGGTAATCCCAATTTCATCAAAGCTAACCAATGGGGAAGTGGTCCCAATGGTATCAACAAATGAACCCATGGCAGAATCGCACAAGTGTAATCTGCACCCAAATTTCTATAGGCTCTCCAAGAGAATTGACGCCCTCATCAAAAGATTCAACCACAAAATAGCCAATTGGCTTCAAACTAGACCAACGAAAAGCAAGCGGAAAATTGGATTCAAACCCGCCACAAAAATCGGTAATCACTCGCAGACATGTCCGGTACTTCTCTCTGGCAAACCGAGCGGGTCTACACTTTGTCAAATCTCGAGCACAACGCTCAAACAACAGGTGTTGAAGTATGGTATAGTGAACGGAAGAGGTAACAATGTGGCAGGACCCAGCCCGACTCTCATCACTATAGAGAATATCTAATTGAACATACAAGTGCCCCAAGAACATAGGGGCCGGCGGCGAGCTCACCCCAAGTAAATATTTTGATAGCCAAACGAAAGTACAAAGGCTTTATGGCGTAATGGGGGTGGGACCCAAAAACAAACTTGCAAAGCCAAAATGCAATAAAAGCCGCACGGTGGGCAGCAACAGAAAACTTAGAGGAAGAACTCACCCAAGAGGACAACTTGGCATTTCCGGCCATCCTTTTCCTCGATTCAGCCTCAATGGCCTCGTCCTCCGGAGAAAGCTTTAGGGCGGCAGGATCGGCATCGCCGAGAATGGGCAAGAGCAACTGGTTAGCCACATCTTCAAGGGTCACGGTGAGTTCACCACACGAGAAAAAGAAGGTGTGGGTGGTGGTGCGCCATCGCCGGACCAAATGACGGAGGTTATAGAGGTCCCGAAAATTAGACAAGCGGCGAGATGAGACTATAGCCTTCAAGACACCGGCTCGTTGCAACAAACCCATAAAGCCCGTGTCGGAAAGCTCACTGTTAACCCATTCCTTCCAACCCAAGGCTATGCCGGACCCAAATTCAAAATGAAGGAGTACGGGAAGCGAGGTACCTTGGCGAATGGACAGATCGGGATTGAAGATGCTAAAGGAGCCCAAGAGACGTCGGGGTTTCGCCGGACAAGGGCAATCAATACACGACTCGGTGGCGGTCGTACATAGTCACCAGGGATTTTTGGTAAGTGAGGATTGACTTCGTACCACGGGTCAATTGAAGGAGCGCATTCGTTGTTAGGGTCGCGCTGCGTCTCTTCCTCGGCAGACCGCTCCGAATCGGAACGTTCCATCTCTTCACCCACATCAGGAACGACGGGAAAATCGAAAGCAATCGCCTTCCCTTTACGGCGGGAAGAGCCTTGGCTTTTCACCGGCGACATGGTGAGAAGGCTTAGTCGGAGAAAATTGGTATGGGTGTTTGAAAAGAAGAAGGAGAGTAAGAGACGGAGAGTGTGTGTTCTGAGAAAAGAAAGAGTTTGTGATTAAAGTGCGGAAGGATTCTTCCTTAAATACCCAGGTCATTAATAACAGCACGAAAGAAGGTGACGAGTCAGCCATCAGAGTGGGATGAAATTAATGAAGCGGGGGCTCTGTTGAAAATAACGCAAACTGGGAAATTCGAAGAGACAACCCTGTTTGCGGCAGGAAGGAAAATATATATATGTATAAGAAGGGGTCCATAGCTTAAAAAAGACCCGCGAAAAAGAGAAGAATAAAAAAGATGAGAGAATGGCGTAAACGCCTTTTCATTCACATATGAATCGTAGGAACGTTTCATATGTTCGGGGGGCTAAATGTTGAAGGCCATTTGTGGAAGCCAGTGCAGACGAGAAAGAAAGCCCAATAATGAAGGCAACAAAGAATTGACAAAATAGATAGCAAAAATCCATTAGGCCCAAGCGGCGGGAATAATGGATCACAAGCCCAACAAATAAATAAATAGGTCTTGAAGAGGCAAGCGGGCTCAAAGAAGCCAGGAAAGAAAAAAATAGCATCTTATGGGCGGTGTATGAGGTAGAAAAATGAGAAAGGGCCACCGCAGACCCAAAGTAATGCAAACTAAGAGAGTAAGGGGTTTATGGCAGGCCCATGAACCCTAAAGATAAGAATAAGGTTATTGGGCCTGGGAAGCCCAATGAAGTTAGTAAAAAGCCCATGGGAGTGTGGAATTAGCAAACGGGCCGAGAAAACCCAAAGAAAGCAATCGAGCCGTGGATGCCCAAAGGAAAGCCCAAAGGGACATAGGAGCCCATAAGTAAAAGCAAAACAGTACCCATGACAGGCCACCGAAAAAAGGGATAAACGGCTGGCCCAAAAGAGGTCCAGCAGGATTAAGTTATTACGGCGGGAATAATAGTCCAACGTTGCAAGAAATAAAGAAAATCAAGAGTGGACCAAAGAAATGTAAGGCCCATCATCAGACAAAGCCTGACTCTTGAATGGAACGGAAACCAAAGAAAAGCCCATATAAAAGGTCGGAAAACACGGACGGAAAGCCTCCGGATCACAATGACGCATGAGCAAAGCGAGACTCTTAGACATATATCCGAAAGGAAAGCACGCGCAAGGCTCAGGCACCACCAGCCTGTACCCAGCCAATATAGGACGTGGTGGGGCCATGGGCCAGAGGTAAGAGGTAAGGGGGGCATGGTTTAGTGGTGGGGAGAGGGGAAAAGATCTATTTTGCAGCTCCTGCCCAAGCCTTTTTAGGAGGTACGTCCTGCTGGGATGACAGACCACCCAAAAGAGGCAAGTTTGAGGGGGAACCGTTGGGTGCATGCCTTGAGAGTAGAGAGAGAGAGCATTTATACCGTGGCGGGAAAGAAGTGCTACGGTAGGCTGATGAACGAAACAAACCCGCCTCTGTCCGGCAAGGGTGAATGTCACACAGACCTGGTGGTCGGCAAGTACGTTGAGACTGGACAAAGGCGGTTAAGGGGCAAAATGGTAAAACCTTGGTCATGGCAGGCACTATAAAAGGGCCCTTGCCGTGCCCTGAAAAGAGGATCGAAAAGCAGAGCATTTACGGAGTAAAAAGAAGAGAAAAAGATAAGAAAGAAAACAGAGAAGAAAAGAGAGAAAATTAAGGAAGAATGAGAGGTAATACGGTGGGCATGCACCGGTAGATCGGCTTCCCTCTCTCCCCCTTCAAATCTTGCTCTCTTCCAAAACGTAAACAATGACTCCTTTTTTGGGCAATAACCATTCAGGTCCGACTCCCTTAAAGCCATTAATCCCCACGGCAGGATCCTTTCCTGGGAGATTATTTGCATTGAGAGGGGGCGTTCTCCCCTCTTTGGCTTTGCTTTGGCAGACTAAACTTAAAACCCGATTTATGTTCATTCAATTAGTTCGTATTATTTTCTTCACTTTCTCTGTGATTGACATTATCATGACCGTAATCATGCTTCATAAGTAGGGATTACATAACCATTTATTTAAATAGTCAGAATACTCTGTTTTTGTTATTATTATTATATCTATTTGCCATAACTCATCTCAAAAGCAGATTACGCTTGCCGTAAGCTTACTCCTGGCAGACAAGGCATAAGTTTGTGCACAAACCGGCCCAAGTTGAGTTACAATTGGACCCGCCCCAACTCCTTTACTCAGAAACATTCGAGCCCATCACCGCAGGAGGAAGCGTGACCCAATACACCATACACAAAAAAGGCCCCTACAATAGTAAACATTAAATAATAATAATATATGCATAAATAATTTACCAACCAATCCTCATTGGTCAATCTCTCATCAATGAGTTCAATCCTTTGCTTAAGTATCGCATTCATTTGCGGGTGGCTTCTTGCATAGTCAACACCATGAGATTACTTGAGCTTTTTATAAGCCTGATGCAACTTGTTGGAGTTAGAACTCAATAATCTTCCACATTTTGTATTTAATGTTTTCGTTACCAAGTTGGAATCTCCTTCTAACTCAAACTAATCCTGTAAAATGAAATGTATATGTATTATAAAAATATTATTATATGAATTAGACGAGTTAGACATTATCAATGTAAATTTACCACGATACTTTGAAGCACCACATCTCTAGTAGCAACATCAACATTTTTCCAATTTTTCACGTTGTAAGTGGATAAATTACTTTGCACTTATACGGAAATTTGATTGATAAACTTGCACACATTCTTCCCAATAGGAGCATTATACTCTGCAGCTATAAGTATTGGCAGTTTACCACTTTTTTCAACAAATGCCTGTACTGTTATACCATGAGTAGTTCTACTAGTAGATCCTATTTAAATATTATTAATGTTAAAAAATTATACATTCCATGTACATTATAGTTAAATTAAGTGAAGTATAATCTCAATACTAAAAAGTGGTGCGAGTTGTAATTAAGTATGTTCTATGTAATTACCAGTTGTGCTAGTTAATGCCTCTACACTAGAAGAACTTTGGGCGGGAGGATTTGCTTTAAGAGGTGTTTCCATAGTTTGGACCACCGGGATAGATGCCTCACCTCGCGAGCGTGTAAGTCGTCCTGGTGCCATCTGTAACTAACAAACATACATATAATAGAACAAAAAAGCCATTACAAGTAATAGAACAATAAAGTTATTATCATCTATTGTACCCTATGAAACATCTATTGTACCTTATGGATTACAGAATTAGATGACTCATTATCATTGTCATCGTCACCAATAGGTGATACATAATCATCATCTACCACAATATTAGTTCTACTTCTTTTCCCTTTTGCACAATTGGACTAAGCAGAATCCTTTAGAGAAGTTGAGATGTGCCTCAATCCCAAAGCATCAATTATCTCTTGGTTTTGCCTCATTCTATCCAATCTTGTCATCTCATACCTCGGTATATTATGAGTGTATTTGGCCTTTTTTGGCATTTTTTAAAACTATGTATTGACATGAAAGATAAGTATAATTGCTACTAACTTAACATCAAAGTCCACACCATTATCCATATCAAGCAATTCACAAGTGCAAAATTTGAACACAATTGCTACTAACTCAACACAAAAAATGACCACATCAATATCCATATCAAGTTTAAGATAAATACAAAACATCTCAATAACAATTACTGCTAACTTTACATATCATAGTCTACACCATTATCCATATCAAACAATTCACAAGTGCTAAATTTGAACACAATTACTACTAACTCAACACAACAAATAACCACATCAATATCCATATCAAGTTTATGATAAGTACAAAACAATTGCTACTTAGACAAGCATAAAACTTTAAGACAAGCATGCAACATTTAAGACAATTGTTATGAACTCTACATATCATAATCCATATCAAGATCAACATTAGGTATGTCATGCTCTTCATTTTGATTAGCATCTCTTGAAGTTCCATTTTCAAGAACAACCTCAGTTTCAACATCACCCATACAATAGTCAATAATATTGTCCTCAACATTGATAAAGATAACATCAACAATTGCTTCTTGTTGGAATGCATCACTATCTTCTGTATTATCATTGGATTCTCCACCCCTGACTTCCGGGACATCAAACACTCCCTTATGTTGGATAGATTACACAATTTTCCAAGGTTCACCCAATTTGGAATCTTGAAGGTAAAAAACTTGTTTTGCTTGACTAGGAAGTATAAAATGGTTATTTTCATACCACCGACTTGTAACATCAATGCTTATGCAGTGTGCATAAGTTCTTATCATTCTCCTTCAGACATTGGTACTAGTATTGTACCATTCACACTGAAACAAAACAACTTTATGGCGAAACATATACTCCAATTCCCAAATTTTGCACACATGACCATAGAAGTCGTGCATTTCTCCCTCATGGTCTCCTTCAGTACATACACCACTGTTTTGGGTTACACGACGATTGTCTAGGTCCCTTATATGGAACTTTACACCATTGACTATGAAAAGTTGTGATTTACAACTATGTTTTATGTTGGCTTTATTCCATGACAAAAAATGTTGTAATTGCTCTAATTTTGTTCCTTGTATTTTGTGGGATTTTATTGTATTGAATTTAGTATTAAGTTGGTGAAAACTCAAGCTTAAATGAAGAATCAGTGGATTTCGTGAGAAGCTCGCGAGAAGCTAAGCCACGAAAGAGCATGTGAGGAGCACATTACTGGAAGCTGAAGAGTCGTGCCAGTCTGTCATTTTCGCGAGTGTCTCGCGGGTAAGGCCTTCCCACGAGACAGTCACGAAACATTCTACCTGGAGGATTTTTATGTGTGGATTTCTTACCCTTCACCCATACTATATATACTCTCATTACCCACAAATATAAGAGAGGTCATTCAGAGAGAAAAACCCTAGATAGATTTTCTACAACACACACACTCATCTTTTTGAGAGAGAGCTACTCATTCTTAGTGAGAATTAATTGTAGCCTCTTCTCCTTCCCTCTCCTATTATCATACCTTGAGAGGAGATTTGTACTCAAACACAATCCACACCTTTTCAAAGTGTAGTGAATGTTTTTGGTATTCTTGGGAAGCATTGGAAGATGCCAAGGTTGGCGGATGCAACATGGAGCTTGTTGCGGGATCCGGAGAGCTAGACAAGACACGGTTCCGAGAAGCCTGTTGGAGTAGGAGCTTGGAGGGCTTAGGTACATCAGGTAGATTAGGCTTGGAAGGTCTCTTGCTAACCCATGTATCCTAACTGATTGTCTAGTGAATCGATTTCCGCTTGGAGGGTGGCGGAGAGGTTTTTCGCCGAGTTCTTCGATTTTCTCTTTGATAACACATCGGCGTGTTATACGTGTTCCGCATCTCTCTTCCCTACTCTTGTTCATTTCATTTTTTCTTCTTTGTGTTGCTTTAAATATGGATTAGAGTAGCTCTCTTGCTTGTATACTTGTGTTTACACTATTTCGTACTTAGTATTAAGTTAGTGTAAAATCAACCAAGCCGTAACTTTAAAATTGGGGGTCTAAACAAGCTCTTGTGTTTTCAACACATTTTCGAGCTTTCAAACTATACAAACTCTGTATTCCTTCACATGCGGCTTAGGACTATTTGCTAATGACCATAATTGTTTAATAGCTTTTGGTGACTCGTTAACTTTCAATCTATTCATTTATAATGATATACAACAAGTGATATTAATTAGTAATAAGTAATGACGAAACTATTTAAATGTTTAATTTTTATTAATGTGTGATTAAATTTCAAATGTCTTACACGTTCTTTGAACCACTTGGGAAACTCTTGTCGTTGGATTTGAGTTATGGCTTCTCCAATAGGATTATGCAATGTGCTTTTGTGTTCACTGTTAAAAATAAGGTGATTTATTTTCAGCTAAGCATTGTAGATAATATTCAAAACTTGATCAAACAATACATGCATATGAAATCACATATTTTAAATAAGACTCTAGCTTAGGACTATTGTACAGCAAGTACCAATGAGTAGTATCAAGCAATGTACGAGACAAGTTGTTATCATTCCACCTACCACCTGTAGGTCGGGTAGTCTGTGAAAAAACTATCAATCATTCGCTAGATTCACCAAAATCTTCATTTCTTTCTCTTCGATTATGCACAGTTTCGATCCCATCAATATACAAAGACCAGTTGTTAATACATTCTTTGAGAATATAAGCCTCTGCAATCGAACCTTTTAGTCAAGCTCGGTTAGAAACATATTTTTTCAATTTTTCAAGGTACCTACGAGGAAAAAATATGCACATTATGTGATATTATATCACATGAGAAAGATGCAATTGGTGGATGCATTAAAGGATCTAATTACCTTTCAATTGGGTATATCCACCGATATTGTACCGGGCCTACTAGAATTGCTTCTCGAGGCAAGTGAATAGCAAGGTGGACCATAACATCAAAGAATGCTGAAAGAACCTCTCAAGCTTGCATTGTATAAGAACTATATGTTCTTCTAGTTTTTCCAATTCACTCCGCTTTAAGGTACTGGAGCATAAGTCTTGGAAGAAGCTGCCCAACTCAAACAAGACAATACTAATGTCTTTGTGTGCAAAGCCTCGCAACCCAATTGGAAGAATTCATTGTAGTAGCACATGACAGTCGTGACTTTTCAAACCAAATAATCTACCATTTTTTGCATTCACCGACCTTGATATGTTGTCTGCATAGCCATCCGGATACTTGATTGATTTCAAAAGTCATAGAAACCATCCCTTTCATTTGGGTTTAATGAAAAGAAAGCTCAAGACTTGTCATATGATTCATCAAGACGTTGTTTCAAATGCAACATGTGCCTAAAGTTCATATTTTGCAAGTCTATCCATGCCTTGTCAGTATCCTTGTTTCTCCCCTCAATGCCTAACAAAGTACCATAAGTACTCTTACTAATGTTCTTCTCCGTATGCATAACATCAATGTTGTGCTTAAGTTACTTATTCTTCCAGTATGAAAGCTTGTACAAAATACTTACCTTTGACGAATTTGGCTCCCCAATGAGTTGTCTCTTCTTGTTACTTGGATGCTTTCCTAAAATTATATTTGACATTCTATCTAGCTACTTTTGTATCTTTCCCACTTGTAATTCTAAAGATCTCTTCTGTTTCTCCGATAAACCATTATGCAACCAACTATGTCTCCAACAATGTTCCATAGGCAAATAAGCTCGATGGTTAATGAATCCAATTTTACTTTCCAAACCTTCTGAATATGGTTCATTGTTACAAGTGTAACAAGAATGATAACCCTTTGTCCTCCACCCGGACATGTTACTAAATCTAGGATAGTTATGTATTGTCCACAACAAAGTTACACGCATCTGAAAATGCTCTTTACTATAAGGATCATAAGTTTCTACACATTCTTTCCACAACTTTTTTAACTCGTCAACCAATGGTTTCAAGTAAATATCAATCTCATTTCTCAGTTGATGGGGACCAGGAATAAGCAAGGACAACATAAAATATGGCTCTTTCATAACCAACCAAGGCGGTAGGTTATAGGGGATAAGTATGACAGGCCACATACTATAGTTATTGTTCATATTTCCAAAAGGGTTAAATCCATCTATAACCAACCCCAACCTTACATTACGAGGTTCGAGGGCAAAATCAGGATGTTGCAAATTAAACTCTTTCCACTCCTTACTATCAGTCGAATGCCTCATCATCCCATCATCCACACGTTTGTCTATATACCATCTTATGTCCTTAACTCTTTGGCTTGACATGTATAATCTCCTCAGTCTCGGTATCAACAAGAAGTAACGCAATACCTTATAAGGAATCTTCTTACCTTGGGCACCTGTATCCTTGTACCTAGGCGCCTCACATACCGGACATTTATCAAGGTTTTCATTTTCCTTCCAAAATAGTGCACAATCATTTTTGCATGCATCTATATGCTCGTAATGCATGCCCAAGTCACGTAATATCTTGTTTGTTTCATAAGTTGACCTTGGATTTGATAAAACCTTTGTCAGCAATTCTAACATCATATCAAGTCCCTTATTACTCAAGTTGGTCATTACCTTTACATTTAACATCTCAATAACAAACTTCAAGATACTATAATTAGTGCAACCCGGATACAACTCACGCTTTGCATCTTCCTCAAGTTTGTCAAAATGACGCATCTCCTCATCTTCGGTTGCATTTCTTGGTTCCCCTCTAATTCGGTCACCTACCAAGGCATCTATACCATCCATATGATCACCATCCAACATTTCATTATCATAAATGTTCTCATTCAATACACGAGATTCTCCATGATTATACCAATTAATGTAAGATTGCGTAATCCCACGATGAAGCAAATGGATACGCATAGTATGAGGAGATTGTCGATAGCAATTCACATAGTGAATACATGGGCACGGAATATTACCACTCAAGTCCACAACCGCTCTTGCAAAATTAATAAATGCATTGACCCCTTCAATATATGGATGACTTAATCTGCCATCGAGTGTCTTACCCATTGTCATCCAAATTTTATCCACGTTTGACTACAATTACAAGATGAATGCTACTTTAGTAAAATAAGGACAACTCATGCATAATGTATTCTAACATCTAAATCTATAAGCTACTTAGATAAAGTTCTATCTCATTCATGAATGCACAAGTCTATATTAATACTTAAACAAATATACATTGCACACATAAATATACACTCCCATTATGAATTTAAACCACCTTATAACACCATGCAAGCCACACGCTTGCTCCAACACAATAACCCACCATAAAACCAATCACAAACATCATAAGTATAGAGCGTTTACAAGTATTAAAATTGAATAAAGTAATATTCATCACATCTAATTAACAAGTTCCATTCACATTTGCAAGAAACTAAAAACACTCCCACTAAGTATTTAAACCACCTTATAACACCATGCAAGCCACCCACTTGCTCTAACACAACAACCCACCACAAAATCAATTTCTAACTTCGCAAATATAGAGTTTTACAAGTATTTAAATCAAATAAAATACTATTTATCACATCTAATAAACAATACTCATTCACATTTATAAGAATTGAAAAACACTCCCAATATGTATTTAAACCACTTTATAACACCATACAAGCCACTTGCTTGCTCTAACACAACAACCCACCACAAAACTAATTTCCAACATCACAAGTATAGAGTTTTACAAGTATTTAAATCAAATAAAATACTATTCATCCATCTATTAAATAATACTCATTCACATTTACAAGAATTGAAAAACATTCCCAATATGTATTTAAACTACCTTATAACACCATGCAAGCCACCCGCTTGTTCCAACACAACATATCACCACAAATCCAATTTCCAACATCACAAGTATAGAGTTTTATAAGGTTTTCAACTAAAATTTACTTACTTTGCTCAAGTTAAGCTTACAACTTTCAGAAAAAATCCAAAGTTATTACAAATAATGTGTATTTAGCATGCAAAAGAAAAAGTTAAATTTATAAGTACTTTAGTCTTAAAAATGATCCTCTCATAAATTACTACACAAACTCATAGTTTACACATGTAATACAGGTAGTGCTTACACCAATCAGAAAAGTGATGAGGGCAGCACTCCAACCTACATCAGAAGCAATGCCCAAAGAAAATCCTTTGAGTGCTTAACATATTTAGAGAACACAACAGCGGATTGGACCTATCCAAGTAATTTATCACATTGGACATAACAAATAGAGTTTATATTCCATAACCAAGATAGATGGGACAACTGTTATCATGTACTGAACTCTTTAAACTACTTAATAATAGACCCATAAGCAACAATGAAAAAACCACAGAATTTATTAAAGCTGTGAAATATCTCAACACTTAAACAATGTGCAAACCCATAAACCCCTTTATAGATCACAATAATCTACAGCTATAAATCCTCACATTAACATCCAATCTTTAAGTCAACTATAAATATTCATTTAATTAATGCATAACCCTACAACTACAAACAAAAAAACAAACAAAAATTGTTTTATCTTGCAAACCAAAACAGAGCACAACAACTGTACTCATAGGAAAACATACCGTTGATTCCAATCCTTGTCTTCCCACCAGTCCTTGATCCTAAACAAATAAACATAAAAGTGAAAAGGGAAGGTGAAAAAAATATAAAATAAATAAAATAAAAACTTACCAATTCCGAACAAAGGCCACGGTGAAGGGAGGATCGTTGCGAATGGGAGTCAGCATCGCAAATGGGGATCGGCGTCGCAAATGGGAATCAGAATCGTCAAGGATCATCGCCAATGGGAATCGGAATCGTTGAGGTCGTCACCAATGGGAATCGAAATCGTCGAGATCGTCACCAATGGGAATCGTCGAAATCGTTGAGATCGTCGCCAATGGGAATCGTCGAGAACAGGATCGTCACGAATGGGATTGTCACGAATGGGTTTGGCGAAAGGGATCGTCGCGAATGGGTTCGGCGTTGGGATCGTTGCGAATGGGTTCGGCGTGGGGTCGTCGCGAACGGCGTCGCCATCGTCGAATGGGTATTTAGCTTTTGGGAGGCTTTTTGGAGGTGCTAGTTCATCACTCTTTTGTTGAAATAACACAAAAGTTATAAAATGAAAAAGGTACCTAAAGTAATATATTCAGGTCTTTAGCGACGAAACTTTTCCATCGCCAATGCCTAGTTTGTTGTCGCAAAAGGTATCGCTTTTTTTAAGTTTTTAGCGACCAATTTCGGTTTCGTCACTAAAGACCCAGGCTTGTTAAGATTTTTAGAGACGAAATTCATATTTCGTCGTTAAATCATACTTTTAGTGATGAATTGTGATTTCGTCACTAAAAACATATAAGTGCAAAACTATTATTATTTTTAGTGATGAATATTTTTCGTCGCTAATTCTTCCTTATAGCGACTAAATGATTTTCATCACTAATACTATCCATAGCAATACCTACGGTGACAAAATATTTCGTCTTTGTAGATTAATTAAACTTGCGCCAAAGTTTCCCTCCACTAGCGCTCATTTTTCAAATCACAATAGCGATGAAATTTATTTTTCGTCGCTAAATGTTATAATTTTTTTCATTATTAGTGACGAAATTCATATTTCGTCACTAAAGCTGTATTTTTAGCGACGAAAAATATTTCCTCACTAATTTTCGTTGCTAAAAATACATTTTGTTGAAGTGCCAATTGAATCAAACCTGAACCTGCTTGACCTAAATCATTTAACAAGTCTAACTCTATCCATTGATTGTAGATAGGGTGGCCCCATCAATAATGTAACCTTTATACGTGAACTTCGTCAAAATTGTTTGGAAGCTTTAATCTCTACATGTGGAAAAGAAATGACAAATAAGTTGGAGTTGGAGGTAGATGCTTGGAAAGGGAATCTCCTAACCCATCCTCATCTCTTATTCGATTCTAAGCTCTGAAAGCTACCCCTGTAAAGTGAGGACAATGACCATTCATAAAAGCAATAATCACATATAATGTGTATGCGTAAGAAATGGGGCATGAGATGGGTTTGGGGGCCAAAGAAATGAATGTCTATGATGAAAGCCTAAAAGTTTTCTTGGTGTTATTTGAGTGAAAAGATCTATGCATATAGAATGCAATGTGCACGGAAAAAAAGAAAAAAAAAAGGTTAAATTTACAAACATTCCCAAATTAGCAAGTCACATCATTTAAACTAGAAATTGTGAAGGACTCATGTATGAATTGGCATCCAAATTTAAAAAATATTATGAAATTATTGTCACCTTTTGTTATATCTATTGTATTACTCATATCGTAGCAAGAATCAACAACAAAAAGAAACATTTCAATAGATGAATACCATCTTAAAATATGCAATAAAAGTTGAGGATTAAATGTGCGTTTGAGATCAGTTTATTTTACTTTTTGCCATTTTTTTTAACTAAATGTGTGCCAAAATACGCTTGTATTTTGAAAAGAGTGAAGAAAAAGTAAGAATTTAAAAGTTTGTGCACAAAAGCTAAAAAATAAACAGAATACTGGACCAAACAAACATTAAATGTATAATTAAACCTAAAGTTTTATTATCTTATAGACTAATTCATCATTTTTAAACGTAATGTAAAGAGTTCTACTATTATAATGAAAAATCTCACAATATTTTTTTCAACAAGTTGAGATGTCAATTTACCATATGTTAAAATAAAATAAATTTATACCCAAACTAACAATAGATCAAAATAAGATTATTGTAAAGATATTGTGAGATTTTGTTGTGTTTATGAAATTTTTTTAATACAGAAATAATAACTAACTATTTATTTACTATATTATTGATTTAACACTATCATTTATTGATATATTTAGTTAGACTATCATTTCGTATTTAACAATCTCCATGCTCTTTCACATTTGTATAATATGATTGATGTGTTTATTATACACACCCTAATATATACAAGTTTACATAGGCTCACAAAATGCATTAAAATTGTGCATTTTATGAGTAGGGATTTACTATCGTATCCCTTTAGGGCATATGTTAATAAATTATTTTAGGAAATTTTTTATAGAAAAACGAAAAAAGTGATTAACTTTTTTGACAATCTTTTCAATTTTTTATAAAAAGTTTCTTAAAATAGATGGTTTATGTGTGCCCCACTCGCTTTTGAGAAAACAATTACCACCGCCACAACAACAAAAACAACCACAACCAGTAGCATCCACCATTATCACATACCTATACTAGAAATCGGATAAAAACAAAAAAACAAAAAGCGCAACCCATTGTGATACCACCACCGCAACTCACCACCACACCAAACCAGGTCACCACTACAATCCACCACACCATAGACCAAAACCCACCATTGCATGACCCACCAAAACCCACAACCCACAAAACCCACGACCCATGACCTCCACAACACCATGAACACTAGCAACCCCTAGCCCACCGACCCACAACCCACAATGTCTCCACCACATAAACACCCCTATTGCCGCACATGAGAGAGAGAGAGAGCGAGAGAAAGAGAGAGAGAGAGAGAGAGAGAGAGAGAGTAAAAAAAAAACTATAGAAATTGAAAGAGAGAATGGCGAGTCTAAGAGAGAAGAGAGAATAGAGAGAGTCGGAAAGTTGAGATTTGGGACTGAAGGAGAGAGAAGATAGAGTTAGTGAAGAGAGAGAGAGGAAAAATAAAATAATAATTTTAACTTTACCAACAAGTTACTGTAAGTTGTATTAAAGAGCATTAGCAAACCCTCAAATTGCTATTTTACAAAAAAAAAAAAAAAAAAAGCCCTCTTTATCCATGTGTGTAAATTTAAAATTTTTTACAATCCTACTTTAATAATTTCTTATATTTACAACTCACTGTAGCTAAGATGTAAACTTAAATCTTATTATTTTGATTCACATTCTCTCTTTTCTCTCACCCAGGTTAACTCTGTCTCTCTCTCTTTCTCTGCCTCTCTTGTCATTCCTCAAGGAATATATCCCAACAACCCAAAGAATATACATTAATTGAAAGCTTAATCATATTTGAAGCTCCTTGTAATTATTTATCCATCCAATTCAGAATATCACAAAACTTCTTCACTGAAATTTTTAGAAAAACTCCAAGCAGATATGCATTTAACACGAAAAGATTAGTAAACAGTATGAGTTCCATAGGATAAGTTATAAAGTTTAAATCGAATTAGCTAGAACAGGTTTAAAATCGGATTCAACAAAAACATGTGAAACACGCACTAATAAGTTATTACACTGAAATATAAGTTAAATCATCCAAAGCAATAGTAGCAATGCTAGCCTTTATCTTTGTTGTATATATCTATGCTAACCGAGAAGTTTCTCCATCTTAAACAATTAAGAATAAGATATAGATATTTTCCTCAAGAAAACCAAAATAAAAATAAAATGTTTATATTAATATGAGAAAATTTATATTTAAATTAAAAATTCATTTACTTCAAATCCCATGTACCGTTATAAACAAGTCAATTAATTGTCCCTTCTTTCAATAAGTCTTAATTTCAACTCATCAGAGAAAAATCTTTGGTATAATCTACTGTTATAGAAAAAGCAAAAGGGAAATTTTTTGACTTCATAGTATTTTTTTTCTTCTAATATTTTATTTTATAGAACAATAAGTCCATAATCACACCATAACATAACTATTTCCGACTTTAGAGAGACAACAATAATTATATAGCTTAAGAACTACTGTTTTTAGTTCCCGATGAGTCATCTCGACTTGTGACACTAATAGTAATGAGAATTAAGACCAGGTAACTTAATCAAGTACTAATTGTACTTAACTCAGTTTCACTAGTCGACTCCAACACCTGTCCATGGTAAACACTGTTGTACCAAGGAGCTCCATTGGTAGTAGCAACACGGAATGATACCACTTCTAAATTGGTATCCTTGGTTGCTTCTGCATACTCTTGGAGCTCTAATGCAAACTCGAGCTTTTCCATCACATCATTCATCTTGGGCCGTTCGATTCCATGATCACTTACACAACTCTTTGCAAGTTCCACATATACCTTGAAACACTCTGGCGTTATCTTGTTCGTTAGATATGGATCAATGATTTCACCGATGGTCCCTCTCTCAATACATTTTCGAGCCCAACTTGCCAAATTTCGTTCCTCTTCTTCAAGTCTTTGGTTCGGTGCTTTTCGGGCGCACAACACTTCAAACATCACTACACCAAATGAGTACACATCAGATTTCTCGAGTTAATTCTTTGGCGCCTTGCATAATCTGGATCCAAATACCCCAATGTCCCCTTTACTAGGGTACTAACAAGCGAGTGTTATCCAAACCCATTTTGGACAACCCAAAATCCGAAACCTTCGATACCCATTTCTCATCCAGTAGAATATTTGTTGTCTTCACGTCACGGTGGATAATAGGGTGCTTTGTACATGTGTGGAGGTAATGCAAACCACGTGCTGCTCCTATGCATATTCGGAGCCTTTGTTTCCAGGTGAGGGGATCATTAGGGGTGTCATAGAGGTGGTCGCAGAGGGTACCATTTGCCATGTACTCGTAAACAAGTATCATCTCACCCTCATCGTTGCAGTATCCGATGAGAGACACAACGTGCACATGACGAAGTTTAGAAAGCATCTCGATCTCTGTCATAAACTCACGAGCACCTTGTTGAGACTCCTGTTTCATGCGCTTGATTGCCACCATTATATTACCTAAAGGACAAAATATTGTATTATTGTGTTTCTAAAATCCAATAAATGTGGCAATGAATGTGATTTGTGGATTTTAACAACCTAGGAGAACACATTAGTTTGTAAATTTCAACAATCTATTAGAACACTTTAGTTTGTAAGTTTTATATAATAAAATTTGTATCTCTAGCACATTTACTAGGTTTTATTGTGCATAAACAAAGAGTATAACTTATGTCTAGTTTCTATGCTCTTTGGAAACTATATGATGTGAAGACGTCCTAAAATAGGACACGGTGGTTACATTAAACAGTTTTTATATATATATATATATATATATATATATATATGGGCAATGATACTCGCTTTCATGTTTTAAAAGAGGACATTTTCTTTTATCTTCTAAAATGTGTATGTCAGCACATTGTGGATAATATGTAAAATAATGGATGTAAAATGAGTGTAAGAAAATATTCTCCCTTCATATATGACCATATCCAATACGTATAGGAACTCAACACAAGTCGAATTTGATCTAATTATGAAACAATTCTGCAAAATATAGTATCACTAATCTTAATTATTTGCAGTTAGATAATTCTGCAAAATATAGTATCACTAATCTTAATTATATGCAGTTAGACTGCAATTAGGACTAATTCAGGAAAAAAACTAAAAATTAGAAGATAATTATGGTATTATTCATTACCTTGCTCAATCAGACCCTTGTAAACATTGCCAAAGCCACCTACACCAACAATTAGATCTTCATTGAAGTTGTTGGTTGCTGTTTTGATTTCATCTAGTCTGAAGTAGCGACATAGTTCTCCAGGCAGTGATGAAGCTGTTCTCCTTGAGAACTCTCTTTTGTAAGGATCTGGCCTAAACCAACACCACCACTTTGCTAGTGGATGGTAAGAACCATAACACCCAGTCTTCTTCAATTTACAGAGAACCATGAAACACACTAGAGCGGCCACGACTAAAAAGCCAACACCACTTCCAATAGCAATGAACATTGTTTTCTTTGTCTTAGGCTTGTTGGCTGCTGGAGGGACCATATTTAGTCTAGCAAGATTGCCAGATGGGTCGCTTAATTTGAACACTTCCACACCGTTTAAAATGGCATCGCGTAAATCTGCATCTGTTCTAGGGTGTAGATCAATGGCCAGAGTATGATTGTCCTCGCCCTTGTTTTGGATCATTACTACGTAGTCCTTGTAGTATGGCGTATCGTTATCGTCAGCCCACAATATTACATCTGCCGTTTCTTCTGCTAGTTGATGATCTATATAGATGGTGAATTCCCTTGTGCCAGAGGTGTGTATCTCAGGTTCTATTTCACAGAAATGGAGCCTCACCAGATAATTGAATCCCGTCTCAACAGGTAATCCCCATGTCAAATTAGACATTGAGTTCCTAGTCCGGTTGGGACCCATTGTAGCTGCAGACTGATAGACAGCATCAGGCGCAATATATTTTGGTATTTTTGTGTATTTGAGTTTCGAAGATGGATCACGAGGGTTTGCACCGTCGCTCAACAAATAATCAGTGTTACCCTCGGACCATTCTCTAAACATTCCAGTGTCTCGCATTGGTGGTATGGAGCTCCCGCCAATGTTTAAGCGATAAACCATCTCGAGTGCCATGCTGTAGTATATGTTGAACTGAGGAGCCTGGCCAACATAAACAGCTTTACCTTCTATAATAGAACTACTTGAGGTATAGTACAGGTCCATAGGCATGGAGACAACCTCAATACCATTAATGAAAGCATAGTAACTAATAGAACCACTAGTAGAAGGAATGAAGGTTAAATTCAATTTTTTATTTTTTTCGACATTGATGCAGAACTCTTTAACAAAATACTTTTCGTGTGAAGAATCAGTATAAACGGAAGCGCTGAAGTTTCTAAGTAAGGTGAACGAACCCGCTTTGATAGTAAAAAAGTCTTTAGACTTGGTAAAACCTGAGTATGCAGCTGAGTAAAAGTACAACCGAACGAATTTCGGGCCAGGTGTGACCGGAAACACATATGTGAATTGGGAATAAGACAACCGGGCTGTCCTGTAGGGGATAGACTCAACGGATGCCTGGCGTTCGGCTTCAGAGGAATTAGATTTGTTGTTTTCTTCTATGGGACCGTACTTGGAACCTATGTCTCCGATCCAGTCACGCTCATCGGTAGCCTTTGAGTTGCCGAAAGAGCCACAGTCGAGGGTAATATTATCAACAGCTATGTAAGGGGGTGTAGCAGTAGCAACTGTGATATGGTGAAAGATGAAGAAGAGGAAGAAGAAAGGTGTCAACATTGAGTGGTTCTTCATGGGAGCAAGAGGTTACTGAGTAGCAAATTGAAAGAAAATTAAAGAGGAGGAAACGCTCCTTTTCTGTTTCAACTATACGAAATTAAAAACAGCAAAATTATTGTATCGCTTGATGATGCTATCAACCACTATAGCTTTTAGGTCTGTAGAGAGTTAAAAATGCTGAAGGAATCAGCGGGTGGGGGTGGGGCCGTCGAAAGTTGCCTGGGGAGACTTGAGTATAGCAAGTTGCTATTAGGAGAGACCCGTGCTACTTTGGTTTTGGACTCGGTCATCCTAGTGGTAGTTCCGAAAATTTTTCTTACCATGTTATTTAAGAAGTATAAATTATACAATTTAATAAAAAGAAAAATTTATATATTGATAATAATAAAAAAAATACACAAATACATAAAGTTTACAATTATTTTCTAAGAGTTTTCATTTTTTAAAATCGGTACATAATAATTTTATTATTAATGCTACAAACTACATCTCTTTTAATGTACACAACTAAATAATCATTCATCCACTGAATATAAAACAAATTATGGAACAAAATCTAATTTTATTGGTAAAAAAAACCTAAGGATATTCTCAAATTTTTTTTGAAGGATAGACAAATAAATTTTTTTAAATTATTACATATATAAAAAAAAATTAAAAATCAGGTCAAGGTGGTCCTGAGACCACCTGGCCCTAATGTAGCGCCGCCCCTGGGTCATACTCACTTTTTGGGATGTTTGGTTCGCGACAAACATTACGACAACATTATGGTTAGAGGCCAAGCTAGGGGGGCCTAGCTTTTTTTTTAATTTTCCCTAGTAGCTGAAAATACCTATAACTTAGATCAAGATATGCAAATTAGCCCCCTTCGAAATTTCAAATTTTGCCTCTTAAAATGTAAAATTTAGATCATAAAATTAATTTGGCTGCTCAAATTTTTAAACAGTCCAGAAAACAGAAAGAACTAAATTAATACAAGAAAAATATTAAATTGGTACAAATAAATATTATCCATCCAATGGCCCCTTCACTCTGGCAGTCCAAATACTAACAAAACCTAAATTTCCCTTTAATATATCTGAAATCACCAGAGAACAAAAAAAAAAAAAAAAAAAAAAAAACCAAAATAAATCAGTGTAGTTTCTATATGTTTGCTGTACTACACCTGCCCCTGGCGTAGCCAGTCACTGAACGGCTCCAATCCAAGCCGGTAAACATCATCACTGGTACATATCTCTCGCTCTCTCTCCCTCTCCCTCTCGCTCTATTTGGTGTTTACTGCTGTACACAACGAACTACTAGTTACTTCTCTTTTGTGATAGTGTGTACTGTACAGTTGTACCACACTATCTTAATTTTGTTGAGTTTCAAAATTGTGTGGCTGTTAACTTCTGTTTGTTTGTTTGTTTTTTTATTTTTTATTATTATATATATATATATATATTTGGATGGAGTGTGGCTGTCAAATTATAGTGTAGTTTAAATTGAATGTTATATTCTCTATAAAATATACATATATATATTATATATAATATAGCAGCTACATTTCATATTTATACAATTCGTTTTTTCTTTTTAACCAGGCTATTTTTTTTTTTTTTTTTTTTGCTGAATAAATACTTTATTTCTAGCAAAACAAAGAGATACAATCCAGATTGGGCCTATGACCATCTCAATCCATAACTTGACTAACCAAAGGCGACAGATTAGAGATGGGTACTGGCCCATTCCAATTCAAAAGGGCAGCCCATCCAGCTAATAGATGGGCTGCTTCATTACCTTCCCTACAAGCAAAAGAAAAATTTACATTATCAAAGCCTTTAGCTAAAAACAAAATATCCTCCACCACAGTCTTAATGCTCCAATGAGGCGCTGCCACTTGATTTCTCGGAGGTTCTATAACATTCCAAGCATCACATTCTATCACAACTTTCTTAAAACCCGCATCAATTTGCTTTTTGAATAGCCAACAAAGGCCGCACTAGCCTCACCAAATAACGGACTGCTGGAATTCTTTGCTCTGCCCATGCAAAGAATACGAAGCCTTCCTGATCTCTACCCACCACTCGCCACCGAGGTTTTTCCTTCTCTAATTGCAGCATCAAAATTCAATTTTATCCAACTAGGAGGAGGCGGGTCCAAGTAAACTCCTTAGAGGAATTTTTATACTCCAACTTCCAAGCTTGCTTGTGATTCTCAAAGGAATTACACACCCGCCTAGCAAGCTCACTAGGGGCCATTTTGATTCCCTCCACCCGAGCTTTATTCCTGCACATCCAAACATGATCACACATAATAGCCGCAAATAGTTGGAACTCTTTAGAAGCTTCATCATCTAGAGCCAGGAAAGATTTTGGGTTAATAATCAACTTCACCCAATTTGCAATGGAAATAGAATCCAAAGTATTTAGCCTCAACGGCCATGGGCTTAGGAGCCAAACTTGAGCTGCCCAGTCACATTGCAAAAATAAATGTTCCAAAGATTCTGGAGACTTTCCACACAAGTGCACTCAATTGATGGGAGGGTAAACCTTTTATTAAGAATTGAAGTTGTAGGAAGGATTTCCCAAGCCAATTTCCACAACAAGTTTTTAAATCTAGCATGAATTTTCATCTTCCACAAAACCTTTCAGTCCATAACTTGCATCACAGGATGAGAGATAGAAGATGGAGTTCTAATAGCATTATAAGCCGATTTCACAGAAAATTCACCTAAGGGATTCAAGCACCAAAAAACTTGATCATTGACTGATTGTTGAGAGATGTGAATGTTGAGGATTCTATTGACTATTCTTTGACTCAAAAAGATCCGAAAGTAAACCCCTATCCCATTGTCTTGAGTCCCGATCCAACAAGTCAGCCACTAAATAAGCTTCTCGGGTAGCTCCACTTCGAACTTGAGGGGTTAAGCTAGGCTCATTTGGAATCCATGGGTCTTCCCATATCCAAGTGTTCAAACCATTACCTATCTTGTGGCATAGACCTTTTTTAATCACTTCTCTACCACCGAAAATACTTTGACAAGACCATGACGCTGCTTTTGGCACAGAGATTCTCATAAACTTTTTACTTCTTACATATTTCTTATTGAACACTCTGACCCACATCTTATCAGCATTGCTTGCAACCTCCCAAGTCATTTTTGCTACTAAGGCTTTGTTCATATCTTCTGTTTTCTTGATGCCAAGCCCACCAACACATTTTGGGGTACAAATCGAATCCCAACTCTTGAGGCAGCAACCCTTTTTATTTTCCTCTTTAAAACCCCACAAGAAATTTCTATTCATGGCATCCAATTTCTTACAAGCTTGTTTTGGAAGGAGTAGTGATGAAGCTTGATAGGATGGAATAGAGGAAGCCACAGAAGAAATTAGAGTAGTTCTACCTACTTGAGATAGAGTCTTCATCTTCCAACCCCGCAACCTTTGCCTCACTTTATTAATTGAAAGTTCAAAAACGTGTACAAAACACTTTTGAACGTTTAGACCCCCAAAAATTAACTTAACCAACACAAGCAATATGTTAAACAACAAGTGTGCGGAAACTTAACATATACTATAATGAGAAATAGATTAAACACTATCTAAGCCATAACAAAATAGAATCACAGCAGATAAAATAAAGGCAGAGATAGAGGAAGGGAGATGCAAACACAAAGACAACACGCGATGTGTTATCGAAGAGGAAACCGAAGACCTCGGCGAAAAACCTCTCCGCCGCCCTCCAAGCGGTAATCAATCCACTAGAAAATATAGTTGGGATACAAGGACAGCAATAGACCCTCCAAGCCTAATCTACCCAAAGTGCACCTAAGCCCTCCAAGCTTCTTGCTCCAACGAGGTTGCGCCGAACCTTTTTCTTTTCTAGCTTCCCGGATTCCGCTACTATACCATAGCATCAACCAATGTAGATTGGCTCCTTCCTAATCGCTTTCCCTTAACTCCAAACGACTGTCTCACAAAGTGATGATGATGGTGAGAACCAGGTTTGGTAAAATACCTCTCAAGGATTTGACAATGGAGAGGAAGAGAGTTGGGGAATATGAAGAGACTCTAAGGTAGGGATTGTGTGTGAAATAATCTTGTTTTTCTTTAGGGTTTCTCTCTCAAAATTCTCTCTGGAAGCTCTCTCTCAATCGTGGGTAAAAGGAGTATTTATATTGGAGTGGGAGAGGAATGTGAAACGTCGGGTTTTACAAAACGGGGGTGGCTCGCGGCTTGACCTCGCGGCTTGACTAAGTCGCGAGTTCGATCCGCGAGATAACCGTATGGCTAGTTGTCCTGTTTTGTCTGTAGTGCTCCAGCTAGCATGACTGTTCATCTTCCAAAGCATGCTTGGCACGTGTGCAGATTCTCTGGCGGGTTGAAGCCGCGAGTCCACCCGCGAGTCCCAGCCGCGACTCTCTGTTTTCTTGCACACTCTTGAGCAATCTTCACTCTATCTCACTCACTACCCTTACAACAAACCCACCTAAATACATGGTTACTAAATGCTTTGAATTACAAGCAAATTTGCACGGAATAAAGCCAATTAGATGGTTGAATAAATTCAACTTTACAATCTCCCCCTTTGGCTATTCCGTGACAAAACCCTAAAAACAGACTCTAGACTTAACATGTGAGTTGGGAACAGTTGAACAAAACTCACTCACACCTAACTCTAGAAGTCTGTGAAGCACTTGAATCATATGAACAATATACTCTCGAAACACAACAATACACTATGATCATTGTAAGCAGAAAATTATAAATGCATATGAAACAGCGAGAATGTGATCAAGCAAAGATGGAGTAAGATACAAACCATGGCTTGATCAACCAAGTGACCACCTCAAGGTAGTGATCATAGTGTTCATTCACACTTGAATGAACACAAGGACATACAAGTTAACAAGCACAAGGCAAGACACTTGTATGTTCAACACTCAACCAATGCATAGCACACAAGGCATATGCATCTAGGAACAATCCTACTAGGGCACAAGAGTGACAAGTACAATAAACCAAAATGCATAACATTTAGATCAAAATCTTGATTTCAACAAGCATAAAGGCTGCATAAGCAAGGTACATACCATAAAGCCTACAAATATGCATAAAAACATAACCCTAACAGCTTACAAAAGCAAATGGGTACAAACAGAATTTTCTGAATAACATCATCAAAATATATTAAAGATAATAAACCAAGAGTATAAGAAATGAGTTAGAAACAGCTAAGTTGTGAATTAGAAACAGCTATACACAAAATACCCAAAAACATAAGTGTAGATAAACAAAGTTTTTGAATTTGATAACTATGACAACTCCCCCTCAACACATTACTCCCCCTTAAGATTTGCTTTTCTGAACAATTTCTCCCCCTTTTTGATCGGAATGGCCAAAGGGTCACCGGTCAGCCGAGTTGTGAAGCTGTCAAGTTTAGCAGCCAAGACATCAATCTGGTCTTGCATGGCTCTCATCCTGTCAGAATGCTCGGTTTGGACTGCCCGGATCCCATCAAGCCTTTCCAGAATGATCCGGAAAGCATCCGGAGGTGTATCTGCGCAGAAGTTGAAGCTCTAGACCTCTTGCCACTCCTCCTAGGTGTTGAGGTGGATGCATGCCCTGCTGCCTCTGTATCAGTCTCCATTGGGACATCCTCTCCTTCATCACCTTCATCGTCTTCTCCTGGAAGCCTAACATTGATCCTTTTGCGGGTAAGTTTGTTAATTGCGGAGGGTGTGGACATGTGACTGATGTCTTGAGGGATTGGAACACCCTCCCTTCTAAATATCCTCATTAGCATACTTGGAAAGATCAGTTTTGGCCTAGATGTTGTTCTTGTCTCATCCACAATGATGTCAAAGATGTGAGAACTTATATCTATGAAGTTCTTTTCTTTGAGATCCATCAGAAAAAAATTGCTCTAGCACAATTGATTGTAGTCAATTTCTTAATAGGATAGAGGTTAAACATCATGATTATGGTTAGAACCCTCATGTCCACTTTGGAAAGGCGGTGGTATTCAAACACTTTCCTTCTCTCTCGCCCCCTATCCTTTGTTGAAACTGTTTCAATAGAGACACTCCTATCCTTAAAATTGATAAACTCCTCATCATCCAAACCCTCAAGCCCTAGTACATCATCTATGACATGTGCATCCAAAATGAATTCTTTCCCTCTAACCCTTGACAATTTAACTCATTCTCCTTTATCACAACATTTGAGTAAAATTCCCTAATCAGGGGTTCACACACCAAAGGGAAATCACTCAACAGCTTTTCCCATCCTCTTCCCTCAAAACAGCTGGGAATAAAAGTTTGTCTTAAGTCCTCCAAATCTACAAACATTTCTTGAATAATTCCCGCATTCAGGAAGTTATCCTTGTATCTCTCAAAGTGATGGACAGACCTAAACAGTTTGGAATCCATTTTTAATCTCTTGTCGGCCTTCTTTATAGTAGATTTCTTCTTCCGAGGTGAGGGAGTCATCCGTGAACAATCAGAAAAGGCCACAACAAAGATAGACGAGATATATGTGCAGAACTTAGTCAGTACCATGATTATCAAAGAGATATCATCCACACAAAATAACTATGAACACTTAAACAAAAGGCTATTTAGAACAATCTTATGGGAAAAATAAGCCCGAGAAAGGAAACACATGAACAACAAGGAGAAACTATCCTAATGACATTGAGACAGATAATGGAAAAAATATGATGCACACACAGTATTATGAGCCTAACAAAGGCTCCCAACAAATTAACACACTAAAACATGCGGATTTAGCACAGTAAAACTCACAACCTTAAAATGAACAAATAAAGACAACTCAACATCTCAAAGTTCAGATTGAAACAAAAGAAGCACTTAGCTAAGCACAAGATGAAGAGCAGTAAGGATATGCCTATTATCAACACAAACCAAAGCAACAGCATCCACAGGCTAAGCTTGAACAAGGAGCATAAACCGAAACAAAAACCCATTTCAAAAACACAACCATATGCGAAAAAACAAAGGGAAAAACACAAAATCAAGTAGAAAAGAGTGTAGAACAGAAAACCCATACCTGTAACTTGATGATTTTGAGCTACAAGAATGCAAAGCAATGGAGATTGGAAATGGAAACACGGAGTGTTTGGGAGGGAGATAGTTTAGAGAGAAGATGAACAGTCACAAAAGTTCGAGGGAAAAACTGAAAAAGTTTAAAAACTGCGCTCCTGTTTTCGCCAAACACGCGATTTTCGCGACTTAATCGAAGTCGCAAAACAGTCTTGACTCAAGCCGCCACATTACACAAGAACAAAATTTTGAAAAATTTTTCTAAGTGTTTTTCGCTTGTTGGAAGGTCTACCCGCATGAGTGAGTCGCGAGTGAGCCGCGAAAATCTCTCGGAGTGAACCTCGCGACTAGACCTTCGACTCGCGAACAAGTCGCCAAAAATGACCAGCGAAGATGCGACCGAGGCTCGCGACTTGACACACCCGCGATCGAGCCGCCAAAACAGGGCAAAACAGTATTTTTGAAATTTTCAGATTTTTCAACCAAAATACTTTCCAAAAACACCTAAAACACTCAAAAATCTTTTTGTGCTTGACATAACAAAGATTGAGCATGTGAAAACATATTTCATCAAGTACAATCACACAAATGAATATGACATTTATTGAACATAAACTTGTGTGTTGTGTGTGGATACCAACAATGAGATAGTCCTTCGTCTAATGTGAAGTTTCAATGATCAATTCAACCAAGGCATACACAATTAACACTAGATCATGTGACCAATCTCAATTATAGAAATATGTATATATGACCTCCCACACAACTTGATAACATAACTTGGAGCTTTTCATTTGACTCCACTTTCAATCACAACATTTGATCTTTTTGATCTTTTGAGGCAATCATCTCTCATTGTGAGAGAGATATATAACATTTCTCTTTGAAGAACAGGCCTTTGGCCTTTTTGAATGAACATTCACTTTTTATATAAGGTCGCTTACCCTTTTTCCTAGTCAAATACTAGAATGTGCGACAGGCTTTTGCAGACTCAATATCTCTTTTCATTTGGAGATTTACATTTGGTGAGCTCTTTTTAGCAAAAACATAAAATAAAGAGTGAGAAGAGATATAGACACAAGTCTATGCATGTCTCAAGATCAACATAACCATTCACTAATCATTCATGACAAGTTTGAAGATCTATTTACAACAATCACATAGATTTCAAGATTTTTCCCACGAGAGATATAGGTGCATGAAAACAAGCAATGCTCGAAAATGCACTAAGCCATTAGCACAAAGGTACAAGGCAAAACAAGTTTTGAGACAAAACTCAACAAAGTCAATCAAGCTTTTTGATTTTCTACTTTTTATGTGATTTTTGGATTTTTACACAAGACACAAAAAGATTGATAAAACAAGCATAACAAAAACATATACACAAGAAGATAAGCAAACAACCAACATCAAAACCAGCAAGCAAACCAAACAAACATAGTCACAAAGCATAGGAAGTATTAATGCATGGACATGTTGTAATGCTTATGCATGAGTACCCCTTTTCACCCACACGTCACTTGCGTTTGGGGTGATTTCCTTATAGGATTGGGTACGGGAGTTAGGGCTTTCAAACCTTCGTGAGAAGCTTTCCAAGCAGTTGGTGAATGCACCAATCATCTTCATCACGTTCATCATTCCGGGATCTCCATTTTGCTTTCTAGATTGATCACCCGCCCAAGTTCTCCTATCATTTCCGGGTCCTCCCGACCTTTGAGGAGTTGCATTGTTCTTTGCTCTCGACTTTTGACAATTTGGTCGAGTATGCCCTTGAAGTCCGCAATAATGGCACACATAAGTTCCTCTAGGACCTCTTTGTGGTCGTGGACGTGACTTGGCACGAGATTCAGACCTGCCCACAGACCGATTACGGGGATTCAAAGCATCCGTTGGTTCACCAAATTCTTCTTCTCCTCCACCTCGGGCTTCTCACCGTAAGTTCAGCTACAAACGGGTCTTTTGCCTTTACAAACTTCACTTCTTTAGTGACATTTACGGATGAACTACTTCCTCCGGTATACCCCAATCCGGATTTGTCCGAGAAGCTCTTTTAAGATGATATAACATCATCTAGCTTCTTGGTGGTGACCCTCTCTATTTTAGCATTCGCTTGCACAACTTCATTCTCAAGAAATCTTACTTTTGTGTAAGCTTCGGACAATTCACCATTTAGAGATTCAATCTCACATTTGGCCTCCCTATATCGGATTAGGAGACTTTTGTAGTCCTCCTCGGCCTTTTTCATTTTCTCACAGCAGACCTTGGCCACCCTTGTGTACTCACCCGACTTCTCCAAGAGTGAGTTATAATTCTCTTGAAGATTTCTTTGTGCTTTCATTTTCTTGAAGATCGATTCTTCAACAATTCCTAGTGATTCATCATCACTATGTTCTCCAAGGTCTTGTACAAGTAGATTTAACTCCTCAGAAGACTCAACATGAGCAATAGTCATGAAAGCTGAATAGTTCCCCTCTCCATCACAGCTCTCTTGATTAAGTCGAGTCGACGAATCCGAGTCACTCAAGGTCGTGGCATACACTTTACCTTTCGATTTCAAATAATTCGGACATTCCTTCTTAAAATGTCCATGCCCGTTGCATTCAAAACAAGTGACACCTTGTGTGGATTGGGATTCTTTTCCATCTTTCTTTTTGAAATCCCTCTTCTCCCTTCGAACTTTGGAATTTTCTTTTATCATCAAATTTGCCATTGTTTTTGAATTTCAAAAACTTCCTGAAATTTTTGACAAGGTAAGCTACATCTTTGTCAACTCCATCTTCTCCCGATGAGTCTTGATCTTCCACCTTCTCATTAATGGTCTTTAGAGCAAGAGATTTACTCTTCCGTTGATTAGGCAGCGACATCTCATACGTCTGCGCAGAGAACCCACCAGCTCCTGCACTTTGATGTCATCAAGGTCCTTGCTCTCTTCAATGGCTGTCACTTTTGCACGAAAACTTTCCGGCAATGATCGAAGGATCTTCCTTACAATCTTTGAGTCCTCCGTTCTCTCTCCCCAAGTTGAACTTATACGACAACCACCTCATTTAGCTTTCCATAGAAAGAGTCAAAAGACTTATCCTCACTCATTTTGAGCTTCTCAAACCGAGTGGTCGGCATTTGCAACTTAGTGTCTTTTACTTTCTTCGTGCCTTCATAGGTGGTCTCCAAAATCTCCCATGCTTCTTTGGCAATGGTAATATGTGAAATCTGTGAAATTCATCGGAGACACACCACAGAAAATAGCATTAAGTGCTTTTTTTGTTAGCATTAGATGCAGAAGAGTGCCTTATCCCAAGTGGATTTGGCTGCCTCGGGTTTGGTCCAACCAATCTCAACAACATCCCAAACAGATTCATCAATAGAACATAAAAAGGCTCTCATGCGAACCTTCTAAAAGGCATAATTACTACCATCAAAATATGGAGGTGCATTAAGGGATTGAGACCTATCCATCTCAAAAGGGAGTCAAGGATCACACAATGGTAATGAAACCAATAACAGTGTACCCGCTCGATACCAATTGAAAGTTCAAAAACGTGTACAAAACACTTTTGAACGTTTAGACCCCAAAAATTAACTTAACCAACACAAGCAATATGTTAAACAACAAGTGTGCGGAAACTTAACATATGCTATAATGAGAAATAGATTAAACACTATCTAAGCCATAACATAATAGAATCACAGTGAGATAAAATAAAGGCGGAGATAGAGGAAGGAAGATGCAAACACAAAGACAACACGCGATGTGTTATCGAAGAGGAAACCGAAGACCTCGGCGAAAAACCTCTCCGCCGCCCTCCAAGCGGTAATCAATCCACTAGAAAATATAGTTGGGATACAAGGACAAAAATAGACCCTCCAAGCCTAATCTACCCAGTGCACCTAAGCCCTCCAAGCTTCTTGCTCCAACGAGGTTGCGCCGAACCTTTTTCTTTTCTAGCTTCCCGGATTCCGCTACTATACCATAGCATCAACCAATGTAGATTGGCTCCTTCCTAATCTGTTTCCCCGGAACTCCAAACGACTGTCTCACGGTGATGATGATGGTGAGAACCAGGTTTGGTAAAATACCTCTCAAGGATTTGACAATGGAGAGGAAGAGAGTTGAGGAATATGAAGAGACTCTAAGGTAGGGATTGTGTGTGAAACAATCTTGTTTTTCTTTAGGATTTCTCTCTCAAAATTCTCTCTGGAAGCTCTCTCTCAATCGTGGGTAAAAGGGGTATTTATATTGGAGTGGGAGAGGAATGTGAAACGTCGGGTTTTACAAAACAGGGGTGGCTCGCGGCTTGACTAAGTCGCGAGTTCGATCGCGAGATAACCGTATGGCCGATTGTCTGTTTTGTCTGTAGTGCTCCAGCTAGCATGACTGTTCATCTTCCAAAGCATGCTTGGCACGTGTGCGATTCTCAGCGGGTTGAAGCCGCGAGTCCACCCGCGAGTCCCGGCCGCGACTCTGTTTTCTTGCACACTCTTGAGCAATCTTCACTCTATCTCACTCACTACCCTTACAACAAACCCACCTAAATACGGGGTTACTAAATTTGAATTACAAGCAAATTTGGCACGGAATAAAGCCAATTAGATGGTTGAATAAATTCAACCTTACATTAATAATCTCCTCGAAGCGACTCTCTTGTCTTTACCTGAAGCCATAGGAATGCCCAAGTATTTTTCTTTTCTATTGGACCACTGTATTCCAATATAATTTGTCAATCGAGTTCTTACTCCTTGGTTCATGTTTTTGCTGAAAATTATCAACGACTTCCAGAAATTCACCTTTTGACCAAACCAATCAGAATAAGTGTCTATACAAGTTTTGATACTCCTCATGTTCTCCACATCTGCTTGAGCAAAGATAAACAAATCATCTGCAAATTGGAGATGGGTAATTGGCATTAGATCGGGAGCTAATTTATATCCAATAATTTTGTTATTTATTGCTTCTCTCTCAATAAGTCTAGCAAGGATTTCAGCTACAAGGATAAATAAAAAGGGAGAGAGAGGATCACCTTGTCTCAACCCTCTCTTAGGCTTGAAGAAGCTAAAAGGGTTGCCATTAAGAAGAATTGAAAATGATGTTGTAGTAACACACTGCATTACCCACCGAATCCATATACTTGGAAACCCAAAACCATGAAGAACTTTCTCGAGGAAACACCACTCCAATCGATCATACGCTTTCTCCATATCTATTTTTAATCCCATCCAACCTTTTTCCCACTTTTCTTCTTCATGTCATGGATAATTTCTTGAGCTAAAAGGTATTCTCTTGAATTTTCCTTCCTGGAATAAAATTTGTTTGCCATGGAGAAATTAGCTTGGGAAGAACTAGCTTTAATCTGTTGGCCAACAACTTGGATATGATCTTATACAAAACATTACATAAACTTATTGGTTTGAATTGGGAACCATTGCAGCATTATTCCCTTTAGGAATGAGAACAATGAAGGAATGGTTTATTTCTCTCAACATGTACCCTCTTTGAAAAAAGATAGAGATAGCTTCAATAACATCTCCTCCTATTATATTCCAGTAAAACTTGTAAAAGTGGGGTGACATTCCATCTGGGTTTGGTGCCTTATTAGAATTCATGCTGAAGACAACATCTTTAATCTCCTCTGGAGTTGGGATTTTTGTAAGCATCTGAATATCCTCCTCAGACAAACTTGGACATAGCAAATTTTCCATGTTATCGGGAATTGAGGGGTTAGACGTTTCAAACAGATTTCTAAAAAAACTTTCAAAGCATCTTCCAATCTCCTCTCTCCCCGAGATCCAAGAACCTTGCTGGTTTTTGATAAAATCAATTGCATTCTTGCGCCTTCTAATTATGGTGGTGAGATGGAAGAATTTGGTATTGGATCATTCTTGACAACCACTTTATTCTCGCCTTTTGCCTCCATAAAGTTTCCTCCCTTTGGAGCCATTCTTGAAGCTCCATATTAATGCCCGCTTCTTTACTTAAATTGTCTTGAGTTGGATCTTCACCTTGAATACATCTCAGATTCTCCCAACATTTCTTAATGTTTTGATGAATATTCCCAAACCACTCCCTATTCCATATTTTGAATTCTTTTTTCGCCTCTTTGAGCTTTTGGCAAAATTTAAACAACGGGGAACCTTGAAAATTAACATTCCAAGCTTTCTCAACTACAAACCAACTAGACTCATCCCTAGTCCACACCTCTTCAAATTTAAAAGGCCCTCTAACACTTCTCCCACAAGAGCACCAATCTCCTCTGCATTTTCCTTTGACATATACTCAATGGGAAGACCGTGTATTTGAACCCATAAAGGGATACTTGAAAAATCCAAATCATCAACTGACATATTTTGATGCCATTGTTTAAGGATAAGAGGAAACCCTTCAATATTCCAAGGCCGCTCTAGGATCCTCTTTTTATCACCTTCACAAGCAAACTTGAACACAAAAATGTTTTCCTTTAGATCTACAATCTGCATGCCCTTGGAAGTCCTCCATACTTTCAGAATAATAGCCTTCACTGTATTTTTTTATATGTTTCTGTCTGCTAGGAGCTTTCCTACCAGGCCTGTACTGAATAGTTCATCAATAGCCTTTTCACTAGCTTTTAACTTCACAGCTTTCCCCGTGCATCTGAGTTTCCTTGTTTTATCTGTTAAATCTTCCACCGACATTGACTGGTCTTTCATAGAGATAATAAAGTGGTTAAGGGGTGGAGCCCCTTGCCCACTAGCACAATTGACTTTTAGCAAGAAAATGGAATAAATTTAGGGATGGAAAAGGGTTTTGCCGATTAGGTAAAGGTAATAACTATGGTCAGAAATTTTCAAGAAGAAATTAGCACCAAGGAACTTTGATGGTCAACGTACTAGGTGGAGAAAGATAAAAGGGGGATTGTTTGATAATATATAATAAAGAAGAGAAGAAATTAGTAAGAGATGATGAAAAGGGGATGGCTACAGATGAAGAAAAAGAACAGATGAGAAAAGGGAATAGAAAACCTCGAGCCTAAACTCAGGTTAGGAAGCCTTGACTGTTCTCAAGGAGACATTAGTTGCCCTTGCAACGAGCTTTAACCAGGCTATATAACTGTAATTAGTTTATAAAATTTAATAATTAGAATTCAAAATGTAAGTAATTTATGGAGAAACCATCCATAATTGATGAATATTTTGAGAGAAAAGCTATTGTTCAAACTTTATATGTTAAAACCCCTTAGAAACACTTGAAAATGTTAACATAAGCAAATAGATATTGCTTCTCTAGAATATGATCTAGCAAATAGAGGTTGTCTTAAAGTTAATTTATGAAATAAATGTCTTTTTTTGTCATAATAGTTTGATCCCTCTAGGAAAATTTCTGGCTCTGCCACTGATATTATAGTTGCATTATAGTGTTTGGTTTATTTATTTGTATAAAAAATTATAGTAATATAAAATTACCAAAAAAAATCACATTACCATAGATCATTGTTATGTAATTATCTTATTGAATTTTGGTACCTTATACAAACTCATTGCATGCACTACATGCGTGCTTATAGGTTTTTTTAATAATTTTTGGTTCAATGTAATAATTTTCATTTATCCCAATTTGAAGTTTCGTATTTGACCAATGATGTTGCACATTTGCAAACTATTGATATAATTAGAGTGTGATAAGGCTGGCTCCTAAAAAATGAACACCAAAATTACATTAAAACCATATGTTCGTATATGGAGTATTCACTTTTTGGTGCTAGCCTCACACTCCTGACTCTATCAGTACTCAATAATTCCCAAATGCATAGTATTATTGAACAAACATATAAACGTCAATTTAGGATGAGTGAAACTTTTTTGACATTAAACCAAAATAGAAAAAGGAAAAAGCCTCTTAGCATGTACGTAGCGAGTGTGACGAGGCTAGTATACTATAAATATCATCCAATTTTTGCATTACTTCTAATTTGATTGTCAATTGTTTAATTTTGAAAAAACAGTATAGTTAGAAACAGAAATTTTAAAATATTATTCAAACTAAATGCATCTTAAACTAATGGCATAGAAAGCTATATGCGCATGCTCAAATACTTTTTTTTGTTGGACAAATTTTTTAGTGACTTCTAATTAGTCACATTTCCTTGGGATTTCTCATGCATGTGCTCATAGGCTTTTATTTTTCTTTTTAATCTTAGTTTTTAAATTTAATTTTTAACTCTTTTTTGTAAATCCCCTATATGTATTTTGGCTCTTTATTTCAATAATAAAAATAATAATTTAAAATGAAAGAAGAAGAAGAAGAAGAAGAGTTTATAAAGTAAAATAAAGGGAAAAAAGAGCTTACCTGAATGATGTGGTAATAAAAATAAATCATTTTAAAAGTGATTTTTTGTTTGTCACAAAAACTAATTCCATTAGTCTTGGTGACGATATGAAGCAAGGTTTCACCCTTATCCAACAAAAATCTCATACACTTATCTCTATTTAAGTAATTGACAAAAACACATAAAATTAGTGGAAAACAGATTGACTCCAAATTAGGATGTTTTAGGTTTTGAGTTTGTAGTGTTGGCAAACCATGACGAAAAGTAAGTATTATTGAGTTAGAATAGTGTACTTTCAAGTCCAAGACAAAAAACTCAAGTTTAGGATGAAAAAAGTGAGTAGCAATCTGGTTCTCTCTTGCTATTTGATTCCTCTCAATTCCTATTCGATTGCTACTCGATTGCTGTTTGATCGATCGGAAGTTGCATATCAGCAAAAAATAAGCAAAAGTAAAAAGCCCATAACTTGTTCGTTTGAAACCCAAATCGCGATTCATTTTTTCTAGTATTTAAAAGACATTATAAGCTAATCCTAGAGGGGGGGTTTTAGAGAGAAAAGAGTGCATCTTGTGCCTCTAATTGTAAATCTAGGGTTTTGTACCCAAAGTTCTCTCAAGTCTTCTACCGGTAATATTCTTTGAAGAAACTCAAGATCTGGTATTATAGAAGTTGTTGCTACAAAGATCAACAAGTAAAGGTCATCTGAAACCTTTGAGTAGGATCTCAAATTCACAAGTGTGGGTCTTTGTGTTGCAGTAAATCCAAGAAAAGAAGCGATCTGTGAATTCGAAACTTGCACATGGTCATGTCAGTAAATTACTACATGAGGTAGCAATAGATTTAGGGTTAAATCTGATTATAAAAACTTCAATTCTATAGTGGATTTGCTTTACTTTGAAGAGAGCTAGGTCAAATCCTTTCCAAGTTTTTACCTTGAAATGATTCGTTTAATCGATTTTCCCGGGTCACCATATCGTGGTGTTATTTATTTTATGCTGCTTTGCATAATATGATTTATTTGTGTTTAACCTAGATCTGAATAATTAATCTAAGTAATTCCTTGGTTAATATAATAGGCTAAACAATCTTAGTTTAAGGGGTCTAAACAAACAAACAAGTGGTATTAGAGCGGGTTCACTCTAATAAGATTAATTCTAAGTGAGATCCTTGATTCCTGCTATCATGGATATTTTAAGTGTCTTTTTGCTCATGTATGTGAAAATCTGAATAAAGAAGATGCTATCATTTTTGTTGATCTTATTGATGCCTGTGAATAAAGAAAAAATATAAAATAAATAAAATAAAAACTTACCAATTCCGAACAAAGGCCACGGGGAAGGGAGGATCGTCGCGAATGGGAATCGGCATCGCAAATGGGGATCAATGTCGCAAATGGGAATCAGAATCGTCAAGGATCATCGCAAATGGGAATCAGAATCGTCAAGGATCGTCGCCAATGGGAATCGGAATCGTCGAGATCGTCACCAATGGGAATCGTCGAAATTGTTGAGATCGTCGCCAATGGGAATCGTCGAGAACAGGATTGTCATGAATGGGATTGTCGCGAGAGGGTTTGGCGAAAGGGATCGTCACGAATGGGTTCGGCGTTGGGATCGTTACGAATGGCGTCGCGAATGGGTTTGGCGTGGGGTCGTCGCGAATGGCGTCGCCATCGTCGAATGGGTATTTGGCTTTTGGGAGACTTTTTGGAGGCGCTGGTTCATCACTCTTTTGTTGAAATAACACAAAAGTTATAAAATGAAAAAGGTACCTAAAGTAATATATTCAGGTCTTTAGCGACGAAACTTTTCCGTCGCCAATGCCTAGTTTGTTGTCACAAAAGATATCACCTTTTTTAAGTTTTTAGTAACGAATTTCGGTTTCGTCACTAAAGACCCAGGCTTGTTAAGATTTTTAGAGACGAAATTCATATTTCGTCGCTAAATCATACTCGATGATGAATTGTGATTTCGTCACTAAAAACATATAAGTGCAAAACTATTATTATTTTTAGTGACAAATATTTTTCGTCGCTAATTCTTCCTTATAGCGACGAAATGATTTTCGTCACTAATACTATCCATAGCAATACCTACGGTGACGAAATATTCCGTCACTGTAGATTAATTAAACTCGCGCCAAAGTTTCCCTCCACTGGCGCTCATTTTTCAGATCACAATAGCGATGAAATTTATTTTTCGTCGCTAAATGTTATAATTTTTTTTCATTATTAGTGATGAAATTCATATTTCGTCACTAAATCTGTATTTTTAGCAACAAAAAATATTTCCTCACTAATTTTCGTTGCTAAAAATACATTTTGTTGAAGTGCCAATTGAATCAAACCTGAACCTGCTTGACCCAAATCATTTACCAAGTCTAAATCTATCCATTGATTGTAGATAGGGTGGCCCCATCAATAATGTAACCTTTATACGTGAACTTCGTCAAAATTGTTTGGAAGCTTTAATCTCTACATGTGGAAAAGAAATGACAAATAAGTTGGAGTTGGAGGTAGATGCTTGGAAAGGGAATCTCCTAACCCATCCTCATCTCTTATTCAATTTTAAGCTCTAAAAGCTACCCCTGTAAAGTGAGGACAATGACCATTCATAAAAGCAATAATCACATATAAAGTGTATGCGTAAGAAATGGGGCATGGGATGGGTTTGGGGGCCAAAGAAATGAATGTCTATGATGAAAGCCTAAAAGCTTTCTTGGTGTTATTTGAGTGAAAAGATCTATGCATATAGAATGCAATGTGCACAGAAAAAAAGAAAAAAAAAAAGGTTAAATTTACAAACATTCCCAAATTAGCAAGTCACATAATTTAAACTAGAAATTGTGAAGGACTCATGTATGAATTGGCATCCAAATTTAAAAAATATTATGAAATTATTGTCACCTTGAGTTATATCTATAGTATTACTCATATCGTAGCAAGAATCAACAACAAAAAGAAACATTTCAATAGATGAATACCATCTTAAAATAAGCAATAAAAGTTGAGGATTAAATGTGCGTTTGAGATCAGTTTATTTTACTTTTTGCCATTTTTTTTAACTAAATGTGTGCCAAAATACGCTTGTATTTTGAAAAGAGTGAAGAAAAAGTCAGAATTTAAAAGTTTGTGCACAAAAGCTAAAAAATAAACAGAATACTAGACCAAACAGACATTAAATGTATAATTAAACCTAAAGTTTTATTATCTTATAGACTAATTCATCATTTTTAAACGTAATGTAAAGAGTTCTACTATTATAATGAAAAATCTCACAATATTTTTTTCAACAAGTTGAGATGTCAATTTACCATATGTTAAAATAAAATAAATTTATACCCAAACTAACAATAGATCAAAATAAGATTATTGTAAAGATATTGTGAGATTTTGTTGTGTTTATGAAATTTCTCTAATACAAAAATAATAACTAACTATTTATTTACTATATTATTGATTTAACACTGTCATTTATTGATATATTTAGTTAGACTATCATTTCGTATTTAACAATCTCCATGCTCTTTCACATTTGTATAATATGATTGATGTGTTTATTATACACACCCTAATATACACAAGTTTACACAGGCTCACAAAATGCATTAAAATTGTGCATTTTATGAGTAGGGATTTACTAACGTATGCCTTTAGGGCATATGTCAATAAATTATTTTAGGAAATTTTTTATAGAAAAATGAAAAAAGTGATTAACTTTTTTGACAATCTTTTCAATTTTTTATAAAAAGTTTCTTAAAATAGATGGTTTATGTGTGCCCCACCCGCACGAGAAATCAATTACCACCGCCACAACAACAAAAACAACCACAACTAGTAGCATCCACCATTATCACATACCCATACTAGAAATCGGATAAAAACAAAAAAACAAAAAACTGCAACCCATTGTGATACCACCACCGCAACTCACCACCACACCAAACCAACTCACCACTACAATCCACCACACCATAGACCAAAACCCACCATTGCATGACCCACCAAAACCCACAACCCACAAAACCCACGACCCATGACCTCCACAGCACCATGAACACCGCATCACCCCACTACCCACTAGCAACCCCCAACCCATCGACCCACAACCCACAATGTCTCCACCACATAAACACCCCTATTGCCGCACGAGAGAGAGAGAGAGAGAGAGAGAGAGAGAGAGAGAGAGAGAGAGAGAGAGAGAGAGAGAGAGTAAAAAAAAAAACTATAGAAATTGAAAGAGAGAATGGCGAGTCTAAGAGAGAAGAGAGAATAGAGAGAGTCGGAAAGTTGAGATTTGGGACCGAAGGAGAGAGAAGACAGAGTTAGTGAAGAGAGAGAGATGAAAATAAAATAATAATTTTAACTTTACCAACAAGTTACTGTAAGTTGTATTAAAGAGCATTAGCAAACCCTCAAATTGCTATTTTACAACCAAAAAAAAAAAAAAAAGCCCTCTTTATCCATGTGTGTAAATTTAAAATTTTTTACAATCCTACTATAATAATTTCTTATATTTACAACTCACTGTAGCTAAGATGTAAACTTAAATCTTATTATTTTGATTCACATTCTCTCTTTTCTCTCACCCAGGTTAACTCTGTGTCTCTCTCTTTCTCTGCCTCTCTTGTCATTCCTCAAGGAATATATCCCAACAACCCAAAGAATATACATTAATTGAAAACTTAATCATATTTGAAGCTCCTTGTAATTATTTACCCATCCAATTCAGAATATCACAAAACTTCTTCACTGAAATTTTTAGAAAAACTCCAAGCAGATATGCATTTAACACGAAAAGATTAGTAAACAGTATGAGTTCCATAGGATAAGTTATAAAGTTTAAATCGAATTAGCTAGAACAGGTTTAAAATCGGATTCAACAAAAACATGTGAAACACGCACTCATAAGTTATTACACTGAAAGATAAGTTAAATCATCCAAAGCAATAGTAGCAATGCTAGCCTTTATCTTTGTTGTATATATCTATGCTAACCGAGAAGTTTCTCCATCTTAAACAATTAAGAATAAGATATAGATATTTTCCTCAAGAAAACCAAAATAAAAATAAAATGTTTATATTAATATGAGAAAATTTATATTTAAATTAAAAATTCATTTACTTCAAATCCCATGTACCGTTATAAACAAGTCAATTAATTGTCCCTCCTTTCAATAAGTCTTAATTTCAACTCATCAGAGAAAAATCTTTGGTATAATCTACTGTTATAGAAAAAGCAAAAGGGAAATTTTTTGACTTCATAGTATTTTTTTTCTTCTAATATTTTATTTTATAGAACAATAAGTCCATAATCACACCATAACATAACTATTTCCGACTTTAGAGAGACAACAATAATTATATAGCTTAAGAACTACTGTTTTTAGTTCCTGATGAGTCATCTCGACTTGTGACACTAATAGTAACAGAATCAAGACCAGGTAACTTAATCAAGTACTAATTGTACTTAACTCGGTTTCACTAGTCGACTCCAACACCTGTCCATGGTAAACACTGTTGTACCAAGGAGCTCCATTGGTAGTAGCAACACGGAATGATACCACTTCTAAATTGGTATCCTTGGTTGCTTCTGCATACTCTTGGAGCTCTAATGCAAACTCCGACTTTTCCATCACATCATTCATCTTGGGCCGTTCGATTCACGATCACTTACACAACTCTTTGCAAGTTCCACATATACCTTGAAACACTCTGGCGTTATCTTGTTCGTTAGATATGGATCAATGATTTCACCGATGGTCCCTCTCTCAATACATTTTCGAGCCCAACTTGCCAAATTTCGTTCCTCTTCTTCAAGTCTTTGGTTCAGTGCTTTTCGGGCACACAACACTTCAAACATCACTACACCAAATGAGTACACATCAGATTTCTCGGTTAATTCTTTGGCGCCTTGCATAATCTGGATCCAAATACCCCAATGTCCCCTTTACTAGGGTACTAACGGCAGTGTTATCCAAACCCATTTTGGACAACCCAAAATCCGAAACTTTTGATACCCATTTCTCATCCAATAGAATATTTGTTGTCTTCACGTCACGATGGATAATAGGGTGCTTTGTACATGTGTGGAGGTAATGCAAACCACGTGCTGCTCCTATGCATATTTGGAGCCTTTGTTTCCAAGTGAGGGGATCATTAGGGGTGTCATAGAGGTGGTCGCAGAGGGTACCATTTGCCATGTACTCGTAAACAAGTATCATCTCACCCTCATCGTTGCAGTATCCAATGAGAGACACAACGTGCACATGACGAAGTTTAGAAAGCATCTCGATCTCTGTCATAAACTCACGAGCACCTTGTCGAGACTCCTGTTTCATGCGCTTGATTGCCACCGTTATATTACCTAAAGGACGAAATATTGTATTATTGTGTTTCTAAAATCCAATAAATGTGGCAATGAATGTGATTTGTGGATTTTAACAACCTAGGAGAACACATTAGTTTGTAAATTTCAACAATCTATTAGAACACTTTAGTTTGTAAGTTTTATATAATAAAATTTGTATCTCTAGCACATTGACCAGGTTTTATTGTGCATAAACAAAGAGTATAACTTATGTCTAGTTTCTATGCTCTTTGGAAACTATATGATGTGAAGACGTCCTAAAATAGGACACAGTGGTTACATTAAACAGTTTATATATATATATATATATATATATATATGGGCAATGATACTCGCTTTCATGTTTTAAAAGAGGACATTTTCTTTTATCTTCTAAAATGTGTATGTCAGCACATTGTGGATAATACGTAAAATAATGGATGTAAAATGAGTGTAAGAAAATATTCTCCCTTCATATATGACCATGTATTGATATGACCATGTCCAATACGTATAGGAACTCAACACAAGTCGAATTTGATCAAATTATGAAACAATTCTGCAAAATATAGTATCACTAATCTTAATTATTTGCAGTTAGATAATTCTGCAAAATATAGTATCACTAATCTTAATTATATGCAGTTAGACTGCAATTAGGACTAATTCAGGAAAAAAACTAAAAATTAGAAGATAATTATGGTATTAGTCATTACCTTGCTCAATCAGACCCTTGTAAACATTGCCAAAGCCACCTACACCAACAATTAGATCTTCATTGAAGTTGTTGGTTGCTGTTTTGATTTCATCTAGTCTGAAGTAGCGGCATAGTTCTCCAGGCAGTGATGAAGCTGTTCTCCTTGAGAACTCTCTTTTGTAAGGATCTGGCCTAAACCAACACCACCACTTTGCTAGTGGATGGTAAGAACCATAACACCCAGTCTTCTTCAATTTACAGAGAACCATGAAACACACTAGAGCGGCCACGACTAAAAAGCCAACACCACTTCCAATAGCAATGAACATTGTTTTCTTTGTCTTAGGCTTGTTGGCTGCTGGAGGGACCATATTTAGTCTAGCAAGATTGCCAGATGGGTCGCTTAATTTGAACACTTCCACACCGTTTAAAATGGCATCGCGGAAAGTTGCATCTGTTCTAGGGTGTAGATCAATGGCCAGAGTATGACTGTCCTCGCCCTTGTTTTGGATCATTACTACGTAGTCCTTGTAGTATGGCGTATAGCTATTGTCAGCCCAGGATATTACATCTGCCGTTTCTTCTGCTAGCTGATAATCTACATAGATGGTGAATACCCTTGTGCCAGGGACGTTTATCCTAGATTCTATTTCGCAGAAATGGAGCCTCACCAGATAATTAAATCCCGTCTCGACAGGTAATCCCCATGTCAAATTAGACATTGAGTTCCTAGTCCTGTTTGGACCCATTGTAGTTGCAGACTGATAGACAGCATCAGGTGCAATGTATTTTGGTATTTTTGAGTATTTGAGTTTCAAAGATGGATCACGAGGATTTGCACCTTTGCTCAAGAAAAAATCAGTTATGCCCTCGGACCATTCTCTAAACATTCCGGTGTCCTTCATTGGTGATATGGAGCCCCCGCCAATGTTTAATCGATAAACCATCTCGAGTGCCATGCTGTAGGATATGTTGAACTGAGGAGCCTGGCCAACATAAACAGGAATTTTATCTTCTCTACTTGAAGTATAGTACAGGTCCATAGGCATGGAGACAACCTCAATACCATTAATGAAAGCATAGTAACGAATGGAACCACTTGTAAAAGGAATGAAGGTTAAATTCAATTTTTTATTTTTTTCAACATTGATGCAGAACTCTTTAACAAAAGACTTTTCGCCTGAAGAATCAGTATGAAAGGAAGCGCTGAAGTTTCTAAGTAAGGTGTACGAACCCGCTTTGACAGTAAAAAAGTCTTTAGACTCGGTGAAACCTGAGTATGCAGCTGAGTGAAAGTACAACCGAACGAATTTCGGGCCAGGTGTGACCGGAAACACATATGTGAATTGGGAATAAGACAACCGAGCTGTACTGTAGGGGATAGACTCAACGGATGATGCTTGGCGTTGAGATTCGTTGTTTTGTTCCATGGGACCGTACTTGGAACCTCTGTCTCCGATCCAGTCACGCTCATCGGTAGCCTTTGAGTTGTCAAAAGAGCCACAGTCGAGGGTAATATTATCAACAGCTATGTAAGGGGGTGTAGAAGTAGCAACTGTGACATGGTGAAGGAGGAAAAAAAAGAGGAAGAAGATGAAGAAGAAATGTGTCAACATTGAGTGGTTCTTCATGGGAGCAAGAGGTTACTGAGTAGCAAATTGAGAGAATTTAGAGGAGGAAACGCTCCTTTTCTGTTTCAACTATCCGAAAGTGAAAACAGCAAAATCACTGTATCGCTTGATAATGCTATCAACCACAATAGCTTTTAGGTCTGTACAGAGTTAAAAATGACGGAGGAATAATCGGGTGGGGTGGGGGTGAGGACTGGGAAGTAGGGTTGTGCACCTTCCCGCTAAACTCAACCTGATCCAATCTGATCCGTCTGATTTGGTGGGATTTTAATGTTTGATAAGTTGGGTTGGGTTACAAAAAATATTTTTATAATGGACCGAGTTGGATTTGAGTCATAAAATTATAAACCTGTCAAATTCAACCTGTTCCACCTATATTTAATATATATTTAATAATTTTTTTTTTAACCAGCTGTAGTCCTACTATCATATATTATATATATATATATATATTATATATTTAATAATTAAAAAAAAAAAACCAATTGTACCGCACTAAAATAGAGTGAAATGCTTAACGTGTAACACTATACTCTGCAGTTCACATGAGTTGTGAGTCATCTGACTTCTGATAACTGCTGTAAATTGATATGATAAATGCTTCCCAACCATAAACGTGTACAACTTGTACTTTGGAGACTATGACTATGACTATAACTAAAGAGTGTTTACAGTTTAGTTCCATTTCAATTCCTTAACAAAAAAATCAGCCTTTAGAGCACTTTGGAGACTATGACTAGGACTAGAGAGTGATGACTCTTTAGTTCCATTTCAATTCCTTAACAAAAAATCAGCCTTTAGAGCTCCCGATTCTTCGGCTCCTACTAATACAATCATATATATTATATAATAAAAAAACTTATGCCTATTAGTTCTTTTAATCTATATTTAAATATATTATATAATTAATTAAAAAAAAATTAAAAACCAGCTGTCCAACACTTGGTTTCCTCCTATCATACATAATTTCCCAACATTTTATTAGTTTACAGTCACATAAATGATAAATCTAATGACTAATGTAGGGATGTGTATGGGTCGAGTTGAGAGGATTTTTTTTACTCAACCCATTATGGTGAGTAAAAAAAAATTAATCCAATCCAACTCATCACAGAAGTCCAACCCAACCCACATGGATGCGGTTGGGTGAGTAGAAAAAAATATAAATCTTAATATATTAAAAACAACTAAAGATTAGTATCAATGTAACTCCTTAAAAGCAAATAACACTAATGGCTAAACAACAATAGTAATTTATTAGGATTTATGTGAACTAATTGACTTTTATATAAGATAGGAAGAACTGGTTATTTAAAAAAATTTATTAATTATATAATATTATATATATATATATATTAAATTAGTATCGGTAGGAGGAAGTGAGGAAATGATGTTCTATAGCTAGTATTTTAAAAAAATTATTAAATATATAATATATATTTATATATATATATATATATATATAAGTGCTCTCTGGTGATTTTAAAAAATTATTAAATATATAATATATTTTAAATATATGTTAAATATGGGTGGGTCAAGTCGGATTTTGCATTTTATGACCCAAACCCAACCCGGCCCGCTATAAAAAATAATAAATAAATAAAAATTGTAACCCAACACAACCCAACCCACCAAACCTTAAAAATCAACCCAATCCAGTGGGTCGGGTTGGGTTTGGCGGGTCGATGGGTTTTCTGCACACCCCTAGACTAATGTGCCACCTCCCCTCTCAGTTTCTCACACAGTCACACTTGACTCTCATTTGAACTCTAACACTCTCTCCCTCTCTTTGAGCCATTGCCGTCCATTAGCTATCATCACTTTGTCTCTATTTGTAGTTCTATCTTTCCGGTGGTAGCTATTTCTTCCGGTGTTAGGTAAAGTTTCTCAATGTTTTCTCTCTCTCAGTCACTCTATCTGTTTATCTCTCTTGCTGTGGTGGATCAATGTTTAGCATTTGCTTTGTTGATTTCTTAGTTTTCTTTTGGCTGATTTTCAAATGTTTTTGCTTTGTCTCAACCTACAGGTGTATTTCTTACTCTACAATATTTTCTCTTGTCGAGTTGTTGTGTCCCTTTCTCTTTATCTTGCTTTGCAGGTTTGTCTATGTCTATCCCTCTCCCTATTGTTTTTACTATTGTTGTTTAGTCATCAATATTGTTTGCCTTTAAGGAGTTACATTATACTAATCTTTGGGTTTTTTTTTTTAAAATATATTTATATTTATAGATGGCATCCGAACTCAATGCAACACAAATGAGGTTCCAGTGGCACCCACTTCCACAAATGAGGCTCCTCAAATGGCGACAAGGGACACTAGTGTCTTTGCCTCAAATCTCCCTCCCATAGAAGCAGAAGGTATAAAAAAAACCTAACCAAACATCATATGTATGGGGTCACTTCATCTTATTAGAAGGTGAGAGAGCTGAATGTAAGTATTGTGGCAAAACTTATGTTGCTGGGTCAAAAACTTATGGTACTACTAACTTAAGAATTCATTTGGAAGCTCGGTGTAAAAAATATCCTTATGGTAAAAAGAATAAGTAGGATAAGACTCAAATGACTTTAGCCTTCGGACGTAAAAAGAGTGATGATGCGGAGGGTGCTAAAAGTAATAGTCTTATTGCTATAAGCTACAATGAGAGCATGTGTTGGGAAGCACTCGCTAGGATGATTATTGTAGATGAATTGCTATTTAAATTTGTTGAGCATGAAGGGTTTAGGTACTATAGTAATGTGTTGCAGCCTAGGGTCACTGTCCCAACTCGCACTACTGTTGTGAGAGATTGCATAAGACTTTATTCAATAGAGAGGGATAGGTTGAAAATATTTTTGGAAAAATCTATTCAAAGGATTTCCCTTACCATTGACACTTGGACTTCAATCCAAAATATTAATTACATGTGCCTTTCTGCCCATTTCATTGATGATGATTGGCAATATCACAAAAGAATTTTAAATTTTCATCAAGTCCCTAATCATAATGGTGAAACCATTGGAAAGGTGGTGGAGTCATTGTTGCTTAGTTGGGGCATTGGTAAAATTTTCACCCTCATAGTTGACAATGCAGCCTCTAATAGTGGGACCGTAACCTACTTGGATAGGATAACTAAAGAGTGGGGTACTTCTATCTTGGGTGATGAGTTTATGCACACGAGATATTGTGCACACATTGTGAATCTTATTGTGATGAAAGGTTTGAATAGCCTTCATGAGTCAATTGTCAAAGTCCATAATGCGGTAAGATATGTGAGGTCCTCTCCATCTAGGTATGATAAGTTTAAAGCATGTGTGGAAAAAGTGAAGATTGCTAGCAAGGGTTGTGTATGTCCCGATGTTCCAACTAGATGGAACTCGACCTACATGATGCTAGAGTATGCAGAAAAATTTCAAAGGGCATTTGAAAGATTACATGTTAATGATGCACAATATATTCGTTACTTCTTGGACGATGGAAGTGGAAAAAAAATATTAGGACCACCTGATTTTGAGGATTGGGATAATGTGAAGGTGTTTATGAAATTTTTGAAGTTGTTTTATGAAGTTACATTACGATTTTTCGGTTCTCTATATGTCACATCTAATGTATTTTTTCATAAACTTTGTGTGATGAAGACTGAATTGACAAACTTGTGTGAAAGTGAAGATCCTCTTTAGAGTATGATGGCAAGGGATATGCATGAGAAATTTGATAAGTATTGGGGGGGACATTGAGAAGCTTAATTTGATGATGTTTATTGCTGTTGTACTAGACCCAAGGTACAAGTTGAGGTTTGTAAATTTTTGGTTTGCCAAATGGAATCCAAGAAGCGATGTGAGACAACATGACAAAAAAGATGAAAAAGGCTCTTGTTCGTATGTATGAGCACTATTGTGACTGTGATGGGTATTCAAATGAGCAAGGTCAAGATGGCTCTTCTTCAAACAATGTTGAAACTAGACCTGTGCAAGATCCCCATGCATTGGTGAAATCTATTTATAAGATGCATTTGGCCGCGGATAGTTTGGAAAGCAAATCAGAGGTGGAAAGATATTTGGCTGATTATGTGGAAGAAGATTCTCCAAATTTTTGTATTTTGAATTGGTGGAAGGTGAATTCCTCAAAATATCGGCTTCTCTCAAAAGTAGCTCATGAAATGTTAGCCATTCTCTCTCTCTGATTTGCCTCCGAGTCTGCATTTAGTATTGAGGGTCATGTATTGGATCCATTTCGAAGCTCTTTGTTGTCTAACATAGTTGAAATGTTGATTTGTGCTCAGAATTGGTTAAGAGCTACTGATATAATTGATCTTCAAGAAGCAATGGGAGAAGTTGAATCCTATGAGTCTTGAGTCGGGTAATTTTTCAACAAAGTATTTTTTTTATGATTGTAATTTTTTAATTGTTATATAAGCCTTTTGGGTTTTGAAATTCCTTTGTATAATTTATTGTCTTTTTTATTTTATTTTTATTTGTCTCAGAGTTTGCATCTCAAAGCACCATAACAGTGGAAGAGGAAGATTAGTTGGAAATTGGAATGCTAGAATCTGGATAGCTTGGATATTTTGGTTCTTAGTGGGACTAGTATAGAACTCTTTTGAAATCCATTCATAGAACTAGTTACGTATACTTTGTTTATAATCGGCTCAGAATGATAGGAACTTAGGATGCTAGTTCTATATATTTTGTTTCTTGACTCGATTACATATATTTTGTTTATAATCGAGTCAAGAACTTAGGACACTAGTTCAATAGTTCATATATATTTAGTTTATCAACTCAGTTAGATATATTTTGTTCATAATCGAGTAAGGAACTCGTATATTTTGTTTATAAGTGAATTAGGATACTAGTTCATTTATATTTTGTTTATTATCTCAGTTGGATACTTAGACATATTTTGTTTACAATTGAGTTGGAATATTAGTTTATATATTAATGTATATTTTGTTTATCAATTTAGGTGGTAAGTGTGATATATTTTTTTGCTCAATTTAATAATAGTAATAAAAAAATTGTCCAACCCATGGGTTTAACCCGACCCATGTGGGTTGGGTTGGGCTTATGTGATGGATTGAATTGGGTTGATTTTTTTTTTGACCCACCATGGTGGGTTGGGTCAAAAATCACCTTAACTCCGATCCAACCTTACCCATGCACACCCCTATTGGGAAGTTGCCTAGGGAGACAGAGACTTGAGTATAGTAAGTTGACTCAAGTTACTAATGGGGGAGACCCGCTTTGACAGTAAAAAAGTCTTTAGACTTGGTAAAACGTGAGTATGCAGCTGAGTAAAAGTACAATCGAACAAATTTCGGGCCAGGTGTGACCGGAAACACATATGTGAACGGGAATAAGACATATGTACTTGCTTTTGGCTTTGGACTCGTTCATGCTTACTTTTAGAGCATCCACAGAAGTGGAGCTAAAAATTTAGCTTTTTAGCTCCACCAAAAGTTACTTTATCTATTTTACTTACACATATCTTTGCAAAGAGATGGATCTATTTTAACTTTCAACATAATAAAATAATATAAATATCACAATAAAATAATATAACCACTACAATAAAATAAATTATCACACTTTGTGCACAAAAGCTAAAAAATAAACAAAATACTGGACCCAAACAGACATTAAATGTATATTTAAACCTACAATTTTATTATCTTACCAACTGATTCGTCATTTTTTAACACGTAATGTAAAGAGTTCTACTATTATAATAAAAAATCTCAGAATATTTTTTCAATAAGTTGAGATGTCAATTTACCATACATTAAAATAAAATAAAATTATACCCAAACCAACAACAGTTCAAAATTAGATTATTGTAATGATATTGTGAAATTTTGTCGTGTTTATGAAATTTCTCTAATAAAAAATAATAACTAACTATTTACTTATTATATTATTGATTTAACACTATCATTTATTGATATTTTGAGTTAGGATCGAGATGATTTCAGTATTACACAATCTCCATACGCTTTCACATTTGCATAATATGATGGATTATGTTTATTATACACACTCTAATATAAACAAGTTTATGAGTATGTGTAATTAAAAAAAAAATGAAGAAGAAGTTTACGAGTATGTTTGTGTGTAATAAATCGGGTGCGATAATATTTACCCTAACATGATTATCTAATATTCATGTTGAAAAAGAAAAAGAAAAAGAAGAAGGTGTCATGTGAAACATTTCACATCAAGAAACGGGAAACAAATAGTTGATAGATCAATGAATCCGTGACCTCACACTCATAGCACATGTCAAGATGGAATACAATTAGGCTATGGCCCATTGAAAAAGTGTTTAGAGCTAGACTTCTTGGAACTGGAGGAGAGTACAGCATATGCCTAGTCAATGGTTCTTTTTCCCATTGTTTCTCATCATTTAATTTGGTCTCATGATGGTCTTTCCGCATTCAATGTCTTATCTACGATGTATGGCCTACTATTGCGGTCACGGTTTATCCTTTTCCAGTAGAAAAATCTCTGAAATAGATAAATAAATAGATAATTATATCTCATACGGTCTAAACAAAAAGTCATGAATTGATCAATTACTTTGATATTTTCCTTTACTCTTAGAGCATTTACAATGGAAGTTGTAAACAAAATACTTATTTTAAGTAAACAGATAATTATATCTCATACCATCTAGACAAAAAGTCATGCACCAATCAATTACTTTGATATTTTCTTTTACACTTGGAGCATTTACAATCGAGGTTGTAAAAAAAAATTTACAATTAAAAGACTATTTTATCTATTTTACAATTTACCTAACATCAAATTCTTATATTCCACATCATATTAAATATTATTCATTGTTTTTATTAATTTCACACACACTCTCTCTCTTTCTCACCACCTCTCTCACTTCATAGCAGTGTCTCTCTCTTCACCCACATATCAAACCATATATCCCATAAATAAAATAAAATAAAAAATTAATCACCACCACCATAACCACAACCAACAGTAGCCCCCCATTATGACATACCCATACCAAAACTTAGATATAAACAGAAAATAAAAAACCACAACTCACTATAATAGCACCACCACAACTCACAAAACCACAACTCACTATAATAGCACCACCACAACTCACTATAGCTGAGTTGTATGCTTAAATCCTATTATTTTGATTCACATTCTCTCTTTTCTCTCACCCAGGTTAACTCTCTCTACCTCTCTTTCTTTCTCTCTTTCACTTAGATGCAACACCCTTTCTCGGACTTCTCTCTTTTCTTTCACATCCTAATGGTTCTGGGTTTGGGTTTAGTGGTGAGTGGTTGAGAAAGAGACAGAGATATGGAGAAAGATTAGAGAGAGAAGAGAGAAGGGAGAAGAGAGAAAGATAGTTTTATATTATTTTTACCAATTGTTCATAAGGATGTAAAACAAAAATATTATTTTAATGAAAAAAGAGAAACAAAAAGGTAGACAGATGGAAGAGAAGAGAGACAAACCAAACCTTTTATATTATTTTTTGGTATAGTTTATATTATTTTAATGAGTTGTGTAAAAATAGAAATTGAGATATTGGGTCCGTTTGGATTGAATTTATTTTTGCTAAAAATGAAAACTGAAAACATTATAGCAAAATAATTTTTAAATGTATGAATAGTACTATGGAACCCATTTTTAATGAAAAAGTTGTTAAAAATTGATGTTTGTGAGACCCGTGAATAGTACACGGATGCACTGTTCACTTTTGACTTGGTCAATAATTGCAGTGAAGCAAGCAAAAAAAAAAAAAAAGGGAGAAAACGCAGACTTAAAATGCAAACGCCATTAGTCCTATCCAAACCACACCATTAGGTGAGTTGTAAAATAAGATAGTAAAATAAATAAAGTAGATTTTAAAAATATAAAATTGACACTTTTTTACATCTTCAAATACTAATGCTCTAATGCTCTAAAAGATGAAAAGAAATGAAGGTTGATACGAAGGTTGATACCACCTTCGTCATAGGAACCATAAAATATTGAACCTAGAAGAAATTATTGTAGATATTTTAACCATTTATTTAATTGTCATTTTAATAATTAATCAATTTTAAATATTAGTAAATAAATGTAGATTTTTTTTTTTCACTAAAGCAAATCATTATGGCTTATCTTTATTATTTAATTCTCTATGTAAAATTAATTATTCGTTGAAAATGTCATTTGGTGTTAGATATCCTCTAACTAGGCATCATGCTCCTGTAAGATGATAATTTAAAATAAACAAACTTTCCTTATTCACATAAACAAAATCATAAAACATAACTCATTTCTCTTTTAAATTTAAGTATATTATTTTTTAGTAAATATAATTGTATAAATAAGATATTTTCTAAAATAAATCTTAAGTTTTATTTTAATTTTACAACGCACCACCAACTTATGAATAGATTTAGTTGTTCTATTACAATACTTTTTATTCCTAATAATAAATATTACAAACCGGTTGTCATCTCCATAACATAACTACTTCCCACTTTTAGAAAGACAAAACATTATAAAGCTCAAGAACAACTATTTTTAGTAGCCGAGGAGTCATCTTTTTTTTTTTTTTTTTGAAGTGGAAGAATATATCATTAAAACCTGAAAGGAATACACAGCAGAGAGACAAACACGGCAGGCAGAGAGGCCAAATACAACACCACGAGAGGAACAAACTCGGCGAGGCCAACAACAACACAACAGAGGTACAATCACAAAAGGGGCATTAGGCCGAATACAACAAGTCATTTTGGACTAACACAGACACAGCAGGGGGGGAAACCCCATACCACGAGCATGAAGATTCACCACACCGCGCCCGGTGAGCAAGCTCATGCTTAAAAACTCTATTTACATGCTTAAAAGAGCAGAACTCAAAGGATTCACGCATAAGCCGAGGAGTCATCTTGACTTGTGATACTAGTAGTAATAGAATCAAGACCAGGGTAACTTAATCTAGTATTAACGGTACTTAACTCGGTTCCACTAGTTGACTCCATCACCTGTCCATGGTGAACATTGTTGTACCAAGGAGCTCCATTGGCATTAGCAACATGAAATGACACCACTTTTGAATCGGTATCCTTGGTTGCTTCTGCATACTCTTGGAGCTCTAATGCAAACTCCAACTTTTCCATCACATCATTCATTGTGGGCCGTTCGATTCCATGATCACTTACACAACTCTCTGCAAGTTCCACATATACCTTGAAACACTCGGCACTATCTTGTTCATTAGATATGGATCAATGATTTCACTAATGGTCCCTCTCTCAATACATTTTCGAGCCTGACTTGCCAAATTTCGTTCCTCTTGTTGGAGTCTTTGGTTCAATGCTTTACGAGCACACAACACTTCAAACATCACTACACCAAATGAGTACACATCGATTTCTCGTTAATTGTTGGTGCCTTGCATAACTGGATCCAAATACCCCCATGTCCCCTTTACTAGGGTACTAACGGCAGTGTTATCCAAACCCATTTTGGACAATCCAAAATCTGAAACCTTGGATACCCATTTCTCATCCAATAGAATATTTGTTGTCTTCACATCACGGTGGATAATAGGGTGCTTTGTACATGTGTGTAGGTAGTGCAAACCACGTTTGCTCCTATGCATATCCGGAGCCTTTGTTTCCAGGTGAGGGGATCATTAGGGGTGTCATAAAGGTGGTGGCGGAGGGTACCATTTGTCATGTACTCATAAACAAGTATCATCTCACCCTCATCATTGCAGTATCCAATGAGAGATACAAGGTGCACATGACGAAGTTTAGAAAGCATCTCGATCTCTGTCATAAACTCATGAGCGCCTTGTTGAGACTCTTGTTTCATGCGCTTGATTGCCACCACTATATTACCTAAAGGACGAAATATATTGTATTATTGTGTTTCTAAAACCCAATAAATGTAGCAATGAATATGATTTGTCGATTTTAACAACCTATAACATTAATTTGTAACTTTCAACAATCTATAAGAACACATTAATTTGTAAGTTTTACATAATGAAATTTGTACCACCTCTAGCACCACTCTTGTATTATTGTGCATAAACAAAGAGTATGACGTATGTCTAGTTTCTATGCTCTTTGGAAACTATAGGATGTGAAGACGTCCTAAAATAGGACACGGTGATTACATTATACATTTTATTTAAATGGGCAATAATACTCACTTCCATGTTTTAAAAGAGGCCATTTTCTTTTATCTTCTAAAATGTGTATATCAGCACATTGATTGTGGATATTGTGTAAAATAGTGGATGTAAAATGAGTGTAAGAGAATATTTTTCCTTCATATATATGGCCATGTCCAATACGTATAGGAACTCAACACAAGTTGGATTTGATCAAATTATTAAACAACTCTACAAAATATAGTATCACTAATCTTAATTATATGCAGTTAGATTGCAATTAGGACTAATTCAGGAAAAAATTAAAAATTAAAAGATGATCATGGTATTATTCATTACCTTGCTCAATCAGACCCTTGTAAACATTGCCAAAGCCACCTGCACCGACAATTAGATCTTCATTGAAGTTGTTGGTTGCTGTTTTGATTTCATCTAGTCTGAAGTAGCGGCATAGTTCTCCAGGCAGTGATGAAGCTGTTCTCCTTGAGAACTCTCTTTTGTAAGGATCTGGCCAAAACCAACACCACCACTTTGCTCGTGGATGGTAAGAACCATAACGCTCAGTCCTCTTCAATTTACAGAGAACCAAGAAACACACAAGAGTGGCCACGACTAAAAAGCCAACACCACTTCCAATAGCAATGAACATTGTTTTCTTTGTCTTAGACTTGTTGGCTGCCAGAGCAGGTTGTTGTGGAGGGACCATATTTAGTCTAGCAAGATTGCCAGATGGGTCGCTCAATTTGAACACTTCCACACCGTTTAAAATGGCATCGCGGAAAGTTGCATCTGTTCTAGGGTGTAGATCAATGGCCAGAGTATGATTGTCCTCGCCCTTGTTTCGGATCATTACTACGTAGTCCTTGTAGTATGGCGTATCGCTATTGTCAGCCCACGATATTACATCTGCTGTTTCTTCTGCTAGCTGATAGTCTATATAGATGGTGAATACCCTTGAGCCAGAGACGTGCACCCCAGGATCTATTTCGCAGAAATGCAGCCTCACCAGATAATTGAATCCCGTCTCGACAGTTAATCCCCATGTCAAATTAGACATTGAGTTCCTAGTCCTGTTTGGACCCATTGTAGTTGCAGACTGATAGACAGCATCAGGTGCAATGTATTTTGGTATTTTTGAGTATTTGAGTTTCAAAGATGGATCACGAGGATTTGCACCTTTGCTCAAGAAAAAATCAGTTATGCCCTCGGACCATTCTCTAAACATTCCGGTGTCCTTCATTGGTGATATGGAGCCCCCGCCAATGTTTAATCGATAAACCATCTCGAGTGCCATGCTGTAGGATATGTTGAACTGAGGAGCCTGGCCAACATAAACAGGAATTTTATCTTCTCTACTTGAGGTATAGTACAGGTCCATAGGCATGGAGACAACCTCAATACCATTAATGAAAGCATAGTAACTAATAGAACCACTTGTAATAGGAATGAAGGTTAAGTTCAATTTTTTATTTTTTTCAACATTGATGCAGAACTCTTTAACAAAAGACTTTTCGTCTGAAGAATCAGTATAAATGTAAGCGCTGAAGTTTCTAAGTAAGGTGTACGAACCCGCTTTGACAGTAAAAAAGTCTTTAGACTCGGTAAAACCTGAGTATGCAGCTGAGTGAAAGTACAACCGAACGAATTTCGGGCCAGGTGTGACCGGAAACACATATGTGAATTGGGAATAAGACAACCGAGCTGTACTGTAGGGGATAGACTCAACGGATGATGCTTGGCGTTGAGATTCGTTGTTTTGTTCCATGGGACCGTACTTGGAACCTATGTCTCCGATCCAGTCACGCTCATCGGTAGCCTTTGAGTTGCCGACAAAGCCACAGTCCAGGGTAATATCATCAACAGCTATGTAAGGGGGTGTAGAAGTAGCAACTGTGATATGGTGAAGAGGAAAAAAAAGAGGAAGAAAGATGAAGAAGAAATGTGTCAACATTGAGTGGTTGTTCATGGGAGCAAGAGGTTCCTGAGTAGCTTTTAGGTCTGTACTCTGTACAGAGTTAAAAATGCTGGGGGTAATAAGCGGGTGGGGGTGGGGGTGGGGGTGGCGGCCGTGGGAAGTTGCCTGGGGAGACTTGAGTATAGCAAGTTGACTCAAGTTGCTAATGGGGAAGACCTGTGCTTGCTTTTGGTTTTGGACTCGGTCATACTTACTTTTAGGGACGTTTGGTTCGAGACAAAAATTACGACAACATTCCCATAAAAAAATTTTAAAAAAAAAAAACATTACGACAATATTATGGTCAGAGGCTGAGCTAGTGGGGGCTGAGTTAGTGTGTGCTTTACAGTTGTACCACACTATCTTAATTTTGTTGTGTTTCAAAATTGTGTGGCTGTTAACTTCTGTTTGTTATATACATATTTGAATGGAGTGTGGCTGTCAAATTATAGTGTAGTTTAAAATGAATGTTATATTCTCTATTAAAAAAAAATGAATATTATATAATATATTAATATAGCAGCTACATTTCATATTTATACAATTTGTTTTTTCTTTTTAACCAGGCTATATAACTGTAATCAGTTTATAAAATTTAATAATTAGAATTCAAAATGTAAGTAATTTATGGAAAAACCATCCATAATTGATGAATAGTTTAAGAGAAAAGCTATTGTTCAAACTTCAAACATTATATTTTAAACCCCTTAGAAACACTTAAAAATGTTAACATAAGCAAATAGATATTGCTTCTCTAGAACATGATCTAGTAAACAGATGTTGACTTAAAGTTAATTTATGAAATAAAAATTTTTTTTAGTCATAATAGTTTGACCCCTAGGAAAAATTCCTTGCTCTACCATTGACATTATAGTGGCATTATATTGTTTGGCTTATTTATTTGTATAAAAAATTACAGTAATATAAAATTACCAAAAAAAATCACATTACCATAGATCATTGTTATGTAATTATCTTATTGAATCTTGGTATCTTATACAAACTCATTGCATGCACTACATGCGTGCTCATAGGTTTTTTTTAATCTTTTTTGGTTCAATGTAAAAATTTTCATTTATCCCAATTTGAAGTTTTGTGTTTGACCAATGATGTTGCACATTTGCAAACTATTGACATAATCAGAGTGTGATAATGCTAGCTCCAAAAAAAATGAACACCAAAATTATATTAAAACCATATGTTTGTATATGGAGTATTCACTTTTTGATACTAGCCTTACACTCCTGACTCTATCAGTACTCAATAGTTCCCAAATGCATAATATTATTGGACAAACATATAAACTTCAATTCAATTTAGGATGAGTGAAACTTTTTTGACATTAAACCAAAATAGAAAAAGGAAAAAAGCCTTTTAGCATGTACATAGCAGGTGTGATGAGACTAGTATACTATAAATATCATCCAATTTTTGCATTACTTCTAATTTGATTGTCAATTGTTAAATTTTTGAAAAAACAGTATAATTAGAAACAGAATTTTTAAAATATTTGTGCTCATAGGCTTTTCTTTTTCTTTTTAATCTTAGTTTTTAAATTTAATTTTTAACTCTTTTTTTGTAAATCCCCTATACGTATTTAGGCTCTTTATTTCAATAATAAAAATAATAATTTTTTACACCACAATAAAAATGCCCAAAACTCACATGCCTCTGCATCTTGATGGGAAAAAAACACCCAAAGAGGTGAAGAAGAAAGAAACAAAATAGTGATTTCGGCTAACCAAGTAGTGAATAACCGAAGAAAAGTGGGATTTAAAATGAAAGAAAAAAAAAAGTTCAGAAAGTAAATCATTTTAAAAAGAGCTTACCTGAATGACGTGGTGATAAAAATAAATCATTTTAAAAATTTTTGTCACAAAAACTAATTCCATTAGTCTTGGTGAAGATATGAAGCAAGGTTTCATCCTTATCCAACAAAAATCTCATACACTTATCTCTATTTAAGTAATTGACAAAAACACATAAAATTAGTGGGAAACAGATTGACTCCAAATTGGGAATATTGGGATGAATGAAAAAAATTGACATTAAACCAAAAAAAAAGCCTCTAAACGTGATTAGGGTAGTATAACATAATTATCATTAATTTTTAGAACATTGGTCAAATTGAATGCTTCTTGGACTAATGACACTAAACCCTATATATAAAATCTGGAACACTCTTTCTAATAGAAGATCAGAGTTTTATTGAATCAGAAAAAATGAATCGATACAAGCAATCGATCCCAATACAAAGAAGACTATTCTATATACATGTATAAGTCCCTAAAAAAATAGTTAATCAGTTACTTTTTTTTTTTTTTTTGAGAATCAAGTTAATCAGTTACTAACTATGCTAACTGTACAATTGTGTTTCATTATATGCATGACAGTATAATTATTACAAGCCACGTGTGTCATAAACTCCAAAGCTGTGTATGAAGACTTCATGATAAGTATTGCCTTAATGGTTTCTAGCACATCCCCGCAAGCCCGCCGGTACTCAGATTCGATGCTTCTGCTACACATTTGCTCCACAATTGTTTATTGTTGTGGTTGTCCTTGTCTACTAGTGATGATGCGATTATGCTTGTACTAGCTTCAGTATAGCTACCAACTATCTCTTTGCTTTGTTGACCGGCTCCACCATTGGATTGCCAAACAGATAATTCCTTAAGCCTTGAGCAAATTGTATCAGTTTTAACACTATGTGAATGCTCAAACTCCTTTTTTTTTTTTGAGAAATTTTTTCAATGACTTCTAATCAGTCACATTCAAAATTTAATCTTTTATCTAATAATATAATCACAAATTCACAATATATAACGAAATCTTTGATTGTTAATAAAAATAATTAATCTTTTGATGGGATGTTGCTTTGTTTGTAATTGAATTTTTTGCAACTATTGAGAGGCGTTTTAGTATTTACGCAACTTATACTATTTGTCTATCATTCATTAATTTATAATCTTTGTTGGGTACATTTCTTTACACCTAATATTATTTAAATAACACCTATTTATTTCTTTTTCAAATGTCACAAACAAATTATTGGGCATGCCTAAATATTTTGTGATTATCACTATGCTATCCCACAACCTTTCTCCTTTCTATCACAAAACTAGGCTACAAATGCAAGACACTATGGGAACTAATATTTTCCTGTAAAAGCCCGAATTATTTAGTGAGTGAGATAAAATGTAATTCTTTCTAAGGCCCAAGAATTTTATACTTAGCAAATATTCGAAAAAACCCATGATGCAAATTCATGGCAATACTATCTTTTCCAATGGGATTCAACCCCATGATCAAAGCCTATGATTGAAACCCGTGGCAAAGTATTTGTCAAAAAGCCCAGTTCCCACTGGTAATATATCAAAAGCTCAATCTTCATTGGCAATATCAAAAGCCTAGTTCTCATTGGCAATGTCCAAAAACCATTTTTCATTGGCACTATTTTATCAAAGAGCCCAAGATTATTAACGCTTGGCAAAGAAAAAAAATATCATGGTATAATCGTTGCTTATTGCCATGGCAATTGTTTTATAAAAACTCATTGGGAGTTATCTTGAAGATTATGATCTCATGTTATAAACCCATGAAGTGCATGATCATCTTTTGTGTCACAACATCAACACTCATGGTAAATATTCAAACCCACAAGCTCAAACATTTAAATTATGATGCGGTTATTAGAAACTACGAGCATTATTTACAATACGAAATTCACGATAAATGATTTACAAAGGCATTTTGAAGCTTGTCTTATTGTTTCAAAAATTACAACTAATTGCCCAAAGGCCCATTATGAGTATCTATGAAAAAACCCAAAATATTTACTAATAAAAGTCCATGAGGAATGAAAACCCATGGCAAACATGTGTCGTTAATGTCTATTTTGTAAGATGTATACAACTCGGCCCAAAGGAACCAACCCATGTAAGCAAGCCCAATCCAAAAGACCCCAACAAGAGGCGGAGGATTGAGAGTGGATAACTAGCCCTTGTTCATCCCTAACCAAAAAACAACTAGAGACCCCTACAAGAGAACCAAGCCTTTGAGGGTTAATTAGGGGCTGTCCCATCAGTTTTCTGTCACCCTCTACCTGACGTGAATAGTGCTCAAGGTCTGTCATATCATTTGAAGTTTAAAGGATGATGGAACGCCATCATCTTCGTCAAGAATGTACCGCAATTGAAGGGGAGTTGAAACCAAATTATCCAAATCTCAACAAATTGATGCTATAAATGTTAAAAATGTTCAAGATGTGATTCATGTGCCAAGCCCATGAATCCCAAAGGTGAAAAATTGGGAACATGTGATTTGGAGGGCATAAAGGGACCTCCAACGGAACTCCCTGAAGTGAACTTAGAGTTTGACACCTGGCTTGGGGTGTTGAATCCTACTTTTTGGGGGTCCAAATCTCGGTTGCAGCATTAGGATTCATTCTTGATACACGCCTTAATCCCATTGATTAAGCTTAGCCCCAGAATTATTGGCATTTAATGCAAAACACTCTAAAATCCCATCATTACCCAAAGAAGCAAGGTAGCCCCTAAAGTAAATCTCCTACTTCTAACCAAAATCCTAGGAAGATTAACCTTGATTCACTACCTCTAATCAGTCATACGATTTTTGGATTCTTGTTAATTAATGCTTCTCTAAAATTCCATTATAAAAACATAAGCACCTCTGCCCAAAGGGACAGCTACCCCCCCTTTGAGACTTTGGATTCGTTTGCTATTTTTTTTGGTAGTTTAGCTCCCCTTAAACTCACCACTCATTATTTTTAGCCCACACTCGCCTAATCTCGGATATTCTTTTCCCTCATTTACACAATCACACTCATAAATGTCTTCCAACTAGTCACAAACAGCCCAATACTCACAAAAAGCCTTAATCTCAATATTAATCCTATCCCACTCACTCAAAACAGCCCACATTCACCTCATTCATGCCTTATAAAGACACACTCACCAAAATCTTAGTTTAATACTTGCTTTGTACTAAGTTAGGATCTCTCTCTCCCTTCACACCATGCCAATTAATCCTTTTTCTTCTTCCTATGGAACCTTTAATTTTTACTTTTTATTTTTTGTCAAGAATATGATGTATTTATAACGATCGAACTCTTCTCTCACATTGATGTAATGATGGTGAAAGTACAATAAATTCCTCTTGACCGAGACATACAAGGACCCTCGGGAGTTAACACTTTCCTAAATTTATCTAATTATTGATTCTTTGGACTGTGTAATTTCAACTCTTGTTGGACAATTTATCTTCTCGGACTTAAGCATAACTTCACCCATCTTCTTTGGAGAATTTATTTCTCTTGAACTATCAGAACAGGACCACTAATGTACTAACTAAATATTGTAAAGTATTTTCATTGGGTTTTTGTTGCTATTTAGTTAAGTGCAGCCTTTGTTTTCTTGCTTGGATAGGCTTGTCATCACACCGAAAGCCTTTGGGTGCCATCTCAAGAGCCCATAGTCAAGTTTCGGCTTGATTTCCCAACATTTTATTCAGAGGCATCAATTTCCCCCTCAACAATCTTCAAGCAAAATACTTATAGGTTCTAGCTCTTAATTTTATTATTATTTAAATATAAAAAATAAAAATAAAAAAGAATTCAAACTACGAAAATGCTTTTAAAAAGTTTTACAAAAGTTGGTAATATTGATGCAATTTTAGAAAATATAACTAATGGTTTACAATTTGTTACCCCATTTGAATATTACACAGACAAATTTTGATATATCCATGATGACGATGTAGGCTAAGTAACTAATCATAAACCCCATATATCTTTGTCTATGTTAGAATACTCTTAGAGTATAAGTCCAAAGGGCTTAGGCCAATAGTAAGTTACCAATACATCGCATATTGTCTACCTATATATAAGGCAGACTATTTACTTTATTTCTTACTGATTTAATACACAGTCTTTGAGACTTTCATATGGTATCAGAGCCAATATTTGATTTACTAGTTTTTCATCAGTAATTAGTTTATTTTTCCGTTGCCTCTTCTTCACTAGTCGACCACCATAGTTGCTTTGGTGAAAAACGACTCCAAACAAACGATCACCCTATTGTTTCAGTCTAATCTTACTTTAACTCGTATAACCACAAACAGGGGTCTCTAGGTCATGCAACTACAATCTCAATTCCCCTTAATCACATCGATAAGACTCTACATGCACTGCTTTTCAAATCGAATCTCCAAAGAATGCAACCACCAAAAATAACTCTCCAATCAATATATCATTGGAACCATCATGATTTTTATCCTCGGATCTACAAAAAAGAGGAAGTCCGGTGACCATCTGACAGTCCACGCACTGGACGCTACCGACCAAAGCCTCTGCTCTTACGCTTATATGCCGCTTATTCATTACACATGCCACACGCGCCAACATAGAATTGCTAACATCATCAAGCCACGTTAGCCCTAATTCCATGTCACCTACCACATCACACGACACATCAACTAGCCAATTGAAAATGCCACGTTAGGCAAATTCACCATTTGAGTGACACATTGAATTTTGTTTGACTTTGACCAACTGGGTTGACATGTTGATTTTGACCAACATAGGATAACTTTGACTTTGACTAGGGTGTTGACTTTGATCCTAGGTTTGCATTTTTCAATCAAGTGCTTCCTAGTTAATTATTTCTTCCTAATTTCATTTTTGCAACCCATTTTTGTATTTGGGTTTTCCTTATGGCCCAACTGGCACAACAAGATATTTCTCGTCCGATTCAAGTCGTCCTTATTGGCGACAACTGCTTTCACTAGGCACAAGCCATACGCAACTTTCTAGCTCAAAGGTTGCAAGTTATGGCTTTATGTGACTAGGCAACATAAAAGTTCCTAAATGCAAAGAGGGTGAAGGCGATGATGCATATGCTCTTCACTTTGAAGATTGGGATTATTACTTGGCTTTGCAACACCTCCACTCCGACAATTCACATGGAATTTGGGGGATACAATACAACCAACAAAGTTTGGTATATACTTTGTTCCCAATATTCTAGATTTGATGGTGTAAGAGATCATAACCTCATGGTTGCTTATTACCGCATTTCATAGTCGCTTGCATTTTCTTTAGGATCAATTGACTGTTTCATCAAGACTCTATTTGAGGTTAAATTTGTAAGTGCAAATCGTGAAAGAGTATAACTACATCAATTCTTGATGGGTATATGTCATGGGTTTGAATTTGTGTGTAGCTAGCTGCATCTCACTCTATTTCCCTCAGTTAATAAAGAGGTCAATAAATTGGATCGTGAAGAGGTTCTCTTACTATCTCCTCACTCTACCAAAGTCCTTTACCCATGGTACTTGCTACTTCAACCTCTATCACTACTACTAATACAAACTTCGCAATGCCTCTTGGCCCTTCCCAATATAAGAGAAATGATAACAAATGATTCAATAAAAATCATGTCAACTACAAATTCTGTAAGGATAATGGACACACCCTGGAGCAATGTTGCACTCGTGCTTGTATACTTGAGAATATGACAACCTTGGCTACATCCGAGCTACTCCACCACAGGTTGCATTAGTATCCAACCTTGTCAAGTCTACATCTTTGACTACTTCAATCTTCTTTGTAGCAGATGTGCAAGCTCTCATGAACCAGGTTTTATCTAGACCTTCTAGTGAATCTTGCCCTCTATATGATGCCAAGTAATTCTTCCGAGTGGCTCCTTGATTCTGTATATGGTAATCACATAGCCCTAAACCCTGTTCTCATAGCTACACATACCCACTATTCATCATACTATTTACACAGCCAGTGGTTCCCTTGTGATTGTTAGTCAAGTAGGTTCCATTTTCGCTCCCAATTTGTCTGTCTCTAGTGTTTACCAAATTCTCAATCTTGCTCACAATCTCTTATCTGTTGGTCAAATGACTGAACTTGGATTAATTTTGTTATTTTCTTCTAATGCTATTATTGTACAAGATCCTTGGAATGGGGCAGATCATTAGGACCGCCCGTAAGGTTAGACGATTGTTTGAGCTTCATTCACTCTATCTTCCTTCACCTGGCCTTTTAGCATCTACGCTTTTTCCTTCTACCTCATCATCTCTTGAGCTTTGGCATTCATGTTTAGGTCATTCTTCTACTTCACCTGTCCAATTACTAGTGTCTATGGGTATATTAAGCATGACATCCAATAGTATTTTCGATTGTGTTGCATGTAAAGTTGGCAAGCAACTTGCATTTCCTTTTAATAAAAGTGACTCTTATGCCTTAACACCTTTTGATATTGTTCATTCTGATGTATGGGATCCCTCTCTTGTTCCAACAATGGGAAGTTCATGATATTTTGTTGTTTTTGTGGATGACTTTTCTCGTTACACTTGGATTTACTTAATGAAAAATTGTTATAAAATTATTACAATTTATTGTAATTTTTCCAAAATGATTAAGACTTAATTTTCAAAACTTATCAAATTTTTTTGAACAAAAAATGCACAACAATAACGCCAACATGACTTTCTCGATATTTTTCACCATTATGACACCATTCCCATATCTCTTATCCGGACACTTCTCAAGACAATGGTCGTGTTGAAGGTAAACTTCTTCACATTCTAGACACTATTAGGGCACTCACAACTACCACTTCCACTCCTTCAATGTTGTCTACACCATTAATAGGTGTCCTACACCTATCCTATCTTACAACACCAAACACCCTATTTGTTGCATGACACAACTCATAATTAGAGCATTCTTAAAGTTTTTGGTTTATGCATGTTTTGTTCTCCTTCAACCCCATGAACGCATAAAACTTCAACCCCACTCACAATTATGTTGTTTTCTTGGTTATGGAATTGAACAAAAGGGGTATAGGTGTTACAATCCCATTGCCAAACGGCTTAGGATCTCTCGTCATGTGGTCTTTTGGGAACACAAAATGTTTTACACTTTGTCCAATTTCATGGATTCTACTTCTCCAACTTTCAATGTGGATCCTATTCCGGACATATTCCTTGAGATCCGATCTACCAACTCACTTCCTAATGAGCCAATCGTTGCAATTCTTGCTAAGCCCTCACCATTTGCCCTACTTGCAGATCTTGCAACTACTCCTAACCCTAAGCTTCATCAATCTACTTGGGTAAGAAATTTCCCTCTCACCTTTTGTGACTATTATTGTTTATCTATCATTGCATCCCTTCATAAATCTTAGAACTTTCATGAGGCTTCCTCGGACCCATTGTGGCAACAAGCTATGAAAGAAGAATTGGATACACTATATAAGACACAAACTTGGAATATGGTTGATCTTCAAGTTGGCAAATTTGGTATACGTTGAAAGTGGGTATACAAGATCAAGTCTTGCTCGGATGGCAGTATAGATTGCTACAAGGCCCGCCTAGTTGCCAAAGGGGTTTACTCTAGAGTATGGGATTGAGTTTGAGGAAACCTTTGCCCAATTGCTCATCTTTCATCTATCCAATCATTTATTTCCATTTCCGCATGTCTCCAACATTCTCTATCTCAGATAGATGTCAAGATGTCATTTCTCAATGGCAAGTGTAGACATCCCATTTTGCAACTCCTATTTGACCTAACTCACATTGCAGTGCTATGTCATCACCATTACATGTCTCCAAGATAAGACCAAAATTTTGGCCATTTGATCTCCAAATATTTTTCACAAAACAAATCTTAAGGTCATAACAATAAAAAATGACAATTCATGAGCATTAATCAAAACATCGGATTAAAAGAGATCAAATAAACAAGTTTTATTTTCTCAAAAAAGAAAAAAAAAAATTTAACGGTAAGGTGCACTTGCATAAATCAGATTCTTACCATGGATAATTATAATATCTTAATCTTGATTGACCTATTTTTAGTCCAATTTAAATTGGATGATGTGTTGTGATCCTATTAACTAAGGGTAGAGTTTATTGTAAGGTTGCATGCACCAAATCTAGTCCAAGTGAAAACATTTATTGATTCATTACAAAATAAGTAAAAATTGATTAAATAAATAAATAAATAAATAATTAGACATATTTGGAATTAATTTGCTAAACTTGTGGACCATAAAAATCAGAAAAAGAAGTCAAAATTCAGAAGAAATTAGGTTTGAATTGGAAATGGAAACAGACAAAATGAAACAAGAAAGATCTGGAGGATCTAAGGACCAAGTGCCGATTGAGTTGCTCCCCACACAAGTTGACCATGGATCCTACATTTTTTCTTTAAAAAAAAAAAAAAAATCTAATTTTCCTAAGTCTCTTTATTGCTTTGAAACCTAACCCTACCTCCCCTACTCTCAGTATAAATGCTCCCCATCACCTCCAATTCAAAACACTTAGAGAAATTGTTTAAAATCCCATCAAAAAAGAAAACCCACAAATTAACCCATCTACAGTACTCATTAGTCACTTCCTTTAACACATGTTTTTCCTCTTTATTTTATTTTATTATTATTATTATTCATCTCCTACAAATCTTCCTCTCAAACCTTAGTGTCGGCCCTAGGCCTAGGCCATTTAGGTCATGGCCTAAGGCTCCCAAATTAATATGAGGCAGTATTTTTTTTTCCTTTTTTTTTTGATAAGTTTTTTTTTTTCCTAATTAAAAATAGAGTAAGTTATTTGCATTTTTTTTAACACATAAGTCTTATAAATTGATATGTCACCCATTACAATAAATAATTCAATACTCATTTAATTTTTTTATTGAAATGTCACATCAATTTATAAGTTTTTTATAATAAAATTTGTAGTAACTTTAGCATTTTTTCCATATACACAAAAATTATGAATTTATATATATATATATATATATATATATATATATATATACACACACACACACACAACACAATTACCAATTCACCATTAAGTGAATGGAAAATGCTAAAACTAATATAAACTTTATGACAAAAAACTTACAAATTGATGTGACTAGAATAAGATTGGTGCCACTCAAACAATATAATAAACGAATGTTTTGAATAACTTTTTATTTATTTAATTGTGGCATGTCAATTTATAAAACCTACGTAGTAAGTATCATTAACTTACTCTAGGTGAATTAGTCTTATTAATTAATAAGAATTAATTTTTCTCAAAAAAAAAAATAAGAATTAATAATAAATTTTTATAAAAAATTATAATATAAAAAAATAAACTAAATATTGTTTATGTGATATTTAAATATAAAAATGGTCTCTTTTAAATTTTCGGCTTAGGCATCAAATTATCTTGGGCCTGCTGTGTCAATCCTATACATGAAAATCCCTCATTTCTTAATATATATTTCATTTTTCCCAGTTTGTTTGTCTTCTATTCTATTTTAAGATGTCGCAAAATATTGTTTTGTTTTTAAAAGTAAAAGTTATTAATTTACTAATGTTCCTATTATACTCCTACTTTATTTTCAAAACTATTTGAAAAAAAAACTAACAAATATTTAAAAAATCAATTTAATTAGGGCACTTTTTTAGTTGCCTCATTAAGAATAATTCTTTAAAAGAAAAAACTAATAAATTTATTTAAGAGTAGTTTTGTAAACTTATATATTCTTATAAGGTAGACAAGATAATAAATGATGTTGCCTTAAAAATTTTAACTTTTCAAACAGTAGAAATAAATTGGGACGGAGGAAGTAGAGAATAGACAAGATTACGTGTATAAGGCTTAGAGTAGACATGGGTGGGCCAAAATTGGGATTAATCCTATTTGTCAAACAATATAATTAGTAGGCACTATTACAAAATTATATTTTTTACTAACATCTCAAATTTAAAAAATTCAATTTAAGACTTATAAATTAAGTCTCAAAAACTCGATCGTAATGTGACAAATGACGTCCATCTGAAAATCATGTCCTTAAAACTTGATTTATGAGATAACCCAATTTAATTCCCAATAGACTGAGTCTAGAATTATTGAGTTCTGGTCCTACCTATTCCAATAAATATGCTTGACTAAAGCAAACCTCAAAACAGAAAAAGAGAGAAGTTTTGAGCATCTCCATCCCGTGTCTCTGCAAACTCAGAAAAAATAAATGATGTACTTTGAATAGTTTTTTTCCTACCTACTCTTTTAAATTCTGCAAAACAAATCAATAGCATTCACTAATTTTTTTCCCTATCCTCTGTAGCTTTGCTATATGCTAGAATGATACTATTCAGTGTCAGAGATGTTTTCTGTTCGGTGTTCACCCACCTATGACTGAATTGCCCAATTTAATAGGATAGGAAAATAATTATGAGCTGACCCAATTTAATTCCCAATTTTGGCCGAAAATGAAGATACAAAAGAGACCCGGTCCCATAAAATAATTAAAAAAAAAAAAAAAAAAAGACCCTGTAGACATGACCCCTCCATCCAAGCCAACTGGCCATAATAGATTGAGCCTAGAATTATTGAATCCTGCTCCTAACGACTCCAATAAATATGCCTGACTAAAGCAAACCTCAAACGTAGAAAAAGAAAGATATTTTGAGCATATTCAACTCTTCAACTCGTGACTCTGCAAACTCAGAAAAAATAAATGATGTACTTTGAAATTTTTTTTCCTACCTACTCTCTTAAATTTTGCAAGACCGCATTCACTCTAGAATGATACTGTTCAGTGCCAGAGATGCTTCCTGTTCAGTATTCACCCACTGATGACTGAATTGTCCAATTGCTCTGCCTAAGTTTGAGTGGAAATAGATAGGAAAATAATTAATTGAACCTTCTTGGGCAGAGCAATCGACGAGTCCTGACACTTGAAAATCACTGTAAACGTTTTACATATATAAATAATTATTTGAACCGTTCTTGGGCAGAGCAATCGACGACTCCTGACACTTGAAAATCACAGTAAACGTTTTACAGATATAAATAATTAATTGAACCTTCTTGGGCAGAGCAATTGAAGACTCCAGACACGCCGCCCCATCCACCCTGTCTCGCGATTGTAAATTCCTATCAGTTTTTATCTTAGTTCACTAATTATTCTTTTTCCAGACTTTTTTGAGCTTGCATCAATTTACGTTACCCTCAGCACATTGTGGAAATCACTAATCAGGAATTGTTTTCCAATAAACAAACGATACATTCACTAATAAACACGCATATACACGGATTCACAAATATCCTTATCGGTTGTAATATAGCATATCCTTAATAGAACAAAAAAAAAAAAAAAAAACAACAACAACAAAACCAAATACAAAAAACGAAAAGAATTCCACATAAGAGAACAAGTGTGCAGCTGAAGGGGAACACATTTCCAAGATTGAACGGTGCAGTGAGATTATTGGCACTGGATCACGCGGTTGTACGGACTTGCACGTGCATTACAATTTTCCTGGAGGCGATAACGAGTGGGGTCGTTAGGTCTCCCACAAGGAGATAAAGCTGCTTCACCGGGTTTCGTGGTAGCCCTCGGTGCAGGACCTAGATCATAAAGCCTCCGGCGTATGTAAGGGCTCATGTCATCCTCAAGTCAGTGACCGCTTCAAAAATTTTTCTCAAGATATTTCTTAGGTCGTGATTTTCTTATCAAATATTTGTCTATAATTCTAACAATAAATAAATAATAAACTATAAGTTCATTTGAAATATTAATAAAATTATTAATTATTGTTGTTTCATTAATTTGTTTGTCTTTTATAAACTATAATTTGTTATATTGTTGTTTCATTAATTATAAAATTATTAATTGTTGTTTAGCATAACATAACCTAATTTAATTTGTTTGTCTTTTATAATATATTTATTAATTAAATTATTATTTATTAGTTGCTTCCCCTAATTAATTATTGATTAATTAAATTATTGTTTATTAGTTGCACTAGCGCATACCCCACGCGTATTTATTTCCCCCAATTCAAATATCTCACCCCCGGCCCTATGCCTCCATCCACCCCCCACCATGGTTTTAAAAACCGGTATGATAAAAGAACCAAAAAAGAGATTGGTTACCAGTTTTCTGGTCAGACCAAAGTCTGACCGGTGGTCAAATTAGTGACATCATAAATAATTTAATTAATAAATAAATAATTCTAAAAAATAATAAAATTAAATAAATAAGAATATAGCTACTGATATTTACTAAAAAAAGATATAAAATTTTAGAAGTATTTTCATGTTAAATTTAACTCAAATTAAAAGAAAAATAAATTATCAATTTTTTAGAGGAAGAAAAAGAAGTTAACCTAAAGAAACTACCCAAAAAAAAAAAAAAAGGTTATGGTTTTAAAGTTTTATAATCATATATAATTTTCAGTATTTTTAACAAAACCATTATTTAATTTAAAAATATTTATCTATGTTAATATAATTTCACATCTAAATATTTCTTCTAAAAAAATTGTATTTATTACAAAAATATATTATGCTTGTCTTAAATATTGCAATAACCTTACCGGTGTACGAAGTGCAAATAATTCAGATTTTTTGCCTTTGATTGACCCCTCAAACCCACATAAGCCATATCACAAACGTATTTCTCATAAAAAAAAAAAAAAAAAAAAAAAAAAAAAATAGAAGAGAGTAAAGTGGTCTGCCTCACCACCTAAGCATCAACGTGGCCAAAGGATATCCATCCACATTTATACCAAACTTTTTAAAAGGATTGTCCTCTCCTCTCCTTATGTAAAAAGTCAAAACAAATTGCTTAAATCTCTCTCTCACTCTGAAGAAGAAGCAGCGGCAGAGCTGCAGTTTCCTCTCTTTCTCTGTTTCCTCCAAAGCCTAGTTCGGCTCCTCGCCCAAATTAAGATATATTTCTTATTTCATAATCATTTTCTCACATATTCTCTGTTACAAAATATTTTTTTTTTTTTTTCAGATTCTCTATTACCATATTTTTTTTTTTTTTTTTTTTTTTATAGATTTTAGTTCAAAGTTTGTTTGGCATAAAAAAAGTTTGAGGGTGTTCCTCATTTTTTTTAAGGATAGATAAATAAAAAATTTTAAATTATTACATTTAATTTTTTTTTTCTTCAGAGGTCAGGGTGCTCCTGGGAACACCCTGAACCAAACGTAGCGTCGCCACTGCCTCAAGCAGCTGGCATTCGCCATTGCACGGCGGAGTGGAGTTGCTCTCCACAAGGACAGCCGAACTACAACAATATGCACTAAGAATCAGTATCGCTAAGAATGCCATAAGATATACACCTCCCTTCCTATTATTATAAGCTTCCATTTCACTACCAAATGATCTCCCTCCACAATTCGTTCACACACTGTCTACCTAGGGGGATATTTATATAGTTAAATAAAAAGGTATGTGTAGCAAAAGAAAAAAGGACGATAAACTAGAATAGGTCGAAAAGTGAGTCTCCACAAACTGAATCACATGCATTGTACTATACTTGAAAAGTATTTTTCTTGTCTGATGTCGTACTAAAATCCTTTGTTAATATATGGACCCCCCCCCCCCCCAATTAAAGCAAATTTCTTTGGAATTTTCGATGAATTCTAGTATGAGCTGTATGTGCAAATACAGTGTAACTGACTTAATAAATTCTAACAATTTTTTTGACGATCTGCATTGTTTATCGGCCTTTTTTATTTTTTTAACAGTTCGCCAGTTTTGCTGGTGCTATTTTGTCTTTACCTTTAAATATTTATACGTTCATACATAGTCATACTGGCACAATAAATACTTATAATATTTTTACAAGGTCAAAATGGTCAAATATCATCTATTTTTGAAATTTTTAGCAACAGAACACTGTTTCAAAAATTATTGGGGACTTTTTCTAGTACTCGAGCTTGGTGAGCTCGAGTACCATATTTTTTAATCCACCATGGCACGATGACATGAAAAGCTGGAAAGAAAATATTTCGCTTGGTACTCGAGCACCTGAAGCTCGAGTACTGGTTGAACAGTACTCGAGTCCTACATACTCGAGTACCATCTGTTCATTTATTGCACACCCCTTACTGACAAGTGTAGTGCATGTACTATACCAAGTTATGTAGTACTACATCAAGTTACACCTGGTTTTGCATCAGGTTTTGCATTTACCACTTACTGACAGGTGTAGTTCATTTATTGCACACCCACTTGTGTAGCAAAACCTGATATTATACATGCAAAACATTTATTACACAACCATATGTACCAAAACACTACGCAATCACAAGAAACCTGAAAGTTGAAAGTGGAAATTACATATGCACCAAAACACAAATAAAATTGATATGGATTGATATTAAACTTTGAGAAATACGTGGACTTTTCAAAGGTATTCGTGGTGATTAAAAAAAGTTTAATACTTTTTTTTTTTAACTTTTTTTTATTGATGTCTAATAAGTCACTATTATAAATCAAGTTTAAAACACAAATATTATTATTTCTGTGTGTTTTGATAAATATTATAGTTTACTAAAAAAAGAGTTTTTAATCTCTCTATTTTTCTACCATCAACTAAATACACACAAAGAAAACTAAAACATTTTCTATTTTTTCACTTTTTTTTATTTTTCTCATTATTTTCTATTCTACCTTTTTTTTTTTTTTTCATCTTCGCCCTAAATTTAATTTTAAAAAAATCTTATCACAAAATAAATATTTTACATTCGTGGATCCCATATTCTCTCTTGTAATACCTTTTCTTAAAAAAAAAAATGAAGAGGCAAATAAAAATAAAACATAATTGTTTGAAAAAAAGAATTGATTAGATTGAAAGGTTGTTTGTTTGTCTTGTTGTTTGTTTGTTTTTTATACCTGCAACATAATGTCAGTTCGCATGGGCTTCTCTTAAACCTGATGTAGTACTACACAACCTGGTGTAGTACATGCACTACACCTGTCAGGATTTTGGTAAATGCAAAACTTGTCGTGCATGTACTACACCTGTCAGTAATATGAACAGATGGTACTCGAGTATGTAGGACTCGAGTACTGTTCAACCAGTACTCGAGCTTCAGGTGCTCGAGTACCAAGCGGAATATTTTAATTCCAGCTTTCCATGTCATCGTGCCACAGTGGATTAAAAAATATGGTACTCGAGCTTGATGAGCTCGAGTACCAAAAAAAGTGGTAGATCTCCAATAATTTCCGAAATAGTGTTCTGTTGCTAAAAATTTCAAAAATAGATGGTATTTGGCCATTTTGGCCATTTTTACAATGTGCAAACAGTAATTTGTTATCGTGCATTTGGTTTGTTCGTTAGCTTTTTTTTTTTTTTTTTTTTTAAATTTATTCGGACCACGCCGGTTTTGTTTGTGCTCTTTTGTCTTTTGCTTTAAATATTTATATGTGCATATACGATTACATTGACATAACAAATTTTTATAATATTTTTACAATTATTGAGGTGTCAATTTTTTAAAGGTCAAAATAAAATAATAAAATAAGAGATCGAGACCAATCATAACTGAAAATAAATGTATTATGAAAATATTATAACATTTTTTTCTTGTCACAATATTTTTACAATCACTGAGATCTCATTTCCTTGTAGATCAAAATAAAATAAAATAAAATAAAAAGAAATGTTATGTCTACAACATTTTCACAATAAATTTTATGTGGCAAAATATTTTTGATGGATAAAAAAATGATATTAGTAGTGGGCTCAGTATAAAACTAATAACAATTTCTCATTTAGAATTTGTTCTAAAAATGTTATGGATGTAACATTTCTCTCAAATAAAATAAAAAATATATATTCAGATCCTAAAAATAAAAGTATTGTGAAAATGTTGTGATATTTTGTTGTATTCTTAGACTTCCCTTTTAGTATATATAGTCAAATTGGATGAGTCAAAATTCACAGTTTTACACAATTATGACATTCGCCATTGCACGGCGGAGTGGAGTTGCTCTCCACAAGGACAGCCGAACTACAACAATATGCACTAAGAATCAGTATCGCTAAGAATGCCATAAGATATACACCTCCCTTCCTATTATTATAAGCTTCCATTTCACTACCCAAATGATCTCCCTCCACAATTCGTTCACACACTGTCCACCTAGGGGGATATATATATATATATATATATATATATATATATATATCATTTTATATAGTTAAATAAAAAGGTATGTGTAGCAAAAGAAAAAAGGACGATAAACTAGAATAGGTCGAAAAGTGAGTCTCCACAAACTGAATCACATGCATTGTACTACACTTGAAAAGTATTTTTCTTGTCTGATGTCGTACTAAAATCCTTTGTTAATATGTGGACCCCCCAAATTAAAGCAAATTTCTTTGGAATTTTCGATGAATTCTAGTATGAGCTGTATGTGCAAATATAAATTCTCACAATTTTTTTTTGACGATCTGCATTGTTCATTGGCCTTCCTTCTTTTTTTTTTTTTTTTTTTTTTTTTTTTTTTTAACAGTTCGCCAGTTTTGCTGGTGCTATTTTGTCTTTTCCTTTAAATATAAACAGTAATTTGTTATCGTGCATTTGGTTTGTTCAGCCCATACTGTTCATTAACCCTTTTTTTTTTTTCCTTCAGAGTACGTCGGTTTTGTTTGTGCTATTTTATCTTTTGTTTTAAATATTTATACGTGCATGTACAGTTATATTTATATAACAAATTTTTATAATATTCTTATAGTTATTGAGGTGTCAATTTTTTAAAGGTCAAAATAAAATAATAAAATAAGAAACTGAGACTAATCATAATTGAAAATAAATGTATTATAAAAATATTATAACATTTTTTTTCTTATCACAATATTTTCACAATCATTGAGATCTCGTTTCCTTATAGATCAAAATAAAATAAAATAAAAAGAAATGTTACGTCTACAATATTTTCACAACAAATTTTATGTGGCAAAATATTTTTGATGGATAAAAAAGTAATATCAGTAGTGGGCTCAGTTTAAAACTAATAACAATTTCTTATTTAGAATTTGTTCTAAAAATGTTATGGATGTAACATTTCTCTCAAATAAAATAAAAAATATATATTCAGATCCTAAAAATAAAAGTATTGTGAAAATGTTGTGATATTTTGTTGTATTCCTAGACTTCCCTTTTAGTATATATAGTCAAACTGGATGAGCCAAAATTCACAATTTTACGCACAATTTTTTTGTGTTGTCTTTTTGTTTTGTTTTGTTTTTTTTTTAATGCATAATTTTAAAACCAGTAATAATTTTTTTTACCAAAGATTTGTTGTGAAAATTAATGTTGTGGACGTAAAAAAAACAAAGCCCAAAACCGATGTAACAAAGGATACAACTAGGGCTATCCACAGGTCAGGTAGGGTTGGGTTGTTCCCGACCTAGACTCGACCCAAAATTTTTGGATGGATAAAAACAAAGCCCAAAACTAACCTAAAATTCTCGTTGGATTGACCAGTTCAAGTCTTTTCGGGTTATACTTGTCAGTTTTAGGTTTTGTCGTCGAGGCTAAGATTTGGTTGGATTTATTGAGATTTAGCTAATATCCGGTCGGATCCATCGAAATTTGGCCGATATTGGCTGGATCTGTCAAGATCTTGCCAAATATGGACTAGATCTCAACGAAATCTCACCAAATCTGGTTTGAATCTTGACGGATTGAGGATAAGAGAGAGATATCATTGGTCGATTCAGTTTCTATCAAGTTTTGAAACCCAAAGCCGCCACTCGACCCGTGCCCCTTGGGTTCTGACGTTGGAGACTCGCCGCCGATCATGAGTTGCTTTGAATGGGTTGGCCTTGGTTCGGGTGATGCCGAGTCGGTCGATTTTGATGGGTTATCGGTTCACTTGGATAGCCCTAGATACAACTCAGTCAAAACCGACCTAAGAACACTCTCTTAAGATGCAAAAAGCCTAACCCTTGGGCGATGACCACTCGAAGACTCAAGAAAAGCTCCAAGACAAGGAAAAAAAAAAAAGAAGGAATCAAAAGGGAAAAGATGCATGATCTTAGAATAATCTACCATCAATGCATATACAAAAAAAAAAAAAAAAAAAGGTGTGGGAAGGAGGAGAGTCGTACTTGAGAAGGGATGCTAAGAAGCTTGGGCTTGGAGGAAGAAACATTATAGAGGAAGTAAAAGAGAAGAAGGAAAGAAGAAATAGGCAACAAAGGAGCTTAAAAGATGTCCCAAAAATTGGAACGTTGGAAAACCAAAGGGCACGTTGAGAGGCATAGCCATGTCCAACCTTTGAATGTTTTGACACGTGGCCACGACCTAGCCAACGATGTCATGTCTCATTAAATGTGAGTAGAACATAATTTTAGGAGTCTTAGCTAACACAAAATGACCTTTGTGGGCATAAGCACCCGCAATGTGGTGTCATCCTCACGATTGGGAAGTATGCCTTGGCCTATGGTGGACCATGGCCGAGGGTGTAAATGGAGTCGCTATCTAATATAGGTATAAGAACCATAAATATGGCACCATTCGTGGAAGGACTGATCTTTTACCAAAATATGTGTCCGAAGTTTAGGTATGGGGATAGGAAGGTGTTAAGCACCCAATCCTACTTGACCCGTGGGTCGACCTCCACTTATTGTGTTCCAAATATTAATCTCATTAAAGAAAATTTTAATATGTTATTTTAACCCACACATACACTAGCATGCATCTAAGACATACAACATGGCATAAGCATCCCCAAACCTATCATTCATCTATCAATGCATACAAACACAAATCTCCAAGGTAGAAACATCACATGGCAAAATCAAACAAGAATATTATGACATCCAAACATCAAAGGAATAGCATTCAATCCAAGAATATTCATGTTACTTAATCAAAACAAACTTATATTCAAACCAATGCATGTTCATATGAATGCATGGCTTACCTTATTGCATCATTGCACTTATGCATCAATGCATGTTCATGATATTCAAACAATCTTTAACATACAAACAAAGAGATAAAACAAAACAAAACAAAACAAAGATGAAACGAAGAGACAAAGACTCAAGGACAGACAAAACAGGTTAAACAATGGTTAAAACATGTGAATAAAACAAAGGAAACAACATACGGAAAACGAATTAGGGTTTCCAAGCTTGAGTATATGTGCACATACATAGGGAATGCCTGCGCACCCACAATCGTATGTGTATGCATAATTCTAGTATGTGTACGCATGCAAGAATCATGCGCACGCATACACATCCAAAACCCTAACTCGAAAACTTAGAAAAGAAAAACTCAGAAAATAGAAAATCTAACAACCTAACATGTTTAGAAAACAAACATAAAGTAAACCTAAACTAAACAAGCATATTAAAACAAATAAAACATATATAAGAACACAAAATCAAAAAAAAAAAAAAAAAAGTGAAGAGCCAAAGTTAGAAACTTTACATTAATACTAGAACTATGTAGAACTTGATTTCGATCATGACCAAAAAAGGTCCCAATCAAATAAAACTTGACTTGAGGATGTTTTGTGAAAAACTCCCTCTTTGATTCACAATTTCTTAGTGAATCTCATGTGTTTTACCACCAGAATTTGTCCTTCTTGAAAATGTATCATTTATGACTTTATATAGTTGAAAAATATGGGTTTGATGTGGCTCCTAAACGATATGGAATTCGTTCCAAACCTAGTTTAAATGAAAAAAACTTGCCTTACATAGTTTTTGGAACCATAGTTTGTGCACGAATGCACGTGTATGCGTACGCATGCATGAAACATGCACATGTAGAGCTTGAGCATGCGTGTATGTGTATGCATGCCCTAGAGTTTTCTTGGTCTTTATTTTCCAAAAATAGTTTATTTGGTAAAAAAAAAGTTATATTTTTAGCACCGCACTTTAGGTCATTTTTAGCATCGTACTTTGTGGTGTGGTTTAGCCAAAACTATAAATGCACTGCACCTTATTTTTGCGGTCACATGTGTGGTGTGATGTAGTGTAGTTGATAGTTTAGCCAAAACCATAACCGTACCACACCTTATTTTAATTTGTAGTTACATATGTGGTGCGGCTTATAAGATCCGGTTTGAATGGTTTGAAATTAATATATTTTTCAAATATTTGGCTTTTCCTACCCAGCCCAAAACTAATTTTCCCTTTATTTTGGGCCAAGTTTTAAACTATTGAGCTAGTTTTTCTTTATTTTGGACTGGCTTTCCTAATCAACACTAGCTAGGGTTATCATTTTTTTTTTTGAAAACTAAGGTTATTAAACTATTAATAATATATTTGATATTAAAAATAAATAAATATATTAATATATAAAGAAGGTGCGGTGCGATTATTCCATTTTGTGCAATAGTGGCGCCACATGGTGTTTAGGGGGTTCAAATGAACCCCTTGACTTGTATTTTTTTTTTTTTTTTTTTTACATATAATATTTTAAAATATTTTTGTTTTGAACACCTTAAAATAAAATTTTGAAACCCCTGAAATTAGTTCAAAGAATAAATCAATTTAGTGCTAAAATTTATCTTAGTCTTCTTAAACAAAAAGAAAAAACTCAACATCAAACCAATTTGATCTAAAATTTGAGGAAAAAAAATAGCATGTCCAACAACAAAAATTAGTAATTTTTTGATCTTAAATCTAAAAAAAAAAGACAATTAAATGATCTATAAAGTGTAAAAATTAAAGGAAAATTAAGTGTGAGGCAATGGAAGTTGGGCATGAGATAGTGGAGAATGACGACATTTTTTTTTTTAACTAATTATATTGTTGCGTTGAATTCTTGATAGAGTAATGTAAAAAAAAAAAACAGCAAAATTCTTCTTAATAAATTATAAAGACCTGTAAGTTGTCACAATTGAGTTGAATTGTTAAATAAAATAATTGAAAAGAGTAAAAACAAAAACTAATAAATAATGAATTAGAGTATTCTAAGTAATAATAATTAAAATTCACTTAACAACAATAATTAATAACTTTATTATAGCAATAGAGAATAGATAATTTATAAGATTTAATCTTAGTAATAATAATTAATATCTTCATTGTACTAAGAAAACATATGCACAATGAACTTATAGTTTATCTTTAATTCTCTTGCTAATACTATGAATTAATTTTTGATAAAGAAGTCACATATTCGCAAGATTTATCTCCTTACTAAGATTTATTATCTAAAAGAACTTGTGTTGACTTAAAAAAAAAAAAAAAAATCTTTCCTTTGGATCATAGGATACGAAAGATCTCATCATTATTATCAGAACCGATATATAAGTTGGAGTTGGAGGTAGATGCTTGGAAAGGGAATCTCCTAACCCATCCTCATCTCTTATTCAATTTTAAACTCTAAAAGCCATCCCTATCAAGTGAGGACAATGACCATTCATAAAAGCGATAATCACATATAAAGTGTATGCATAAGAAATGCGCACGGGATGGGTTTGGGAACCAAAGAAATGAATGTCTATGATGAAAGCCTAAAAGTTTTCTTGGTGTTATTTGAGTGAAAAGATCTATGCATATAGAATGCAATGTACACGAAAAAAAAAGGGTTAAATTTACAAACATTCCCAAATTAGCAATCCACATAATTTAAATTAGAAATTGTGATGGACTTATGTATGAATTGGCATCCTAATTTAAAAAATATTATGAAATTATTGTAACCTTTTGTTATATCTATAGTGTTACTCATATTGTAACAAGTATCAACAACAAAAAGAAACATTTCAATAGATGAATACCATCTTAAAATATGTGATAAAAGTTAAGGATTATGTGTGCATTTGAGAATAGTTTATTTTATTTTTGCCTTTTAAAAAAAAAAATACTAAATGTGTGCCAAAATACGCTTGTATTTGAAAAAGAGTGAAGAAAAAGTAAGGATTTAAAAGTTTGTGCACAAAAGCTAAAAAATAAACAAAATACTCGACCCAAATAGGCATTAAATGTATATTTAAACCTAAAAATTTATTATCTTACAAATTGATTCATCATTTTTAAACACGTAATGTAAAGAGTTCTACTATTATAATAAAAAATCTCAGAATATTTTTTCAACAAGTTGAGATGTCAATTTACCATACATTAAAATAAAATAAAATTATATCCAAACCAACAGTTCAAAATAAGATTATTGTAATGATATTATGAAATTTTGTTGTGTTTATGAAATTTCTCTAATAAAAAAATAATAACTAACTATTTACTTATTATATTATTCATTTAACACTATCATTTATTGATATTTTGAGTTAGGATCGGATGAATTAAGTATTACACAATCTCCATACTCTTTCACATTTGTATAATATGATGGATTATGTTTATTATATACACTCTAATATACACAAGTTTACGAGTATGTGTAATTAAAAAAAAAAAAAGATGAAGTTTACGAGTATGTGTAAACTTGTGTGTAATAAATCGGGTGCAGTAGTATTTACCCTAACATGATTATCTAACATTCATGTTGAAAAAAGAAAAAGAAAAAGAAGAAGGTGTCATGTGAAACATTTCACATCAAGAAACGGGAAACAAATAGTTGATAGATCAATGAATCCATGACCTCACACTCACACCACATGTCAAGATGGAATACAATTAGGCTACGGCCCATCGGAAAAGTGTTTAGAGCTAGACTTCTTGGAACTAGAGAAGTGTACAACATATGCCTAGTCCATGGTTCTTTTTCCCCTTGTTTCTCATCGTTTAATTTGGTCTCATGATGGTCTTTTTGCATTCAATGTCCCATCTATGAAGTATGGCCTACTATTGCGGTCACGGTTTATCTCTTTCTAGTAGAAAATCTCTTAAAAAGATAAATAAATAGATAATTATATCTCATACGGTCTAAACAAAAAGTCATGAACCGAACAATTACTTTGATATTTTCCTTAACTCTTGGAGCATTTACAATGGAGGTTGTAAACAAAATACTTATTTTAAAAAACAGATAATTATTTCTCATACCATCTAGATAAAAAGTCATGCATAGATCAATTACTTTTATATTTTCTTTTACTCTTGGAGCATTTACAATCAAGGTTGTAAATATATATAAATATATATATTACAATTAAAAGACAATTTTATCTATTTTACAATTTACCTAACATCCAATTCTTTTTTTTTTTTTTTTTGATAAGACTGATTCTTATCTTCCATGTCATATTAAATATTATTCATTTTTTTATTAATTTCGCACACGCTCTCTCTCTTTCTCACCACCTCTCTCACTTCATAGCAGTGTCTCTCTCTTCACCCACATATCCCAAAAATAAAAAAATAAAAATCAATCATCACCACCATAACCACAACCAGCAGTAGCACCCCATTATGACATACCCATACCAAAACTTAGATATAAATAGAAAACAAAAAACAAAAAACCACAACTCACTATAATACCACCACCACAACTCATTATAGCTGAGTTTTATACTTAAATCATATTATTTTGATTCACATTCTCTCTTTTCTCTCACCCAGGTTAACTCTCTCTGACTCTCTTTCACTTAGATGCAACACCCTTTCTTAGACTTCTCTCTTTTCTTTCCAATCCTAGTGGTTTTGGGTTTGGGTTTAGTGGTGAGTGGTTGAGAAAGAGACAGAGATAGGGAGAGAGATTAGAGAGAGAAGAGAGAAGGGAGAAGAGAGAAAGATAGTTTTATATTATTTTATTGTGTAATTAATACTATTTTAATGTGTTGTATGGAAAAATAAAAACTAGATGTTAGGTGTATTATAAAGCTAAATGGTATAATAGATAGAGTAAGTTTTCAAATGGTAAATAAGAATTGTTATAAAAACCCGGATCCTAATGCTCTAAGTAATAACTTACGGTAACAAAGTGGCAAGTTTTTTTAGTGATACACACCCGTATAAAGTGGGTTTTAGGTGTGTTTGTTGTAAAAATAGAATTTTGGGAACACCCTCAAAGCTAAGAGCACTAGCATTGGAGGGGTGTAAAAAACCCCCAGTTGCTATTTTAGTAACCAATAAGACCAAATTGCCCCACATCCGGGGTGGGTTTTTATTTTTTATTTTTACAAGTTGTTCACAAGGATGTAAAACAAAAATATTACCAATTGTTCACAAGGATGTAAAACAAAAATATTATTTTAATGAAAAAAGAGAAACAAAAAGGTAGATAGATGGAAGAGAAGAGAGAGAAACCAAATTTTTATATTATTTTTGGATATAGTTTATGTTATTTTAATGAGTTGTGTGTAAAAATAGAAATTGAAATATTGGGTGAGTTGTAAAATAAGATAGTAAACTAAATAAAGTAAGTTTTAAAAATATAAAATAGACATTTTTTTTGCATCCTCAAATACTAGAGCTCTAATGCTCTAAAAGATGAAAAGAAATGAAGGTTCATACCACCTTTGTCATAGGAACCATAAAATATTGAACCTAGAAGAAATTATTGTAGATATTTTAACCATTTATTTAATTGTTGTTTTAATAATTAATTTATTTTAAATATAAGTAAATAAATGTAGACTTTTTTTTTCTTTTTTCACTAAAGTAAACCATTATGGATTATCTTTATTATTTAGTTCTCTGTGTAAAATTAATTATTTGTTGAAAATGTCATTTGGTGTTACATATCCTCCAACTAGACATCATCCTCCTGTTAGATGATAGTTTAAAATAAACAAATTTTCTTTATTCACCTAATAATTATGGAAATAAAAAATCATAAAACATAACTTATCTCTCTTTTAAAATTAAAAAAATATTATTTTTTAGTAAATATAATTGTATGAATAAGATATTTTCTAAAATAAATCTTAAGTTTTATTCTAATTTTACAACTCACAACCAAACTTATGAATAAGTTTAGTTGTTCCATTACAACACTTTTTATTACTTTTTATTCATAGTAATAAATATTACAAATCCTATTGTCATCTCCATAACATAACTACTTCCGACTTTTAGAAAGACAAAACAATAATTATAAAGTTGAAGAACTACTATTTTTAGTAGCTGAAGAGTTATCTTGTCTTGTGATACTAATACCAATAGAATCAAGACCAGGGTAACTTAATCCAGTACTAATTGTACTTAACTCAGTTCCACTACTTGACTCCAACACCTGTCCATGGTAAACATTGTTGTACCAAGGAGCTCCATTGCTAGTAGCAACATCAAATGACACCACTTTTGAATTGGTATCCTTGGTTGCTTCTGCATACTCTTGGAGCTCTAATGCAAACTCCAACTTTTCCATCACATCATTCATTGTGGGCCGTTTGTTTCCATGATCACTTACACAACTCTCTGCAAGTTCCACATATACCTTGAAACACTCTGGTGCTATCTTGTTCATTAGATATGGATCAATGATTTCACAAATGGTCCCTCTCTCAATACATTTTCGAGCCCAACTTGCCAAATTTTGTTCCTCTTGTTGGAGTCTTTGGTTCAATGCTTTCCGAACGCACAACCCTTCAAACATCACTACACCAAATGAGTACACATCTGATTTCTCGGTTAATTGTTGGTGCCTTGCATAATCTGGATCCAAATACCCCCATGTCCCCTTTACTAGGGTACTAACGGCAGTGTTATCCAAACCCATTTTGGACAATCCAAAATCAAACCTTGGATACCCATTTCTCATCCAATAGAATATTTGTTGTCTTCACATCACAAAGTGGATAATAGGATGCTTTGTACATGTGTGTAGGTAGTGCAAACCACGTCTTTGCTCCTATGCATATCCTGGAGCCTTTGTTTCGGTGAGGGGATCATTAGGGGTGTCATAAAGGTGGTGGCAGAGGGTACCATTTGTCATGTACTCGTAAACAAGTATCATCTCACCCTCATCATTGCAGTATCCAATGAGAGATACAAGGTGCACATGACGAAGTTTAGAAAGCATCTCGATTTCTGTCATAAACTCACGAGCGCCTTGTTGAGACTCTTGTTTCATGCGCTTGATTGCCACCACTATATTACCTAAAGGACGAAATATATTGTATTATTGTGTTTCTAAAACCCAATTAATGTAGCAATGAAAATGATTTGTGGATTTTAACAACCTATTACATTAATTTGTAACTTTCAACAATCTATAATAACACATTAATTTGTAAGTTTTATATAATGAAATTTGTACCACCTCTAGCACCACTCTTGTATTATTGTGCATAAACAAAGAGTATGACTTATGTCTAGTTTCTTTGCTCTTTGGAAACTATAGGATGTGAAGACGTCCTAAAATAGGACACGGTGATTACATTATACATTTTATTTAAATGGGCATTAATACTCACTTCCATGTTTTAAAAGAGGCCATTTTCTTTTATCTTCTAAAATGTGTATATCAGCACATTGATTGTGGATATTGTGTAAAAATAGTGGATGTAAAATGAGTGTAAGAGAATATTTTTCCTTCATATATGGCCATGTCCAATACGTATAGGAACTCAACACAAGTTGGACTTGATCAAATTATTAAACAACTCTACAAAATATAGTATCACTAATCTTAATTATATGCAGTTAGATTGCAATTAGGACTAATTCAGGAAAAAACTAAAAATTAAAAGATAATCAAGGTATTATTCATTACCTTGCTCAATCAGACCCTTGTAAACATTGCCAAAGCCACCTGCACCGACAATTAGATCTTCATTGAAGTTGTTGGTTGCTGTTTTGATTTCATCTAGTCTGAAGTAGCGGCATAGTTCTCCAGGCAGTGATGAAGCTGTTCTCCTTGAGAACTCTCTTTTGTAAGAATCTGGCCTAAACCAACACCACCACTTTGCTAGTGGATGGTAAGAACCATAACGCCCAGTCTTCTTCAATTTACAGAGAACCAAGAAACACACTAGAGTGGCCACGACTAAAAGCCAACACCACTTCCAATAGCAATGAACATTGTTTTCTTTGTCTTAGACTTGTTGGCTGCCAGAGAAGGTTGTTGATCCATCGGTGGAGGGACCATATTTAGTCCAGCAAGATTGTCAGATAGGTCGCTCAATTTGAACACTTCTACTCCGTTTAAAATGGTATCGCGTAAAGCCGCATCTGTTCTAGGGTGTAGATCAATGGCCAGAGTATGACTGTCCTCACCCTTGTTTTGGATCATTACTACGTAGTCCTTGTAGTATGACGTATCATTATCGTCAGCCCACAATATTACATCTGTCGTTTCTTGTGCTAGCTGATAGTCTATATAGATGGTGAATTCCCTTGTGCCAGAGACGTGTATCCAAGGTTCTATTTCACAGATAACTGAATCCCGTCTCAACAGGTAATCCCCTTGTCAAATTAGACATGAGTTCCTAGTCCCATCCGGACCCATTGTATCTGCAGACTGATAGACAGCATCAGGTGCAATGTATTTTGGTATTTTTGAGCATTTGAGTTTCAAAGATGGATCACGAGGGTTTACACCGTTGCTCAACAAATAATCAGCTCTGTCCTCAGACCATTGTCTAAACATTCCAGTGTCTTCCATTGGGGGTATGGAGCTCCCGCCAATGTTTAATCGATAAACCATCTCGAGTGCCATGCTGTAGTTTATGTAGAACAGAGGAGCCTGGCCAAGATAAACAGGAACTTTACCTTCTATAATAGAACTACTTGAGGTATAGTACAGGTCCATAGGCATGGAGACAACCTCAATACCATTAATGAAAGCATAGTAACTAATAGAACCACTTGTAAAAGGAATGAAGGTTAAGTTCAATTTTTTATTTTTTTCAACATTGATGCAGAACTCTTTAACAAAATACTTTTCGTCTGAAGAATCAGTATAAATGGAAGCACTGAAGTTTCTAAGTAAGGTAAGCGAACCCGTTTTGACAGTAAAAAAGTCTTGAGACTTGGTAAAACCTGAGTATGCAGCTGAATAAAAGTACAACCGAACGAATTTTGGGCCAGGTGTGATCGGAAACACATATGTGAATTGGGAATAAGACAACCGAGCTGTACTGTAGGGGATATACTCAACGGATGCTTGGCGTTGGGCTTCAGAGGAATTAGATTCGTTGTTTTGTTCTATGGGACCGTACTTGGAACCTATGTCTCCGATCCAGTCACGCTCATCGGTAGCCTTTGAGTTGCCAAAAGAGCCACAGTCGAGGGTAATATTATCAACAGCTATGTAAGGGGGTGTAGAAGTAGCAACTGTAATATGGTGAAAGATGAAAAAGAAGAAGAAGATAGGTGTCAACATTGAGTGGTTCTGCATGGGAGCAAGAGGTTACTGAGTAGCAAATTGAAAGAAAATTAAAGAGGAGGAAACGCTCCTTTTCTGTATCGCTTGATGATGCTATCAACCACAATAGCTTTTAGGGCTGTACAGAGGTTAAAAATGCTGGAGGAATAAGCGTGTTGACTCAAGTTCCTAATGGGGGAGACCCGTGCTTGCTTTTGGTTTTGGACTCGGTCATACTTACTTTTAGGGACGTGTGATTCACGACAAACATTACGACAACATTATGGTCAGAGGCTGAGCTAGGAGGGCCTAGCTATTTTTAATTTTCCCTAGTAGCTGAAAATACCTATAACTTAGATCAAAATATGCTAATTAGCCCCCTTCGAAATTTCAAATTTTGCCTCTTAAAATGTAAAATTTAGATCATAAAATTAATTTGGCTGCTCAAAATTTTAAGCAGTCCAGAAAACAAAAAGAACTAAATTAATACAAGAAAAATATTAAATGGTTACAAATAAATATTATCCATCCAATGGCCCATTCACTCTGCAGTCCAAATACTAACAAAACCTAAATTTCCCTTTAATATATCTCAAATCACCAGAGAAAAAAAAAAAAAAACCAAAATAAATAGGTCTAATTTCTAACAAAACCTAAATTTCCCTTTAATATAGCAGCTACATTTCATATTTATACAATTTGTTTTTTTCTTTTTAACTAGGTTATGGACTGTTTTTGTGTAAGAGTTTGAGTAATGTTGTTTGAGTGTTTTTAATATATGTGTGAATAAAAAAGTGTGTGTAATGTTATTTAAAATGTGAAAATGTGTGTTAGAACTTACTTGCCAAACAAGCTCATATAACTATAATTAGTTTATAAAATTTAATAATTAGAATTCAAAATGTAAGTAATTTATGGAGAAACCTTCCATAATTGATGAATATTTTGAGTGAAAAGCTATTGTTCAAACATTAATGTTAAGAGAAAACGTTTTGTTCGGAGCTGGCAAAAAAGGGGTTATTTATGCCACCGGTCGGGAGTCGCCACGTCACATATTCAATGAGACCTCAATACACTCTATCATACAGGATTGTAGCTCAAATAAAACAAAAATCATCAAATACGTTATGTTCAAAAGCCCTTACTAGGAGAAACAGCACCTGCACCAACGCCTCCTTTTCTCTGACCAATGGAGCCCCTCCCTACCGCCGGAGCCGCCGCAGCATCGTTTTAAGCCGATGCCCACACACCCAAACATCGAGTGGACAACCAAGTGACGATCTTGTTCGATGGTTGGACAACCAGTTCCTGGATCATCAACATTTTTCTAGATAGTCCTTAGTCTAAATGGATATGTGGACATCAACAATTATGTCCGGTTTATGATGTTACCTTGTCTCTGTTCTTGAATGATTTTTTTTTTTTTTTAATCTATATATATATAAAACCAAAACTTCTGAAACTCCCACAATTTTCCACGTCAGCATTTATTTTATTTTATTTTATTATTTAAATTTGATTTAAAAATAAATCTAATTTTTCCCTACCAAATACACGTTAAAACCAAAAAAGGAACAAATCTTTCTTCTCTTCTCACACACTAACTTATTGTGCCACATAAGTTTTGGAGCCTCCACAATTTTCCACATCATTATTATTTATTATTATTTGATTTATTATTTGTTTTTTTTTTTTTTTTTGGATATAGATTTATTATTTGGTTTTTAACTCTATAAATCTACCTTCAAACCCTAAACCTAACGCAACCCTATTGTTGTCCCACTCTCATCCGTTTCTCCCTTCATCCCAGCCAAACACTACAAATTTGATTCTCACTATCAGATTTATGAATTAGCACCAATATTGTCTCCATAAGGCTGCTTTTTTGCTTTTACGTCCATCTTTTCTTTTATCAAATTCAAAATGTTAAACCCTATAACTTCTTCTAAACAGTAAACTCCACACACAGTTGAGGCCGCACAATAAATGAGTCTTTGAATCTTTGGTCTATTGTAAGTCTAGGTGAGTCTTTCAGTAAGGTTTTTTTTTTCCCCTTTTTTTTTTGGGTTTATTTAGAGAAGTTTTATGGTGAGGTTGACATCCTTTTGGGTGAAATTTTGCTCGAGTAATTTTGGTGACTCTATTTTTTTCCCCCCTCTAAATGTACCATGCTATTGTAATTGCATCTTTTATAAGAAAAAAAAAAAAAAAAAAAAAAAAAAGAGACTATATTGTAACTTTTGTTGTGTTTAAATTTCTATCTCCAATTTCATAATTTAGATTTTTATTTTGCTAATGATGGCTTGACTTGTGAACATCATTAGTTTTTTCTTTATCGGATGCTACTATTGAAATATATGCATACAGGTAATTTTCTTAATATCTTATCTTTCTTTCTTTTTTTTTGTGCTTTTCTTTAGTTTTAGCCTTTGTTTAGCTCCTGTGAAATTTGTGGTACAAAGTATTTAGCATCATAGGTAATACTTAGCCTCTTATTCAAATTTGAGAGAGTCTTCAATGTCAGCTTTGATTATTTTAATTGGTTATCAAGCATGGGTTAGTTGAGAAATCCGGTCCTCATATGCAATTGACAGATGATTAATAAGAGAGACAATAACTTATTATAAATAGAGGTTGAGGAGTTTAACAAGGTTTTGGGCGTGTGGAAAGAATGGCTTAATGAGTAGCAACATGAGAGAAGTCGATGGAGGGGAGGAGACTGGAGAGTTTTTGGACTTTTTTTTTTTTTTTTTTTTTGGTGAGAATTTTGTAGTGTATTATTTTGGGTATTAGGTATTTTATTATCCAAGTAGGAAATAGAAAACCTAGGTATAAATAGTTGATTTGTTATTTGTTGTTTCATATATCTAAATTGTTTCTATAGTTTGTAAGTGTATGGAAGGAATTAGGGTTATATGGAGTGTGGTTTTTGGTGGATAAGGCTAGAAAAATATATAGAGGTAAGGTTTAGAATATATAGCAATGTATAGATCCTATGAAGTGCTATGCATTTTTTTGCAAGGAAATATATGAACTTAACTGAAATTTTACATGATGAATAATGTTATTTTTTTAATTTTATTTATGGATTGTGGCAAGATGGTTGAGATTTCTATGCAAGATATAGATGGAGTAAATACAAAAAAGAAGAAGAAGAAAAGCTAGAGGTAATAAATGCCTGAAATTATTTAACATTTGTTAATTATCTCGTGCATCGCATGGATTAGCGACTAGTTATTGTTATTATTATTATTACCGATTCTCGCTAGCTTTATTATATCGCCATAAAATCTCTTTGTTTAACAAAAAAAATAAATAAATGACACATAGCATATTTACTTGATTGCTTCAATTAAATTTCACCAAGAGACTTCTAATATTAATGAGAAACTTCTAATGATATAAAAGAAGATTTACAAAGAGACAATATAACTAATCGCACTATTGAAAGAATTGAATCCACCGGCATTGTTGCTGCTAACAAAGCTTTCTAATGAGTTATGATGTATTTTTTTTTTCTTGTTCAAAGAAACTTAAAAATAAAAATCAGGTAGCACAACAATCGATTCCTTGATTGGTCGGGTTGGCTCCAGGAGGTTGATAGCAGCCCCTATTTGAAATTCATTGAGAACTTTTCTCAAGCACTTGGCGTACATTCCTTTTAAACCCAAAACAGAGCCACCCATTGAAAGAGCAAGCCACCACCATTACAAACAACCAAAGAATCATACAAAATCACAAAAATGCAACAAGACTATCCCATATTTTGGTTCTCAACGCAACAAGACTATCAACACTGTTCTGCCATGCATCACAAACTACCCGTTGAATTCCAACCGCCTAATAAGCTATCTATCCACTCGTGCCACCAAGAAGACTACCAAAATCTGAGAACCAGATTCGGGTCAAGTAGTGCTCCGTATCTGCACCATTGCCCACTTAAAAATGGTCGGAGAAGTCCATGCCCAAAACCCAACTCCGGATACTTGAAGACCACGAGGATTGTGAAATTTTAATGAGGTTATGAGTTTCTATAAAATCTGGGTTTTCAAGTTGAAAGGAGAACCATGATTATGAGAAGGAATAGAGAAATCAATTTGAAAGTCTCTGATTGTGAAATATGGAGGGAAAAAGAACAAAAACCAACTCGGTTACGGGTTTTTGCTTTATATTTGTGTTTGTGGTTTAATTATTTTTATTTTAAGCTCTGTTGGTCAGAGGAGAGGAAGCATTGGTCTTTGGTGTTGTTTCTCCAGGTAAGGGCTTCTGAACAGACCGTGTTTGATGATTTTGGTTTTATTTGAGCTACAATCCTGTGTGATAGAGTGTACTGAATTCTCATTGAATATATAACGTGGCAGCTCCTGATTGGGGGTGTAAATAACTCCTTTTCTACCGGCTCGGGACAGAACGTTTTCTCCGATGTTAAAACCCTTAGAAACACTTGAAAATGTTACCATAAGCAAAAAGATGTTGCTTCTCTAGAACATGATCTAGCAAATAGATGTTGACTTAAAGTTAATTTATGAAATAAATTTTTTTTTTTTTAGTCATAATAGTTTAGCTCCCCTAGGAAAAATTCCTGACTTTGCCATTGACATTATAGTGGCATTATAGTGTTTGGTTCTTTTATATGTATAAAAAATTACAGAAATATAAAATTACCAAAAAAAATCACATTACCATAGGAGTTAGAGGTAAGAGAGGGTATGATCTGATAGTGGGGAGAAGAGAAAGTCTATTCGAGGATTCTAGCTCAAGCTTTTTTAGGAGAAATGTCCCACTGGGATGCCATACAGCCCAAAAGAATGAAAGGTAAGTTGAAATCACTAGGTGCATGCCATAGGAGTTAGTAAGAGAGAATACCTAATCCTTATCCAAATGGAAATGCCATGGAATGCAAGAAAATAAAACAAAACTCCTTTTGTCTGGGAATGGAATGTGGTGCAGCTAGTGCGGGATAGTGGTGTTAGCTAAGTAGCCGACAAACTAATGGGTGGCTTAGGAAGGACACCCACACCAAGCCAAAAGTAGTTAAGGCGTAAAACGGTAAATCTCATCATGGTAGATAGTATAAAAAGGTTTTAGCTATGCACAAGAAACAACAACAACGAAAAAACAAGAAAGAACAACAAGGAGCATAGAAATAAGGGAGAAATAGAAAAAGAAAGAAAAACAAAAGAGTAGGAAATGAAGTGAGAAAAGTCAGAGTGTCATAAGATATGCACCGATAGGCTACCCCATTCTCTCCTGTCAATAGCCTACTCTCTAGCAAGTTAAGAGATTAGGGATTGGGCCATTTAGGTCCATTCTTTCAAAATAGGCAATTTTTATGGCGGGATTTCCATATGAGATTGCCCACATTGGAGATTGGTTCCCTTTTTGAACTTAAATCTGCTAAGGAGTCAAGTTTAGCAGATTAATCCCCTTTCCTCTCTTTTATCATAATTGTTTAAGCATTAACATTTGTTGGGGGGAAAATTTCTGATGTTCTCAAATAGAATATGGGATAGCCAAGCCGAAACTCAATAATGGGCCCTTGAAATAAAGCCCAAAGGCTATCGGTGTGGTGTAAGTCCGCCCAAGTAAGAGATAGAGGCTGCACCCTAACAAGAAGACAACAATAAAGCCCAATAAATACGTTAGTATTGTTAGTTTGTTATATTATTAGTCTTTTTATGGAATCATAGTTCAAATTAGTCCTTTAGCGGTACGGTATTATCTCCAGCACTAAGGGTGAAATTATACTTAGAGTCCAGAAGTCAATGATTAAATAAATTTAGGAAAATGTTCATTCCTAAGGGTCCTTGTGTGTTTCGGTCAAGGGAATTTATAGTACTTTTAGCCATCATTACATCAGTTGTGAGGGACAAAATTCAATTGTTACAAATACATTATATTCTTCATCATAATAATAAACAATGATTAAAGGCTCCATAGTTACAAATAAAAGAGGAAAAATAAGATGGAATCAAGGGAGAGAAAGATCCCTAGTTCACTGCAGTAAGTATTAAACTAAGATTTTGGTGAGTGTATAATTATAAAGCATGAATGAGGTGAATGTGGGCTAATTTGAGTGAGTGAGATGGGATTAACACTAAGATTGAAGCTTTTTGTGAGTAATGGGCTGTTTGTGTCTAGTTGGAGGACATTTTTGAGCTGTGGTTGTGTAGAGGGGTAAGGAGAATATCTGAAATTAGATAAGTGTAGGCTCAAGATGATGACTGGTGAGCTTAAGGAAAGCTAAACCACGAGCAAAGTAGTAAACAAACCAAGGGTTTCGAAGGAAGTGGCTGTCCTGGTTAGTTATGGGACGTTTTTGGACTAGGAAGGTGTAAGCAAGGTGGTGAATGTTGGTGTTATGGTGACTATAGGTTGAGAAAGGTTGTGAGTGAGCTCAAGAGAGCATGGGGAAGCTTAAAGAAAGCAAATAGGGATTGAATTTCTGTAGAGTGTAGTCAATGATAGAAATTTTTATAATGGAGCTTTAGAGAAGCATTGATTGACAAGAATCCAAAAATGCATGACTCATCAAGGGTGACGAAATCAAGGTTTAACTTTTCTAAGATTTTGATCAGAAGTAGGAAAATCAACTTTGAGGGGTTGTCTCGCTTCTTTGGGTAATGATGGGATTTTAGAACTTTTTGCATTAAGTGCCAAGATTTTTGGGGCTGAGCTTAATTATTGTGTATTAAGAATGAATCCTAATGCTGCAAATTAAGATTTGGTCTCCCAAGAAGTAAGATTTCAACACCCCAAGCCATGTGTCAAGTTCTAGTCTACTCCACGGGGTTCCGCTGGAGATCCCTTTATGCCCTCCAAACCATATGTTCCCAAATTTTCTCATTTAGGATTCATAGGTTTGGTACATGAATCATGTCTTGATGGTTTTTAACATTTATAGCATCAATTTGTTGAAGTTTGGATAATTTGGTTTCAGCTCCCCTTCCGTTGGAGGTGCAGTTTTGAGGAAGATCATGGAGTCTCTTCATCCTTTTGACTTTAGTTGATATGACCGCCTTTGGGCAATCGTTCACGCCAGGTAGAGGGTGGCAGAAAATTGATAGGACAACCCTTAGTCCATTCTCAAAGGCTTGGTTCCCTTGTATGAGCCTCTAGTTGCCTTTTGGTTAGTCGCTTGTGTTTTTTGCTTGGGCTTGCTCACATGGGCTGGGTTGTGTGCACATGTTGCTATGGGCTTTCATTCCTCATGAATTTTATTAGTAAATGTTTTTAGGTTTTTCATAAATACTTGCAATGGGCCTTTGAGTATTTACTTGTAATGTTTGAAACAATAGGATAAGTTTCAAAATACTTTTGTAAATACTATTTACTTTGATGAATTCCATGTTGCAATAATGTTCATGGTTTCTAATAATCACATCATAACTTAAATGATGAGCTTGTGGGCTTGAATGTTTACCATGAGTGTCAAAGGCGTATATTATGGATGTCGCGATGCAAATGATGTCCATGTATTTCATGGGTTTATAACAATAAATATATGTCATGGGTCTAACAATCATAACTTTCCATGGGCTTTTACAAGATGATTGTCATGGGTTTTGAGAATAGATAATTCATAAATTCCATGAGCTTGTAATATTGTAATAATATGTTTAAGAATAATTATGATATAGTATTTTGCTGAGTATTTAATAACCTTGAGCTTTTGATAGAATAGTGCCAAGTAGTTAGCTTGGGCTTTTAATAGTGCCAATGCAAGTTGGGCTTTTGATATTGCTAATGAGAATTGGGTTTTGATATTGCCAATGAAAATTGGGTTTTAAATAGTGTCAACGTAAGTTAGGCTTTTGATATTGCCAATGAGAATTGGGTTTTGATGTTGCCAATAAAAATTGGGCTTTGATATTGCCAATGAGAATTGGGCTTTGATGTTGCCAACGAGAATTGGGTTTTGGATAAATAAATTGCCATGTGTTTAAATCATGGGCTATGATCATGGATTTGAATTCCATTGATAAAATTGTTTTGCCATGGACTTGAATCATGGGCTTCTTAAATATTGCCAAATATAAATATTCTTGGGCTTTCAATAGAATATGATAATAAAATTGGATAAAATATGAGTTTTGAGACTTTTTGTGATAGTTTATATCATAACCCAATTTAGATAATGAGATATGAAACATTTGTGATTAACATAATAATAGAGCAAAAAATATTTGGGAAAACCAAATAACTTATTAGTGGTGTTTGAAAATAAATAGGTGGTACCTAAATAAAATTAGGGGTAAAAAAAAAAAAAAAGGTACCCTAACATTTAGCCCCCCAAGTCACGTGTGATCAAGTTGTTAGTAATACTATATTTTTTGAAAGAAAAATATTAGGATCACAGGTGCGAGTTTTTTTTTTTTTTTTTTTTTTTTTTTTTTTTTTTTTTCATGTTGGCCTATTATAGATAATGAGATAGGAAATATTTGTGGGCTAATGAGAAATATTCATGGGGGCCCAAAATAATATATGAGTGATATTTTGGTATTTTTGGTGAATAAATAAAAGTGATTAAATAGGATTAGAGCATGTGGCTTGAGTGAAAAAATCGTACCTCAACCTTTAGCCCCCAGAATATGTGTGATCAGCTTGCCTTTGGTCACATATGTGAGTTTGAATGAGTCCATAAGCCTATGTTGCATGGGTTGAAAGAGAGAGAGAGAGATGGTGAGCTTGAAAGAGAGAGCTTCTTCCTTTTTTCTAAGACTATAAGAACCTTTTTATCTCATTCCAAACTTCTTCCATCCTCCTTTTCTGATTCAATTCTTCTAGATTGATTTTTTCTTTTGCTTTTGTAGTTGATAAAGAGATTTTAGTTGTTGGTGGAATTGGAACCGTTGGCAAGGTGATACAAGTCCTTCAATAGTAATTGAGAAGGATAATCCAATTAGTGCACCTTTGAAGTGGGTGCTACGAAGAGATATTCTAGTGACAAAACCGTATGGGCTCTAGCCGCTACCGATGTTTTGTATCCAGTGATTAAGAGCTTCTGCCGGCTCCCATTCGCTTTATGGGTCTTTGTGGGCCCATTATTGATTGGCCTAATTGAATAAGCTAAAAGATTGATAATAAAGTGTCTTGTTGATCCCTTCATAAAGCCAATATCATTGGTGATGTGATATTGTTCCGCTATAAGATTGTATTCCATAATCTGATGCACCGTTGGAATCTAGAGAAGCTGAATTTAATAGTTGTCTGGTTCATGGAGGAGATATCCAGACAATGTGGTGGAAGCCCCCAAGTCTAATCTAGTGAGAATTCCAGCCGTAATGAATCTAGACCCTCCGATGATGGTTATTTAGAACAAACTGTTACTTTTGTTAACCGAACTATTGGTTCCATAGGTCCGACTGTCATGATGAAGCAATTTAGGGGAAGAACATTGCCGGTAGGACGAAGATTTATGAATGTATGGAAGAGGTTTCTTCAAGAACACCTTATCTTCTTACATCCTTTCTTTCCTTTCTCATCTTCATTCACGGCCTTGCATTTCTTTGACCTTATGGTTCCAACAACTTGGTGATAATAACAAGACATAGCCGAGGAAGTATGATGATGAATTTGAGGATACGGATACAGACTTTATGCCCCTTCCCTTTTTCTTATCATGAATATTTACTGTTGATGCATTTTCACTTTAGGTTTTGTTGTCGAAGACATAATGGCAATTGACAAAAGCCTTACTGATTCTGTTATGGCTAGAGAGACTGCTTTTGAAGAGTTCCAACCACGATTCTGCCATATCTCCACGATGTTCCTTAAAATAAAAGAATCTCCAAGTATGATCTGAAATTGCTCATATTGCTAGAAGGAATTATGTCTTGATACTGTTCATTTGCTCTTTTGTTATTATCATTGGATATTTAACTATGGTCTCTTACCTCATGGCGGTGCAGGGAAAATTTGTTGTCATTACTCTTGAAAAAATTGATCGTCAAGGGTATTTGGAGATATTGGAAAGAAACATTCTAGCTTCATGGTTGGATGCAAGGTCGGTGTTGTTGTGAGAGGACTATTGCTCTAGCTGTAGTCATATTTATTGTGCCACTAAATCATGTACTGTTCGTGATGATGGAGATAGCCGATCCGAGGAGAATCTTGTGTTAATGGTGGCTGAACTTTATCTTTTAATCAGAGGGATGAGATCATGTGTCTTTCAACGGTGTTTCCCCTCTAGTGGAGAACTTTGGCAATGGCTTTGTTGGAGTAGATTCTTATATTTTCTTAGGTGTATCTTTTTTTCTTTTCAAAAATTTACTTTTGTGATATATTGTGATGTAATGTAATGTAACGTAGTCACTATGTAATGTGAAGTATGTTGTAAGCTTATATAGCCGTAAATGTTGTATTATATGTGATGTTTTGAAAATTGGTTCAATCATATATGTTTTTTTTTTTTTTTTTTGAAGTGACTTAAAGCTGGTTCAAACGTATAGGCTATATTTTCTTTAATCATAAATTTCTTTTGCCAAGATATTTTGATTGTCAAAAGATTACAATTCTTAGGCTTAAAAAATTAAAGCATGGTCATAACGGTAATATCTATTTGTGAAATCACTTGCTAAATGCATGACCATTTTATTTTGAAGAGTCCCAACCATAAAGGCTGTCTTCAATTTTGAATATGTAAAGGTTTGAAATATGAAAAGTGTTTTGATCATTGAAATATTGATATGATTGAGCCAAAATATAGTCATGGAGGTTGAACAATTTATTTTGAAAATGTCAAGTTGCAAAAGGTTTGTCCTTGCAAGTAAGTTTGAAATACAAATGTCTATGTAAAAATGTATCTTAAAATATTTATAGTTTTGAAATAAATGTAAGATATTCGTGTTTTAGAGTAAGGATAATGCTTACTCTCTATTTCCAAAGCATTTTGCAGAAAATATGATTATTGAGTTAAGTATGACATAGCTCCAGCCATTTGCCATTGATAGGTTTCATGAGATTTTTGCCTTCCGCCATGGCACAACTTTGATGGTGATAATAAAGCTTCTTTGATGACCTCCAATCTACTTGGCTCAGTGGATGATTTAGAAAAAAACTTTCTTTTATTGATTGGAACAAGATTGGTGATTCCAAATGACAGGGAATCATTGAATTTCTTGGATGATTCGGGCTTCTATATTGGGATGAAAAATTCTTATGGGTTTTATGCCTACAAAATAAAAGCCCAATATTTAAAAAACATGATGATTACTGAAATAACTAATATGTTTTGTATAATGATTGCAATAATGTTTGAGATAAAGTAACATATATTTAACGTGATAGGTTTGATTGAATGATGTATATGATATAATATTAAAGTAATTTGTATTAAGTGGTATAGTGCTAGTAGAGAAACATATATTCAATACAAATTTAAAGATAGTGACGTGGTGACTTATCTTTGAAAGTTCATGGCTCCACCCATATATCGGTGAACTTATGGCGGTCTAGCGGTGTAGTGACATGAGTACAGCAATGGAAAGTCCATAGGTTATGATAAATCTCTCTATGGCTTGACATTGAGAGCATGTATCACCAAGTTAGGATCTAAATTGAGCATCTTGTTGTACTCCTAAGCAAAGATGTCAATGTAATCACTATGTGAAGTGAAGTATGCATGGGGCTACCATGGCTTCAATGGCAACAAAGCTTCATTAAGGGATGACCGCCAATCTACTTGGTTCAGTGATTAGTACAAGAAGGATTTCCTTTAGTGATTAGGATAATATTGATGATTTTAGTTGCAAGGAGTTATGATCAGGGATTTTATGCCTACAAAATAGACAAATTCCAAGATATAAGAAGCATAACAATGGTTGAAACAAACAATATGTTTCACATAACAATTTTTGATCAATGGTTGCAATAATGGTAAAGATAAAGTAATATACATTTAATGTGATAGTTTTAATTGAGTGATGAATGTGATTAATATTAAAGTAATTTGTACTAAATGATATGAGCATAGTAGAGTAACATATACTCAATATAAATTTAAAGATAGCGATGTAATAACTTATCTCGAAAGTTCATGGCTTGAGCCATATATCGATGAACTAATGGTAGTCTAGTAGCATGATGACATGACTACAGCGATGGAGAGTCCATATGCCATGATAAGTCTTTCCATGGTTTGACATTGAGAGCATGTATTACCAAATAAGGATTTGAATTAAGCGTCATATCGTACTCCAAAGCAAGGACATCAATGCATTCTTTGTTAGATGAAGAATATAGGTTGGGTACTGCTGGAAGTTCCTTGAATGGTTCAGCTATCTTTGCTTGAACAAGAATTCTTCTTCTATTAGATGTGTTCTCTTCTGGATATAGCAGTAAGTTTTGTACTAGCTTCATTTGACTTAGTACCCTTCTATTTGAGGCAACTAAGCCTCATGCGTCATCATGAGTAATAATACATACTTCCATTTCATAGCCGAGTTTATTTACATTGTGGCTGTGATTTGTTGCTGGATGCTTCCTCGTGCTTTCCTTTCTTTTGGATAAAAAAAAAGCTTTTAAACTTATTTTGGGTTCATTCTTGATTGGCTCAAAACTACCGCTGCCTCATGCATCACTCATGATGGTGAGATGAAGTTGGTTGAGCTTGTGATGAAGATTGCAAATTTAGAGAAAGCAATTGTAGCAAAGTCAGAGAAAGCAATTGTAGCAAAGTTAGTGAAACTATCCATTTTGACAAGTCAAAAGAATTCCATCATGTTGCCCTTACCCACCAACGGTGGTTCGTCCTCCGCAAAAACCTTTGGTGGCTTATTGGATTAGGCTACTCATGCTTTAGTTCATTTCTCTAGTGGACAACTTTGTTGGGATGTAATATATGTTTTGAGACTTTCTTAGTTATAAAAACTTCTTTCCCCCTCTCTTTTTGTAATAGAAGAAGAAAAAAAAAAAAACTTCTAGGTGTTGTTACTACTCATGTATGCAAAACTGTTTAGCTATATATATATAAACTTATTTAGTTGTAATTTGTCTAATTGTAAGTTCTGTTGTTATCTGTACAAAAGGTAATTCAATTGTGGAGACCAACATCTCATGTGAAAGAAGGACTACTCAACTATGGACATTGTCTTGTAAAAGGGTTCATACCTAAAAGAAGTTTTTTTTTTTTTTTTTTTTTTTTTTTTTTTTTTTTTTTTTTTGCATGAAAGCTAATTTTTCTGCATAACATAAACTTTTTCTGCATAAAAGAAAACTTTCTGCACAATTTTTCTACATAATTTTTCTGCATAATAGAAAATTTTCTACATAATAGAAATTTTTCTGCATAACAGAAAAATTTTCTGCATAATAGGAAAATTTTCTGCATAAAATAATTTTCTGCATAAAAGGATTTTCCACATAAATGAATTTTATGCATAAAAGGGATTTTTCTGCATAAAAGGATTTTCTGCATAGAAGAATTTTCTGTATAAACGAATTTTATGCATAAAAGAATTTTTTGCATAAAAGGGATTTTTCTGCATAAAAGGGCTACCCAATGTTACTTTTTTATGTGTGCAAAAGCTCATTCAATTGGTAGGTACCAAAATCTCATGTGAAAAAATGACTAGTCAACTATGGAGATTGCCTTGTAAAAGGGTTCATGCCTAAAGAAATTTTCTGCATAAAGGGGGTTGTCCAATGTAAATTTTTTATGTGTGCACATGACTTTTCTCACTGTTCATGTGGGGATATTGCACTGTACATAGTAGGGGACACTTCCAGCCGTAGTTGTAGTGCCATTTTTTTGCAAAAATGATTTTTTGAGCCCAAAAGGGAGGGGAAAAAATGTTTTGTCATCAAATAGTGTTTATTCATCTATGTATATGTATGCTAACATACGTATACGTGTCATTACCCTATTCTTTTAGCCATTCACATGTAAATATTGTACTTTTCATGGCAAATGACACCTCCAAATGTAGCTACTGGGTTCCCTTTTTTTTTTTTTTTTTTTTTTTTTTTTGCATAAAACCATTTTTGAGCCAAAGGCAAAGTAAAAAGTTTTGTGATTTTGAAAGGAAAAAAAAAGTTTCCATTCTTCTATGCATGTATATAAACATACATATGTGCATTGTTATCTTTTTCTTTTTGACTAACCATGTCTAAATATTGTACTATTCACCTTGAGGACACCACTTATTTATTTATTTATTTATTTATTTCAAATTTTGTTTCTTTTTTGAAGGAAAGAAAATAGAGTGTTCACTTGTATATTCATACGTGTATATATATATATGTATAATTATATATACTTATAAATATATACATAATGTTAGCTTTGTAGAGGCCGCAGTAAGGCGAAGAAAGGTCGCTCTTCTAAAATTTGGCATCAAGTGCAGCTGTAGAGTACTAACTTTGTACCGCCGAGCTAACATCATGTTGACTTGCTTCTTGTTGGCTTTTATGCACCTCAAGGGCACGATAAACTTACACTATGGTTGGCTCCCAAGTGGAGTCGCCAAAATGTTGAGGGGAAAATTTTCGATGTTTTCAAATAGAACATGGGGTAGTCAAGCCGCAACTCTACAATGGGCCCTTGAAATTAAGCCCAAAGGCTATCGGTGTGGTGTAAGTCCGCCCAAGCAAGAGATAGAGGCTACACCATAACAAGAAGACAACAATAAAGCCCAATAAACACGTTAGTATTGTTAGTTTGTTATATTATTAGTCTTTTTACGGCGTCATAGTTCAAATTAGTCCTCTAGCGGTATGGTATTATCTCTAGCGGTATGGGTGAAATTATACTTAGACTCCAAAAGTCAATGATTAAATAAATTTAGGAAAATGTTCACTCCTGGGGGTCCTTGTGTGTCTTGGTCAAGGGAATTTATAGTACTTTTAGCCATCATTACATCAATTGTGAGGGAAAAATTCAATTGTTAGGGAAAAATTCAATTGTTACAAATATATTATATTCTTCATCATAATAATAAACAATGATTAAAGGCTTCATAGTTACAAATAAAAGAGGAAAAATAGGATGAAATGAAGGGAGAGAAAGATCCATAGCTCAGTGCAGCAAGTATTAAACTAAGATTTTGGTGAATGTATAATTATAAGTTATGAATGAGGTGAATGTTGGCTATTTTGAGTGAGTGAGATGGGATTAACACCGAGATTAAAGCTTTTTGTGAGTAATGAACCGTTTGTGTCTAGTTGGAGGACATTTTTGAGCTGTGGTTGTGTAGAGGGGTGAGGAGAATATCTGAAATTAGACGAGTGTAGGCTGAAGATGATGAGTGGTGAGCTTAAGGACAGCTAAACCACGAGCAAAGTAGTAAACAAATCAAGGGTTTCGGAGGGAGTGGCTGTTCTGGTTAGTTATGGGACGATTTTGGAGTAGGAAGGTGTAAGCAAGGTGGTAAATGTTGGTGTTATGGTGACTATAGGCTAAGAAAGGTTGTGAGTGAGCTCAAGAGAGCTTGGGGAAGCTTAAAGAAAGCAAATAGGGATTGATTTCTACAGAGTGTAGTCAATGACAGAAATTTTCTAGAGAGGCTTCCTCCCACAGTGGGCTGAGGTGTGTATGTTTTTATAATGGAGTTTTAGAGAAGCATTGATTGACAAGAATCCAAAAATGCATGACTCATCAAGGGTGACAAAATCAAGGTTTAAATTTCCTGAGATTTTGATCAGAAGTAGGAAAATCCACTTTGAAGGGTTGTCTTGCTTCTTTGGGTAATGATGAGATTTTAGAGCTTTTTGCATCAAGTGCCAAGATTTTCGAGACTGAGCTTAATTATTGTGTATCAAGAATGAATCCTAATGCTGCAAACTAAGATTTGGTCCCCTAAGAAGTAAGATTTCAACACCCTAAGCCGGATGTCAAGTTCTAGTCTACTTCAGGGGGTTCCGTTGGATATCTCTTTATGCCTTCCAAACCACATGTTCCCAAATTTTCCCCTTTAGGATTCATGGGCTTAGTACATGAATCAATCATTTTTAACATTTATAGCATCAATTTGTTGAAGTTTGGATAATTTGGTTTCAGTTCCCCTTCCGTTAGAGGTGCGTTTTCGAGGAAGATCATGAAGTCTCTTCATCCTTTTGACTTTAGCTGATATGACAGCCCTTGGGCAATCGTTCACGCCGGGCGGAGGGTGGCAAAAAATTGATGGGACAACCCTTAGTCCATTCTCAAAGGCTTGGTTCCCTTGTATGAGTCTCTAGTTTCCTTTTGGTTGGCTGCTTGTGTTTTTTGCTTGGGTTTGCTCACATGGGCTGGGTTGTGTGCACATGTTGCAATGGGCCTTTGAGTAATTAGTTGTAATGTTTGAAACAATTGGATAAGTTTCAAAATACTTTTGTAAATACTATTTACTTTGATGAATTCCATGTTGCAATAATGTTTGTGGTTTCTAATAATCGCATCATAACTTAAATGATGAGCTTATGGGTTTGAATTTTTACCATGAATGTCAAAGGCGTATATTATGGATGTCGCGATGCAAATGATGTCCATGTATTTCATGGGTTTATAACAATAAATATATGTCGTGGGTCTAACAATCATAACTTTCCATGGGCTTTTACAAGATGATTGCCATGGGTTTTGAAAATAGATAATTCATAAATTTCATTAGTTTGTAATATTATAATAATATGTTTAAGAATAATTATGATATAGTATTTTGCCAAGTATTTAATAACCTTGGGCTTTTGATAGAATAGTGTCAAGTAATTAGCTTGGGCTTTTAATAGTGCCAACGTAAGTTGGGTTTTTGATATTGCCAATGAGAATTGAGTTTTGATATTGCCAATGAAAATTGGGTTTTAAATAGTGCCAACGTAAGTTAGGCTTTTGATATTGCCAATGAGAATTGGGTTTTGATGTTGCCAATGAAAATTGGGCATTGATGTTGCCAATGAGAATTGAGCTTTGGATAAATAAATTGCCATGTGTTTAAATTGTAGGCTTTGATCATGGATTTGAATTCCATTAATAAAATTGTTTTGCTATGGACTTGAATCATGGGCTTCTTCAATATTGCCAAGCCTAAGTATTCTTGGGCTTTAAATAGAATATAATAATAAAATTGGATAAAATATGACTTTTTGGGCTTTTTGTGATAATTTATATCATAACCCAATTTAAATAATGAGATATGAAACATTTGTAATATATATATATATATATAAAACCGAAGCTTTTGGAGCTTCCACATTTTTCCACATCAGCATTATTTAAAAAAATAAAATTATTATAAAAAAAATCTGTTTTCCTGACCCTTTTCTTAAAACATATTTTTGTTTGTTAAAACCCTTTTCTGACCCAATAACTATTTCTCCCAAAACAAACCCGATAAAACCTATTTCTCGTCTCTGTCTCTCCCTCAAACGCAAACGTATCTCTCTCTCGTCGTTCCCCCCACTCCTCTTCTACCCGTGGCTCGCTACCCCGGATAGAAATTCTATTCTACAAAAAAAAAAACAGAACCGCCGCATCCGTAAAGAAAGAAAAACACAGAATCGAAAAACGCCGAGACAGAGATAGCAATTTGATTTTGAGGGTCCTTCACCATTCTCTTTGATTTTCGGGTTGTGGCCTACTTCCTCTCAAAAAGTAATTCTCCTCCGCCCATAAACACCGATGATGGGTTCCTACTCTTTCTCCGATAAAAAAATTCCTCCACCGATGGGTTCCCATTCTTTCTCCGATTTAAAAAAAAAAAAAAAAAAAAAAAAAAAACAAATCTAAAAGGTAAATTAGATTTGTTATACGTTTTCAAATTTTACAATTTCAGTTGGCTTTGGTTCTAGATTTAAATTCAGAAATTAGGGCTTAGAAAATAGGATTCTGATGTGACTGATTAAATGTTTTCTTATATATATATATATATATATATATATATATATATTAATTCATCTCTTTGGATTTAGATCATTCAATTTCTTTGCAGAGATGAAGTGGAATACTCTAATTTCGTCACAGCAAAGGTATTAATTTCTTTTTCAAATATTCTCTTCAATTATGGTTTGTTGTCAATTTAGGAATTTTAGTTCATACCCCTTTTCCTCTCTAAACGGGCATAATCCAAAGAACCCAACGACATCGCAAATCGTCTTCTGGAACAAATCGATCTTCCTTTTATTCAAAACATACAAAGTCTTCCATATGTTATTCAAAATCCAATTTTGTTTGACAAATTCTGACTTTCTTGCTTTTTTTCTCTCTGTAATTCTCTCTTTCTCATGTTTTTGTTGGTATAATGGTTGAGAGAATGATGTAAGAATCGGTATCCTTTGTGAAAATAAGCCAACCCTAAGTGTTTGACAAAATGACCTAGAGAAATTAGAATCAATGAAAATTAAAGGTTTGGTAAAAATTTTATGTCTGTTTTGTTAAAATCCTCCCCATCACCCTAAGTGTTTGACAAAATGTCTCAATGAAGTTGAAATCTTTTTTTTTTCTTACCATGTTGTAACAATGAAATTCATTCTCATTTAAAGTTGCTGCAAAATATGTTTGTATGGCATTGTTACCGTATTGTTGGAATTAGAGATAAGTCGGACTTCATCTATTTGTTTTTTCCGTACTCTATTCCTGTTTTATGGAGGATTTTTGGATTGAACTTTCAGCTTTAGCTCATGATTTTTGTAGCAATCATCAAATGTTTTTTTTATAGCCCAATTTAATAGGTGTCTCTTTTCTTATCTTTGGGTTGCTACTGACGGCTATAATAAATTCTTGGACTTGGATATGTGACTTTTTGTTAGAATAATACACTTATTGGTATTTCATGCAAGTTTCCTAAAATATATGTTGGTTGAAACTTGGATTCTTATTGTTGTTAATTGTTCTACTGATAGGTAGCACTTTGATTTTCTTGGAAGGATTGCAAAAATATGTCTTTAACTTAATGGAATTCCCGTGAGATGTAATGATAGTGTTGGGCGAGTTAGGGAAACACCACTTTTGAAATTTAAAAGGGGTATGAACTAAAATTTAAAGAATTTTTTCTTTTAAAAATTTTGTCATACTCTACATTGTTATACTTATCCCTTTTTCATCGCAGGTGAATTTTAGTTCTTTTAAACTTAATCATGTTGCTATAATTTTCAAGTTTTGTTTTCCCTCTTATCTGTTCTTCACATTATTCGTAAGGGGAGTGAAATTGAGGAATTCTCATTTCGGTTTGATCTACTTTTGGTTTTTTGGGTTGTTATGGTTGAATGGTTGGCCTTTGGTTCAATGCCCTTAAAAAGGGGATTTTAGCAAATTTTTAATTGTGTAGTTTCAGTATTTGATGTCCTCCACCATAAGAATTCTCGGTTTATGCTCTATTTGTATTAACATGAGACCTTTATTATTATTATTATTATTTTATTTTTTTGGGGATTTAATTAAAGTTTCTAGGTTATCTCAAGCTTTGGTTTCATGTTTAGTCTCTATTTATTTTGTATTTTAGTTTGACCGAATCTTCTTTAATAGTAGCATCTTGATTTTTGAGGGGTTTTATTTGATTCTTTGTTTGGTTGTAGACCCCAGCTTCTTTTCCAATTTCCTCCTTCAGTAACCCATGGATTATTTTCTGCTTTCTGTTATGCACAGTGAAAGACCAAATCTATATAGTTTAGAAGCTGTCTGCAAATTCCAGCAATAGCAAAGTGAAAAGGTAGAGCTATTTAAGATAGAAATTATGAGAAAATATTACTAATGATAGAAGATTTTCTGTTGTGATTATTTAATGCAAATTGTTGGTATGGGTTGCAGGGAAAAGAAAGCTATGAGTAATGGACACAAACATGAGTTATTAAAATACTAAACAATTGTATCTTTTTGGTGATTTGCTATTGGTAATTCTTTTCTTCACAATCATGCTATTGTTTTCTGTTTTTAATTTTTAATTTTTATAATAACAAACATTTATAACTAAGGCATTGAAATATTTTGTGCACACCATGTGTTTGAGAAAATGCCTTGCTTACTCTTGCATTAGTTTGTAGCCACTTTATGGTTTCGCTAAATAGCCAATGTACTTAATCAGTAGATTTGATTTCAATTGTCGATTTTCAATTGATATAGAAATAATGGAAGGATGGATTGTTGTTCTTTTCAAATTTTTTTTTTATAATGAAAGCCTTATGGTCAAAGCGCAATTTGTCAACGTTACTTTCAACTTTCAAGCATTCAAATTTAGATAGGTGCTTGGTAGAACTTTGTTTCTAAGGTATTTAATTCAATGCATTGAATAGTCTTTTTTCTTATTTCCTTTTTCCAAATAATACAGTAGCTTGGTATTCAAACCGATATTTTCAATGCTTCGTTCTTTGCTCTCTTTTTATTTTGAAAAAGTTTTTCCTGGGTTGAATGAGTTGTCCTCTATTAAGGTTACAAATGAGACATTATATAGCACTTACATCAATTCAAATGCCTAAGTAAAGCTTTACATGAATCATTCTTCTTTTTTCCTCGCTTTAGCCTTTTCTATTTGCTAAGATAGAGTAAATTTGTGGTTTGTTGACAGTACTTGCTGCATGCAATGAGAATTACTATAGTTCACAATCGAATGAGTTTTACCATAGTCAACAAATGAGTTTCTTTTGGAACATCTGACTCCTCCCGCCAACAGTTTGAAGCCATGTCATATCATGTACAACAATGAAGATGACAATGGGAGAGATATTTTCCAAAGATTATATTGAAATTTTATTGTTTAATAGATTGTGCTGATTTTTTTTTACCCAATTCTTTTTATGTAAATAATTATATTAGAGGGTACTTGTGTCTGTTTTGTATTCTATATTTGATTGAATTGTAGTTTAGATGAGTCTTTGGGTTTGGAACAGGATATGGAGTTCATACATAACCCATTTTGGTCCTTAATTGTATTGTGGAAAAATTTATTGCGAGAGAGATGATTAGAGTCAAAATAATTATCTTTGCTATGACAATTCTTATAATTCTTTTCAATTAGAGTATGAAATTGAAATTTTGAATTTTTTTGCCTGTTTGTTGTTGGTGCTTCTAACTATCGGAAAATTTCATTTATTGTTGTTTTCGTTATCAACCTATTCTATTGCCAGGCTTACCAAAAAACACTTTTTAAAGTTTTTTTTTTTTTTTTTTCAATTTATTGGAAATATTGATTAATTTTTAAGATTTAATTCTTCATTTTATTTTAAACTTAAGTTTGATTTCTATTTTTCATTAAGTAATTTAATGTTTCATCTTTATACAAAATATTTTTTCCGTGCATTGCACGGCGACTAGTTAACATAATAATAGAGTAAAAAATATTTGGGAAAACCCAATAACTTATTAGTGGTGTTTGAAAATAAATAGGTGGTACCCAAATAAAATTAGGTGTAAAAAAAAAAAAAGTACCCTAACAAGATTATTCTGTTTACTATTGTTAACTTATTTTTTCCATACTCACATTACCGTGTTTTTCTATTGTGAAATTGTTTAAATATTATCTTTGATTGGCAGCAAGAACTTTAGTTAGAATATCTCTTTTATTGGGCCAAATACCTCATGTCCCCTTTACTAGGGTATTAATGACAGTGTTATCCAAACCCATTTTGCACAACCCAAAATCTGAAACCTTGGATACCTATTTCTCAACCAATAGAATATTTGTTGTCTTCACATCACGGTGGATAATAGGGTGCTTTGTACATATGTGTAGGTAGTGCAAACCTTGTGCTGCTCCTATGCATATCTGGAGCCTTTGTTTCTAGGTGAGGGGATCATTAGGGGTGTCATAGAGGTGGTGGTAGAGGGTACCATTTGTCATGTACTTGTAAACAAGTATTATCTTACCTTCATAATTGCAGTATTCAATGAGAGACACAAGGTGCACATGACAAAGTTTAGAAAGCATATTGATCTCTGTTATAAACTCACGAGCACCTTGTTGAGACCCTTGTTTCTTGCACTTGATTGCCACCACTATATTACCTAAAGGATGAAATATATTGTACTATTGTGTTTCTAAAACCCAATAAATGTAGCAATGTATGTGATTTGTGGATTTTAACAACCTATAACATTAATTTGCAACTTTCAACAATCTATGTGAACACATTAATTTGTAAGTTTTATATAATTAAAATTTGTACCATCTCTAGCACCACCCTTGTCCTATTGTGCATAAACAAAGAGTAGGACTTATGTCTAGTTTCTATGCTCTTTGGAAAATATAAGATGTGAGGACACCCTAAAATTGGACACAGTGGTCACATTAAACAGTTTATATAAATGGGCAATAATACTCACTTCCATGTGTTTAAAAGAGGACGTTTTCTTTTATCTTCTAAAATGTGTATATCAGGACATTGATTGTGGATATTGTGTAAAATAATGGATGTAAATCAGTGTAAGAGAATATTTTTCCTTTATATATGGCCATGTCCAATACGTATAGGAACTCGAAACAAGTTGGATTTCATCAAATTATTAAACAACACTAAAAAATATAGTATCACTAATCTTAATTATATGTAATTAGACTACAATTAGGACTAATTCTGGAAATAACTAAAAATTAAAAGATAACCATGGTATTATCCATTACCTTGCTCAATCAGACCCTTGTAAACATTGCCAAAGCCACCAACACTAACAATTAGATCTTCATTGAAGTTGTAGGTTGCTGTTTTGATTTCATCTAGTCCAAGTAGCAAAGATAGTTCTCCGGTAGTGATGAAGTCTGTTCTCCTTGAGAACTCTCTTTTGTAAGGATCGGCCTAAACCAACACCACCACTTTGCTAGTGGATGGTAAGAATCATAACGCTCGTCTTCTTCAATTTACTGAGAGAACCATGAAACACACTAGAGCGGCCACGACTAAAAAGCCAACACCACTTCCAATAGCAATGAACATTGTTTTCTATGTATTAGACTTGTTGGCTGCCAGAGTAGGTTGTTAATCCATTGGTGGAGGGACCATATTTAGTCCAGCAAGGTTGCTAGATAGGTCGCCCAATTTGAACACTTCCACACTGTTTAAAATAGCATCGCTTAAAGTTGCATCTGTTCTAGGGTGTAGATCAATGGCCTGAGTATGATTGTCCTTGCCCTTGTTTTGGATCATTACTACGTAGTCCTTGTAGTATGACGTATCGTTATTGTCACCCCACAATATTACATCTGCCGTTTCTTCCGCTAGCCGACGGTCTATATAGATGGTGAATTCCCTTGTGCCGGAGAAGTGTATCCCAAGATCTATTTCACGTAAATGGAGCCTCACCCGATAATTGAATCTCGTCTCAACAGGTAATCCCCATGTCAAATTAGACATCGAGTCCCTAGTCCCAGGTGCAATGTATTTTGGTATTTTTGAGTATTTGAGTTTCAAAGATGGATCATGAGGGCTTGTACCGTTGCTCAACAAATAATCAGTCATGCCCTCGGACCATTTTCTAAACATTCCAGTGTCTTGCACTTTGGTGGTATGGAGCTCCCACCAATGTTTAATCGATAAACCATCTCGAGTGCCATGTCTTGTAGTTTTTGTAGAACCGAGGAGCCCGGCCAACATAAACAGGAACTTTACCTTCTATAATAGAACTACTTGAGGTATAGTACATGTCTATAGGCATGGAGACAACCTCAATACCATTAATGAAAGCATAGTAGCTAATAGAACCACTTGCAAAAGGAATGAAGGTTAAGTTCAATTTTTTTTTTTTTTTTTAACATTGATGCGTAACTCTTTAAAAAATACTTTTCATCTGAAGAATCAGTATAAATGGAAGAGCTGAAGTTTCTAAGTAAGGTGAACGAACCCGCTTTGACAAGTAAAAAGTCTTTAGACTTGGTAAAACCCGAGTATGCAACTGAGTGAAAGTCCAACCGAATGAATTTCGGGCCAGGTGTGACCAGAAAAACACGTGAATTGGGAATAAGAAAACTAGGCTGTCCTGTAGGGGATAGACTCATTGGATCTTGGGCGTTGGGCTTCAGAGGAATTAGATTTGTTGTTTTGTTTTATGGGACTGTACTTGGAACCTATGTCTCCGATCCAATCACGCTCATCGGTAGCCTTTGAGTTGCCAAAAGAGCCACGGTCGAGGGTAATATTATCATGACTATGTAAGGGGGTGTAGAAGTAGCAAATGTGATATGGAGAAAGATGGAAAGTAGGAAGAAGATGTAAAAGAAAGGTGTCAACATTGAGTAGTTCTTCATGGGAGCAAGAGGTTATTAATAGTAACAAATTGAAAGAAAATTAAAGAGGAGGAAACGCTCCTTTCTATTTCAACTATACGAAAGTTAAAAACAACGAAATTATTGTATCTTTTGAGACAAAGAAGGTTGCCAACATAGTCATTGGTCACACATTTGTCATTTGTCGCTTCTTCTCTTTGTACTCTCTTTTTTTTGAATCTTTCTTTGTGTTTCTACTTTCTCTTAGTTTCTTTTCTTTTGTATTCTTTTTGAGTTCCTAAGCCTTTCACATGACTTACATTTGAAATGATGAATGCTTCTAAGAGCATTAGTGTTAGTGGTGGTAAAAAGCTATATTGCAATTTTTTAGCATCAACAATCATAATAATGGGGCTACAATGGTGGAGCTATAGTAAAAAGATTTGGCTTCTCACTCGACAAAAGTAATCGTAGCTTAAAGGTAAAAAATATATATATATATATATATATATATATATATATATATATTAATTGGTTTCTCTCTCTCTTCTTTTATTAAAATAATCATTTTTCTCTCTTTCTTTCTTTTCTCTTTCTTCTTCACACTCCTTTCTTCTTCTTCGAACCCAAACCCAGCACTTCTCCCTTTCAATTTTTTTTTCTTATATTTTGTTCCTTCCTCCAGCCATTTTTTCTCTATTTTTTCTTTCTACTTCACCTTTCTTTTGCACCAAACCCAGCCCTTATCTTCTTCCCTTTCATTTTTTTATTTCTTTCTTCCTCCAACTCCTTAGCCCCTGCCTGTCAAGTCGCCAGCGACCAAAGCCCCAAGCCATTGTCGACACAAGTCCTAAGATGCCAGTGACCCAAGCCTGGTGGTAAATTTGGCTAAATTGATGAAATTGACTTGTTCAATTGATGTAATTGGTCATTATATTCTAAAATCTATCTTGTATGATGATCAATTAGTCAATATCTTTCAAATTGATCAAGTGGTTTTTCAAAATTTTGGGGTGAAAGTAATAAAGTTTCCATCATCATCACAATCAGATTCATTATCAGAAACTTCACCATCACTAAGGATTATAGTCATAGTCTTACCCTTAGACTTCAAATAGGTAGGACATTCAGATTTCATGTGACCATACCCTTGACATCCAAAATACCGAGAACCCAATGTGGGTTTGTGTTTGTGGTCGTGGTCGTGGTCGTGGATCGAGGATCGAACTATGTTTGTGTTTGTGGGTTTGTGTTGGTGGTTGGGATTGGTTAGGTTGAAGCCTGGTTTGGCTTGGCATTGCTATGGGTGGTTGTTGTTGGCTGTGGCGGTGGTGTGGGTTTTGTTTTTGGTTGTCACTAGGTTTTTTGGTTGCTGGATTTGTGGGTTTGTTGAATTTTGGTTATTTTTATGTGTGATTTTGGTTGGTTTTTGAGATGATTTTGTTGCAAATTTGGTGGATTTGGGTTGTGTTAATGGTGGCCTATGAACAATGGAGGTGGCTGTGGGTTATGGGTGACAGTGGAGGTGGCTGGGGTTTTGGGCTTTAGAATATTTAGATGAGAGAGGGAGAGACATGTGTAAAAGAAATAATAAAAAATAAAAAATAAAAAATATTTAAATGAATAGGTAAAAAAATAGAACCACTGATATTGGATGTTTTGTAAAGTGAGAAAGTAAAATAGATAAAATAGTTTTTTGTAGTGCCTAATAGCTAAAAAAATAGCTACCAATGTGGATGCTCTAATTTTTGAATAAAAGCAAAAAATTTCGGTCGTTAGATTTAGCTCTTTTTTCAGTTTAGCCCAATACGATCATGTGCAATAAATATGTTTAAGTATTTTTAAGAGTAATGTTGGTACTATAATATTTATACAATTTTTGTTATAATTTGCCACATAATGAGACATGAGCAGTTAAAATATGGTGAAAATTGTGTAAAATGTGTGGTAATAGCATTACTCAATTTTTAATTAATATTTACAATTTTTTAAAAATGAAATAAATAAAATTATGTATATAATAATTATTAAATTATTAAATAATTTTAAAAAATATTTTAGTTAACAAGTGTCCTTCTAATTCTTATATAATGATAATAATAATAATTATTATTATTATCACAAGTTTAATTAATCAACATATAAATAAATACTATATTTAAGTTTGCTTAGGATTTGATATTTTTTATTTGTCTTGTGAGAGTTATGATATGAAAAAATATATTTAAAAAATATTGATTTCTATATTTAATTTGATTATTTTAGTTAATTTTTCTATTTATACTAATTTTATATATTTTTAAATATCTATTAAATTAATTATGATATCATCACGATTCGATCTCGGTTCGACCTCAGTCAGACCTCAAAAATCTTGAACCTCTTTCTTTTACCGTTCATTAAATGATTCGAATCTGAAAACCATGATTATGGTAATGTCAATACTTGACATTATAATGTTTGGTGCATTTATTTGTATAAAAAATTACAGTAATGTAAAGTTCCCAAAAAAATCACATTACCATATATCATTGTTATGTAATTATCTTATTGAATCTTGATAGTCTTATACAAACACATTGCATGCACTACATGCGCGCTCATAGGCTTTTTTAATCTTTTTTTTTCAATGTAAATTTTTTTTATTTATCTCAATTTGAAGTTTCGTGTTTGACCATTGATGTTGCACATTTGCAAACTACTCATATAATCATAGTGTGATGATATTAGCTCCAAAAAAAATGAACACCAAAATTACATTGAAATCATATGTCCATATATGGATGTATTCACTTTTCGGTGCAAGCCTCACACTTCTGACTATATCAATACTCAAGAATTCACAAATACATAAGAAAGTTCAATTTAGGATGAGTGAAACTTTTTTGACACTAGACCAAAATAGAAAAAGGAAAAGAGCCTCTTAGTATGCATGTTGTGGGTGTGATGAGGCTAGTATATCCACTTTTTGCATTACTTCTAATTTGATTGTCAATTTTTTGATTTTTGAAAAAATAGTATAATTAGAAATAGAATTTTTAAAATATATTCAAACTAAATGCATCTTAAACTAATGGCATAGATATGCTCATGCTCAAATACATTTTTTTTGGACAAATTTTTTAGTGACTTCTAATCAGTCACATTTCATTGGGATTTCTCATGTATGTGTTCATGGGCTTTTCTTGTATATTTACACAGCCAGTTGTTCCCTCACGATTGTTAGTCAAGTAGGTTTCATTTCTACTCCCAATTTGTTCGTCTCTAGTGTTTACCACATTCTAGACACTATTAGGGCACTCACCACTCTCGCTTCCACTCCCTTAATGTTGTCTACACCATTAATAGGTGTCCCACACCTATCTTACCATACCAAATACCATATGAATTATTGCATGACACAACTCCCAATTAAAGCCTTCTTAAAGTTTTTGGTTTATGCATGTTTTGTTCCCCTTCAAGCCTAGGAACGCATAAAACTTCAACCCCACTCACCATTTTGTTGTTTTCTTGGTTATAGAATTGAACAAAAGGGGTATAGGTGTTATGATCCCGTTGCCAAACAGCTTAGGATCTCTCGTCATGTGGTTTTTTTGGAACACAAAATGTATTACACTTTGTCAAATTTCATGGATTCTACTTCTCCAACTTTAAGTGTGGATCCTATTCCGGACATATTCCCTGAGATCCCATCTACCAACTCACTTCCTAATGAACCAATCATTCCAATTCTTGCTAGGCCCTCACCATTTGACCTACCTATAGATCTTGTAGCTACTCCTAACCCTAAACTTCATCAATCTATTTGGGTAACAACTTTTCCCTCTCACCTTTGTGACTATTATTGTATATTTATCATTACATCCCTTCATGAACCTTAGAACTTTCGTGAGGCTTCCTCTGACTCATCACTACAACAAAATGTGTTTTTAGTGACGAATTTTAGTGAGGAAAATTTTTTCGTCACAAAAAAGTACCATATAATGACGAAATTTATATTTTGTCACTATTTATAAAAAAAAAATCATAACATTTAGTGACGAAAATTGGATTTCGTCACTATATGTTATGTTGAACTATGGGCGCCAAACGAAAATTTTAGCACCAAACTAAATTCATCTACAGTGACGAATTATTTCGTCACTAAAAGTTTTAAGTTTTTTGTGACGAAAACTTTCGTCACTAAAGGTGATGTTAATAACACTATTAGTGACGAAACACATTTCGTCACTAAATATGACAAATAGTGACGAAAATAAGTCGTCACTAAAAACAAAATCATAAAAATCAGTATTATTATCAGCGACGAATCTAAATTTCGTTGCTATTGGTGGCCAACAGTGACGAAACATAAGTCGTCACAACAAGTTTTATTCTAAATCAGATTCAGCCCCTCTTTTTTTTGTTTCACTTCCAACTCTTTCTCTATTTTCCTCCCTCACCCGATTCCTTCACCAGAAAAACTTCAACCGGCGAGGTTGACGATTTCATCGGCGAGCTCACCGACCTAGGAACCGCCGTTGCTTGAGCTCGCTGACCCAGGAATCGACGTCGCCGTCGCCTTTCGCCTGACCGTTCACCTTCCACCTGACTGTTCGCCTTCCACCTCTCGCCGTTGATCTCGCCTTTCGCTTAACCGTTCACCTTCCACAAGCAATGGAAGTAGTGGTGGCTTCCTCTTCCATCGACGGCGGCATCGACTACTGGGACGTCCATACTGGCGCGGAGCAACTCCGTTACAAGACTTGCGTCTCTCCACCTCATGGTCTCGCCTGCGTTGGCCAACGCTTCCTCGCCTCTTCTCAGCTCCGTGATCCCTCCGCCAACTCTGGCTACATCCTCTACTGGTCCTGGTCCAAGGTACACTTCGCTTCAAACTATGCACACAACCTGTTTGACAATATGCCTCAATGAACGCTCAAACTAAATACATGGTCTTATTTATGTGTATATCCTCAAGTAGAAGTTAAGAGCTTTCCTTCGGAACCAATACAGCCAATCGCTGCCACGAAGGCACGTACATCGTTGGTGGAGGTGTATCTGGTGATATTTACTTATGGGAGGTGAATTTCCTTTATATTATAATTGTTGAATTGGTTTCAGATAAATTAGAACTATTAACATTAGCATAGCTTAGCTCGTGAATGGTTTTGACGGGTGGGTCCAAAGGACTCTTCTTTAGAAAGGTTCCCTAGGGTATCAAAAAAACAAAAACAAAATCATTAGCATAGTTGGAGTTCTATTTTTTCTATTCTATTTATCTGAAGACTACCTATTTGATGCTTTAGGTTGCCACTGGAAGACGCCGTTGCTAAAGGCGACTCCTCCTTCGTTGTTAAGTTGCAGAGCACCATCAAGTTCAATGGCGAAGGTCTCTCTCTCTCTCTCTCTCTCTCTCGCTTTTTTATTTTTATTTTTATTTGTTTTGATTTCTTTATGAAATGTAGGATATTGTGTTGGTTGCTTGATTTGATGCTATTATATGTTTGGATGATTTAATTGTTTTTAATAATACTGTTGTGAATTTATGAAGCTTTTGTTGTGACTTGTGAGAATCAGATTGTTAATGGAGTATATCTTTTGAGAATTTTTATTAATGGATGTTGATAATTATTGATGCAATTAGTTTAATAAACAAAAGTAAAATCGTTAGGATATTGATGCAATGAAATCATAATGTGAAATTGTTGCTATGAGTAATTAACAGTTTGAGATCTTCCTAGGGGCTTTGCTTTTGTTTCATCCTTCTGATTCTTGTAGCTAAAGAGTAAAAGTCAAACTCTTTGTACAAGAATTTGCCTGTTTTTATTGCATTTTCATGTCTTTAGATGATCAAAACTTAACCCAATTTAATTTTCCTCATGGGCATTGTCTATATCATCATGTTACTGTTAAAAGTTAATCATCCTTAACTTCGTTTTACCTAGAATGATTTATTTTCCTTGCAGGTCATATCAACCACTCAATTTTCTAGTATAATCTAACTCCTGTTTCTGTAAGTTTATGTCTTTAGCTCTCTTTTTTTTCAAGTAATTGTTTTTTTATTTTTATTTTTAATATGTTTAAGAAACTTCTTTTACCAAGTGCTTTTTATACATGGCTGGAAGGACGTGGTGAGCCCCCACATGGTTCCTTAGGTTGGGCTATTGACACTAATTTTGGTTCCCTGGAAGCTAATTTTTTTTCAAGTCATTGCCTTTTTTATTTTATTTTATTTTATAGCTAATTCTTGCTGTTCATCTGTTGATGAGGCTTGTCGTCATTGTCATATTTTTGCTTGTCAATTCATCTCCTTTTATTTATTTAATTTTTTTTTGAAATGTTTACCTTCTGCTTGTCAATTACTTTCCTTTTATTAATTTTTTGGAAATTTTGGGTAAAACTATTGTAGGTTGAACCTGAAGATATCTGAAGCTTAAAACTATTGTAGGTTCCTTACTTCGTTTTCTTCAAGGTTTGTTTAAAGAGATGCTGTGGTGTTTAATGGTTGAAAAACTATGGAATTTGAAAATTAATTGATGTGAAATTTGGAATGCATTCCAACTGCTAGCATATTAGGTTGCAGCTACTGTTTGTGAGTGTTATTTTTTGGTGCAGGGGCTAGTGCCACCGAATTGGGGTTATTTTGTTTAATTTCTTTTTCTGGTTTTATATTTATATTTTTATTTTTAAGATGGTGTTTGATTAATTGTTACACACGAAGAAAACGAAAGAGATTGGGATTGGTGGTGATGGATCATTATTGTTGTTGTTGTTATTGACATATGTTGTTATTGTTGATGGAAATATTTTATTTTATTTCCATAAGATCTATCTAGATTTAATTATATATTTGTTTATTTTTAATTTTATTTCCTTAAGAAAAGAATTTAAACAATTTTTATTAACTTGTTTTTCCTTTCCTTACACCAATTATTTGTTGAAAATATTGTCTTCTTGCTTCTTGGTTGTTTTTGTTGTTTCAGTTGTGAAGTTTAATGGTGTTTCTTAGGAACATATGAACATATTGTGTTTGGTAAGCTTTTTGGATTGACAATTATGAAGTAACATTTGTTTGCTAATTCAATCTTTTTTATTGTTTCTGGTAGTTGTATCATTTTCAAGACTGAAGTACTTATAAATTTAACTTTTCTTATGTAGGCTAAATACATATTGTTTACAATAACTTTGGATTTTTTCTGAAAGTTGTAAGATTAGCTTGAGCAAAGTAAGTAAATTCTAATTAAAAACTTACAAAACTCTATACTTGTGATGTTGGAAATTGGATTTGTGGTCGTATGTTGTGTTGGAGCAAGCGGGTGGCTTGCATGGTGTTATAAGGTGGTTTAAATACATATTGGAAGTGTTTTTAGTTTCTTGCAAATGTGAATGGACCTTGTTGATTAGATGTGACGAATAGTACTTTAATTGATTTTAATACTTGAAAACCTTATATACTTGTGATGTTTGTGATGGAAATTGTGGTGGGTTGTTATGTTGGGCAAGTGGGTGGCTTGCATGGTATTACAAGGTAGTTTAAATTCATATTGGGAGTGTATATTTATGTGTGCAATGTATATTTGTTTAAGTATTAATATAGATTTGTGCATTCATGAATAAGATGAGATCCAAGATGAGCGAGCTAAGGACCAAGAGCACGAACTAAGCAAGATGAGGTCCAAAAGAATATTCTTAACTTTCTGAGGAGCAAGGGTTATGATGATGCTCTTACTTATGGGGATGGTTCAACTTCAAGTTAAAACACTTTTTGGTTAGTACTTTATTTGCTTTCTACAACTTATACATTAGGAGTTGTGATTTTAATTTATTGGTGTGGTTACTTTTAATGCATTGTTAGAAATGTTTCTTATAACATAGTTAATGTTTTTACTTTACGATTTTAACGAAGTATTGTTTCTATATTTGTGTAGATTTCTTATTGGTAGCTTTTAGAGGATTTACTTTTGGCATTACTTGAAGACATATGAGGACATCTTACGTTAGTTCTAAAATAGGGTTTAGGTAGAGTTATTGTATGTATTGCAAACAATTATAGTATGGAAGTAGTTTGAATTGGATACTTGTTTTATTTTTTACTTGTGGAATGTATGGATCTTTTTTTATAAATGTGTTATTCAAATAAATGTGTTATTCAAATGTGAGGTTTTAATAATGTAATGACAGGTTATATGTTAATATCAAAGTTATGAAAAAAATAAAAATAGAAAATAAGTTTTAGTGATGAATTTTTTCATCACAAATATAGCAACAAAAAATTTTTTTAGTGATGAATATTTCGTCACTAAATATAGCAAAATTTTGTAAGAAATGGTTTTAGTGACGAAAATTTTCGTCACTATATGTACCCGAACATAGTTTTAGTGACGAAATTATTCGTCACTAAATATGATTCAGTAAACTAAAGTGTTTTTAGTGACAATATTTTCATCACTGAATAGTATTTTTAGTGAGGAAAACATTTAGTGACGAAACGTTTTCGCCGCTAAAAGTTTTTTTTTTTAAAATCAAATCGGACTTTTAATGACGAAAATTTTTGTCACCAAGACTTTTAGTGATGGGGCTACAATGATGAAATGAGTTTCGTCACTAAAAGTCCAATTTCGTCACTAAAGGTCCTTAGTGACGAAAATCTGGTTTTTTAGTGACGAATTTTTTCGTCACTAAAAATACATTTTGTTGTAGTGCATTATGGAAACAAGCTGTGAAAGAATAATTGGATACACTATATAAGACACAAACTTGGAATATGGTTGATCTTCAAGTCGGCAAATCTGGTATATGTTGAAAGTGGGTATACAAGATCAAGTCTCGCTTGGGTGGTAGTATTGATTATTGCAAGGCTTGCCTAGTTACCAAGGGGTTTACTCTAGAGTATGGGATTGAGTTTGAGGAAACCTTTGCCTAGTTGCTCGTTTTTCATCTATTCGATCATTTATTTCCATTACAACATGTTTCCAGTGGTCTCTATTTTAGATAGATGTCAAGATGTCATTTCTCAATGGCAAGTGTAGATATCCCATTTTGCAACTCCTATTTGGCCTAACTCGCATTGTAGTGTTATGTCATCTCCATTACATGTCTCCAAGATAATATAAAAAATTTGGCCATTTGATCTCCAAATATTTTTTGTAAAACAAATCTTAAGGTCATAACAATAAAAAACAACAATTCATGAGCATTAATCGGACTATCGAATTAAAAGATATCAAATAAACAAGTTTCATTTTCTCAAAAAAAAAAAATAATAATAATAATGAAGAAGGTACACTTGCATAAATCAGATTCTTACTATAGGTGATTATAATATCTTAATTTTGATTGGGCTATTTTTAGTCCAATTTAAATTGGGTGATGTGTCGTGATCCTATTAACTAAAGGTATGGTTTATTGTAAGGTTGCATGCACCAAATCTAGTCCAGGTGAAAGCATTTATTGATTCATTACAAAATAGGTAAAAATTGATTAATTAATTAATTAGACATATTTGGATTTAATCTGCTGAACTTAAGAACCATGAAAAAAAAATCAAAATTCATAAGAAATTAAGTTTGAATTGGAAATGGAAACAGATTTAAACGAATTAGGAAAGATCTGGAGGATTTGAGGACCAAGTGCCGATCGACACTTGGGTTAGAGCCTCCATATTTTCTTCCTTAACTTTTTCGATTTAACTTGCTGCCCACACAATTTGACCATGAATCTTACATTTTTTACTTTAAAAAAAATTAAAAATTAAAAAAGAAAAACCTTAGTCTCTTATTGCCTGGAAACCTAACCCTATCTCCCCTACCCCCCATCACCTTCAATTCAAAACACTTAGAAATGGTTTAAAATCCGCTCAAAAAAGAAAACCCACAAATTAACCCATCCAAAATGCTCATTAGTCATTTCCTTTAACAAATATTTTCCTTTTGTTATTATTCATCTCCAACCGTTCTTCCTCTCAAACTTGAACATGAAAATCCCTCCTCTCTTAATATATAGAGAATAGAGAAGATTATATGTTCAGATATAATGCTTAAAGTGGACATGGGGTTGTAATATAGCATATCCTTGATAGAACGAAAAAGAAAACAAAACACAAAAAACGTAAAACGAGAAGAATTCCATATAAGAGAACAAGTGTGCAGCTGAAGGGGAACACATTTCCAAGATTGAACGGTGCAGTGAGATTATTGGCACTGGTTGACGCGGTTGTACGGACTTGAACGTTCTTTACAATTTTCCTGGTGGCAATAACGACTGGGGTCGTTAGGTCTCTCGCAAGGAGGTAAAGCTGCTTCACTGGGTTTCAAAGCCTTATTTGCAGGACCTAGCTAGCTCATAAAGCCTCCGGCGTATGTAAGGGTTCATCGGGAACTCCACGTCGTCCTCAAGCAGCTGGCATTCGCCAAGGCCGCCATTGCACGGCGGAGTGGAGTTGCTTTCAACAAGGACAGCCGAACTACAACAATATGCGCTGAGAATCAGCATCGCTAAGAATTCCAGAAGATTATAAGCTTCCATTTCACTACCAAATGATCTCCCTCTCCTCAATTCGTTCACATACACTGTCCACCTAGAGACAGAGTGATATATCATTTATATAGTTAGATAAAAAGGTCAGTTTAACAAAGGAGAGGACGATAAGGTCAAAAAAGTGAGTGAACTCCCTCCAATAACTGAATCACATGGCACATGCATTGTACTGCACTTGAAAAGTATTTTTCTTGTCTGATGTCGTACTTTATTGTTAATATATGGACTCCATTCAAGTAAATTTCTTTGCAAGATCGAAGGGGCTCGGTAGATGAGTTTGAATAATGTTGTTGGAGCGTTTTTGATATACATATATAAAGGAAAAAATGTATAAAATATGTGTAAAGTTATTTAAAATGCTCAAAAGTGTATTCAAAATGAGCTACCAAATAACAAGCCCTAAGCAATTTGAGATTTAAAATTTTTTTGTAGAAATTGTGATTCAAAATAACGTAGAAATTGTGATTTAAAATTTTTTGTAAAAATATGTGTTCAAAGTACTTAATAAGTTATAATGCAAAAAATGAAAAGAAAAGTGTTTAGTATCATATTTTAAATAACATATTATAAATATGAAAAAAATATGTGAAAGATGCTAAAGCAACCCTATTAAATTGAAGTTCATCATGAGAAATTTTCAACAATTATTCACGTCAGCCAATTGGTGGTCGTATAATTATAATCTAATAGAAAATAAACTATAATCAAACGTCACCAAAATGACTAATGCTTTTTTTTTTTTTTTAACAAAGATTTGATGTTTGTAATATGTTATTTGTTTCAACTCCAATCTTGGCCCATGAAATGTCAATTTAATGGGAAATTCATGATTTTTTAGAAGAGCACAAATTTATACGGATAACTGGACTTTTAGTCAAATCTTGACTAAGCCCTATTTAGGTTGGTTAAACTTGGTTAGACTAAGTAAAATATGGTAATTTTGTATTCTAAGCTCTTGGACCATAAAAATGATTTATCTAACGTCTGATTGGTACAAATTAAATTATTTCAAGTATTTTCTTTTTTTTTTTTAATATTAAAAATGCAATTTTTTGGCTCTTTAAGGCTTAAATTGGCATTTTGGCAAGCAAATCAAGGTACGTAAGACAAAATACAGCATCAACAATCATCTATATAAATAATTTCCAATAAAACTCAAACAATCCATAAATATAAACTAGCACGAGTTTCGAAATTGAACACGTGAAAAGAGATTAATAAAATAACAGAAACTGTATGATTAGGAAATTAAGAAGTTTATATCCCTTCATTTATTAATTACTTATGGAGAGAAATTAAGCATGGCTTTAAGTTCACACAGAGAACAACATTTTCCCTCATACATGATTTGTCACGTTCATATTTATTTCCCAATCATGCATCTTCACAGATGTCTGCGTTTTTAGTTCATATAAGTATAGTCCATCCTCTTGTGCTATCCATATACAATGATCTCCGCCGCATTTCTTTTGGAATTTCTCATTTGATGTAAATACATCAAAAACAGCATGGAACTTATCTTGCCAAAACTTGCAATAGTAGAGCGTTGTACCTATAACATTTTGGTGAAAAGAGAATTCCCAATATGTGTTGGGCTGAAGATTCTTAAGGTGGAAATCAGTATCTCTAGATTGACAATGGTAGTAAAGCAATTTGTTGTTAAGGTTGTTGACAATTCGTACATAGTTATTTCTAAATGGTTTGGGTATCACTGTAAATGCACTGCTTAAGCCAAAGGCTAACACAAGGACAAGCCAAAAAGAAGATAAATGGGATATTGTTCTTTGATTCATTTTTCCAATGTTTCGAGAAGGCATTGGGTTGCTCTCAAAATGTACATTTTATATGATTTTCAATGGAAATTCAATGAAGATAGTATTAATAAATTTCCAAGCTTAACCTTTATTTGAATATTCAATGAAAATAATTTAAAATTTTAATGAGACTTTTTCACTGACTTTATTTTAATTTTAATTAAGGAATGATATTTACTTATCTATAATCTATAATTAATATATATATATCAAAAAAATTATGATATATAATTTTTAATTGAGATTAAATTTTATTTTATATTTAGACTTTCAATTAGAATCTTGCCATGTTCTTTTCTTTAATTAACATAATCAATAGTTTTATAATCTTGAAAATTATAAAAATACTGTTAATAATTACCATAATCATATATATTAACAAATATTAAAATATCTATAAAAGCACAATCATAATAAATACCTATTAATTAAAATATCTATAAAAGCACAATCATAATAAATACCTATTAACAACTATCATAATTATTAAAATTTATATTTAATATATAATTATTAGAATATTTTTCAAATTCTTATATAATTATAAGTGTTTGTAGGGTGTGGAAAGCAAGGGCCGGGATTCAAGTCTCTAAATGGGAGTTTCACACACATATACACTTAGATTAGGCTAGAGTAGAATTTTTATCTTATATATATATATATATATATAAAATAAATAAATAATTGAATAATACTACCGACACAAACTATTTTATAATATTTTTACAAACTGCTGATATAGCAAATTTTTACTAGTTCTAATATGGGTCCATCCCTAACATCACATTTTTACTTACAAAAACTATTTGAGAAATGCTAAAGCCACATCAACAGTTTGTAAAAATGTTGTAAATTAGTTTGTATTTATTGCATTACTTATTAAACTTTTCCATGCATTGCACTTGTTGCTAACTAGTAGTACATTTTAATTTGAAAGAAAATGAGTTAAATGATATTTGATTGAAATGTTACTTAAAAAAAAAGGGTGATACTAAAAATACTACAAATTTTGATGTGTTAAACACACAACAAAAAATGCAATTAAGTAATTTATTTATTCTGATTGTTAGTCTCTAAAATTTACTTGTCGATTGTTTTAGTCCCTAAAATTTCAAATGAGAGCTTTAGTTCCTAAAATTGGTTCCTCAAAAAAAAAAAAAAAAGTCCCTAAATTTTTATTTTTATTTTTAAAAAAATAGAGAGTACTATTGGTCCCTCCATCTACTTCCATAATTAGTTTTATTGTCTATGTGTCTAGCTAATGGAGTAATAAAGTGAATTTTTTTGTAACATGATAGCCACTTCATTTTTTAATTTTTACATGGATAAAAATTTAGATCCAAACCCATTTATTGAACTCATTTCTAGAACTTGATTCAAATCGAAACTTGATATATGTATCTTGAAAGCAGTTTAGGGAATTTTCTTGTGAATACAAATTGTAGGGATAAGGGCCCAAAATCATATATTGGGCCTTGGGCTTTGTCCTAGGACATTGATCAGTCCAAGAAAGAATAAAAAGTGATGAGGGTGTTAAGTTCAGAGTTCCATGAGTAAGTTAAAATTGGGAAGGCATGCCAAGGAGGCATATCTCCTTAGATAAGAGCTAAGCATGAGCCAGATGTGTATCATAGTATTCAAGGTGACCTTCCAAAAAGTTTCAGTAATGGGGACAATCATCGTGAATGTACAAGAGGGAGGGGAACTCAGAAATATTTAAGAGAAAGCTGCTGCCACAGCATTGAATGCTTTGCAGCTAACTTTTCTGTTTGCATTTATGTGGAGCATTGAATTTAAACCCGCACTTAAGGACCATACGGTCGGATCGTAAAACCCTCGAACCATTCACATCTACGGTCCATTTAAGGTGAAGAACTGTTCCATGCGAAAAAAGCATGGAACCGCCCAGACCGTAGTTTGACCATTCAGTTCGTGAACCGTGATCGGTTCACACGGTTCAAATGGGTTGCCTTGTTTTAGCTTAAAATGGCGTCGTTTCGTCCTTTTTTTTTTTCCCCTTATATAGCGTTGTTTGGGGCATTCTGATTGAATAACCCTAATTCCCTGAAACGAAACCCTCGGATCCTTCACTCTCTTAATCACTCTCTACCTCTTCCTCACTCTCTCAATCACTCTCTCGTCTCCGCCTCTCTCCCTAGTTGTCGTCGTAGCTCACCCCGGATCGCAGTTTACTCTCTACCTCTCTCTCATGCTCATCTCTCTCACGCTTATCGCAGCTTAGCCATCGCAGCTCACTCTCCGCCTCTCTCTCACGCTCATCATAGCTCACCTGTCGCAGCTCACTCACCGCCTCGTTTGCCGTCATTTGTCGTTTGGTACAATAATCAATTTTTGTCAATTTTTTTTTTTTTTTTAATGTTGTGTTCTAGAGGTACTAGATTTGGTGAGTGTTAGATCCATGCTGTAGATTTTGTTTAGATTGTGTTTGTATTTTGATTGTTTTTTAAGGTTGTTTTTTGGACACTTAATTTTGTTACTTTAAATTGTGCTTGGTTTTTTAATGTGATCGGATTTAAGAATTTATGGTCAAAGCAGAAAAAGAAAGGAAAAGGAAATTATGTTTGTCTATCCACTGTGGGAGTGAGTGAAACATATGTGTGTGTGTGTGTGTGTGTGTGTGTGTGTGTGCTTGGTTTAGCTAAAATTTGGTGTAAAATTCCGGATATGTATTTAAGCTTACCGAGATTTATCTCGTGGAAGCTTTGACAACATTATGGGAACTTTCGAATATAGATTTTGAGATTTAGGGAGAATTAATTGATAGAGTTTATTCTTCTTATCGAGATTTATCCATGGAAGCTTTAGCCTTTTTAATTCTTCTTTCTTTTATAACAATTTACATTTTATGAATAGGAATAGAATTGATTGACATTACTTGGTGTATTTATGTGGATAGAGTCTATTGTTATGTTTTAATTTGTAGTGTCTTTACTCTTTTTTACTGTTGGTAGTGTTTTGACATTACTCTTTTTTACGGTTGGTAGTGTTTTAATGTGCATGAAGTTGTGATTCTTTGAATATCTGTATTTCAAAAATTGATGGGTCTATGCGTGTTTGACTGGTTGGTTAGTCTTTTAGATTAAAATGGAAACAGAGACCAAGTCTACTCCATCACATGAAGTTGATTCCAATGTAGTGGAGTCTAGCTCAAGAGTAAGGGAAAAGGTTGATCCAGCTTGGGAACATTTTAGCCTTGGGGCGGATGAGAAGGGACTGAATACTTTTACATGTGTGTATTGTAGGCAAACATATAAAGGTGGGGGTATTAATAGGATGAAAAAACACCTTTCGGAGATAAAAGGTGATATTGGATCGTGTAAAAAGGTTTCTCATGATGTGAGATACCAAATGTTGGAATATGTGAAGAAGTTTGAGTTGAAGAAAAAGTCGAGAAACAACGTCAAGAAGAAATGTTTAGTGTGCCTTCCACAAATAGTGATATGCAAGAAGATGAAGATGTTTAAGAAGTATTTACTAGTGGGTTGCCTAAAAAACTTGTTTTAGGTAAAAGAAAGGGTACAAAGCCAGTAGATAATTACTTTGCTCCAAGAACTACTCCAGGAGTTCAACCTGGTCTTAAAAGTGTGTTCCAAAGCAAAGAAAGGGTGAGGCAAGCTGATATGGCTATTGCAAGGTTTACGTATGACAATTGCATTCCTTTTAATGTAGTGAATTTAGTGTACTACTAAATGATGATTGATGCCGTAGCTGCGGCTGGTCCTGGTTACAAAGGTCCATCTTATCATGTTTGACGGGTCCCTTTGTTGAGGGATAATAAGAAGAAGGTTCAGTTGTTAGTTGAGTCACAACGTAGACATTGGGCAGAAGTTGGATGTACACTTATGACTGATGGTTGGACAGATACTAGACATAGGTCATTGACTAATTTCCTTGTTTATTGTCCTAGGAGAATGGTACTTGTAAAATCAGTTGATGCCTCGGATATTGTGAAGAATACTAGAAACTTGTTTAAATTGTTTGATGAAGTAGTTATATGGGTTGGTCCAAAAAACATAGTTCACATGGTTCTTGATAATGCTTCCAATTATGTATCTACTGGTAAATTGTTGTGTGAAAAGTATAAAACTATTAGTTGGTCTCCTTGTGTAGCACATTGCTTGAATCTTGTGTTGCAGGATATAGGAGACATGCCTCATGTGGAGAGACTAAAAAATCGTGCAACCAAAGTTACAGTTTTTATTTATAATCATGTGGCTTTGATTGCTTGGTTGAGGAAGAGGCCTGGTTGGTGAGATATTGTACGTGTAGGAGCAGCAAGATTTGCTACTACTTTCCTTTCATTTGGAAGCCTTCATGTGCATAAGCATGACTTGCAAGCCTTAGTGACTAGCAAGTTCTTTGTGGACAATAGATTGGCAAGAAAGTCAAAGACAAAAGAAGTAGTTTCTATAATTTTGGATAATTCTTTTTGGGATGATATTAATGTTCTTGTCAAGATTTCATCGCCACTCATTCATTTGTTATGGATTGTTGATTTCGATCAAAGGCCTGCAATAGAATATGTGTATGAGGGCATGCATAGAGCACGGTTGGGAATCAAGAAGATCTTCCGAATGAAAAAGCACTTGTACAAGCCATACACCTCAATTATAAAAAATCGTTGGGACAAACATTTGCGTAAAGATCTTCATGCTACTGCATATTGGTTAAATCCCGCTTTTCAATATGATGAGGAGAATTTTTGTCGGAAACCAGCAGTAAATATGGCTATTTCGGACTACATTGGGACAAAATATAATGGTGATCAAGAAAAGGTAATTAAAGAAACCCAATATTTTCGAGACCGTTGTCAATAAGCAAGACCACTAATCCAGGTGAGAAGTAATTAGTTTACTTTAATATTATAAACAAATCTTAGTTTTTTTGTTCACGTTGAAAGTTAGTTTTGATACTATAGTTAGAATAACTCAAGTGATTATTCAATTGAAAGTTTGTTTGTTTATGTTGATTAATATTAGATTACGTTGTGTTATGAAAATTAGATGAATGGTGGAAGTTATGGGGTGCTGATGCTCCAAACTTGCAAAAATTGGCAATTAAAATCCTTAGCCAAACTTCCGCCTCTTCCGGATGTGAGCGTTGTTAGAGTTTATTTGACCAAATATATTCTAAGAGGAGAAATAGGTTGGAGCATCAAAGGCTCAATGACCTTGTGTTTGTTAATCATAACTTGCGATTGAGACATAGGTAACTAAATGCTATATCTTGTGATTATATTAATTTTTAAGAAATCATTTATATAATGTAATTGTTAGTTACTAATTATGTTCAAATTCCAATAATGAGCATGACATTTTATGCAGGCTTTACAACAAAAAGTTTAATTTTGACCCCATTGATTAAGCAAGTATCGACAAAACTGATTTTTGGGTATTTGTGGAAGAGGAAGACTCATATCTTAATTATGAAGAGTTGGAGAATGTAATTTATGAAGAGGGTGCATATCCAGCAAGTGTAGAGGCTTCTTCTAATATTGAAGGTTAGTTTATATGTAAACAATTTGATAACCTATAGTGATTTTTCTTTTTTTTTTTTCAAACTTGTATAAACATTATAATAATTTTTCTTTTTATTTTGTTCAAACTTGTGTGTAGAATCTATAGATGATAGCAAAAAGAAGGTTGAAGGAATTGATTTAGGAACATTTGGACAACCTATTCGCCCTCCTCCTAGATTTCCAGGGAATGATGACAAGCATAATAACTTTCATGACATTGATGATTTATGATCATAATAATTCTGTTTGAACTTTGAAGTTCTATTTTGTATTTTATAGATAATTTCTATGTCTTTTTGTAAGACACAGTGTCTAACTTGGAGTTTGAAGTTTTATTATTATTTTTTAGAAATAAGTTTTATGTATTTTTGTAAGAAACGATGTGTAGTTGTGTACTGTAACTTGGAGGCTTGTTTATGCATTTTTACTTTGTCCTTTTAAGTTTTATGGACTACATTGGGGTGTGAATTTTGGTAATAGAAGCAGTACTAGTACCAGTACTCCATCTATGGCTGCTTAATTAATTATTATTTATGCATGTTTTACCTTTGTGTTAGTATAGTTAATTAGTAAGAGTAAGGTCTTTTTGTGCTTTTGTAATAGAAGCTGTAATAGTACTTTGTAGCTCGTGCATGTCTAAGCGGGAAACTGGATATATCCGTAATGCATGTGCATGAAAGTACTTGGATGAAGATTTCATTGCAAGCCCACTCTCTTGAGATCTAGCTAGGGCTATGAAGATGAATATATTATATATAGATATTTCAAACTAGTAATTTACTAAGCCTTGCCTTTTTCTCAGCCTGTGAATGCATTTTTGTATATCTGTTGGTTGTCTTGAAAGTAAATTAGACTATTTTAGTTAATTTTTATATATTTTTATTAATTTAATGTTTTTATATATATTTAAAATAATTATTAAATTAATTATGACGTCATCACAGTTCGATCCCTGTTCGACCTCAAAAATCTTGAACTTCTCCCTTTTATGGTTCAATGAATGGTCCAGGTCCGAAAACCATGATGTGGAGAAGACTCTGAACAAAGATCTTTGCCTTGGCCATCCTAACTCACAGAGGGCTAAAGAGGGTATCCGATGAGACAAGCACTCAAGTAGTGGCTTAGATGATCAACAAGTGTAGGGTCAAGATCTTCAAAAGGGGACTATATAATGTAAGAGACCCTCAATGGAAAAGGGATCGGAAAAAAGAAGAGAAACATTGTAGCAATTATGAATCAAACTTGTAATAGAGCTTCAAAAGCAATTTATAGAAACCAGTCTCCTCGGACATTACCGATGATATTTTTCCTTAGTGTAAATTTGTTATCTTTCTTTCTTTGTCATCAAGATCTGTTTACTTGCTGCTTAATTCATTAAAACCCTGTTTTCCAACCCATTCTCTACATATTTATTGTTTTGGACTTTTTGGGCCTAAGTCCATATACCTTTCGTGCCAGGAGTTCAAATCTGGTCCTTACACAAATCCTTTGTTGTAGTTTTTGTGTTCCATTCATCATGATATACCATTTAATTATTTTTTTAACAAAAGTCAAAGAATACATGAGAAGTTGTGATTAATGGAGTAAAAAGCATAACAAAAAAGCTGGGACAAAATATTTGCATTTCTCTTCTTGCAACTTAGACCTCCTAATAACAGATCCAACCATTGTGTGGTGTCCTCTTGGACAAGGTTCATTCTTGGCAACTTGTTTCATAAACAGCAGAGTGAAGAAAAGGGTTTTTTTTTTTTTTTTTTTTTTTTTTTTTTTGAGAAAGAAGCTGACTTATTTTATTAACTTGAAACAATTACATCCAAATCTAAAATCAAAACAATATGCGATGAGACATCTTCATCCATACATGAAAATCTGTTATGCGTAATGTATTTTTCGCCAGATTATGAGCAACCCTATTGCCGTTTCTTTTAACATGAGAATACAACAATCATTCAAAACTATTAGCAACCCTTTTTACGTTGTCTACCAAAGAAACCTGTTGGAGATAGGCTACACTCTATTGACTTCAAAGCTTTAATCTAATCGAGAGAATCTCCATCAAGAGTAGCTCTTCGAAAACCCAATTCACATGCAAATGTCACTGCCTTCAGAGTAGCCAATGCCTCAACCTCGTCAGGCTTGTAAGCTTGATGAATTTTTTTTGAACAAAAAGCCAGCACAACTCCATTATTATCCCAAATTACCACTAATTCCGCCACTTGAAATTGATTTCCCTTGGAATATTTTTTCGAGGCATTAATTGGATTAACTCCAATTGTACGTGCTAGCTGGCTGGCGGACTCCAAATCGAGTGTAACAATCCTTGCCAATAATAACTCTTCATTATTATTTATATTTGCCAAAAACGTATCCTCCCGTAATACCTCCTCCGAAATAGAAGGTGTATTAATTAAGTTGGACTAATTGCTAATTGGCATGGACTTTTGGCAGCACTAAATCCTCAATAATTGCAGGCATTGAAGCCTAGTCCATTTGTGTGGGCGAGGCAGCATTAATGAGGGCGTTACTTCAGGAGTTGTGGCGGAAGTTACGTTCATGTGCACCACGTCACCACGACCTTCCTCCATCGATCTTCTTGTGCTCCTCCCTACGTTCTCAGTCTCCGCCGTCTTCCTCCCCGTTGGGCAATACTGATTTCGTTCATAATACCCAGGTATCGGTGGTTTCGTCCATATTAGTCGACGTCGAATGAGTAGTAGGCTCCTCACAAAAAGAAAGTGTTTCCCCGACCCCACAACAAAAACACCCCACTAGCTTCATGGATACTTCTGATATCCCTAGAGAGACAAAAGGACAATCCCAAAACAAAACACTCCTTCGTGTAGAAGGGACAAACAACTTCTACTGTTAAAGACAAGGAGGAAAATCCCCATTTTCTTAGCAACAGGGAGACAAGGAGGAGAATATATTAGCCCATTAGCATAGGCCCAAGCCTAATTCTACTTTGTGTGCAAGATAAGTCTCCTACTTGTACTAGAAGTCTATTAGTCTAGGGTTTAGTCTACTATATATACACATGTTATGATTCATTGTAACACGAGGATTTGTACTACACTATAATATATTATTGATGTAGCCCTTTAGGGTTTCCTCCGTGGATGTAGGCCGTTAGGGTGAACCACGTAACTCTCGTGTGTTATTGTGTTTTATACTTTATGCTTTCGCTTCCGCATCTATACTAGCATATTCAACATGGTGTATCAATGCTAATATTTAACACCCTCCATAGTGATATAAAATGATATAACGTTTTGGAACTGATCTATCACCTTTCGTTTCAAGGCAATTGAGTTATTTGTTTAAAAGCTTTAGCTTTCTGCAACTGTCGCATGCATAATGAAGGTTGCGAGCTGTTATATATGAGTTAGTTGGTAGTTAATTAGATGATATAAGATTTTTTTTTTTTTTTTTTTTGGGTTGTAAATCACTCTATAAATAGAGGATCTCAACCAAAGATGAAGTCAGGATTTTGATTGAGGCAGGACCTAAGTATGTGAATAAAATAAATTCATGAAAATCCGAAATAACATCCATTTATTATTAACAATCTATAAATGAACTTTCTCAAAAAAAAAAAAAAAAAAAAAAACAATCTATAAATGAACAAAAAGAAAAAAAAAAGAATACATTTATTGTTGCTTAGATTAATTATGGTTGTTAGGTAAAAAAGAATACAAGATAATAAAAATGCAAAGTCAATTGTTGCTATGATTAAGATTGTTGTTAAGATTAATTATTATTACTAACTTGAATATTTTGTTCAAAAAAAAAAAAAATTGAATATTTCTGCCTTACAATGGTCTTTCTCTCTTTAATATAAAGATGCTAAATTAAATACAAATGCTCAATTAACTTTATTATTATATTCAGCAAGTCAGCAACCATTAGATTAAGGCAATCAAAATCTAATGCTCAGCGTTCTATTAGCAATCTAGTAACTAATTAATTTTATTTAAATAGTCTAGTTTCTACTATAGTTACCTTATTTACTCTACGAAGTGACTTAACCCTGTCTAGTCTATTTACTTAAACTTCACTCTCTAAAAAGAGAATAAAAGAGACTGAGAGTCTCTAAACTCCTTAGAGAACATATATGAAAGAGAGAGATTGAGAGAGAGAAGGAAAAATATCAAATCTAGTGGCGTCGGCAGTGCATCTAATGGGTTTTGATAAATTTTTGGTAAATTTTTGGGAGACTAAACCCTGGCCTAGGGTGGACCATGACGGAGGGTGTAAATAAAGTCGCCACCTAGTTTAGGTCTAGGAACTATAAATATGGTGTCCTTCATGGAAGGACTGATCTTTACTAGAGCACATGTTCAGAGTCTAGGTATGGGGATGGGAAGGTGTTAGGTACCCAACCCCACTCGACTTTTGGGTCAACTTCCACTCATTGTGTTCTAAGTTTTAATCTCGTTAAAGGCATGTTTAACATGTATTTCTAACTTACACACATTCTATCATGCATCTAAAGCAAACAACATGGTATAATCATCCCTAATCCTAGCATTCATCTTTCATGATATCAAACATATACCATCAAAGGTAGAAACATCACAAAATAGATCCAAGCAAAGCATGTTATAACATCTAAACCTCAAGATCATGGGATTCAACCAAGCATATCATGTTCAACAACCACATCATATCCATCAACCAAATCAATGCATGCTCATAGAATTATGCGTGACTTACCTTGTTGCATCATAGCACCTATGCATCAATGCATGATCATATTTAAATGCATGTTCATGATATTCAAGCAATCTAAAACCCTAATAAGCACTAAAGAAATCAAAACAAACAAAACAAAGCAAGAACAGAAAAAACAAAGACTTGGGGATATGAAAACCAGTTTAAATAGAGGCTAAAACATGTAAATAAAACAAAGAAAAAACAAATATGACTGAATTAGAGTTTTTGGACAAGAGTATGCGTGCGTATACATAAGGCATACGTGTGTATCCCAACTCGTATGCGTATGCATACTTCGAGTATATGTATGCATACATACTTGAAACCCTAACCTAAAAAACTCAGAACATAAAAATTTAGAAAACAATAAATCTAACAACCTAATATGCTTTAGAAACAGAAACTAAATAAAACTAAACTAAACAAACATTACAAAGCATTGAAACATATATATATATATATATATATATAGAGAGAGAGAGAGAGAGAGAGAGAGAGAGAGAGAGAGAGATAAACAATAAAAACGAAGGAAAGTGAAGAGTCAAAGAAAGAACCTTTACCTCTATGAGAGACAACGAAAGGGGGTGCCCTCGAGAAAGAGATATGGGCACTTTAAAGCACCTCTCTTTTGGGTAATTATGTGCAGTCACCACTTATTTTTTTATACCAAAAAAAAAAAAGATAAAAGATAAAAACCATCACCTGTCCAAAATACCTCAAATGTCATTGATAAAAAAAATAAATAAAAAATAAAAAATAAAAAGAAGAAGAAGAAGAAGAATACAATTTTGGTAGCATAACCTTACAAGGCTTTGGTCCTAATTACAATCTATGCAAAAAATATAAAACTTTGATCCTAGTTACAATCTACCAAAATAAAGACAAAACACTAATCTACTAACCAAAATCCTAAATTCAGGGGCTAGGTTACAGAATGAGAAGGTGTTAGGCATCCATTTAACCCAAACAGAGTTTGGTCTTCTAAACTCTAATGACCATTATATACCCTATTGTATGGTGTTGAATGATATGTTATGACACACATGTAACAAACACTTGACAAAATTAATTTAAACAAATTTATGTTTATGAATATGTCCTCTTTCTAAAGAAAAATCGATCTGTTTAAAAAAAAAAAAAAAAGATTTGATTTGTAAAAATCAGATCTGTTTTTGGAAAGGATAAGAGGGAAAAAAAAAACAGAGAGAGATTTTGTAAAGAAAAATAAGATCTATTTCGAAAAGTTTAAAAAATGAGATTTGATTTGTGAAAATCATATCTGTTTTTTGTAGAGGGTAAAAAGAAAGATCTTGTTAAGAAAAATCAAATATGTTTTGTAAAGGGTAAAAAGAAAGATTTTGTTAAGAAAAATCATATCTATTTTGAAAAGTTAAAAAAAAAAAAAAAAAAAAGATTTGGTTTGTAAAATATCAGATTTGTTTTGAAAATATTAAAAATGAGATTTTTTTAAAGGAGGATTCATATTCATGAGAAACTTATTATGCATGCATCATATATTGAAAAGAAAGACTTTAACCTAACTCTTAATTCCTTCTTTGAAATTTCAAAAACTACAATTTTATAAAGAAAAAAACTTTTTTTAAGAAAAATTTTCAGATATGTATTTAATGAAAATACGGATAAGTTTTGTGACAAAAAAATATAGAACTGTATTTAATGAAAATACAGACTAGTTTTATGGCCAGAAAAAATACAGATCAGTTTTGTGACCAAAAAAATACAGATCTGTATTTTAATGAAAATACAGACCAGTTTTATGACCGAAAATAATATAGATCTGTATTTAATGAAAATACTGATTAGTTTTGTGACCAGAAAAAAATACAGATTTGTATTTAATGAAAATACATACCATTTTTTTTTTAAAGGTTTTAATGATCATTAGCAGATTTTGAAATCAAAGAAAAAAAAATATATATACAATCAACTAAAGAACATGTCAAAGAAAATTCCAACTAAGTACCTAAGCATGGCAAACATGAATTAAGAACAAGGCACAATAAAGATCAAACATATTAACCAAATTCATGCAATGAACAATCACAACATATTAATTAATGGGAAAGAAAAACAAATAGAAGAATGAAACTAGATACCTCTTACATGAGCGTGCTCTTCAAGAGAAGAATATTTTAGAAATCAAAGAAGTTTTCACTTCTTTGAGGCCTAAAATACTTTACTTACAAAAATAAGTTCTTGAAGTAAAAGCCTCCTGAACATCTTTAATGTAAGGAGAGCAAAGAAGTTAGAAAAGAAGAGCCCTTAATTTCGATCTTTTTCCTCTATTTATAGAGGTAGGGATGCTTAAAAAATAAGCTAAATGATATCAGATATGAATTGTAATGCGTCCCTGTCTCTAAAAAGTTGAAAAAGATAGGCTTTATCTCAATCGGGACGTATCCGGTCCGAGCTAAGCATTTGGGCCAATTGGCACTCCAAGAGTGCTGACAGGCCCTCTTCGGTGCTAGGCCCACGTTTGAGTTTTGGTTCGATTTGAACTCTTTTTTTTTTTTAGAATTTTCGAGCCAAAAATTGAACCTAGACACGTTTTTGATTCATATTCTGAAAATGAATCTCTTTTTCTCGATATTCAAGTCTTTAAAGTGATAATTATCTTATAGATAAATATTCCAAAAAGACTTGATTATCCATAACTTCTTTGTTATTTGGTCATCACACTTTATTCCCATGCAAGCAGGCTTATTTTTAACACTAACCAACAACCAATCACAAAATTATTTAATTAATTTTAATTATTTAACCAATTAGAATTAATTTAAATTAATCATGCGTGATCAGTTCCACCTAAACAAAATGCATGCAAACCATGAAAACTTGATCATATGATATCTTTCAATATGATAGTCCGATTTGAGAATCCGGCATACCGTTGCGACCTTTAGATTCTCAAGATCATTTTTATGTTATGTAATAAATGAATTAATGCATGTAAAGTAACTCCAAATTTTGGGTATATGAATGGTCACTCTAGCCATCCAAGATTAAATTATGGGTGCAAAATCGAATGTCTACAACCTCAACACTAGAACTCTTTAAAGCTTTAATTTTGACTATTTCCCTTAGTTAATCTCTTCACAACAAGTTCAAAATGAGTTAATAAATTTTAGGACTTGAAGATCAAGACTTAAAAGGTCCCAATCAAATGAAACTTGACTTGAGGATGTTTTGTAAAAAACTCCCTCTTTGATTCACTATTTTCTAGCAAATCTTGTATGTTTTCCCACCCTTTTCATCTCCCAAACAACGTGGAATTCATTCCAAACTATGTTTAATGTAGAAAATGCTTTCCTTATATAGTTTCTGGTCGAGCGTGTATGTGTGCACATGCATTGAGCATGCATACGCATAGCTTGGGTGTGCATATGCATACGCATGTATGCATGTGTACAATCTAGGGTTTTCGTGGCCCTTCTTTTCCAAAAACAGTTTTATGCTTCCAAAAATAAGTTATATATTCCATAAATACTTTCCTCAAGTAAATTTTTATTTGATCGGGCCCTAAACCAACCTTGAGCTTTTGAGTTCTAGCATCATTGGAAAACAGAGACCAAAGTCCTATGGGGTATGAAATGTAGTGTATACACATATGAGAAACTTTACTTAGTAGACAAAGTTAAAACTAAACATGTCACATGCAAAGTATAAACATCATGAACATTATCTTTTTCCACAACATGTAGCCATAGAAGTGTCTACACACAAATCACAATAAATACATAGAGATCAAGATAGAGCATAGTAGTGCAAATAGTCAAGAGAGAAACAAAGAGAAACTAATCTGAACAAGATTGTAAACATATATCAAGTTCAAAGAACATGATTTCTCTTGGGTTTGAAAGATTTAACAAAAAGAAAAAAACAATTTGTCAACAAAGAACAAATCAAATAATGACAAACGACGTAAAACCAATATATAAAAACAAGAACATAAAGACTCAAGATTGAAAATCTCTTCTCACCCAAGTTCATCCCCTTCGAGAAGGCGTGCCACGAGAGGTAGAGTTAGGGTTAGAGTTACCAAGAGGGGTACTAGATCCAAAGAGATGAGTTCCTGAAGATGTAAGTGTTGATACCGTATTTTGTCTAGCCTTAAATATTGTTGGAAACCCAAGTTTTAAATTAATGTTCTCACAGACTTATTTTAGTCTTGCATTAATGGTTGTAAAATTCCCTTTATTTTGAACATTTAAGGACAAAAACTAGGTTTGAATTTTTTGAATTATCATGGAAATATGAAATTCACCGATTAGAGTTTACCATAAAAAAATGTCTTTTATTTCTTAAACTAACCATTGTTTTCCCTTAAAGGTCATTAAAGGTCATTTCTGATGAGTTACAAGAGTTTTTAGGATTGCTTTGACGAACCCAAAATTTATCTTGTGCATGCTGAAAACCACAGTTCGATAAAGGAAATTATTTAGATCTGTCAGGATATGCTTGTCACTATTTTTGATTGGGCACAAAAGTTCAACATTTATGGTCCATGATGTTTATCTCTTAAAGAATTTGTCTAATTGTTCTAGCGTTTTTATTTAAGTGTGTCTAATTTTAATTTACGGTCTAGAATTGGGCGAGTGTCCAAAAGGGGTGGAATTGGATTGATGAAAAATGGTTGTAGTTGCATGATTGCATCTGATGGAACTCACTTGTAACAATATTCTAGAGAATTCCCCAATAACAGATTTTGTCATCATCTGCCAACATACACCCCTAGCCTCACTCCCACACTTTCACCTTCAGTACTATGTATACACATTCCTCACCTCATATAGAGGACATACCTCATTTTCTCAGAACCTCCCATCTTTCATTCCTACAGGCAGAGAGAAAATCCTCTCTACTCCTTTCTCATTTCTTCCCTTCTCCTCCATCACCAAACCAAAAAAGCACCCCAAAGACCCTCTGCAAATATTTCAAATAGACCCAAAATCCCAGAAAATAAACTCCAATAGAGACAAAAGAAAAGAGAGAAAGGAGAAACAGTAAGCACAGAGCTACCATGGCATCTACAGAGAACCAAATCACAAAACTATGACATGAGGTGCTATTCCTTTGTCTATTTCTGTTTACTTTTTTGTGTTAACATGCATCCTAACTTGTTTGCTATATTTTCTTTGCTGATAAGCATCAACTGGAGCAACCACAGAAAGGATGCAGGATATATCACAAAGGAATCATAAAAGCAACAAGCAGTGGAGATAGAGACAATATCTCCAAAAGAATGGTAAAAAATCTGAAAACTTATATTTCATATTTTTGTGTATGCACTCTCTGTTATATGCATAACCAAACACCAAGCACACATAAAACTAGCACCTTAACCACTGTCTGGTGTTTTGTTCACGTGCTCCCTTACGAGTCCATGCGCCATCACGTGTCATATTATGCGCCACCGCGGCCATGGTCCTTGGTAGATTCGTGAGCCCCTTGGCTCCATAGCATCAATCCAGCCTTCACACGCTGTATAGAACCCTCCTAGGTGGTAGATCGAAGAGTGGGTTTGGGTTTTGAGAGAGAGAAAGATCAGACGAATGGAGGGTGTTTTTGGTCAAGTTTAGGCCGAAGATTTAGTGGGAGGCTGAAAGGTTGTGAAGCCACCCTCGTGGTGGTAGTGAATGGGCTTTGTAAGTCGCGATGGCAATCTTGCCTGGCCCTGCAAAGGTCATGGGGTGAGGATGAGGCGAAATTTTAGCTTCGTACCACAGGGTAGGGCGAGGCAAGGATTAGTTTAGACTGCTTTTCAATGCACATACATACATGTGAACATCAGTTTCTAATGTAAAATGTTTGCTATTGATATGTCTTTTGATGTTAAAATTTCTAGTTACTTCAATAATTAAATGATTAATATTTAATTTGCGTTAAAAATAAACTCTAAATTTAAACTTAATCACTCATATTCTAAAAAAAAAAAAAGAAAAACTCATTTTTTAACCAAGGCTAGCACTGGCTTGCACGTGTGGCCCAACGTAGTGGTATTACTCAATATTATTAACACTACTATATATTTGAAAATCTAACTATTGGATTGAATGTTCTTTACGTTTTTAATACATATGTTAAATTTTGTAACAATCAGATATTATTTACTATATGATCTATAAGATTATATTTTATGCATAATTTTAAATTATAAAAACTTGCAATTTAAACAATTTATTAATGACGTGGTGGGCCTTTTTGAGATTGTGGGCTAGGCTGCCTCTTGCCACACTAGGGTCCAAAGGTTCTGGGTAAGAAAGTTAGGACCGATCTAATTATAACTCACCTCAGATAGGCTTGTGCGCAAACTAAATCCCTTTTGTTGAAACTTTGGTCACATGCCCATGGTAGACGAGGCTGTTACAAAAGAGTTATGGGAGACAAATGCAATATGACAACAATAAAGAAATATACTTGCTATTAGATAGAATAAGTAAAGGATTCTCAATCAAAATAAAGAAAGAAAACGGAAGAACACCAAGAAATACATTATAAATGAAATGACAAAGGCAAAAGAGAAATAATATTGGTACTTAATCAATAAAAGCAAGGAAGGAATGGCTAGTATGTCGTACTCGGTTGCATCACAGAACTAAGACCAAGGAGGGAACCACTTCCTCAATGTGAATAACCTCTTAGGAAGATCTTGTTGTAGAAATTACCCACTTTGAGAGAATGGGCCTAAATGGCTTATGCCCTTAAAATTTTTAATCCTTAACAAATGATAGGCTTTTAGAGGGAGGGGTTAGTCTATTGGTGCATGGCTGCCATTCTATTCTCTATCTGTTTTTCTTTCTCACTTTCTCTTTCTTTCTTCTCCGTTTTGTTATTTTGCTTTTCCCCCTCTTTTCTTTCTAGTTTTTACTCTTGTGTTATAGTGGTGATTGTTGTTGTTGTTGTGAATCTCTCGTTATTATTGTTGTTGTCTTGATCCCCCTACTGTGCACGGCGGAGGTTCCTTATATAACGCTTGCCGCGACTAATTTTTACCATTTTACCCCTTAACCACTTTTGTCTGGGTGTGAGTTTCCTTCTAGATCACCCTTTGGTTTGTCGATTGCTTGACCACTACTACTTACCCGTACTAGCCGTGCCACTCCCCATTACCAAACAAAGAAATCTATTTTGTTTGCCTGTTTGCCATGGCATTCCTATCCGCAAAAGTGTGGGTATTCTCTCTTGTTATCTCTCGTGGCATGCACCTAGTGATTTCAACTCATCCTTCCCTCTTTTGGATGGTACATCATCCCAGCAGGACATTTTCCCCAAAAGAGTTTAAGCGGGAACTCCCGAATAAGCTCCCTCCTTTTCCCTACTGCTGGCCCATATCATCTCTTACCTCTGACCCATGACCCACCACTCCTGTATTGGCCGGGTACAGGTTGGTGGTGCCTGAGCCTTGTGTGTACTCCCCTTCCGTGTGTGTCTAAAGCTTGTCTGCTGCTCATGCGTTTGCCTTGGCTTGGAGGCTCGTCTATGTGTTTTGCTGCTCATTCTTGACTTCTTGTGGTGTGAATTGGCTTCTTGATCCTCTTTATGGTTTGCTTCCTTCAAGGGCTTGACCTTGCTTGATTGTGGGCTTTCCTCTCTTTAGCCCACTCTTTGTTCCGTCCGTTGGCTTGCTAGTATTCCTGCCATGCTATCTTGCTATTCCTGTTATGATGTTATTTGATCCGTGTTTGCTAGGCTTCTTTTGGGCTCTTTGTATGCTCTTCTTTCACTTAATTACGGTGACCCAGCGGTGTCATTGGGTCCGCATTCATGCTACTTGGGCTTTCTTGATCCATTCCCTTACTTACGGGCTTCCTTGGCCCTTTACTTCCTCCTTGGGCATCCTCGGCCCATTTTCTTTCCTTGGGCATCCTTAGCCCATTCCAACTCTGCATTTCCATGGGCTTATGCTAATTCTTTTGAACTTCTCTGGTCCAATTACCATATCCTTTACCTTTGGAGTTCATGGGCTTTCTATCAACTCTTTACTCATTTACTTCATCACCTGGGGCTTGCCTCGACACATTCTTACTTTCATACTACTCATGGGTTTACTACTTTTTTCTCTGGACTCCTTTAGGCCCACTTGCTTCCTTTGAGACCCGTTTATCATTTCATGTGGCCCTTGATTCATCATTCCTGTAATTTGGGTTTAATAGTTTTTCTCTCAATTTACCAACTCTTTTCTACCCATATTGTTGGGCTTCTTCCCGCAATTGTGCTTTTCCAAAATGAGCATCAATAATGACATATTTGTTGATTTTTAATTTTCTTGAAATTTTGCAAGTATGGAGGATATAAAAAAAAGATGTAATCTAATTGTGGATTTGTCAAAATTTACCTATAATAAAAAGATATTGAGTAAGATTGTAATCTTAGATTATAACCAATTTTGTAGTTAAATTTTGTTAAGGAAGTTTGGGCTTTTGTTTGAGGTGTAACGCAATGGCTTTGGAAATCCTAAATGACAGGTTGAAATTTGGTTGTGTTGTTGGACTTGCAAATAATAAAAGAGAGGTTCTTGGCCTTTCGGCTCAAAAGTGTCAACACAACAGGTCTCTGGGATGACTGATAACTCATGACTCCGAAAAGTATGAAATGTGCAGAATCAGAGGAGGTTTGATTGGCTGATAACTCATCCATGTTCATGTTGTCAACACTGCATTGGGGACCAATGTGTTCATAAACCTTGATTATTCTCTCTTATTTTTGTTCTGATGTGCAGAATCAGAGGAGGTTTGATTGGCTTCAATTTGCTATGATTGGCTTCATTTTAGCATTCAACGTAGTTCAAGAATATGCAGATACTGGCAAGCTCAAGACCATTTGAATGTATCCATGTCATTGTAGCAATGACGATGGAATCATTTAGCCAATGCTCTATTTTAGTGTGCAAAGCTACGATTTCAGTTTAAAAGGGTAAAATTAAAAGACAAGATTTTTTTTTAAAAAAATCTCAAAAATATTAATCGAAAATAACAAAGATAAATAAACAATAATATAATAATGTATTCGCCAATATAATTTAATTTTTATACCTAAAATTTGATTCGGACTCAATACATATAAATACCAAAATAAAAATACTTAATTAAAAACTAATAATGACCAATTGAGATTAATCTAACTAAATTGAATTCAACCGTGTAAGTTGATTACTCAAAATAAATCGATAAAGTAAATTAATGTAAAAGTATTACAAGCATAACAATTATCTAAAAAAAGTATATTGCCTTACTTATTTGATTGCTTTTAAAAAATATTTAGAATTACACTTTCTTTCTCTATTTATCTTATTATTTAATATATGAGTTTATAGCAAATACCTAGAGTTTGAATTTATAAAAAGTCAAAAAAAAAAAAAAAAAAAAGAGATTAATGAAAGGATGGAGGCAATAAAAATTTAGTGTTGAATTTTTTTTTTTTTAAATAGTTACTTAAGTTTAAAATATGGGATCCCTTATTTTGAATTATAGTATAGTGAAAATGATTGAACTTAAAAACTGTACGAGTGCTCTAATTCAACTAGTACCTCATTTTCTTATAAGTTTTAGGCTAAGGATGAGTTCATGAGTTTAAGACTCATTAGGTGTGTATATTAAAACCGCTCTTGTACGTGGATGCAATTTTACCAAAGCATCAAGACATGCCATTGGCTGATACCTACTAATCACTACAAATCAAACACCCAGCTCCTTGATTTGCATTTTTATGAGGGCATGAAAAGTCTTAGTCCCACTACTAAGAGTTGGTAGTATGAAATCACTATGCATAAATGAATCATTATATATATATATATATAGTTAGGTGAGTTAATGTTGTGCAAATGACGAAAAGTTCAATATAAATAATCTAAAAAAAAATCCAATAAAAAAAGAGAGTAAAATCAAGTGTATATCCCAAAAAAAAAAAAAAAAAAAAAGTTAGTAAAACTCATGTATATATCTATGACTTAAAAAATGTATAACTCTTACCCTAAGTATAATTTGAACTCCTTTATATTTGTAATTGTGATTATTTTTAATTATACCATACATATGCACGAATTATACCTTAATTTTTTATAACGAAATCAACCATTACCAAGCATTTGGACTTGAAATTTTCAGAATGCCCACAAACAACTTTAGTTGGAATTTTGCATAAAGGAATCATTCTCAAACTCAACCTGATGGGTAAATTGCATTCAAAGCCAAGATAATTTCTCCTGTAGGAGGAGATGGGAAAAGGGTTGATAAGATAATAAAAAAGCAGGTTACACTAATGTGACATCCACTTATTCAAACGTTACTCTCCTTCCATGGAAAAAATATTTTATATCAAATGATACTACTCTCCTTCTATGGAAAAAGTATTTTATATCAAATGATATCACGTTATCCATATCAAAATTCAATAAACAAGAGACATATGTGCAAATACAACTACTTACTAACACATTTCTTTCATTTATTAATGAGTTAGTTATTTTTTTCTAATGTGTTTTATATTTATTGAATTTTGATATTGCTAATATGGTATCATTTGATACCAAATACCTTCTCCCTCCCATGAAATTTGCATTTTCCAGGGTGACGTTTTTTAATGGGTTGGACCCATTATGGGCTTAGGCCATGAGTTGGGCCACCCTTTAAGAGCGATTTTAGGTTCCCATTTGTAAGTGGGCATGAACTTCGTAATATCGGCTGCCCACGTGACGTTTCTTTGGTTCTACTACATTAGGCTTTTCTTGTTGGCAGAATGAGTGCATGACCTAGACCATTTTATCAAAGCTTTGCTGGTTTACGTATTTGGATCTTTAGACTTGGGCCATTTGAGGCCCAGAGAAAAATGAGGCATGAACATATTTCCAAATTATGGTTGATTTTTCTAAATAAAAAAAAAAAAAAAAATTGTAACATTTCATTGCGATTGGTGTAACATTTCACTGCAACAAATAATGGTCCATAAATTAAACTTGGTATATGAGATATTTTTTTTCAATTTGGTGTGAACTCAAGATTCAAATGATAGTCTAGTGGTAATGACATCCTTTATGATGTTTCATATGTGTAGTTTTAACATTCTCCTTTCCCTACTCCAATATCGGCATCTAAAAAAAAAAACACTCCTAAAGTGAAACCCACACTTTTTTTTCCTCTCATTTTCATGACAGTTTAATGATATATTGAAATTGCCAAAGTCATTTTTGGCGCATCTAGATACCCTAGATGTGGTGAATTGCTTGAATGAGCCAGAGCACAATTCTTATTAAGCATAATGCTCTAGACTCTTTTGACTTATAGAAGGATAAGGAGGTGAATAAATGAAAGCCTTATCAAATCCCAAGCTCATCTCAAAATGAGTACTTTACAGTCTACTTATTAGCAAATGTCAAAGATTTCTATTTTAAATTGATGTGAATAATGTGCCAAATTTTATTTTTTATTTTTAAAAAAAATACTAAAGGTATTACAAGTTTTACTAAGTAAAGCTTACAAAGTGTTGTGACAATGGTTTTGATTGGTGCATTTCTATCACTTCATAAATTAATATTTGAATTACCTCTTCATGATTGGTGAATAGTGATGAATGAAATATCAAATAAAACAAATTCAAAATTTTATTTGAGCAACTTATCCTGAACATTTCATTATCGTGTTACTGGATATACAGATCACAAATATTTTTCTTGAATAATTCAGCATATGAAACAAATTCTAGTGAATTATAAACATTGTAAAACACATAAAAGCAGCACCTTGTCCATCTAGACTAGTAGTGCTACCATTGATTATGAAACAACGACATAATTAGCACAACATAAAACCAATTGAGATGTCCCATTTTGCTGATTAATTTTACGAACGAAACAATTGGTTTTTTTGTGCAAGTCTTCCAGTGGCATCTGAGCTGAGCATTATTGTCCTGCAATCATTCAACAGATATGAGGACCCTAAGCAGATTTTAATTTTTAACAGCACTAACCAAAGAAAAATATAGTTTAAAATTTGACCAACATGAAAATAAAAGTTAAAATCGTAGCCATCTAATTGAACTTCCTTCTTTGGAATGTGTTCCAAAACCTCCCCAATCAATCTGAGAAAAAGCAAGTGTAACCAAAATTTTGCCTTCACTGTTTGCTGGTAATTGTGATCACCAGCAAAACACTGTCACCTAGAACTAGGAACCAAACTTCAGTTGTTGCCTCTCAACACTACCATCTCGTCGATATCAAATCATCCCCAGTCTCTAAAAGATTTTAGTTTATTGATGAGAAATGTCTGGGACAGTACGTACTAGTGGATTTTGTTTATAAGAGCTTATTTTGGTTGTCACATGGAAAACAGAGGAGCTGCTTTCCAATGTCACCTTCATTTTCAAGGTTCTGTTAACAGACCGAGTCCAAAATTAGTCTGGTTTGTTTCTAGACAGAGAGAATGCAAGAAGGAAGAGAGCAGGGAGGGCAGGAGTGCATTATGGATGGAAGGTGGAACCAGTGGCGGAGCCAAGATTTTAGGTTGGGGGAAGATCAAAAGAAAGTAAAATTAATTTGAAAAAGTATTAAGTGACATTAATAATAAAATAAATTAACAACTATATGCAAATGTAATTGTCATATACAATTAAAATTTGGGTTTAAAAAAAAAAAAAAAAAACTTGGGTTTGAGACTGAAAAATGTTGGTGTGGAAAGAAAAAAATTGTTATACGTAATAGAGGTGCTATGAGTAGTTCTAAACCATAAATTATTTCACAATGTTTTTGCCAGAACTTTGATATGACAAATTATGAGTAATTAACAAATACTAACATATAAACTCACAATTTTTTTTTTCAACAATCACACTCTACCATGCAAATTGTAACAAAAAGTTGTGAAAAATTTTATGGTCCTTAACTTTTTTGAGGTGCTATAATGACTAGTGAGTAAAAGTAGGTTTTTATTTTATTTTATTTTATTTTATTATTTTCATAATTCTATTCAACAAAATAGTGGTAGAGGAGTAGGCTGTACAAGTAGTTCTATTTTATTATAATATTATTATAAGGGAGGACCCATTACTTTTTAAAAAAGAGTTGCAGTGCCCCAATGTGAAATTGTTTTCCTACAATGAACTAATACATAGTATAAGCACAATATGTATGTAGAAAAGCTGATTGTCTTTGTGTATGCAAATAAGACATTGTACTATATTACTCGAGAATTTTTGGAGCATAGGGGGGGCATATGCCCCCCCTTGCCCCCCCTTCCCTCCGCCCCTGGGTGGGACCAACAGCTCTCTCTCCCCACTTAGGGGATTGCCTAACTTGCCTAGTGATTGAGCTGGACTTGAATTTATAACGAAAAGAAACCTACAATGAGTATACACTATACACTATTCAATATTCACTATACAGATAAACCCAATCCTAAACCATATACAACTACAAGCATCATAATAACAAAATTTGGAAGACCCAGAAGCTTAAATTGCAGTAAAATCACAAAAGAGGGCGTTATAGAAGGAAGCAAGCCACAAGGCATTGAAGCCAATTGTATGTCACACTTGCCAAGCTCCTCAAATTAGAAAAAGAAAACAGTGCTCTTCCCTCACAACTTAAGTACTTCTGACTTGTTAACTGACTTCAAGTTCAATTGTGGCTCTCTTAATCATATAAATATTCCTCATCAGCTAGTAATGGACTTGTCGCTATTTGGACCCGGTTTCGACAAGATTTTCAAATGGCTAATCAAGCTTCATCGCGTGACTAATACACAGGCCCCCAGAGTTTCGTGATATACATCTTGTCCAAACAGATCTCCTAATTTCCATTGAATAAGGGTCAAAGTGCAACTTCGTACAATCTTTGGAGCTACTTTTTTTTTACTGTCTTCGCATCTCTCACTTCTTTTGTAAATGGTACAACTATTGTCTAGTACTATTCCCAACACGCATCCAATATGCTAGCAAAGTAATTTTCACAGATTGCAATCTAAGAAAAATATCAAAATAAGCCATTTAAAAAAAAAAAAAAAAAAAAAAAAAAAAAAAAAAAAAAAAACAAACAAACAAACAAACAAACAAACACACACAAGTAAGAGGAAAATGGGTTCTAACAAAATAAGCAAGTTTTGATTCTTTTGAATGCCACAATAATATAAAAATGGTCAGTTTTGAATCAAATATTTCTACTAACGACAAGAAAAAAAAATGATAATAACAAAAGGAAAATCATTGCATTTACAATACAAATCAACATCGCAATTCCTTCACACTGTTCACCCAAAAAGAAAATAGCAATACAAAAAATCTACTATCGACTCTAAAGCCAATTTTTGGCAAAATTGCACTAACCTTGCTCAACGGAAGCATTGATATTGTTGCTATTATTGTCTTTGTGATTATCAATATGGTTTATTGTTAGCCCTCTTGACCTCTCCAAGTGCTTGGAATGGAGAATGCAAGTGTCAAAGTCATAATATCCTTTGCCAACCATGTGACAGAGATAAACGATTGGTACATGCTCTATGATCCAATGACATGATCCTTGCTCAGGATCGAAACTTTCTTCAAATTCTTTGGGCATATCCCAAAATTCAATGCTTTTGAGGCTTCTTACATGTTTGATTCCAGAGGGTACTTCCTCCAACTGCGGACTGGGCCCAATCAAAAGCTTTTCAAGAATGGGCAATGCTCCTTCGTTTATAATGAATTCAACTTATCCAAGTGCCTAAGCCATAGTAATCTGAGTTTTGGAAACCCTCCTATCTCAAATTGCAATTGCTCTCCATTGTATGACTGATTAAAGATTCTGAGCTCCAATAAATTTGGCAGATTTTGGAAGCCTTTCATAGGATCATCACTCAACCTTGACCAACAAATTAGTAATCTACTTAGATGTTGAAGTTTTGGAATCCAGTTAGGTAACTGGTCCAACCGCCCCTGTATGTAGAGGCGTTGGAGAAATTGAGGTGGAGATGAAATCGATTGCATATCTAATATCTCGTCTTTGCTTATTGAGGATACATCTAGAGATTCAAGGTGGTTCATCTTTTCAATAGAGGCACACAAAGCCCTTCCAGTTTCTCTTGTAAGATTTTTCTTGCCTAGCTTCCTCAATTGTCTCAAGCTTTCCAACTCAGTAATTAGATCAATTGCCCCTTCATGATTCGCCTCCACATGATACAATTTTTGCAAGTCCTTCAAGCACCCAATACCCTTTTGTAACTTTACACCTTTTTCTTGAGTCAAACTGAAATCTATTCTCAAGTCACGATTGTAGGCTATGAAATGTCGCAACTTACGAAGATTGTTGATCTCAACTGGTATTTCATAAACATGGGATTGCTTCAAATCTAGAGTCTCTAGATTTTGCAACTTTCCTATGGATTTTGGAAGCAATTTTACTTTGGTATTTCTCAAACTTAAATACCTTAAGTGAAATAAGCTTCCCACATCTTCTGGAATGAAATCCAATGGAGCATCTTCGAAATCCATTACTTTCAAAAGTTTGAAATTAGCAAAAAAATCACGCATAAATGACTTCGGCAATTCATCAAGATTGAATAATAAAAGTGGAAAAATGTGTGTGTCCTTAAATAGCTTCAATACACTGTATGAAACTCTATTTACAGTCATACAACGAGTTAGTCCCTCAAACTTGGACTCTTGTTTTGATAAAACATGAACAAAACTCAAACCCTTGTTACTTGAACCAAGCTTCTATGGATTAGTTCAATCAAATATTCTCGTCCAACCTCTTCTAATGTTTTACCCTCAATTTCTTTCACAAAGCCTTGAGCTATCCATTGTCAAATCAACTTTATGCAATTAATATAGTAGTCCTCTGGATACATATCAAGATATAAGAAGCAAGACTTAAGGTTGTATGGTAGGTCTTCAAAACTTAGGGATAGAATTTTGTTGATAGCTGAAAGATGTGGATTTCTTTGCAACTCAATGCCAAGGCTGTTTTGCAAGTTTTGCCATTCCAAGATAGTTTTGTCTTTGGTTGACAAAGACCACCTATAGCAACAATTGCTAATGGTAATCCTTCACACTTTTCCACAAGCTCATGAGACAATTTCTCCAACACTTGGGGACAATGTCCTCCAAAATCAAATTGGAACCCCCTTTTGCAGAAAAGCTCCCATGCCTCATTGGGAGGCAATGGTTGCAACTCGTAAACATGAATAGGTGAAGATTTTTTACAAAAATTAGCAACCTCCCAATTACGTGTTGTGATTGCAATTCTACCACCCAAATGATTATCAAGTAAAGCATGTTTTATATCATCCCAAAAGTCTATTTTCCATCAAATACGACCACATACCTCTTTTGCCGTAAATAGTCTCTTAATATATTGATCAATGACTGTTCGTCCATTGTGTCAATTCCTGGCAATGGGAACTCCCTTCTGGCCTCACAAAATTGCTTTATTATGCTCCTTAGTAGATCTTCTATGTTGTAAGATTGAGAGACTAAGATCCAAGCGTGGCAGTCAAAGTGTCCTCTTACTATTTGGTGGTCATAGACTTTTTTTACAAGAGTAGTCTTGCCTAGTCCCCTCATTCTGACCACTGAAACCACAATACGATCAGACGGTCCTTGTACCAACCAGTTAATCAATTCATCTCTAGGAGCTTCAATGCCTACAACATCTGCATCCTCAAGATAAAGGGAATCCTTTCGAGGGTCGTTCCACCTAACGTTCTGTGCACCACTGCTTGATCCTTGACTAGTTTATTTGAAGCTATACTTTTCACTTCTTTCCTTAATTTTCTGCACTGATGCTTTGAACCCCTGAATTTCACTGGCTATATTGTGACGGGGTTTTAATGATGTTGGTAAGCGAATGATTTTATGGAGGAATCCATTGAAGCCACGCTGATGAGATTGTTGTGCCATGTGAAGCAAGTATCGGTCAATTGCAACTTCTATGTGAAAAGCTGCTTCTCTTACTTGTTTGACCCAGGTTTTGATACCCTCGCTCATTTCTTCTTCAGCTGCTGCCCTTGCATCTGCATCCTTGAGGAAAGACTGAATGCTCTCCAATTCATCTTTGATGTCAGCTACTTCTCCATGGATGCCTTGCAATAATGTTGCTTCTTGGGTCAGTAATGGGATCAATTTGTCTATGAGAAATAATACCGCGGTTTCTGCCATATCGTGTCTCTTCTTAACAATTTAACCGTTTGGTTTTTCTCTTCGAAGAATCTTTGACTGTGATCGGGCTTATAGTTTAGATCTTGTACTTCGAAGTTCAACAACACCAACTAACTGTCAGCACCTTGAGATCTTTTCTAGCTGCGAACGCTGGGCTTGGAATTGGGGGAGTGTTTCTGGTCTGCTGATAAGTTTTGGGTGGTATTTTTTTGTGTTAAGCCCGGAAGAAAACTTTTATGTTTTTGAATGGGTTGAATATACGAGCAGGTTTGGAAGCTGTTCAGTTGATCAGATCAAGTTCCAAAATGGAATATTGACCGAGCTGTATGTTTGGTAATTTGCCACTAGTTCATGAATTGTTTAATGCATAGGGCAACTACTCCATTTGTGTTTTTCCTCTAGTGTCGGTATTCCATGGTAATGTGTCTTCAGCAATACACATGTGCCGTGTAGGATTCTTGCTAGAGGTTACATTCACAGGGCCAAAGTCATCTTGCCGTGTAGGAATTGTCTAGGACGGGTATTATTATTTACTTATAAAATTCCAAATCAAACAAAGAGCTACGTGTCTCGGACTTGGTCTTGTATGCATTACTTGAACAGAGAATACCTTCTCGCAAGTTGTAAATTGCAAGTTGCAAATTGCAAGTTGCATAAGCATCTATGCTTAGACTATGTCTGATATAAGAAAAGAAGATATTAATTTAAAAAATTTCTTACGAATGTTAAAAAATTCTCACGTGGTTGCAAATCACAGAATCATATGCCACTCAATTTTTTTTTTTTAGTGAGAATGAGAATGTGGAGTCCTTTTTAAAAGGTGAGTATCGGCGTTCTCATGCATGGATAAAGTTACATTTGGTATAAATTGATAACTTTACCCAATCTTCCTACCCAATAGAAATAATTTTTTTTTCTAACTATAATTATAAAGGACAAAATTTGGTTACAAAATTTGTTGTAGTTAGTCTAAACTACAACCTTACTTAATAAAATAAATATTACTACATATTTTAAAATTTTAATCATTGAATTATATGTTTTTTACGCTCTTAATACACATGTCAAATTTTGTGTCAATTGGATATTATTTACTATATGATCTATAAGCTTATATTTTATGCATAATTTTAAACTACAAAACTTGCAATTTAAATAATTTATTGATGATATAACTATTAATCTTTAACTAGATGATGTCCCACACGTTGCGCGGACTGCTTTACAATTTCATTTGAAATCATTTTTATGTATATTAAGACCTACATATAATACTTATTTTGTTGTATAATATTTATATTTGCCTACAATATTGTTGAATACTTTGAAACTTAATTTTCTTAATTCACATTTTATTATAAAAAAAAAAATTGTATAACACTATATTTACTATTAAAAGTAGATTTTATTTGTTAAACTGTTTAAATGATTTTGAAATCTATAAATAAGAATTTCAAGTATAAAATTCTTTTATATTCTAAAATTTCATAAATTTAAGCAACCCCTAAACATTTCCTCAACCACTTTATTCTCACAACCAAATATGGAGACCTCAATCGCAAACACCCAATTCATTATCTCAATAAAATTAAGAAAATCATTTGTAAGTATCAACATAAAGAGAAAATAATTAAACATAGAGAAATTGGCTAAAAACACATGTATTTACCAAAATTTAATTGTTTTTAGTTAGCCTTCCGTATCTTTTAAAAAGAAAAAGAGGAAAATCCTCTAAATTTATCATCAACTTTTGTTTTATCACTATGGCTCATACCGCACAAAATAGTAGTAAAAAACCTACAAAGAAACCTACAAATTATGAGTTCTAACACAAAATAATAAAAAAAAAAATTAACAAACTTCATACATTTATGACTTTTCCAAACCAAAATCTCAAACACCCAAAGACTCAAAGTGCATCACAACCTTTATAAAATCTACAGCGTCCGACTTCAATATCAAAACTGTAAGCTACCATCACTAAATAAAAAATGCAAGCCCCTTTCTTGGTCATATCCTACTCATACAAGTTAGATTCAAATGGTACCAAAATATTGGAATTATATAGGTGTAATTGAAAGGTTGAAGGTAAATGACATTGTTTTTTGTCTAAGTGTATTTGAGATGGGATGACATGAAGGGTTGTGAACATGTGTATATAAAAGAGTAGAAGTGAAAAGGATGAATGAAAATGCGAAGAGTTTTTTGTAGGTGAGAGAGAGGAAAATTCTTAAAAATTTGAACCAAATGAAACAAATAATAATCTTAAAACATTGAATAAAAAATGTAACAAAAATTAGTCTTGAAACATTGAACCAAAGGAAAGAAAAGGTCTCTATTTTTAAATTTGCTCTTATCTCTAAGAGTATTTCAATTATTTTCATAGAGTGTACCACATGGCAAAACCTCAAGCTTTTCCGCATGAGGTCTCTACTTATATATATATATATATATATATATATATATATATATATATATATATATATTGATTGATTGATGATTGATTGATTTTCTAGAAATTTTACAAGCATGGAGGATATAAGAAGAATATGCAATCCAATAGTGGATTTTTCATAATTCACCTTCAATAAAAAGATATTAAGTAAGGTTGTAGCTCAATGTTACAACTAATTTTGTAGCTACATTTTATCCAATCATAAATTAACAATTTGAATAATTATTTTCGTATTTGACATGTCATTTAAAAAATGTTATATTATAGTTTCATTGAATTTTCTATGATTTATAGTTTGTATTTTGTTTCTCAAAATTTAATTGGAGGATAATTTTAAAAAGCACCCTTGGCATTGTATTTACATATCAAATGGTATTTTAGAAAAAATAAATAATTCTGATAAGATTCTTATAAATAAATCAAATATGGGCATTTCATATTCTCAAAATTCCTTTATTAGATTTCAAATCAAACCAAACATATAAATAGTTATGTAGGGACTAAGGCCCAAAGTAGCGTATTGGGCCTTGCGCCTTATTCGAGGACATAGACAAGTCCGAAGAGGAACGAATAGCTACTAAGGGGTTCCCAGTTGAAATCTCACAAGTGGGGTATGAATAGAAGGATATCCGAGGAGAAATACCTCCTTGTACACGAGAAGGAAGGAAACTCAAAATATCTAAGAAAAAACTACTACCACCACATTAAATGCATTGCAGCTACTTTCCTGACCGCATTTATGTGGAGAAGACCTCTGAACAATATTGCCTTGGTTACCACAACTTACGTAAAGCTAAAAGGGGTGTGTGATGGGATAGGTACTCAAGTGTGGATTCAGATGATCAACAAGTGTAGGGTCAAGATGATCAGAAAGAAGCTATAAAATGTGGAAGAACCCCTATGAGAGGGGGATCGGAAAACCAAAGAGAAAATATTGTAGCAATCTAAATTATCTCAGTATCCAACTGTGATCAATATATAATAATTGTGGCCTCCTCGAATCGAAAGTTCATAAAATTCAATATCTCTTATTTGTGCTTGATTGTCTTTTAATCCAATACTAGACATTGACCAATTCATTAGGACCCAGTTCTTTGACCCATTCTCTACAAATTCATTGTATTGGGCTCATTGGACCAAGATTCCATACATTTTGGGCTTGGGCTCCAAATTTTTAACCCTACAAGTTACATTCTCAGACATTTGCATTGCCAAATTTTTAGCCCTTTTCTATTCCGTGCGAATGGTGCGATGATATGCTTAACATGCTTGTTTGTGTCACCCATTGGCTTTCTATCATCTTGACACGCTTTCTTACATGTTTATGCATGAGTCTTGCTTGCTAGTGTATTGTCCATACTTCAACATAATGAAGCTACGGACATCCGATCCAAACCTACATTTGTCCCTTATCAACACCACTTTTTGTTTTTTCTTTTTGCTTGTTTGTCTTCTTTCTTGTTTGCTTGCTTGCTCGTTTGCCTTCTTGCTTTCTTGTTTGTTTGTTTATCTTGTGGCTTGTCATGTCTCCTGCCATATTGATGAGAATCAACAAGCATTCAAGGATCCATTGCATGTTCAATTTGGGCCTATTACTAAAGCAAGATCTAATAAGATCAAAGAAGCACTTAATGGGCTGATTCAAGAGATTTGGGCTAATTCAAACGTAGGACATTCCAAGCTGGGCCCAAAGAAAGATGAAGGCGTAATAAATTTAATTCAAGCTATTGAGGGCTGATTTGGCTTAATTGGGCTTGATTTATAGTGTGGATTAATGGCTGATTGATTTTTCAGCTCCATATTAGTCAATAAATATTTTTCCTATTCTGAAGCTTCTAATTTCGAATCAGATCTACCTTAATTTTAGGCTTTTATTATTTAGAACGTTTTTTAGCTATTTTCCTATTTTGGATTTGCTAATTTCAGACCAAATCAACTTTTATTTAGGGTTATATTATTTAGTACATTTTTAGATTTTCTATTTTTAGTCATGTCTTATAAATAGCATGCACTCATTATAATAGAGAAGGATTGATTGAATAAAAATCACACAAAAGGTGAGGCTTTACTCTTCTTTTGGTTCTTCAAAAATCGTGAACTTATCAAGGATTCTTCCTTGTGGCATTCAAACTTTATACATTTGGTTCGTGATTCAATTATAATCATTGGGTCAAGGTGTTACACTTATACCTTTGGTTCGCATTTCGATTATAAACGTTAGGTCAAGGTTTCTATCAAAAATCTGAATTTTAGTTTTCTTGGGCAAGTATTCCAATATTTTTGTTGGGTCTCAAAGTGTGTCGATTGAGGTTCGCGTCACATATGCTACGCTTGCCATGTCTATCATGCTTATTTGCTTTATGCCTCTTTCACATGCTCTTTACATTTTTTTTCCTTCCATTGTTTGTTTGCTGTGTTAGGACATATGTAAGACTTGTTAGAAACATATGTTATGTAAATTAGCTAATCCTTTGACAAAACACACTTCACTTGTAATTGGATAGATCTAGAATAAGTTTAATACTTCAAGGAACAAGAATTCATATTTAGTATTGAAACCATACAAATCTAAGAAACAAATGAAGAAATGTTGTTCATTAAAGCTAGATAGATAGCTCGATAGATCCATTTCTATCAAGGTTTAATGCTGATGCTCGATAGTAAATCGACAAAAGCTGTATCTATCGAGAATTACAAAATTTAGATTTTCAGATTTGATTTCACGCATATCCATGTGTATTTGCTTAGCGTTTCTTTTCTCACAACTCTAGACATATATAAGGATTATTTTAAGAGCCATCAAAGGTGATGCAACTTGATGAAAAGTCATTGTGCATGCAAATTGTGACCAAAGACAGAATTTGCCCAAGTTCATCATATTCTCTCTAGAAGCTTCTGCGTCTTTGCGTTAAGGGTTTTATGACCAAGGAGCTTCCTGATCTTTATTTTTAGATGAACTGAAAACTTTGTAGCCAACATCTTCCTCAAGTTGGTGTGTTAGTCACGTATTAGGATCCATGCATCATTGGTTAGTCACGTACTAGGATTCATGCATTGAACGAAGAGATTGCCGCTACATTACAAGTCCAATTGGGTATTTGGGTAAGGGTTCAACTGTAGGTTGGTATTAGGTACTAGGATTCCTTTTACTTGTAACTGCTTGTTTTAATAATAATGGATTCTCGAGAGTGGTGACCTTAAATTCACCTAGTGGGGTTTTACCTCGGTGGTTTTCTCCATTCATAAACAAATCACCTGTATCAAATTTATTTTCCCCTCCATTTAACTTAGTTAGTGATTTGTTTGTACTACCACGCTTTTTGCATGTAATTGAATCTAATTAATTCACTTGGCCTATCATGTTGGTTTCTTGTCTTTGCCTTTGCCTTTGCATGTACACATATGGAGTGAGGACGCATGGAGCTAGGGCACAATCTCCCAGGCGCAAGCAAAAAGGGTGAGGATGCAAGCATGTGGATATAAGCCAAACAGTTATGTTCAATAGGTTTAAGGGTCTAGCCTCTCCCATTTGGTTATGTACTCTTTTAAATCCCCTTCCTTCCTCCCTCCTTTCTCTCTTAGATGAGTTGTATTAGGTATATCATGCCATGTACCATTCGTCCTTATCTCTATAGTATGACAACACCTGTTTACTTTCCTGCACCTATATTTTGGGACATGTTCTAGGGATGTAGGCATTTACTTTCCTGCTCTATGTGCTTGCATTGTGCATGATGTATGTATATATATACTTGCTCGCCCTTTCTGATGTGATTGTCATAGTCCGTGTCACTTAAGGCGAAACGAAGCCTAATTTCCGTCGTGAAAGTAAGGTGACATGTCGTCGGATTTTCGCCATGGAAATCTGGTACTTTGCCCGAATGCTTTAGGAAAGCATAGATTGGGACCACACCCATTCAAAAGCCAAAACTCAAAGCCCCCATGCATACAAGGGCCTGAAAGTCAATGCCAAAATCATGTTTTTTTCTGCCAATCTCCAAAAATTAAGGTTTTATCAAAACAAATGATTATCCTTAGACAAGTGTTGTGAGGTGCGTAACATCTTCCCCACACATAATCAAACTTCCGGACTAAAGAATCAAGATTTTTTGTCATCCACATTAGATTAGGAAAAATGCCCTTCTTCTTAGCCTAGAATTGGTAATAAAATCAACTAGAAATAGGTGACCAATCACATCTTAGAAAAACCCAATGATTGGTGGCAACTTCACTTACCTTTGATAATTCCCTTAAACTTTGGCCTAGATTACTGCCACACCTTCAAAGGTAGACAAATACCCTACTCCACTAAGAGAGAGATCACCCGAAGCTCCGCGTAATACACACTACACACACACTAACCAGTCGAGAAAGGGGCCTCCAACGGGCCCCCAACGTGCGTGAGAGCATTACCACGCGGGTGGTCGAACGAAGGCCCGACTGTTCTCCATTTCAAGGTCAGGCGTCAATAATGACCACTCGAAGACTAAAAGGATACAACTCAGTTGGTATAATTGTGATATAATTTACACAATTTTGTAAAGTCCACGTTCCAAAAGAACTAACATATTTATGTGTAATATATTCTTGGTAAATGAATTGTGATATGATTATGCTTTATGTGTAATATATGCTTTATAGCAAGGATACAATCGAGGACTTTACACAATTGTGATATAATTTATTTAACCCCTTAACCTACTCTCTCCTCTAAAAACATCTCATGCAACAATTGGCACCAATTCAGGGATTGATGCAACAAAGGATACAACTAGGGCTATCCACGAGTCACGCTAGGTCGGGTTGTTCCAGACCTAGACTTGACCCAAAATTTTTAGGTGGATAAAAAGAAAGCCCAAAACTGACTTGAAATTCTCGTCAAATTGACTAGTTTAGGTCTTTTCGGGTTATACCCGTCGGTTTCAAGTTTTGTCACCGAGGCTAAGATTTGGCCAGATTTATCGAGATCTAGCCGATATTTGGCCAAATCCATCAAAATCTGGCCAATATTTGACTGGATCTGTCAAGATCTCGCTAGATCTCGAAGGATCCGGACTAGATCTCAATGGATCTCGACGAAATCTCACCAAATCTGGTTTGAATCTTGACGGATTGAAGATAAGAGAGATATATCGTCAGCTAGTTTAGTTTCTATTAGGTTCTAACGTCGGAGACCCATCACCGATTGCAAGTTGCTCTGAACGGGTAGGCCTTGTTTTGGCGGTCTTTGGGTCGGTCGGTTCCAATGGGTTATTGGTTCACTTGGACAGCCCTATATACAACTCAATCAAAACCAGCCTAAGAGCACTATCTTGAGATGCAAAAAGCCTAACCCTTGGGTGATGACCACTCGAAGACTCAAGAAAAGCTCCAAGACAAGAAAAAAAGAAGGAATGGAAGGGAAAAGATGCCTAATCTTAGAATAATCTACCATCAATGCATAAACAAAGAAACAAGTGTGGGAAGGAGGAGAGTCATACTTAAAAAAGGATGCTAAGAAGCTTGGGCTCGGAGGAAGAAACATTATAGAGGAAGTGAAAGAGAATAAGGAAAGAAGAAAGAGGCAAAAAAAGAGCTTAAAAGATGTCCCAAAAATCAAAATGCTGGAAAACCAAAGGGCACGTCTAGAGGCATAACCATGTCCATCCTATGAATGTTTTGACACGTGGCCACGACCTGGCCAACGACATCATGTCTCTTTAAATGTGAGTAGAACAAAATTTTAGTTGTCTTAGCTAACACAAAATGACCTTTGTGGGCACAAGCACCCATAATGTGGTGTCATCCTTGCGATTGGGAAGTATGCCTTGGCCTATGGTAGACCATGGCTGAGGGTGTAAATGGAGTCACCACCTAATTTAGACCTAGAAACCATAAATATGGCACCCTTCGTGGAAGGACTGATCTTTTACCAAAGCTTGTGTCCGGAGTTTAGGTATGGGGATAGGAAGGTGTTAAGCACCCAATCCCACCCGACCCATAAGTCGACCTCCACTCATTGTGTTCCAAATATTAATCTCATTAAAGACAATTTTAATATGTTATTTTAACCAACACATACACTAGTATGCATTTAAGACACATAACATGGCATAATCATCCCCAACCTATCATTCATCTATCAAGGCATACAAACACAAATCTCTAAGGGCAAAAATATCACATGGTAGAATCAAACAAGCATATTATGACATCCAAACATCAAAGGCATAGCATTCAATCCAAGAATATTCATGTTATTTAATGAAAACAAACTTATATTCAAACCAATGTATGTTCATGTGAATGCATGACTTACCTCACTGCATCATAGCACCTATGCATCAATGTATGTTCATATTTTATACATGTTCATGATATTCAAACAATCCATAGCAAACAAACAAAGAGATAAAACAAAGCAAAACAAAGATAAAATGAAGAGACAAAGAATCAAGGATAGACAAAACAGGTTAAACAAGGGTTAAAACATGTGGATAAAACAAAGGAAACAACATATGAAAAACGAATTAGAGTTTCCAAGCTTGAGTATACGTGCACAAACATAGGGAATGTGTGCGCAACCCAACAGTACGCATACGTATGCAAGAAGCATGCACGCGCATACACACCCAAAACCCAAACCTAGAAACTTAGAACAGAAAAACTCATAAAATAGAAAATCTAACAACCTAACATGTTTAGAACACAAACATAAAGTAAACCTAAATTAAACAAGCGTATTAAAACAAATAAAATATGTATAAGAACACAAAATCAAAAGAAAAGAAAAGAAAAAGTGAAGAGCCAAAATTAGAAACTTTACATTAATACTAGAACTATGTAGAGCTTGATTTTGACCTTTCGCCGCAATCAATCTAGTCACAACCAATTCAAAAAAAGTTAGTAAACTTTAGAACTCTAAGATCAAGACTAGAAAAGGTCTCAATCAAATAAAACTTGACTTGAGTAAGTTTTGTAAAAAACTCCCTCTTTGATTCACTATTTCTTGGTGAATCTTATGTGTTTTACAACCAGAATTTTTCCTCCTTGAAAATGTACCATTTATGGCTTTATATAGTTGAAAAATAGGCGTTTGGGGTGGCTCTTAGACGATATGGGATTCGTTCCAAACCTAGTCTAAATGCAAAAAAACTTGTCTTACATAGTTTCTGGAATCTTAACATGCACACACATGTACGTGTATGCATACACATGCATGAAACATGTGCATGTAGAGCTTGAGCATGCGTGCGCATATGCGTGTATATGTATGCATGCCCTAAAGTTTCCGTGGTATTTATTTTCCAAAAATAGTTTATTTGGTCCAAAAATAAGTTATATTTTCCAAAAACACTTTCTTCAAGTCAATTTTCATCTGATCGGGCACTAAACCAAACTTGAACTTTAGAATTCTAACATCATTGGGAAATGGAGGTCTGAGTCGTAAGGAGTAAAAAATGTGATTTCTACAACCTCTCGCATTCCTTGGATAGTCAAAACAAGTGTTGATGACCAAGGAATAGAGGGCAAATGATATATACATAAAAATGGGTCGTCCATTCTTGTGATGGACGATCATAGTGCCTTAAATAAGCATTTAATGCACAACCATTACCAATGGAAACACACAGAGACAAGACTGTTGAAGACCTCATCAAGAGACTCATCAAGGCACCAAATATGTTCCCAAAGACATAAATACGACCATTAAAGACATCCAATGGCTAGTAAGAAATAATCTATATAAATCACTCTAGAACAGGAGAAAGGTACACACATATACAAATACAGTCATCTTTCTTTTCATTCTATCTCTCATTCTAAGTATCTAACTTTTTCATCAGAGATTTATTAGCTAACACCAAGCCAGTGTCTTTAGGGAGAGGAGTGTTTCACCATTGTTTTGCAAGTCACACTCATTCTTAAGTTTGACTTTATCTAGAAGACAATATTATTGACGAACTAGGGCTTCATCAATTAGGTCTAGTGGTCTTGGGCTCTAAACCCACGAAAATCATGATACATGGTAAGGAAGTGAGTGAGTATCACACTATCATTATTTTGACGAGTCCCACACAAAAGCACTAGACTTAGGCCAAATTCCAATAGGTGAGGCATGGAAGATGTGAAAAGTCCTCTTGAGGAACTTCAAAAAGGACATTTGACGTGATTATTCTAATCTTTTTAGACATATATCTCATCATCTTTACGGTCTATTACTCTTATATAGGGTTGTTCGCAATGCGGTGCGGTTTTTGGCCAATTTTAGCACCGCACTTTGTGATGCAATTTAGCCAAAACTATAACTGTATCGCACCTTATTTTTGTGGTCGGATGTGCGGTGCGGTGTAGTGTAGTTTATAGTTTAGCCAAAACAATAACCATACCGCACCTCATTTTTGCGATTACATATGCGGTGTTATAAGATACGGTTTGAACAGTTTGAAATCGATATATTTTTCAAATATTTGGCTTTTCCTACCCAGCCCAAAACTAATTATCCCTTTATTTTGGACCAAGTTTTAAACTATTGAGCTAGTTTTTCTTTATTTTGGATTGGCTTTCCTAGTCAACACTAGTTAGGGTTATCAAATTATTATTATTATTTTTTTGAAAACTAAGGTTATTAAAACTATTAATAATTTATTTGATATTAAAAATAAATTAATATATTAATATATAAAGAGGGTGCGGTGCAGTGTAGTTATGCCATTTTGTGCAATGGCGGCGCCACATGGTGTTCAGGGGGTTCAAATGAACCCCATGACTTAAGAATTTTTTTATTTTTTTATTTTTTACATATAATATTTTAAAATATTTTTGTTTTGAACACCTTAAAATAAAATTTTGAAGCCCCTGAAATAAGTTCAAAGAACAAATCAATTCAATACTAAAATTTATGTTGGGCTTCTTAAACAAAAAGAAAAAACCCAACATCAAACCAATTTGATCTAAAATCTAAGGAAAAACAAATAGCAAGTCCAACAACAAAAATTAGTAATTTTTTATTTTAAATCTTAAAAAAAAAAAAAAAAAAAAAAAAAAAGACAATTAAATGATATGTAAAGTGTAAAAATTAAAAGAAAATTAAGTGTGAGGCAATGGAAGTGGGGCATGAGATAGTGGAGAATATTGAAGACATTTTTTTTTTACTAATTGTACTGTTGCGTTGAATTTTTGTAAAAAATATAGCAAAATTCTTCTTGATGAATTACAAAGACTTGTAAATTGTCACAATTGAGTTGAATTGTTAAATAAAATAATTGAAAAGAGTAAAAACAAAAACTAATAAATAATGAATTAGAGTATTCTAAGTAATAATAATTAAAATTCACTTAACAACAATAATTAATAACTTTATTATAGTAATAGAGAATAGATACTTTATAAGATTTAATCTTAGCAATAATAATTAATATTTCATTATACTAAGAAAACATATGCACAATGAACTTATAGTTTATCTTTAATTCTCTTGCTAATACTATGAATTAATTTTTGATAAGGAAGTCACATATTCGCAAGATTTATCTCATTCCTAAGATTTATTATCTAAAGGAGCTCATGTTGACTTAAAAAAATATCTTCCTTTGTATCATAGGATACGAAAGATCTTATCATTATTATCATAATGATCAAGATGAAATAAATAAATAAATAAATTATTTACAAAGAGGTCCTTATCAACCTGTTCAACATGAATTTGAATGACTCCCATAAAAAATATTCTTGGAGCTGCCACTAATCTTATGGGTGATTTTGGTGCAGTTTTTACGAGTTAGGTGAACTTCCCTACTCTTATACGCTGAACTCAAACTAAATCCTTATGGCATCTTTACAATCTAGTGTTGCTCTTATATGTTGAACTCAAACTAAGTCCAATAAGGTGTGGAAGACTTGAAAAGTCTCACGAGAAAGTTCGAAATGACATTTCACATGATAAATAAAGACATGAAAAAGTACATGTTGGTAAAAATCTTAATAAACAAATAAAACAGATATAGACTATAGTCTTATTCGGAAAAATGTATCACTGATGTTAATATGTGGACCCAGCTCAAACAGATTATATGGTTGGACATGTTTTGAAACACCAGTAAGTATTCTATGCCCAGAATGTACAGCAGCCATTCTAGTCAGATCTCGAAGCATCTAGACTAAACTTCAACTATGTTTTGTTTGAAGAGGATTCCCACTCACATTGAAGGCAATCAATCAAGAAATCCATCAAGATTGAGAGATTGTTAATAATATTCATGATATTAGAATTATGCTTAACTCTTTTGTTGCTTGGTATTTTTCCTTCTCCCCAAGACAATCTAATTCTCTTGCTCATAATCTAGCTTATTGGGCAGCATCTTGCAATGCTTGGGGTCTATTCCCATTTCATAATATAATTAGGTTTTTGTTAAAGATTAAGATGTGTTAGTCCATTTTGGCTTTTGTCCTTGTCCTTGTATTTGATATGTATTTTATTTTTCTTCTATTGAAATCATTTATTCAGCCAAAATAATAATAATAATAATGAGTCCTAAGCAAGTTGTCCAAAGAATGTTTGGAAGGAAATAGAGAATTTGTGTCGCACGCGAGACTTTTGGATACTACATTGCAATTATGTTTATGCATGTGCCACTTGCCATTCAAACAGTATTCCAATGATATTTTTGGATTCTAATAAATTTAACAGGTAAGAGTTTTTTGTCATTGAATAAGAGATTTGAGTTCAAAACACATTTACACCAAAATCAATTAGTGTTTAATTACCAAATACCAATTGCTATTTTGGCTTAAATGATAAAAAAATTAAAAACAAAAACAAAAAAAAAAAAACAATCATTATGAAACAGATGTCATTAATTTAAATTTTATCGTATTTATATAGAAAAAATATATTTACATTCAAAAGATACTTAAATGGCTGCTGTAAATAACTTTCCATCACTAAATACTTATTTTAAATTTCAAGAAAAAATAAAGAGGTTGAGTTTCAATGAATTCTATGATCTAGTTTAGTAAATGAGTTCATACATTAATCTCTAGAAATGCACTATCTAGGATTTTGAAGATTTAGGAATTTGGCATTTTGGGATGTTCTATGGCAGTTGAGTGTGTCTTCTACCCTTTTGGCCTTGCACTCTTGCTTATCAGCCATTGAAAACACCCACATTTTGTGAGAATTTTTTTACTTGACCTTAAAAAGAAAAGAAATGAAAATGCATGCTAAAGAAACTTATTTTATAAATTCTCTAACAAAAATATGAATATGTATGTTACATAAACTATAGCAAGAAGTTTCAATTACTCGTTTATTTTATTTGTTTTCGATTTTTATATCTAATATTCTTTAGTGATTCATATTACATAAAAATGCTAAACTATTTATAATGTAAAAAATTTACTATTTATATACATATATTAAATATGTCAAAGTTATTTTTATATGGAATTTGTATATTTTGTGCCTTTAATTATTTTTTTATAATAAGATATTATTGTCTTTTTAAAAATATTTTTAAATTATATGGCTTAAACAAAAAACTGTCCTATGCAATCCACATATAATCTTACCATGATTATTTCTTTTTTGGTAAAAATTTAAAATTCTTGCCATTATTCTGTTGACTTTATTTCTTATTCTATATTATTTATGTATTATTTCAAGTCATTGTTCTCTTATTTTAATCAAAAAGAAGATAAATAGAATATGTTTAAACTTTTTAAAAATTTATAAATTTTTGCAAATAAAAAAATACATGAAAATCCAATTTGTGAAAGGTCGAATAAGTGTAATAGGTTTTAAAAGCCCATTTAGGGTTAACTCATTTCTGCCCTAAACCCAATTGAATCAAACCTAAACCTGCTTGACCTAAATCATTTACCAAGTCTAACTCTATCCATTGATTGTAGATAGGGTAGCCCCATCAATAATGTAACCTTAATACGTGAACTTCGTCAAAATTTTTTGGAAGCTTTAATTTCTAAATGTGGAAAAGAACTGACATATAAGTTGGAGTTGGAGGTAGATGCTTAGAAAGGGAATCTCCTAACCCATCCTAATCTCTTATTCGATTTTAAACTCTAAAAGCCACCCCTATCAAGTGAGGACAATGACCATTCATAAAAGCAATAATCACATATAAAGTGTATGTGTAAGAAATGGGCACGGGATGGGTGTGGGAACCAAAGAAATGAATGTCTATGATGAAAGCCTAAAAGTTTTCTTGGTGTTATTTGAGTGAAAAGATCTATGCATATAGAATGCAATGTACACGGAATAAATAAATAAATAAAGGAAAAAAAAAGGGTTAAATTTACAAACGTTCCCAAATTAGCAATCCACATAATTTAAATTAGAAATTGTGATGGACTCATGTATGAATTGGCATCCTAATTTAAAAAATATTATGAAATTATTGTAACCTTTTGTTATATCTATAGTGTTACTCATATTGTAACAAGTATCAACAACAAAAAGAAACATTTCAATAGATGAATACCATCTTAAAATATGCGATAAAAGTTAAGGAGTATGTGTGCATTTGAGAACAGTTTATTTTACATTTTGCCTTCTTTTTTCTTTTTTTTCTTTTTTTCTTTTTTAAATTCTAAATGTGTGCCAAAATACACTTGTATTTGAAAAAGAGTGAAGAAAAAGTAAGGATTTAAAAGTTTGTGCACAAAAGCTAAAAAATAAACAAAATAATGGACCCAAATAGACATTAAATGTATATTTAAACCTAAAATTTTATTATCTTACAAATTGATTCATCATTTTTAAACATGTAATGTAAAGAGTTCTACTATTATAATAAAAAATCTCAAAATATTTTTTCAACAAGTTGAGATGTCAATTTACCATACATTAAAATAAAATAAAATAAAATTATATCCAAACCAACAATAGTTCCAAACAAGATTATTGTAATGATATTATGAAATTTTTTTGTGTTTATGAAATTTCTCTAATAAAAAAATAATAACTAACTATTTACTTATTATATTATTGATTTAACACTATCATTTATTGATATTTTGAGTTAGGATCAGATGATTTTGTATTACACAATCTCCATACTTTTTCACATTTGTATAATATGATGGATTATGTTTATTATACACACTCTAAGAGCATCCACATCAGTCCATGGATACTCTTGCAAAATACATAAAGCAGCCCTTTTTACACATTTTGGCCAAAAAAACACCCACATCAGTGGGTGTAAAATTGTGCAAAATATACACCCGGCTGTTCAAATGAACAATAACCGTGTAAATATACATGGTTACTGTTCGCGTGTAAATGATTTTTTTCTCTCTCTCCATTAAACTACTTTTTTCAACCATTACAACAACAAACGCGCCGAATAACCACCCTAGCACAGAGTATTAACCAAAATCAATTGAAAAGTAACCCAAAATCAACAAAAAAATTTCCCAAAATGAATTGAAAATTAACCCAAACACATCCACACAGACAAATCTACACAAAGATACACTTGCTCAAAAAAAAAAAAAAAAAAAAAAAAAACAGAGATACACAAACACACCCACACACAAACAAACCCAAACGGACAAACAACAAAGAAAGATTGGTGCTTATTGGAACGTTCGGTGCTTGACTGGAATGACCGGAGCTCATGGGTCTCGCTTGATCGGAGCTCATGGGTATGGATCGGAGCTTGATCGGAGTTACTAACTGATTGGTGCCTGTGGATCGAAGAGATAGATCGGTGCTTGTGGAGCGTGGATCGATTGGTGAAGAAAGGATCTGGGTTACCGGAGCTTGGTTCGTGGATCGGCCGGTGAAGAAAGGATCCGGGTCGCCGGAGCTTGGTTTGTGGATCGGCCGGTGAAGAAAGGAACAGGTCGTGGAGCTTGGTTCATGGATCGGCCGGTCGTGGAGCTTGGTTCGTGGATCGCCGAAGCTTGGTTTTTGAGAAAGAATGAGAGAAGGTAGAAAAGAGAGAGAGAGAGAGAGAGAGAGAGTGGTGATCCGTTCTGAAAAGAGAGAGAGAGAGCGCGGTATATAGGTAAAGAGAGTTGAGGGAAATAATAAAAAAAATTGGGAAGAATGAATATTTTATTGAAATATCATGTAAAATAGATTAACTGATGTGGGTTATTTATAAAAATGATAGTGTAAACTAGAAAGAATAGGTTCTTTCGTGTAAAATAGACAGAAAATTTAGAAGGACTGATGTGGATGCTCTAATATACACAAGTTTACAAGTATGTGTAATTAAAAAAATAAAAAGATGAAGTTTACGAGTATGTGTAAACTTGTGTGTAATAAATCAGGTGTAGTAGTATTTACCCTAACATGATTATCTAACATTCATGTTGAAAAAAGAAAAAGAGAAAGAAGAAGGTGTCATGTGAAACATTTCACATCAAGAAACGGGAAACAAATAGTTGATAGATCAATGAATCTGTGACCTCACACTCACCCCACATGTCAAGATGGAATACAATTAGGCTACAGCCCATTGGAAAAGTGTTTAGAGCTAGACTTCTTGGAACTAGAGAAGAGTACAACATATGCCTAGTCCATGGTTCTTTTTCCCATTGTTTCTCATCATTTAATTTGGTCTCATGATAGTCTTTCCACATTCAATGTTCCATCTATGAAGTATGGCATACTATTGCGGTCACGGTTTATCTCTCTCTAGTAGAAAAATCTCTTAAACAGTTAAATAAATAGATAATTATATCTCATACGGTCTAAAAAAAAAAAATCATGAACCGAACAGTTACTTTGATATTTTCCTTTACTCTTGGAGCATTTACAATGGAGGTTGTAAACAAAATACTTATTTTAAATAAACGGATAATTATATCTCATACCGTCTAGACAAAAAGTCATGCACTGATCAAATTACTTTTATATTTTCTTTTACTCTTGGAGCATTTACAATCAAGGTTGTAAATATAAATAAATAAATAAATATATATATATATATATATATATATATATATATATATATATATATATATATATATATATATTACAATTAAAAGACTATTTTATCTATTTTACAATTTACCTAACATCCGATTCTTTTTTTCTTTTTTCTTTTTTGGTAAGACTGATTCTTATCTTCCACATCATATTAAATATTATTCATTTTTTTATTAATTTCGCACACACACTCTCTCTTTCTCACCACCTCTCTCACTTCATAGCAGTGTCTCTCTCTTCACCCACATATCCCAAAAATAAAAAAATAAAAATCAATCACCTCCACCATAACCACAACCAGCAATAGCCCCCCATTATGACATACCCATACCAAAACTTAGATATAAACAGATAAAAAAAAAAATAAAAAAATAAAAAAAACAAAAAACAAAACAAAAAACCACAACTCACTATAATACCACCACCACAACTCACTATAGCTGAGTTTTATACTTAAATCCTATTATTTTGATTCACATTCTCTCTTTTCTCTCACCCAGGTTAACTCTCTTTGACTCTCTTTCTTTCTCTCTTTCACTTAGATGCAACACCCTTTCTCGGACTTCTCTCTTTTCTTTCACATCATAGTGGTTTTGGGTTTGGGTTTTGTGGTGAGTGGTTGAGAAAGAGAAGAGAGAAAGATAGTTTTATATTATTTTATTGTGTAATTTATACTATTTTAATGTGTTGTATGGAAAAATAAAAACTAGATATTAGGTGTATTATAAAGCTGAATGGTATAATAGATAGAGTAAGTTTTCAAATGGTAAATAAGAATTATGATAAAAACCCAGATCCTAATGCTCTAAGTAATAACTTAGAGTAACAAAGTGTTAATTTTTTTTAGTGATACACACCCGTATAAAGTGGGTTTTAGGTGTGTTTGTTGCTAAAAATAGAATTTTGGGGACACCCTCAAAGCTAAGAGCACTAGCATTGGAGGGGTGTAAAAAACCCCCAGTTGATATTTTAGTAACCGATAAGACCAAATTGCCCCACATCTGGGATGGGTTTTTTATTTTTATTTTTACAAATTGTTCACAAGGATGTAAAACAAAAATATTATTTTAATGAAAAAAGTGAAACAAAAATGTAGATAGATGGAAAAGAAGAAAGAGAAACCAAATTTTTATATTATTTTTGGGTATAGTTTATATTATTTTAATGAGTTGTGTGTAAAAATAGAAATTGAAATATTAGGTGAGTTGTAAAATAAGATAGTAAACTAAATAAAGTAGGTTTTAAAAATATAAAATAGACACTTTTTTGCATCCTCAAATACTAGAGCTCTAATGCTCTAAAAGATGAAAAGAAATGAAGGTTCATACCACCCTCGTCATAGGAACCATAAAATATTGAACCTAGAAGAAATTATTGTAGATATTTTAACCATTTATTTCATGTTGTTTTAATAATTAATTTATTTTAAATATTAGTAAATAAATGTAGACTTTTTTTTTTCACTAAAGCAAACCATTATGGCTTATCTTTATTATTTAATTCTCTGTGTAAATTTATTATTAGTTGAAAATGTCATTTGGTGTTACATATCCTCTAACTAGGCACCATCCTCCTGTAAGATGATAATTTAAAATAAACAAATTTTCTTTATTCATCTAACAATTATAGAAATTAAAAATCATAAAACATAACTCATCTCTCTTTTAAAATTAAAAATATTATTTTTTTAGTAAATATAATTGTATGAATAAGATATTTTCTAAAATAAATCTTAAGTTTTATTCTAATTTTACAACTCATAACTAAACTTATGAATAGGTTTAATTGTTCCATTACAACACTTTTTATTCATAGTAATAAATATTACAAATCCTGTTGTCATCTCCATAACATAACTACTTCCAACTTTTAGAAAGACAAAACAATAATTATAAAGCAAAAGAACTACTATTTTTAGTAGCTGAGGAGTCATCTTGACTTGTGATACTAATACCAATAGAATCACGACCAGGGTAACTTAATCCATTACCAATTGTACTTAACTCGGTTCCACTACTTGACTCCAACACCTGTCCATGGTAAACATTGTTGTACCAAGGAGCTCCATTGGCAGTAGCAACATGAAATGATACCACTTTTGAATCGGTATCCTTGGTTGCTTCTGCATACTCTTGGAGCTCTAATGCAAACTCCAACTTTTCCATCACATCATTCATTGTGGGCCGTTCGATTCCATGATCACTTACACAACTCTCTGCAAGTTCCACATATACCTTGAAACACTGGGCGCTATCTTGTTCATTAGATATGGATCAATGATTTCACTAATGGTCCCTCTCTCAATACATTTTCGAGCCCAGCTTGCCAAATTTCGTTCCTCTTGTTGGAGTCTTTGGTTCAATGCTTTTCGAGCACACAACACTTCAAACATCACTACACCAAATGAGTACACATCTGATTTCTCAGTTAATTGTTGGCGCCTTGCATAATCTGGATCCAAATACCCCCATGTCCCCTTTACTAGAGTACTAACGGCAGTGTTATCCAAACCCATTTTGGACAATCCAAAATCTGAAACCTTAGATACCCATTTCTCATCCAATAGAATATTTGTTGTCTTCACATCACGGTGGATAATAGGGTGCTTTGTACATGTGTGTAGGTAGTGCAAACCACGTGCTGCTCCTATGCATATCTGGAGCCTTTGTTTCCAGGTGAGGGGATCATTAGGGGTGTCATAAAGGTGGTGACGGAGGGTACCATTTGTCATGTACTCGTAAACAAGTATCATCTCACCCTCATCATTGCAGTATCCAATAAGAGATACAAGGTGCACATGACGAAGTTTAGAAAGCATCTCGATTTCTGTCATAAACTCATGAGCGCCTTGTCGAGACTCTTGTTTCATGCGCTTGATTGCCACCACTATATTACCTAAAGGACAAAATATATTGTATTATTGTGTTTCTAAAACCCAATAAATGTAGCAATGAATATGATTTGTGGATTTTAACAACCTATAACATTAATTTGTAACTTTCAACAATCTATAAGAACACATTAATTTGTAAGTTTTATATAATGAAATTTGTACCACCTCTAGCACCACTCTTGTATTATTGTGCATAAACAAAAGAGTATGACTTATGTCTAGTTTCTATGCTCTTTGGAAACTATAGGATGTGAAGACGTCCTAAAATAGGACACGGTGAATACATTATACATTTTATTTAAATGGGCAATAATACTCACTTCCATGTTTAAAAAGATGCCATTTTCATACTCTTTTATCTTCTAAAATGTGTATATCAACACATTGATTGTGGATATTGTGTAAAAGAGTGGATGTAAAATGAGTGTAAGAGAATATTTTTCCTTCATATATATGGCCATGTCCAATACGTATAGGAACTCAACACAAGTTGGATTTGATCAAATTATTAAACAACTCTACAAAATATAGTATCACTAATCTTAATTATATGCAGTTAGATTGCAATTAGGACTAATTCAGGAAAAAACTAAAAATTAAAAGATAATCATGGTATTATTCATTACCTTGCTCAATCAGACCCTTGTAAACATTGCCAAAGCCACCTGCACCGACAATTAGATCTTCATTGAAGTTGTTGGTTGCTGTTTTGATTTCATCTAGTCTGAAGTAGCGGCATAGTTCTCCAGGCAGTGATGAAGCTGTTCTCCTTGAGAACTCTCTTTTGTAAGGATCTGGCCAAAACCAACACCACCACTTTGCTAGTGGATGGTAAGAACCATAACGCTCAGTCTTCTTCAATTTACAGAGAACCAATAAGAAACACACTAGAGTGGCCACGACTAAAAAGCCAACACCACTTCCAATAGCAATGAACATTGTTTTCTTTGTATTAGACTTGTTGGCTGCCAGAGCAGGTTGTTGACCCATCGGTGGAGGGACCATATTTAGTCCAGCAAGATTGCCAGATAGGTCGCTCAATTTGAACACTTCCACACCGTTTAAAATGGCATCGCGGAAAGTTGCATCTGTTCTAGGGTGTAGATCAATGGCCAGAGTATGATTGTCCTCGCCCTTGTTTCGGATCATTACTACGTAGTCCTTGTAGTATGGCGTATCGCTATTGTCAGCCCACAATATTACATCTGCTGTTTCTTCTGCTAGCTGATAGTCTATATAGATAGTGAATACCCTTGAGCCAGAGACGTGCACCCCAGGATCTATTTCGCAGAAATGCAGCCTCACCAGATAATTGAATCCCGTCTCGACAGGTAATCCCCATGTCAAATTAGACATTGAGTTCCTAGTCCTGTTTGGACCCATTGTAGTTGCAGACTGATAGACAGCATCAGGTGCAATGTATTTTGGTATTTTTGAGTATTTGAGTTTCAAAGATGGATCACGAGGATTTGCACCTTTGCTCAAGAAAAAATCAGTTATGCCCTCGGACCATTCTCTAAACATTCCGGTGTCCTTCATTGGTGATATGGAGCCCCGCCAATGTTTAATCGATAAACCATCTCGAGTGCCATGCTGTAGGATATGTTGAACTGAGGAGCCTGGCCAACATAAACAGGAATTTTATCTTCTCTACTTGAGGTATAGTACAGGTCCATAGGCATGGAGACAACCTCAATACCATTAATGAAAGCATAGTAACTAATGGAACCACTTGTAAAAGGAATGAAGGTTAAATTCAATTTTTTATTTTTTTCAACATTGATGCAGAACTCTTTAACAAAAGACTTTTCGCCTGAAGAATCAGTATGAATGGAAGCGCTGAAGTTTCTAAGTAAGGTGTACGAACCCGCTTTGACAGTAAAAAAGTCTTTAGACTCGGTGAAACCTGAGTATGCAGCTGAGTGAAAGTACAACCGAACGAATTTCGGGCCAGGTGTGACCGGAAACACATATGTGAATTGGGAATAAGACAACCGAGCTCTACTGTAGGGGATAGACTCAACGGATGATGCTTGGCGTTGGGCTTCGTTGTTTTGTTCCATGGGACCGTACTTGGAACCTCTGTCTCCGATCCAGTCACGCTCATCGGTATCCTTTGAGTTGTCAAAAGAGCCACAGTCGAGGGTAATACTATGAACAGCTATGTAAGGGGGTGTAGAAGTAGCAACTGTGACATGGTGAAGGAGGAAAAAAAAGAGGAAGAAGATGAAGAAGAAATGTGTCAACATTGAGTGGTTCTTCATGGGAGCAAGAGGTTACTGAGTAGCAAATTGAGAAAAATTAAAGAGGAGGAAACGCTCCTTTTCTGTTTCAACTATACGAAAATGAAAACAGCAAAATTACTGTATCGCTTGATAATGCTATCAACCACAATAGCTTTTAGGTCTGTACAGAGTTAAAAATGGAGGAATAATCGGGTGGGGTGGGGGTGAGGACTGGGAAGTAGGGTTGTGCACCGTCCCGCTAAACCCGACCCGATTCAATCTGATCCGTCGGATTTGTTGGAATTTTAATGTTTGATAAATTGGAATGGGTTACAAAAAAATATTTTTATAATAGAGCGGATTGGGTGTAAGTCGTAAAATTATAAACTCGTCAAATCCGACCCTCCCCATCTATATTTAATATAAAATTAATAAACTTTTTTTTTTTTCAACCAGCTGTAGACCTACTATCATATATATATATATATATATATATTATATTTAATAATTAAAAAAAAAAAAACAACTGTACCGCACTAAAATAAAGTGAAATGCTTAACGTGTAACACTATACTCTGCAATTCACATGAGTTGTGAGTCTTCTGACTTCTGATAACTGCTGCAAATTGATATGATAACTCATAACATAGAAAAAAAGTGAAATGCTTCCCAACCATAAACGTGTACAACTTGTACTTTGGAGACTATGACTATGACTATAACTAAAGAGTGTTTACTCTTTAGTTCCATTTCAATTCCTTAACAAAAAATCAGCCTTTAGAGCACTTTGGAGACTATGACTATGACTAGGACTAGAGAGTGATGACTCTTTAGTTCCATTTCAATTCCTTAACAAAAAATCAGCCTTTAGAGCTCCTGATTCTTCGGCTCCTATTAATACAATCATATATATTATATAATAAAAAAACTTATGCCTATTAGTTCTTTTAATATATATTTAAATATATTATATAATTAATTATAAAAATTTAAAAACCAGCTGTCCGACACTTGGTTTCCTTCTATCATACGAATTTCTCAATATTTTTATTAGTTTATAGTCACACAAATGATAAATTTAATGACTAATGTAGGGGTGTGTATGAGTCGAGTTAAGGAGATATTTTGACTCAACCTATCATGGTGGGTAAAAAAAAAATAATCCAATCCAATCCATCACAAAAGTCCAACTCAACCCACATGGATCTGGTTGGGTGAGTAGAAAAAAATATAAATCTTAATATATTAAAAAAAAACTAAAGATTAGTATCAATGTAACTCTTTAAAAGCAAATAACACTAATGACTAAACAACAATAGTAATTTATTAGGATTTATGTGAACTAATTGATTTTTATATAAGATAGAAAGAACTGGTTATTTAAAAAAAGTTATTAATTATATAATATTATATATATATATATATATATATATATTAAATTAGTATTGGTAGGAGGAACTAAGGAAATGATGTTCTACAACTAGTATTTTTAAAAAATTATTAAATATATATATAAGTGCTCTCTGGTGATTCTAAAAAAATTATTAAATATATAATATATATTAAATATGGGTGGGTCGGGTCGGGTCGGATTTGGCATTTTATGACCCAAACCCAACCTGACCCGCTATAAAAAATAATCTAAAAAAAAAATTGTAACCCAACACAACCTAACCCACCAAGCCTTAAAAATCAACCCAACCCGGTGGGTCAAGTCGGTGGGTTTTTCGCACACCCCTAGACTAATGTGCCACCTCCCCTCTCGGTTTCTCACACAGTCACACTTGACTCTCATTTGAACTCTAACACTCTCTCCCTCTGCTAAGCCATTGCCGTCCATTAGCTATCATCTTTGTCTCGGCGGTAGTTCTATCTTTCCGGTGGTAGCTATTTCTTCCGGTGTTAGGTAAAATTTCTCAATGTTTTCTCTCTCTCACTCACTCTATCTGTTTATCTCACTTGCTGTGATGGATCAATGTTTAGCATTTGCTTTAATGATTTCTTAGTTTTCTTTTGGCTGATTTTTAAATGTTTTTGCTTTGTCTCAACCCACAGGTGTATTTCTTACTCTATAATATTTTCTCTTGTCAAGTTGCTGTGTCCCTTTCTCTCTATCTTGCTTTGCAGGTTTGTCTATGTCCGGCCCTCTCCCTATTGTTTTTACTATTGTTGTTTAGTCATCAATGTTGTTTGCCTTTAAGGAGTTACATTATACTAATCTTTGGGTTTTTTTTTTTAAATATATTTATATTTATAGATGGCATCTGAACTCAATGCAATACAAATGAGGTTTCAGTGGCACCCACTTCCACAAATGAGGCTCCTCAAATGGCGACAACGGACACTAGTGCTGCTGCCTCAAATCTCCCTCCCATAAAAGTAGAAGGTATAAAGAAAACCGAACCAAACATCATATGGATGGAGTCACTTCATCTTATTAGAAGGTGAGAGAGCTGAATGTAAGTATTGTGGCAAAACTTATCTTCTTTGGGTCAAAAACTTATGGTACTACTAACTTAAGAACTCATTTGGAAGCTCGGTATAAAAAATATCCTTATGGTAAAAAGAATAAGTAGGATAAGACTCAAATGACTTTAGCCTTTAGACGTAAAAAGAGTGATGATGCGGAGGGTGCTAATAGTAATAGTCTTATTGCTGTAAGCTACAATGAGAGCATGTGTTGGGAAGCACTCGCTAGGATGATTATTATAGATGAATTGCTATTTAAATTTGTTGAGCATGAAGGGTTTAGATACTATAGTAATGTGTTGCAGCCTAGGGTCACTATCCCAACTCGCACTACTATTGCGAGAGATTGCATAAGACTTTATTCAATAGAGAGGGATAGGTTGAAAATATTTTTGGAAAAATCTATTCAAAGGATTTCCCTTACCACTGACACTTGGACTTCAATCCAAAATATTAATTACATGAGCATTACTGCCCATTTCATTGATGATGATTGGCAATATCACAAAAGAATTTTAAATTTTCATCAAGTCCCTAATCATAAGGGTGAAACCATTGGAAAGGTGGTGGAGTCATTGTTGCTTAGTTGGGGCATTGGTAAAATTTCACCCTCACAGTTGACAATGCAGCCTCTAAAAGTGGGACCGTAACCTACTTGGATAGGATAACTAAAGAGTGGGGTGCTTCTATCTTGGGTGATGAGTTTATGCACACGAGATGTTGTGCACACATTGTGAATCTTATTGTGATGGAAGGTTTGAAAAGCCTTCATGAGTCAATTGTCAAAGTCCGTAATGCGGTAAGGTATGTGAGGTCCTCTCCATCTAAGTATGAAAAATTTAAAGCATGTGTGGAAAAAGTGAAGATTGCTAGCAAGGGTTGTGTATGTCTTGATGTTCCAACTAGATGGAACTCGACCTACATGATGCTAGAGTATGCAGAAAAATTTCAAAGGGCATTTGAAAGATTACGTGTTAATGATGCACAATATATTCGTTACTTCTTGGATGATGGAAGTGGGAAAAAAATATTAGGACCACCTGATTTTGAGGATTAGGATAATGTGAAGGTGTTTGTGAAATTTATGAAGTTGTTTTATGAAGTTACATTACGATTTTCTGGTTCTCTATATGTCACATCTAATGTATTTTTTCTTAAACATTGTGTGATGAAGACTGAATTGACAAACTTGTGTGAAAGAGAAGATTCTCTTTTGAGTATGATGGCAAGGGATATGCATGAGAAATTTGATAAGTATTGGGGGGGACATTAAGAAGCTTAATTTGATGATGTTTATTGCTGTTGTACTAGACCCGAGGTACAAGTTGAGGTTTGTAAATTTTTGGTTTGCCAAATGGAATCCAAGAGCAGTGGCAAACAACATGACAAAAAAGATGAAAAAGGCTCTTGTTCGTATGTATGAGCACTATTGTGATTGTGATGGGTATTCAAATGAGCAAGGTCAAGATAGCTCTTCTTCAAACAATGTTGAGACTAGACCTGTGCAAGATCCCCATGCATTGGTGAAATCTATTTATAAGATGCATTTGGCAACGGATAGTTTGGAAAGCAAATCAGAGGTGGAAAGATATTTGGCTGATTATGTGGAAGAAGATTCTCCAAATTTTGTATTTTGAATTGGTGGAAGGTGAATTCCTCAAAATATCAACTTCTCTCAAAAGTAGCTCATGAAATGTTAGCCATTCCTCTCTCTGATTTGCCTCCGAGTCTGCATTTAGTACTGAGGGTCATGTATTGGATCCATTTCGAAGCTCTTTGTTGTCTAACATAGTTGAAATGTTGATTTGTGCTCAGAATTGGTTAAGAGCTACTGATATAATTGATCTTCAAGAAGCAATGGGAGAAGTTGAATCCTATGAGCCTTGAGTCGGGTAATTTTTCAACAAAGTATTTTTTTATGATTGTAATTTTTTAATTGTTATATAAGCCTTTTGGGTTTTGAAATTTCACTGTATAATTTATTGTCTTTTTTTTTTTTTTTTTTTGTCTCAGAGTTTGCATCTCAAAGCACTATAACAGTGGAAGAGGAAGATTAGTTGGAAATTGGAATGCTAGAATATGGATAGCTTGGATATTTTGGTTCTTAGTGGGACTAGTATAGAACTCTTTTGAAATCCATTCATAGAACTAGTTCTGTATACTTTGTTTATAATCGGCTCGGGAATGATAGGAACTTAGGATGCTAGTTCTATATATTTTGTTTCTTGACTCGATTACATATATTTTGTTTATAACTGAGTCAAGAAATTAGGACACTAGTTCAATAGTTCATATATATTTAGTTTATCAACTCGATTAGATATATTTTGTTCATAAATGAGTAAGGAACTCGTATATTTTGTTTATAAGTGAATTAGGATACTAGTTCATTTATATTTTGTTTATTATCTCAGTTGGATACTTAGACATATTTTGTTTACAATTGAGTTGGAATATTAGTTTATATATTAATGTATATTTTGTTTATCAATTTAGGTGGTAAGTGTGATATATTTTTTTGCTCAATTTAATAATAGTAATAAAAAAAATTGTCCAACCCATGGGTTTAACCCGACCCATGTGGGTTGGGTTGGGCTTATGTGATGGATTGAATTGGGTTGATTTTTTTTTGACCCACCATGGTGGGTTGGGTCAAATAATCACCTTAACCCGATCCAACCTTACCCATGCCCACCCCTACCGGGAAGTTGCCTAGGGAGACAGAGACTTGAGTATAGCAAGTTGACTCAAGTTACTAATGGGGGAGACCCGCTTTGACAGTAAAAAAGTCTTTAGACTTGGTAAAACGTGAGTATGCAGGTGAGTAAAAGTACAATCGAACAAATTTCGGGCCAGGTGTGACAGGAAACACATATGTGAACGGGAATAAGACATATGTACTTGCTTTTGGCTTTGGACTCGTTCATGCTTACTTTTAGAGCATCCACAGTAGTGGAGCTAAAAAGCTAAATTTTTAGCTCCACCAAAAGTTACTTTATCTATTTTACCTACACATATGCTACAAAAGGTGGATATATTTTAACTTTCAACATAATAAAATAATATAAATATCACAATAAAATAATATAACCACTACAATAAAATAAATTATCACACTTTGTGCACAAAAGCTAAAAAATAAACAAAATACTGGACCCAAACAAACATTAAATGTATATTTAAACCTAAAATTTTATTATCTTACCAACTGATTCGTCATTTTTTAACACGTAATGTAAAGAGTTCTACTATTATAATAAAAAATCTCAGAATATTTTTTCAATAAGTTGAGATGTCAATTTACCATACATTAAAATAAAATAAAATTATACCCAAACCAACAACAGTTCAAAATTAGATTATTGTAATGATATTGTGAAATTTTGTTGTGTTTATGAAATTTCTCTAATAAAAAAATAATAACTAACTATTTACTTATTATATTATTGATTTAACACTATCATTTATTGATATTTTGAGTTAGGATCACATGATTTCGTATTACACAATCTCCATACGCTTTCACATTTGCATAATATGATGGATTATGTTTATTATACACACTCTAATATAAACAAGTTTATGAGTATGTGTAATTAAAAAAAAAAATGAAGAAGAAGTTTACGAGTATGTGTAAACTTGTGTGTAATAAATCGGGTGCAATAATATTTACCCTAACATGATTATCTAATATTCATGTTGAAAAAAGAAAAAGAAAAAGAAGAAGGTGTCATGTGAAACATTTCACATCAAGAAACGGGAAACAAATAGTTGATAGATCAATGAATCCGTGACCTCACACTCATAGCACATGTCAAGATGGAATACAATTAGGCTATGGCCCATTGAAAAAGTGTTTAGAGCTAGACTTCTTGGAACTGGAGGAGAGTACAGCATATGCCTAGTCAATGGTTCTTTTTCCCATTGTTTCTCATCATTTAATTTGGTCTCATGATGGTCTTTCCGCATTCAATGTCTTATCTAAGATGTATGGCCTACTATTGTTTATCCTTTTCGAGTAGAAAAATCTCTGAAATAGATAAATAAATAGATAATTATATCTCACACGGTTTAAACAAAAAGTCATGAATTGATCAATTACTTTGATATTTTCCTTTACTCTTAGAGCATTTACAATGAAAGTTGTAAACAAAATACTTATTTTAAGTAAACAGATAATTATATCTCATACCATCTAGACAAAAAGTCATGCACCAATCAATTACTTTGATATTTTCTTTTACACTTGGAGCATTTACAATCGAGGTTGTAAAAAAAAATTTACAATTAAAAGATTATTTTATCTATTTTACAATTTACCTAACATCAAATTCTTATATTCCACATCATATTAAATATTATTCATTGTTTTTATTAATTTCACACACACTCTCTCTCTCTTTCTCACCACCTCTCTCACTTCATAGCAGTGTCTCTCTCTTCACCCACATATCAAACCATATATCCCATAAATAAAATAAAATAAAAAATCAATCACCACCACCATAACCACAACCAGCAGTAGCCCCCCATTATGACATACCCATACCAAAACTTAGATATAAACAGAAAATAAAAAACCACAACTCACTATAGCTGAGTTGTATGCTTAAATCCTATTATTTTGATTCACATTCTCTCTTTTCTCTCACTCGGGTTAACTCTCTCTGCCTCTATTTCTTTCTCTCTTTCACTTAGATGCAACACCCTTTCTCAGACTTCTTTCTTTTCTTTCACATCCTAATGGTTCTGGGTTTGGGTTTAGTGGTGAGTGGTTGAGAAAGAGACAGAGATATGGAGAAAGATTAGAGAGAGAAGAGAGAAGGGAGAAGAGAGAAAGATAGTTTTATATTATTTTTACCAATTGTTCATAAGGATGTAAAACAAAAATATTATTTTAATGAAAAAAGAGAAACAAAAAGGTAGACAGATGGAAGAGAAGAGAGACAAACCAAACCTTTTATATTATTTTTTGGTATAGATTATATTATTTTAATGAGTCGTGTAAAAATAGAAACTGAGATATTGGGTCCGTTTGGATTGAATTTATTTTTGCTGAAACTGAAAACTGAAAACATTATAGCAAAATAATTTTTAAATATATGAATAGTACTATGAAACCCATTTTTAATGAAAAAGTTGTTGAAAATTGATGTTTGTGAGACCCGTGAATAGTACATGGATGCACTGTTCATTGTTGACTTGGTCAACAACGGTGGCTGAAAAAAAAAAAAAAAAAAGGGAGAAAACGCAGACTTAAAATGCAAACGCCATTAGTCCTATCCAAACCACATCATTAGGTGAGTTGTAAAATAAGATAGTAAAATAAATAAAGTAGATTTTAAAAATATAAAATTGACACTTTTTTACATCTTCAAATACTAATGCTCTAATGCTCTAAAAGATGAAAAGAAATGAAGGTTGATACGAAGGTTGATACCACCTTGGTCATAGGAACCATAAAATATTGAACCTAGAAGAAATTATTGTAGATATTTTAACCATTTCTTTAATTGTCGTTTTAATAATTAATTAATTTTAAATATTAGTAAATAAATGTAGATTTTTTTTTTTCACTAAAGCAAACCATTATGGCTTATCTTTATTATTTAATTCTCTGTGTAAAATTAATTATTCGTTGAAAATGTCATTTGGTGTTAGATATCCTCTAACTAGGCATCATGCTCCTGTAAGATGATAATTTAAAATAAACAAACTTTCCTTATTCACATAAACAAAATCATAAAACATAACTCATTTCTCTTTTAAATTTAAGTATATTATTTTTTAGTAAATATAATTGTATAAATAAGATATTTTCTAAAATAAATCTTAAGTTTTATTTTAATTTTACAACTCACCACCAACTTATGAATAGATTTAGTTGTTCTATTACAATACTTTTTATTCCTAATAATAAATATTACAATTCCGGTTGTCATCTCCATAACATAACTACTTCCCACTTTTAGAAAGACAAAACATTATAAAGCTGAAGAACTACTATTTTTAGTAGCCGAGGAGTCATCTTTTTTTTTTTTTTGAAGTGGAAGAATATATCATTAAAACCTGAAAGGAATACACAAAGAGAGAGACAAACACAAAGCAGGCAAGTAGGCCAAATACAACACCACGGAGGAACAAACTCAACAGGCCAACAACAACACAACGAGAGGGACAATCACAGCGGGGCATTAGGCCGAATACAACAAGTCATTTTGGACTAACACAGAGACACACAGGGGGAAACCCCATACCACGAGCATGAAGATTCACCACACCGCGCCCGGTGAGCAAGCTCATGCGCTACAACATTAAAAACTCTATTTACATGCTTAAAAGAGCAGAACTCAAAGGATTCACGCATAAGCCGAGGAGTCATCTTGACTTGTGATACTAGTAGTCATAGAATCAAGACCAGGGTAACTTAATCCAGTATTAACGGTACTTAACTCGGTTCCACTAGTTGACTCCAACACCTGTCCATGGTAAACACTGTTGTACCAAGGAGCTCCATTGGCATTAGCAACATGAAATGACACCGCTTTTGAATCGGTATCCTTGGTTGCTTCTGCATACTCTTGGAGCTCTAATGCAAACTCCAACTTTTCCATCACATCATTCATTGTGGGCGTTCGATTCCATGATCACTTACACAACTCTCTGCAAGTTCCACATATACCTTGAAACACTGGCACTATCTTGTTCATTAGATATGGATCAATGATTTCACTAATGGTCCCTCTCTCAATACATTTTCGAGCCCTGACTTGCCAAATTTCGTTCCTCTTGTTGGAGTCTTTGGTTCAATGCTTTACGAGCACACAACACTTCAAACATCACTACACCAAATGAGTACACATCGATTTCTCGTTAATTGTTGGTGCCTTGCATAACTGGATCCAAATACCCCCATGTCCCCTTTACTAGGGTACTAACGGCAGTGTTATCCAAACCCATTTTGGACAATCCAAAATCAAACCTTGGATAACCATTTCTCATCCAATAGAATATTTGTTGTCTTCACATCACGGTGGATAATAGGGTGCTTTGTACATGTGTGTAGGTAGTGCAAACCACGTCTTGCTCCTATGCATATCCGGAGCCTTTGTTTCGGTGAGGGGATCATTAGGGGTGTCATAAAGGTGGTGGCGGAGGGTACCATTTGTCATGTACTCATAAACAAGTATCATCTCACCCTCATCATTGCAGATATCAATGAGAGATACAAGGTGCACATGACGAAGTTTAGAAAGCATCTCGATTTCTGTCATAAACTCATGAGCGCCTTGTTGAGACTCTTGTTTCATGCGCTTGATTGCCACCACTATATTACCTAAAGGACGAAATATATTGTATTATTGTGTTTCTAAAACCCAATAAATGTAGCAATGAATATGATTTGTGGATTTTAACAACCTATAACATTAATTTGTAACTTTCAACAATCTATAAGAACACATTAATTTGTAAGTTTTACATAATGAAATTTGTACCACCTCTAGCACCACTCTTGTATTATTGTGCATAAACAAAGAGTATGACGTATGTCGAGTTTCTATGCTCTTTGGAAACTATAGGATGTGAAGACGTCCTAAAATAGGACACGGTGATTACATTATACATTTTATTTAAATGGGCAATAATACTCACTTCCATGTTTTAAAAGAGGCCATTTTCTTTTATCTTCTAAAATGTGTATATCAGCACATTGATTGTGGATATTGTGTAAAATAATGGATGTAAAATGAGTGTAAGAGAATATTTTTCCTTCATATATATGGCCATGTCCAATACGTATAGGAACTCAACACAAGTTGGATTTGATCAAATTATTAAACAACTCTACAAAATATAGTATCACTAATCTTAATTATATGCAGTTAGATTGCAATTAGGACTAATTCAGGAAAAAACTAAAAATTAAAAGATAATCATGGTATTATTCATTACCTTGCTCAATCAGACCCTTGTAAACATTGCCAAAGCCACCTGCACCGACAATTAGATCTTCATTGAAGTTGTTGGTTGCTGTTTTGATTTCATCTAGTCTGAAGTAGCGGCATAGTTCTCCAGGCAGTGATGAAGCTGTTCTCCTTGAGAACTCTCTTTTGTAAGGATCTGGCCAAAACCAACACCACCACTTTGCTCGTGGATGGTAAGAACCATAACGCTCAGTCCTCTTCAATTTACAGAGAACCAAGAAACACACAAGAGTGGCCACGACTAAAAAGCCAACACCACTTCCAATAGCAATGAACATTGTTTTCTTTGTCTTAGACTTGTTGGCTGCCAGAGCAGGTTGTTGACCCATCGGTGGAGGGACCATATTTAGTCTAGCAAGATTGCCAGATGGGTCGCTCAATTTGAACACTTCCACACCGTTTAAAATGGCATCGCGGAAAGTTGCATCTGTTCTAGGGTGTAGATCAATGGCCAGAGTATGATTGTCCTCGCCCTTGTTTCGGATCATTACTACGTAGTCCTTGTAGTATGGCGTATCGCTATTGTCAGCCCACGATATTACATCTGCTGTTTCTTCTGCTAGCTGATAGTCTATATAGATGGTGAATACCCTTGAGCCAGAGACGTGCACCCCAGGATCTATTTCGCAGAAATGCAGCCTCACCAGATAATTGAATCCCGTCTCGACAGTTAATCCCCATGTTAAATTAGACATTGAGTTCCTAGTCCTGTTGGGACCCATTGTAGCTGCAGACTGATAGACAGCTTCAGGTGCAATGTATTTTGGTATTTTTGAGTATTTGAGTTTCAAAGATGGATCACGAGGATTTGTACCGTTGCTCAACAAATTATCCTTTGTGCCCTCGGACCATTGTCTAAACATTCCAGTGTCTTCCATTGGGGGTATGGAGCTCCCGCCAATGTTTAATCGATAAACCATCTCGAGTGCCATGCTGTCGTTTATGTAGAACTGAGGAGCCTGGCCAACATAAACAGGAACTTTTCCTTCTATAATAGAAATATTTGAGGTATAGTACAGGTCCATAGGCATGGAGACAACCTCAATACCATTAATGAAAGCATAGTAACTAATGGAACCACTTGTAAAAGGAATGAAGGTTAAATTCAATTTTTTATTTTTTTCAACATTGATGCAGAACTCTTTAACAAAAGACTTTTCGCCTGAAGAATCAGTATGAATGGAAGCGCTGAAGTTTCTAAGTAAGGTGTACGAACCCGCTTTGACAGTAAAAAGTCTTTAGACTCGGTGAAACCTGAGTATGCAGCTGAGTGAAAGTACAACCGAACGAATTTCGGGCCAGGTGTGACCGGAAACACATATGTGAATTGGGAATAAGACAACCGAGCTGTACGGTAGGGGATAGACTCAACGGATGATGCTTGGCGTTGGGCTTCAGAGGAATAAGATTCGTTGTTTTGTTCCATGGGACCGTACTTGGAACCTCTGTCTCCGATCCAGTCACGCTCATCGGTAGCCTTTGAGTTGTCAGAAGAGCCACAGTCGAGGGTAATATTATCAACAGCTATGTAAGGGGGTGTGGAAGTAGCAACTGTGATATGGTGAAGGAGGAAAAAAAAGAGGAAGAAGATGAAGAAGAAATGTGTCAACATTGAGTGGTTGTTCATGGGAGCAAGAGGTTCCTGAGTAGCTTTTAGGTCTGTACTCTGTACAGAGTTAAAAATGCTGGGGGTAATAAGCTGGTGGGGGTGGGGGGTGGGGGTGGCGGCCGTGGGAAGTTGCCTGGGGAGACTTGAGTATAGCAAGTTGACTCAAGTTGCTAATGGGGGAGACCTGTGCTTGCTTTTGGTTTTGGACTCGGTCATACTTACTTTTAGGGACGTTTGGTTCGAGACAAACATTACGACAACATTCCCATAAAAAAAATTATAAAAAAAAAACATTACGACAATATTATGGTCAGAGGCTGAGCTAGGGGGCTGAGTTAGTGTATGCTTTACAGTTGTCCCACACTATCTTAATTTTGTTGAGTTTCAGAATTGTGTTGCTGTTAACTTCTGTTTGTTATATATATATATATATATATTTGGATGGAGTGTGGCTGTCAAATTATAGTGTAGTTTAAAATGAATGTTATATTCTCTATTAAAAAAAAAATGAATATTATATAATATAGCAGCTACATTTCATATTTATACAATTTGTTTTTTCTTTTTAACCAAGCTATATAACTGTAATCGTTTAGCAAAAAAAAAAAAGCTATATAACTGTAATCCAGTTTATAAAATTTAATAATTAGAATTCAAAATGTAAGTAATTTATGGAAAAACCATCCATAATTGATGAATATTTTAAGAGAAAAGATATTGTTCAAACATTATATTTTAAACCCCTTAGAAACACTTAAAAATGTTAACATAAACGAATAGATATTGCTTCTCTAGAACATGATCTAGCAAATAGATGTTGACTTAAAGTTAATTTATGAAATAAAATTTTTTTTAGTCATAATAGTTTGACCCCCTAGGAAAAACTCCTAACTTTGTCACTGACATTATAGTGTTTGGTTCATTTATTTGTATAAAAAATTACACTGATATAAAATTACCAAAAAAAAATCACATTACCATAGATCATTGTTATGTAATTATCTTGTTATGTAAAAATCACATTATCTTATGTAAAAATAACATTACCATACAAACTCATAAACTCATTGCATGCACTACATACGTGCTCATAGGTTTTTTTAATCTTTTTTGGTTCAATGTAAAATTTTTCATTTATCCCAATTTGAAATTTCGTGTTTGACCAATGATGTTGCACATTTGCAAACTATTGACATAATCAAAGTGTGATAAGGCTGGCTCCAAAAAAATGAACACCAAAATTATATTAAAACCATATGTTCGTATATGGAGTATTCACTTTTTGGTACTAGCCTTACACTCCTGACTCTATCAATACTCAGTAGTTCCCAAATGCATAATATTATTGAACAAACATATAAACTTCAATTCAATTTAGGATGAGTGAAACTTTTTGACATTAAACCAAAATAGAAAAAGGAAAAAAGCCTCTTAGCATGTACACCGCATGAGTGTGATGAGGATAGTATACTATAAATATCATCCAATTTTTGCATTACTTCTAATTTGATTGTTAATTGTTTAATTTTTGAAAAAACAGTATAATTAGAAACAGAATTTTTTAAATATTATTCAAACTAAATGCATCTTAAACTAATGGCATAGAAAGCTATATGCGCATGCTCAAATACTTTTTTTGTTGGACAAATTTTTTAATGACTTCTAATCAGTCACATTTCATTGGGATTTCTTATGCATGTGCTCATAAGCTTTTCTTTTTCTTTTTAATCTTAGTTTTTAAATTTAATTTTTAACTCTTTTTTTGTAAATCCCCTATATGTATTTAGGCTCTTTATTTCAATAATTAAAAATAATAATTTTTTACACCACAATAAAAATGCCCAAAACTCACATGCCTCTGCTTCTTGATGGGGAAAAAAACACCCAAAGAGGTGAAGAAGAAAGAAATAAAATAGTGATTTCGTCTAACCAAGTAGTGAATAACCGAAGAAAAGTGGGTTTTAAAATGAAAAAAAAAAAAAGTAAAATAAGGGGAAAAAGGAGCTTACCTGAATGATGTGGTAATAAAAATAAATCATTTTAAAATTTTTTGTCACAAAAACTAATTCCATTAGTCTTGGTGAAGATATGAAGCAAGGTTTCATCCTTATTCAACAAAAATCTCATACACTTATCTCTATTTAAGTAATTGACAAAAACACATAAAATTAGTGGGAAACAGATTGACTCCAAATTGGGAATATTGGGATGAATGAAAAAAATTGACATTAAACCAAAAAAAAAAAAAAAAAAAAAAGCCTCTAAACGTGATTAGGGTAGTATAACATAATTATCATTCATTTTTAGAACATTTTTTTTTTTTTTTTTTGAAAAACTCATTTTTAGAACATTAGTCAAATTGAATGCTTCTTGGACTAATGACACTAAACCCTATATATAAAATCTGGAACTCTCTTTCTAATAAAAGATCAGAGTTTTATTGAATCAGAAAAAATGAATCGATACAAGCAAGCGATCCCAATACAGTAAGACTATTCTATATACATGTCTAAGTCCCTAAAAAAATAGTTAATCAGTTACCTTTTTTTTTTTTTTTTTTTTTTGGAGAATCAAATTAATCAGTTACTAACTATGCTAACTGTACAATAGTGTTTCATTATATACATGACAGCATAATTATTACAAGCCACGTGTATCATAGTCTCCAAAACTATGCATGAAGACTTCATGATAAGGTATTGTCTTAATGGTTTCTAGCACATCCCCGCAAGCCCATTTGGTACTCAGATCTGATGCTTCTACTACACATTTGCTCCACAATTGTTTATTGTTGTGGCTGTCCTTGTCTACTAGTGATGATGCGACTATGCTTGTACTAGCTTCAGTATAGCTACCAACTATCTCTTTGCTTTGTTGACCGGCTCCACCATTGGATTGCCCAGCAGATAATTCCTTAAGCCTTGAGCAAATTGTATCAGTTTTAACACTGTGAATGCTCAAACTCTTTTTTTTTTTTTTTTGAGAAATTTTTTCAATGACTTCTAATAAGTCACATTCAAAATTTATGCTTTTATCTAATGATATAATCACAAATTCACAATATATAACGAAATCTTTGATTGTTAATAAAAATAATTAATCTTTTGATGGGATCTTGCTTTGTTTGTAATTGAATTTTTTGCAACTATTGAGAGGCGTTTTAGTATTCAAGCAACTTATACTATTTGTCTATCATTCATTAATTTATAATCTTTGTTGGGTACATTTCTTTACACTTAATATTATTTAAATAACACCTATTTATTTCTTTTTCAAATGTCACAAACAAATTATTGGGCATGCCTAAATATTTTGTGATTATTACTATGCTATCCCACAACCTTTCTCCTCTCTATCAAAAAACTAGGCTACAAATGCAAGACACTATGGGACCTAATATTTTCTTGTAAAAGCCCGAATTATTTAGTGAGTGAGATAAAATGTAATCCTTTCTAAGGCCCAAGAATTTTATACTTAGCAAATATTGAAAAAACCCATGATGCAAATTCATGGCAATACTATCTTTTCCAATGGGATTCAACCCCATGATCAAAGCCTATGATTGAAACCCGTGGCAAAGTATTTGTCAAAAGCCCGAGTTCCCACTGGCAATATATCAAAAGCTCAATCTTCATTGGCAATATCAAAAGCCTAGTTCTCGGTGGCAATATCCAAAAACCATTATTCATTGGCACTATTTTATCAAAGAGTCCAAGATTATTAACGCTTGACAAAGAAAAAAAATATCATGGTATAATCGTTGCTTATTGCTATGGCAATCGTTTTAAAAAAACTCATTGGGAGTTATCTTGAAGATTATGATCTCATGTTATAAACCCATGAAGTGCATGATCATCTTTTGTGTCACAACATCAACACTCACGGTAAATATTCAAACCCACAAGCTAAAACATTTAAATTATGATACGGTTATTAGAAACTACGAGCATTATTTACAATACGAAATTCATGATAAATGATTTACAAAGGCATTTTGAAGCTTGTCTTATTGTTTCAAAAATTACAACTAATTGCCCAAAGACCCATTATGAGTATCTATGAAAAAACCCAAAATATTTACTAATAAAAATCCATGAGGAATGAAAACCTATGGCAAACATGTGCTGTTAATGTCCATTTTGTAAGATGCATACAACCTGGCTCAAAGGAACCAGCCCATGTAAGCAAGCCCAATCCAAAAGACCCCAACAAGAGGCAGAGGGTTGAGAGTGGACAACCAGCCTTTATTCATCCCTAGCCAAAAAAACAAAGAGACCCCTACAAGAGAACCAAGCTTTTGAGGGTGAACTAGGGGCTGTCTCATCAATTTTTTGTCACCCTCTACCCGATGTGAATAGTGCCCGAAGGCTGTCATATTAGCTAAAGTTTAAAGGATGATGGAACTCTATCATCTTCCTCAAGACTGTACCTCCAGCAAAAGGGGAGTTGAAACCAAATTATCCAAACCTCAACAAATTGATGCTATAAATGTTAAAAGTGTTCAAGATGTGATTCATGTGCCAAGCCCATGAATCCCAAAGGTGAAAAATTGGGAACATGTGATTTGGAGGGCATAAAGGGACCTCCAACAAAACTCCCCGAAGTGGACTTAGAGTTTAACACCTGGCTTGGGGTGTTGAATCCTACTTCGTGGGGGTCCAAATCTCGATTGCAGCATTAGGATTCATTCTTGATACATGCCTTAATCCCATTGATTAAGCTTAGCCCTAGAATTCTGGCATTTAATGCAAAACACTCTAAAATCCCATCATTACCCAAAGAAGCAAGGCAGTCCCTAAAGTAAATCTCCTACTTCTAACCAAAATCCTAGGAAGATTAACCTTGATTCACAACCTCTAATCAGTCATACCATTTTTGGATTCTTGTTAATTAATACTTCTCTAAAACTCCATTATAAAAACGTAAGCACATCCGCCCAAAGGGATGACTACCCCCCTACGAGACTTTGGATTCGTTTGCCATTTTATTTGGTGGTTTAGCTCCCCTTAAGCTCACCACTCATTATCTTTAACCCACACTCATCTAATCTCGGATATTCTTTTCCCTCCTTTACACAATCACAGCTCATAAATGTCTTCCAACTAGTCACAAACAGACCAATACTCACAAAAAACCTTAATCTCAATATTAATCCTATCACACTCACTCAAAACAGCCCACATTCACCTCATTCATGCCTTATAAAGACACACTCACCAAAATCTTAGTTTAATACTTGTTGCATTAAGTTAGGATCTCTCTCTCCTTTCACACCATGCCAAGTAATGCTTTTTCTTCTTCCTATGGAACCTTTAATTTTTACTTTTTATTTTACTGTCGAAGAATATGATGTATTTATAACAATTGAACTCTTCTCTCACATTGATGTAATGATGGCCGAAAGTACAATGAATTCCTCTTGACCGAGACATACAAGGACCCCCAAGAGTTAATACTTTCCTAAATTTATCTAATTATTGATTCTTTGATTTGTGTAATTTCACCCTTACCGTTGGACAATTTATCTTTCTGAACTTAAGCATAACTTCACCCCCTTCATCTGGAGAATTTATTTCCCTTGAACTATCAGAACAGGACCACTAATGTACTAACTAAATATTGTAAAGTATTTTCATTGGGCTTTTGTTGCTATTTTGTTAAGTGCAGCCTTTGTTTTCTTGCTTGGATAGGCTTGTCATCACACCGAAAGCCTTTGGGTGCCATCTCAAAAGCACATAGTCGAGTTTCGGCTTGGTTTCCCAACATTTTATTCAGAGGCATCAATTTCCCCCTCAACAATCTTCAAGCACAAAATACTTATAGGTTCTAGCTCTTAATTTTATTATTATTTAAATATATATAAAAAAAAAAATTCAAACTACGAAAATGCTTTTAAAAAGTTTTACAAAAGTTGGTAATATTGATGCAATTTTAGAAAATATAACTAATGGTTTACAATTTGTTACCCCATTTGAATATTACACAGACAAATTTTGATATATCCATGATGACGATGTAGGCTAAGTAACTAATCATAAGCCCCATGTATCTTTGTCTATGTTAGAATACTCTTAGAGTATAAGTCCAAAGGGCTTAGGCCAGTAGTAAGTTACTAATACATCGCATATTGTCTACCTATATATAAGGCAAACTATTTACTTTATTTCTTACAGTTTAATACACAATCTTTCGGACTTTCATATGATATCAGAGCCAATATTTGATTTACTAGTTTTTCATCGTAATTAGTTTATTTTTCCGTTGCCTCTTCTTCACGATCGACCACCATAGCTGCTTTGGCGACAAACGACTCCAAACAAACGATCACCTATTTTTGTTTTGATCGATCTTACTTTAACTCGTATAACCACAAACAGGGGTCTTTAGGTCATGAAAGCTGCGATCTCAATTCCCCGAGAATCACATCGATAAGACTCTACATGCACCGCTTATCAAATTGAATCTCCAGCAATGCAACCGCCAAAAATAACTCTCCAATCAATATATCATTGGAACCATCATGATTTTTATCCTCGGATCTACAAAAAAGGAAATCCGGTGACCATCTGACAGTCCACGCACTTGGATGCGCTGACCAAAGCCACCGCTCTTACGCTCACATGCCACTTATTCGTTTCACATGCCACACGCGCTAACATAGAATTGCTAACATCATCAAGCCACGTTAGCCCTAATTCCATGTCACCTACCACATCACCTGACACATCAACAAGCCAATTGAAAATGCCACGTTGGGCAAATTGACCATTTGACTAACACATTGAATTTGTTTGACTTTGACTAATTGGGTTGACATGTTGACTTTGACCAACATAGGATAACTTTGACTTTGACTAGGGTGTTGACTTTAATCCTAGGTTTGAATTTTTCAATCAAGTGCTTCCTCGTTAATTATTTCTTCCTAATTTCATTTTTGCAATCCATTTTTGTATTTGGGGTTTCCTTATGGCACAACTGGCACAACAAGATATTTCTCGTCCGATTCAAGTCGTCCTTATTGGCGACAACTACTTTCACTAGGCACAAGTCATAATGACTTTCTAGCTCAAAGGTTGCAAGTTATGGCTTTATGTGACTAGGCAACGCATAAAGTTCCTAAATGCAAAAGAGGGCGAAGGCGATGATGTATATGCTCTTCACTTTGAAGATTGGGATTATTACTTGGCTTTGCAACACCTCCACTCCTACAATTCACATGGAATTTGGGGGATACAATACAACCAACAAAGTTTGGTATATACTTTGTTCCCAATATTCTAGATCCGGTGGCGTAAGAGATCATAACCTCATGGTTGCTTATTATTGCATTTCATAGTCGCTTGCATTTTCTTTAGGATCAATTTTCTTGTTTCATCAAGACTCTATTTGAGGTTAAATTTGTAAGTGCAAATCGTGAAAGAGTATAACTACATCAATTCTTGATGGGTGTACATCATGGGTTTGAATTTGTGTGTAGCTAGCTGCATCTCACTCTATTTCCTCGATTAATAAAGAGGTCAATAAATTGGATCGTGAAGTGGTTCTCTTACTATCTCCTCACTCTACCAAATTCCTTTGCCCATGGTACTTGCTACTCCAGCCTCTATCACTACTACTGATACAAACTTCGCAATGCCTCTTGGCCCTTCCCAATATAAGAGAAATGATAACAAATGATTCAATAAAAATCATGTCAACTGTAAATTCTGTAAGGATAATGGACACACCCTGGAGCAATGTTGCACTCGTGCTTGTATACTTGAGAATATGACAACCTTGGCTACCTCGAGCTACTCCTCCACAAGGTTGCATTAGTATCCAATCTTGTCAAGTCTACATCTTTGACTACTTCAATCTTCTTTGTAGCGAGATGTGCAAGCTTTCATCAACCAGGTTTTATGTAGACCTTCTAGTGAATCTAGCCCTCTCTATGATGTCGGGTAATTCTTCTGAGTGGCTCCTTGATTTTGCATATGGTAATCACATAGCCCTAAACCTTGTTCTCGTAGCCGCACACACCCACTATTCATCATACTATTTACACGACCAATGGTTCCCTCATGATTGTTAGTCAAGTAGGTTCCATTTTTGCTCCCAATTTGTCTGTCTCTAGTGTTTACCGAATTCTCAATCTTGCTCAGAATCTCTTATCTGTTGGTCAAATGACTGAACTTGGATTAATTTTGTTATTTTCTTCTAATGCTATTATTGTACAAGATCCTTGGAATGGGGCGGATCATTAGGACCGCCCGTAAGGTTATACGATTGTTTTGACTTCATTCACTCTATCTTCCTTCACCTGGCCTTTTAGCATCTCTGAGTTTTTCCTTCCACCTCATCATCTCTTGAGCTTTGGCACTCATGTTTAGGTCATTCTTCTACTTCACCTATCCAATTACTAGTGTTTATGGGTATATTACGCACGAAATCCAATAGTCTTTTTTATTGTATGGCATGTCAAGTTGGCAAGCAACTTGCATTTCCTTTTAATAAAAGTGACTCTTATGCCTTAACACCTTTTGATATTGTTCATTATGATGTATGGGGTCCCTCTCTTGTTCCAACAATGGGAAGTTCATGATATTTTGTTGTTTTTGTGGATGACTTTTCTCGTTACACTTGGATTTACTTAATGAAAAATTGTTATGAAATTATTACAATTTATTGTAATTTTTCCAAAATGATTAAGACTTAATTTTCAAAACTTATCAAATTTTTTTGAACAAAAATGCACAACAATAACGCCAACATGACTTTCTCGATATTTTTCACCATTATGACACCATTCCCATGTCTCTTATCCGGACACTTCTCAATACAATGGTCATGTTGAAGGTAAACTTCTTCACATTCTAGACACTATTAGGGCACTCACCACCACCACTTCCACTCCCTCAATGTTGTCTACACCATTAATAGGTGTCCTACACCTATCTTACAACACCAAACACCCTATTTGTTGCATGACACAACTCATAATTAGAGCATTCTTAAAGTTTTTGGTTTATGCATGTTTTGTTCTCCTTCAACCCCATGAATGCATAAAACTTCAACCCCACTCACAATTATGTTGTTTTCTTGGTTATGGAATTGAACAAAAGGGGTATAGGTGTTACAATCCCATTGCCAAACGGCTTAGGATCTCTCGTCATATGGTCTTTTGGGAACACAAAATGTTTTACATTTTGTCCAATTTCATGGATTCTACTTCTCCAACTTTCAATGTGGATCCTATTCCGGACATATTCCTTGAGATCCGATCTACCAACTCACTTCCTAATGAGCCAATCGTTGCAATTCTTGCTAGGCCCTCACCATTTGCCCTACTGCGCAGATCTTGCAACTACTCCTAACCCTAAGCTTCATCAATCTACTTGGGTAAGAAATGTTCCCTCTCACCTTTTGTGACTATTATTGTTTATCTATCATTGCATCCCTTCATAAACCTCGGAACTTTCATGAGGCTTCCTCGGACCCATTGTGGCAACAAGCTATGAAAGAAGAATTGGATACACTATATAAGACACAAACTTGGAATATGATTGATCTTCAAGTTGGCAAATCTGGTATACGTTGAAAGTGGGTATACAAGATCAAGTCTTGCTCGGATGGCAGTATAGATTGCTACAAGGCCCACCTAGTTGAGTTTGAGGAAACCTTTGCCCAGTTGCTCATCTTTCATCTATCCAATCATTTATTTCCATTTCCGCATGTCTCCAACATTCTCTATCTCAAATAGATGTCAAGATGTCATTTCTCAATGGCGAGTGTAGACATCCCATTTTGCAACTCCTATTTGACTTAACTCGCATTACGGTGCTATGTCATCACCGTTACATGTCTCCAAGATAAGACCAAAATTTTGGCCATTTGATCTCCAAATGTTTTTCGCAAAACAAATCTTAAGGTCATAACAATAAAAAATGACAATTCATGAGCATTAATCGGACCATCAGATTAAAAGATATCAAATAAACAAGTTTTATTTTCAAAAAAAAAAAAAAAAAAAATTTAACGATAAGGTGCACTTGCATAAATCAGATTCTTACCATGGGTAATTATAATATCTTAATCTGATTGGCCTATTTTTAGTCCAATTTAAATTGGGTGATGTGTTGTGATCCTATTAACTAAGGGTAGAGTTTATTGTAAGGTTGCATGCACCAAATCTAGTCCAAGTGAAAACATTTATTGATTCATTACAAAATAAGTAAAAATTGATTAATTAATTAAATAAATAAATAATTAGACATATTTGGAATTAAATTGCTAAACTTGTGGACCATAAAAATCAGAAAAAGAAGTCAAAATTCAGAAGAAATTAGGTTTGAATTGGAAATGGAAACAGACAAAATGCAACAAGAAAGATCTGGAGGATCTAAGGACCTAGTGCCGATTGACTTGCTCCCCACACAAGTTGACCATGGATCCTACATTTTTTCTTTAAAAAAAAATCTAATTTTCATAAGTCTCTTTATTGCTTTGAAACCTAACCCTACCTCCCCTACTCTCAGTATAAATGCTCCCCATCACCTCCAATTCAAAACACTTAGAAATTGTTTAAAATCCCTTCAAAAAAGAAAACCCACAAATTAACCCATCCACAGTACTCATTAGTCACTTCCTTTAACACATGTTTTTCCTCTTTATTATTATTATTATTATTCATCTCCAACAGATCTTCCTCTCAAACCTTAGTGTCGGCCTTAGGCCTAGGCCATTTAGGTCATGGCCTAAGGCCCCCTAACATAGAAAGGCTCCCAAATTAATATGGGGCAGTATTTTTTTTTTCCTTTTTTTTTATAAGGTTTTTTTTCCTAATTAAAAAAGAGTAAGTTATTTGCATTTTTTTTTATCACATAAGTCTTATAAATTGATATGTCATCCATCACAATAAATAATTCAATACTCATTTAATTTTTTTATTGAAATGTCACATCAATTTGTAAGTTTTTTATAGTAAAATTTGTAGTAACTTTAGTATCTTTTCCATATACACAAAAATTATGAATTTATATATATATATATATATATATATATATGTATGTATACACACACACAACACAATTACCAATTCACCATTAAGTGAATGGAAAATGCTAAAACTAATATAAACTTTATGACAAAAAACTTACAAATTAATGTGACTAGAATAAGAGTGGTGCTACTCAAACAATATAATAAATGAATGTTTTGAATAACTTTTTATTTATTTATTTGTGGCATGTCAATTTATAAAACCTGCATAGTAAGTATCATTAACTTACTCTAGGTGAATTAGTCTTATTAATTAATAAGAATTAATTTTTCTAAAAAAAAATTAATAAGAATTAATAATAAATTTTTATAAAAATTATAATATAAAAATAAACTAAATATTGTTTATGTGATATTTAAATATAAAAATGGTCTCTTTAAATTTTCGGCTTAGGCATCAAATTATCTTGGGCCTGCCGTGTCAATCCTATACATGAAAATCCCTCATTTCTTAATATATACTTCATTTTTCCCAGTGTGTTTGTCGTCTATTCCATTTTAAGATGTCTCAAAATATTGTCCTGTTTCTAAAAGTAAAAGTTATTAATTTGCTAATATTCCTATTATACCCCTATTTTATTTTCAAAACTATTTGAAAAGAAAACTAACAAATATTTTAAAAATCAATTTAATTGGGGCACTTTTTTAGTTGCCTCATTAAGAATAACTCTTTAAAAGAAAAATCTAATAAATTTATTTAAGGGTAGTTTTGTAAACTTATTCATTTTTATAAGGTAGACAAGATAATAAATGATATTGCTCTAAAAAGTTAGACTTTTCAAACAGAAGAAATAAATTAGGACGGAGGAAGTAGAGAATAGACAAGATTACGTGTATAAGGCTTAGAGTAGACATGGGTGGGCCAAAATTGGGATTAATCTTGTTTGTCAAACAATATAATTAATAGGTTTCAAGTTTAAAAAACTCGATTTAGGACTTATAAATTAAGTCTCAAAAACTCGATTTCAATGCTACAACATCCATTTGAAAATCAAGTCTCTAAAACTTGATTGATGAGATGACCCAATTTAATTCCCAATAGACTAAGTCTAGAATTATTGAGTCCTGGTCCTACCTACTCCAATAAATATGCTTGACTAAAGCAAACCTCAAAACAGAAAAACAGAGAAGTTTTGAGCATCTTCAACCCGTGACTCTGCAAACTCAGAAAAAATAAATTATGTACTTTGAATTTTTTTTTTCCTACCTACTCTTTTAAATTCTGCAAGACGAATCAATAGCATTCACTACTTTTTTTCCCTATCCACTGTAGCTTTGCTATCTGGTAGAATGATACTATTCAGTGTTAGAGATGCTTTCTGTTCAGTGTTCACCCACCGATGACTGAATGGCCCAATTTAATAGGATAGGAAAATAATTATGAGCTGACCCAATTTAATTCCCAATTTTGGCCGAAAATGAAGATACAAAAGAGACCCGGTCCCATTAAAAAAAAAAAAAAAAAGACCCTGTAGACATGACCCCTCCATCCAAGCCAACTGGCCATAATAGATTGAGCCTAGAATTATTGAATCCTGGTCCTAACTACTCCAATAAATATGCCTGACTAAAGCAACCCTCAAACGTAGAAAAAGAAAGAAATTTTGAGTACTTTGAAATGATGTACTTTGAAATTTTTTTTCCTACCTACTCTTTTAAATTTTGCAAGACCGCATTCACTCTAGAATAGTACTGTTCAGTGTCAGAGATGCTTCCTGTTCAGTATTCACCCACTGACGACTGAATTGTCCAATTGCTCTGCCAAAGTTTGAGTGGAAATAGATAGGAAAATAATTAATTGAACCTTCTTGGACAGAGCAATCGACGACTTCTGACACTTGAAAATCACTGTAAACGTTTTACAGATATAAATAATTAATTGAACCTTTGGGGCAGAGCAATTGAAGACTCCACCAGACACTTAAAAATCACAATAAACGTTTTACAGATATAAATAATTAATTGAACCTTCTTGGGCAGAGCAATTGAAGACCCCAGACACGCCGCCCCATCCACCCTGTCTCGCGATTGTAAATTCCTATCAGTTTTTATCTTAGTTCATTAATTATTCTTTTTCCAGACTTTTTTGAGCTTGCAGCAATTTACGTTACCCTTAGCACATTGTGGTAATCACTAATCAGGAATTGTTTTCCAATAAACAAACGATACATTCACTAATAAACACGCATATACACGGATTCACAAATATCCTTATTAATAGAACAAAAAAAAACAACAAAAAAACCAAATACAAGAAACGAAAAGAATTCCACAGAAGAGAACAAGTGTGCAGCTGAAGGGCAACACATTTCCAAGATTGAACGGTGCAGTGAGATTATTGGCACTGGATCTCGCGGTTGTACGGACTTAAACGTGCATTACAATTTTCCTGGAGGCAATAACGAGTGGGGTCGTTAGTTCTCCCACAAGGAGATAAAGCTGCTTCACCGGGTCTCGTGGTAGCCCTCGGTGCAGGACCTAGATCATAAAGCCTCCGGCGTATGTAAGGGTTCATGTCGTCCTCAAGCAGCTGGCATTCGCCATTGCACGGCGGAGTGGAGTTGCTCTCGACAGGGACAGCCGAACTACAACAATATGCACTAAGAATCAGTATCGCTAAGAATGCCATAAGAAATACACTCTCCTTCCTATTATTATAAGCTTCCATTTCACTACCCAAATGATCTCCCTCCACAATTCGTTCACACACTGTCCACCTAGGGGGATATATATATATATCATTTTATATAGTTAAATAAAAAGGTATGTGTAGCAAAAGAAAAAAGGACGATAAACTAGAATAGGTCGAAAAGTGAGTCTCCACAAACTGAATCACATGCATTGTACTATACTTGACAAGTATTTTTCTTGTCTGATGTCGTACTAAAATCCTTTGTTAATATATGGACCCCCACCCACCCCCAATTAAAGCAAATTTCTTTGGAATTTTCGATGAATTCTAGTATGAGCTGTATGTGCAAATATTCTCACAATTTTTTTTGACGATCTGCATTGTTCATCGGCCTTTTTTAATAACAGTTCGCCAGTTTTGCTGGTGCTATTTTGTCTTTTCCTTTAAATATTTATACGTTTATACATAGTCACACTGGCAAAATAAATTCTTATAATATTTTTACAATGTGCAAACAGTAATTTGTTATCGTGCATTTAGTTTGTTCAACCCATACCGTTCATTAGCCCTTTTTTAAAAAATTTTTTTTTTTTAAATTTTTATTTATTTCTTCAGAGCACGCGGGTTTTGTTTGTGCTCTTTTGTCTTTTGCTTTAAATATTTATATGTGCATATACAATTACATTCACATAACAAACTTTTATAATATTTTTACAATTATTGAGGTGTTAATTTTTTAAAGGTCAAAATAAAATAATAAAATAAGAGATTGAGACCAATCATAGCTGAAAATAAATGTATTATGAAAATATTATAACATTTTTTTCTTGTCACAATATTTTCACAATCACTGAGATCTTATTTCCTTATAGATCAAAATAAAATAAAATAAAAAGAAATGCTATGTCTATAACATTTTCACAACAAATTTTATGTGTCAAAATATTTTTGATGGATAAAAAAGTGATATTAGTAGTGGGCTCAGTATAAAACTAATAACAATTTCTTATTTAGAATTTGTTTTAAAAATGTTATGGATGTAACATTTCTCTCAAATAAAATAAAAAATATATATTGAGATCCTAAAAATAAAAGTATTGTGAAAATGTTGTGATATTTTGTTGTATTTTTAGACTTCCCTTTTAGTATATAAAGTCAAATTGGGTGAGCCAAAATTCACGATTTTACACACAATTTTCTTGTGTTGTCTTTTTTTTTGTTTTTTTTTTTTTTTTTTTTTTAATGCATAAATTTAAAACCAGTAATAATTTTTTTTTACCAAAGATTTGTTGTGAAAATTAATACCGAGGACGTAAAAAAAACAAAGCCCAAAACCGATGCAACAAAGGATACAATTAGGGCTATCCACAGGTCAGGCCGAGTCGGGTTGTTCCTGACCTAGACTCGACCTAAAATTTTCGGATGGATAAAAACAAAGCCCAAAACCGACTGAAATTCTCGTTGGATTGACCGGTTCAGGTCTTTTGGGAGTTATACTTGTCGATTTGAGGTTTTGTCATCGAGGCCGAGATTTGGTTGGATTTATCGAGATCTAGCCGATATTTGGTCGAATCCATCGAAATCTGGCCAATACTATTTGGATCTGTCAAGATCTTGCCGGATATGGTCTAGATCTCAACGAAATCTCACCAAATCTGGTTCGAATCTTGACAAATTGAGGATAAGAGAGAGATATCGTTGGTCACTTCAGTTTCTATCAAGTTTTAAAACCCAAAGTCGCCACTTGACCCGCGCCCCTTGGGTTTTGACGTTGGAGACTCGCCGCTAATCATGAGTTGCTTTAAACGAGTTGGTTGGTTCGGTGATCGGGTCGGTCGGTTCCGATGGGTCATCGGTTCACTTGGACAACCCTAGATACAACTCGGTCAAAACCAGCCTAAGAGCACTCTTTTGAGATGCAAAAAGTCTAACCCTCGGGGGATGACCACTCGAAGACTCAAGAAAAGCTCCAAGACAAGAAAAAAAGAAGGAATCGGAAGAGAAAAGATGCCTGATCTTAGAATAATCTACCATCAATGCATATACAAAGAAAAAAGTGTGGGAAGGAGGAGAGTCGTACTTGAGAAGGGATGCTAAGAAGCTTAGGCTTGGAGGAAGAAACATTATAGAGGAAGTAAAAGAGAAGAAGGAAAGAAGAAATAGGCAAAAAAGGAGCTTAAAAGATGTCCCAAAAATTGGAATGTTGGAAAACCAAAGGGCACATTGAGAGGCAGAGCACGTCCAACCTTTGAATGTTTTGACACGTGGCCACGACACGGCCAATGATGTCATGTCTCATTAAATGTGAGTAGAACAGAATTTTAGGAGTCTTAGCTAACACATAATGACCTTTGTGGGCATAAACACCCGCAATGTGGTGTCATCCTCACGATTGGGAAATATGCCTTGGCCTATGGTGGACCATGGCTAAGGGTGTAAATGGAGTCGCCACCTAATTTAGGTATAAGAACCATAAATATAGCACCATTCGTGGAAGGACCGATCTTTTACCAAAACAGGTGTCCGAAGTTTAGGTATGGGGATAAGAAGGTGTTAGGCACCCAATCCCACTCGACCCGTGGGTCGACCTCCACTTATTGTGTTCCAAATATTAATTTCATTAAAGAAAATTTTAATATGTCATTTTAACCCACACATACACTAGCATGCATCTAAGACACACAACATGGCATAAGCATCCCCAAACCTATCATTCATCTATCAATGCATACAAACACAAATCTCCAAGGGCAGAAACATCACATGGCAAAATCAAATAAGAATATTATGACATCCAAACATCAAAGGCATAGCATTCAATCCAAGAATATTCATGTTACTTAATCAAAACAAACTTATATTCAAACCAATGCATGTTCATGTGAATGCATGGCTTACCTTACTACATCATAGCACCTATGCATCAATGCATGTTCATGATATTCAAACAATCCTTAACATACAAACAAAGAGATAAAACAAAGCAAAACAAAGATAAAACGAAGAGACAAAGACTCAAGGACAGACAAAACAAGTTAAACAATGGTTAAAACATGTGAATAAAACAAAGGAAGCAACATACGGAAAACGAATTAGGATTTCCAGGCTTGAGTATACGTGCACATACATAGGGAATGCGTGCGCACCCCAACTGTATGTGTATGCATAATTCGAGTATGCGTACGCATGCAAGAATCATGCGCACACATACACATCCAAAACCCTAACCCAAAAACTTAGAACAGAAAAACTCGGAAAATAGAAAATCTAACAACCTAACATGTTTAGAAAACAAACATAAAGTAAACCTAAACTAAACAAGCATATTAAAACAAATAAAACATATATAAGAACACAAAATCAAAAGAAAAAGTGAAGAGCCAAAGTTAGAAACTTTACATTAATACTAGAACTATGTAGAACTTGATTTTGATCGTTCGCCTAAATCAATCTAGTCACAACCAATTCAAAATAAGTTAGTAAACTTCAGAACTCTAAGATCATGACCAAAAAAGGTTCCAATCAAATAAAACTTGACTTGAGGATATTTTGTGAAAAACTCCCTCTTTGATTCACAATTTTTTAGTGAATCTCATGTGTTTTACCACCAGAATTTGTCCTCCTTGAAAATGTATCATTTATGACTTTATATAGTTGAAAAATAGGGGTTTGAGGTGGCTCCTAAACGATAAGGGATTCGTTCCAAACCTAGTTTAAATGAAAAAAACTTGCCTTACATAGTTTCTAGAACCATAGTATGTGCACGCATGCACGTGTATGCGCACGCATGCATGAATCATGCGCATGTAGAGCTTGAGCATGCGTGTATGTGTATGCATGCCCTAGAGTTCTCTTGGTATTTATTTTCCAAAAACAGTTTATTTGGTCAAAAAATAAGTTATATTTTTAGCACCGCACTTTGTGGTGCGGTTTAGCCAAAACCATAACTGCACTACATCTTATTTTTGCGATCACATGTGCGGTGCGATGCGGTGTAGTTGATAGTTTAGCTAAAACCATAACCGTACCGCACCTTATTTTAATTTGCATTTACATGTGTGGTGCGGCTTATAAGATGCGGTATGAATGGTTTGAAATCGATATATTTTTCAAATATTTAGCTTTTCCTACCCAGCCCAAAACTAATTTTCCCTTTATTTTGGACCAAGTTTTAAACTATTGAGCTAGTTTTTCTTTATTTTGGGCTGGCTTTCCTAGTCAACACTAGCTAGGGTTATTATTATTTTTTTTTGAAAACTAGGGCTATTAAACTATTAATAATATATTTGATATTAAAAATAAATAAATATATTAATATATAAAGAGGGTGCGGTTCAGTTATTCCATTTTGTGCAATAGTAGCGCCACATGGTGTTCAAGTGGTTCAAATGAACCCCTTGACTTGTATTTATTTATTTATTTATTTTTACATATAATATTTTAAAATATTTTTGTTTTGAACACCTTAAAATAAAATTTTGAAACCCCTGAAATAAGTTCAAAGAACAAATCAATTTAATGTAAAATTTATCTTGGTCTTCTTAAACAAAAAGAAAAAACCCAACATCAAACTAATTTGATCTAAAATCTAAGGAAAAAAAATAGCAAGTCCAAGAACAAAATTAGTAATTTTTTGATCCTAAATCTCAAAAAAAAGACAATTAAATGATCTGTAAAGTGTAAAGATTAAAAGAAAATTAAGTGTGAGGCAATGGAAGTGGGGTATGAGATAGTGGAGAATGAAGACATTTTTTTTTTTTACTAATTATACTGTTGCGTTGAATTCTTGATAGAGTAATGTAAAAAACAAAGCAAAATTCTTCTTAATGAATTACAAAGACCTGTAAGTTGTCACAATTGAGTTGAATTGTTAAATAAAATAATTGAAAAGAGTAAAAACAAAAACTAATAAATAATGAATTAGAGTATTCTAAGTAATAATAATTAAAATTCACTTTACAACAATAATTAATAACTTTATTATAGTAATAGAGAATAGATAATTTATAAGATTTTATCTTAGTAATAATAATTAATATCTTCATTATACTAAGAAAATATATGCACAATGAACTTATAGTTTATCTTTAATTCTCTTGCTAATACTATGAATTAATTTTTGATAAGGAAGTCACATATTCGCAAGATTTATCTCCTTACTAAGATTTATTATCTAAAAGAGCTCGTGTTGACTTAAAAAAAAAATCCTTCCTTTGGATCATAGGATACGAAAGATCTCATCATTATTATCATAATGATCAAGATGAAAAAAATATATATATATTTACAAAGAGGTCCTTATCAACCTCTTCAACACGAATTTGAATGACTCCCCTAAAAAATATTCTTGGAGCTGCCACTAATTTTGTAAGTGATTTTGGTGCAGATTTTACGATTCGGTGAACACCCTTGCTTTTATATGCTGAACTCAAACTAAATCCTTATGACATCTTTACAGTCTAGCGCTGCTCTTATACGCTGAACTCAAACCAAGTCCAGTAAGGTGTGGAAGACTTGAAAAAACTTCACGAGAAAGTTCGAAATGACATTTCACGTGATAAATAAAGACATGAAAAAGTACATGTTGGTAAAATCGTAATAAACAAATAAAACAAATATAGACTATAGTCTTATTCGGAAAAATGTATCACTGATGTTAATATGTGGACCCAGCTCAAACAAATTATAGGGTTGGACATGTTTTGAAACACCAGTAAGTATTCTATGCCTAGAATGTACAGCAACTATTCTAGTCGTATCTAAAGCATCTAGACTTAACTTCAACTATGTTTTGTTTGAAGAGGATTCCTAGCTCACATTGAAGGCAATCAATCAAGAAATCCATCAAGATTGAGAGATTGTTAATATTATTCATGATATTAGAATTATGCTTAACTCTTTTGTTGCTTGGTATTTTTCCTTCTCCCCAAGACAATCTAATTCTCTTGCTCATAATCTAGCTTATTAGGCAGCATCTTGTAATGCTTGGGGTCTATTCCCATTTCATAATATATATAATTAGGTTTTTGTTAAAGATTAAGATGTGTTAGTCCATTTTGGCTTTTGTCCTTGTCCTTGTATTTGATATGTATTTTGTTTTTCTTCTATTGAAATAATTTATTCAGCGCTCCCCCAAAATAATAATTAGTCTAAGCAAGTTGTCTAGTAATGTTTGGAAGGAAATAGAGAATTTGTGCTGCATGCGAGACTTTTGGATACTACATTGCAATTATGTTTATGCATCCGCCACTTGCCAATCAAACAGTATTCCAATGATATTTTGGAATCTAATAAATTTAACTAGTAAGATTTTTTTGTCATTGAATAAGATATTTGAGTTCAAAACTCATTTACACCAAAATCAATTAGTGTTTAATTACCAAATACCAATTTATATTTTGGCTTAAATGATTAAAAAAAAAAAAAACAATCATTATGAAACAGATGTCATTGATTTAAATTTTATCGTATTTATGTAGAAGAAATATATTTACATTCAAAAGATACTTAAATGGCTGTTGTAAATAACTTTCCATCACTAAATACTTATTTTAAATTTCAAGAAAAAAATAAAGAGGTTGAGTTTCAATGAATTCTAGGATCTAGTTTAGTAAATGAGTTCATTTAGTTTTTAGGTTAAGAACCCCATAACTTCACTAATCTCTAGAATTACACTATCTAGGATTTTGAAGATTTAGGAATTTGGCATTTTGGGATGTTCTATGGCAGTTGAGTGTCTTCTACTTTTTGGTCTTGCACTCTTGCTTATCGACCATTGAAAACACCCACATTTTGTGAGATTGTTTCTACTTGACCTTAAAAAAAAGAAGTGAAAATGCATGCTAAAAAAACTTATTTTCTAAATTCTCTAACAAAAATATGAATATGTATGTTACATGAACTATAGCAAGAAGTTTCAATTACTAATTTATTTTATTTGTTTTCGATTTTTATATCTAATATTCTTTAGTGATTCATATTACATAAAAGGCGTAAATGCATTTTTAGTCCCTACATTTTGACGTTTTTCCATTTTAGTCCCTACATTTTATTTTTTCCACTTTTAGTCCCTAAAACCAATTTACGCTTTCCGTTTTCGTCCTTTCCGTCGGTCAACCAACGGAAATAGCCGAGGTGGCGGCCGGAACAATTAAAATATTATAAAAATGCCACATCACCCGGACAAATCAACATATAAATTTTAAAAATTAATTTATTAATTTTAATTAAATAAAAAATTAAAAACATAATTAAAAACAATAAAATCAAACCCAAACCCAGAAAATCAAATCCAAGAACAAAGAACCCACCTGTACCACCAAATCCTAAGAACCACAACCTATTCGGACCCACAAACCATTCAAACCCAAGCCTCAAAATTGATTCAACCCACGGCGACAAACCCACAACAAGTGAACCCCGGTGAGCAAAAGCCACAACTAACGGCAACAAACCCAGGCGAGTAAAAGGTCGTCTTCAAACTCTGTCATTGCCGTCATCGCCTTCAAGATCTACCATCGCCATCGTTGAATTCAAGCACCGCCATCGCCTTCAAGCTCCGCCATTATCATTTGTCATCTCCAAGCTCTGCCGTTGCCTTCAAGCTTTGCCATCAAGTGAGATAGCTCAACTCTCATCCTTAGAGACCGTGCTCCGAACCCACCAAAACGAAGAAGAATCCGACACCGGCAATTTTCAAGCACGGTCGAAAGAAACGCTGGAAGCGCTGGCTAGATCCGAAGCCGAGTATAAGAAACCCAAAGCGAATACCCAAACCCAGAAAATCAAACCCGAAAATCAAATAACCAAACCCAAAAAATGAAACTAGAAAAAAAAAATCAATGAGCCGAGTTTGATTTAATGAGCTGAGTTTGGTTGGGTTTTTCTAGGTTTGTATGTTTGTTTGATTCAATGAGCCGAGTTGGCCTTGTTGTTTGATTTTGTTGTTGATTGTTTGAAATAAACTGGGTTTTGTTTGAGTTTTTGGGTTTTTGAGTGTTTGAGATTTCGGGTTTTCTTTGATTTTATGATTTTGGCTATGAATCTTTGGGGAAGAACGAGAAAAGCGATGGATTTTCAGCATGGGTCTTTCAAAGCATTGGTCTTTGTTCTCTTCTCAAATTTTATTGCATTATTGATTTGATTTTAAGTGGGAAAGGAAGTTGATTCAATGGGTTTAATTTTGAATTCTTGTTCTTGGTTTGATTTTCTAGGTTTGTGTTCTTGTGTTCATAGGCATTTGATTTCATTGTTTTTAATTCTGAATTCGTGTTCTTGAATTTGATTTTAAGGTTTAGGTTTGATTTTATTATTTTTAATTATGTTTTTAATTTTTTATTTAATTAAAATTAATAAATTAATTTTTAAAATTTATATCTGATTTGTCGGGGTGATGTGGCATTTTTTTATAATATTTTAATTGTTCCTTTTGCCACCTCGGCTATTTCCGTTGGTTGACTGACGGAAAGGACGAAAACGGAAAGCGTAAATTGGTTTTAGGGACTAAAAGTGGAAAAAATAAAATGTAGGGACTAAAATGGAAAAACGTCAAAATGTAGGGACTAAAAGTGCATTTACGCCTACATAAAAATGCTAAACTATTTATAATGTAAATAAATATAAAATATGTCAAAGTTATTTTTATATGGAATTTGTATAATTTTAGTGTTTAATTATTATTTTTATAATAAGATATTATTGTATTTTTAAAAATATTTTTAAATTACATGGCTTAAACAAAAACTGTCCTATGCAATCCACATATAATCTTACCATGATTATTTCTTTTTTGGTAAAAAGTTAAAATTCTGGTCATTATTCTGTTGACTTTATTTCTTATTCTATATTATTTATGTATTATTTCAAGTCATTGTTCTCTTATTTTAATCAAAAAGAAGATAAATAGAATATGTTTAAACTTTTAAAAAATTTATAAAATTTTGAAAATAAAAAAATACATGAAAATCTGATTTGTGAAAGATTGAATAAGTGAAATAGGTTTTAAAAGCCCATTTAGGGTTAACTCATTTCTACCCTAAACCCAATTGAATCAAATCTGAACTTGCTTGACCCAAATCATTTACCAAGTCTAACTCTATCCATTGATTGTAGATAGGGTGGCCCCATCAATAATGTAACCTTTATACGGGAACTTCATCAAAATTGTTTGGAAGCTTTAATTTCTAAATGTGGAAAAGAAATGACATATAAGTTGGAGTTGGAGGTAGATGCTTGGAAAGGAAATCTCCTAATCCATCCTCATCTCTGATTCGATTTTAAGCTTTGAAAGCCACCCCTATCAAGTGAGGACAATGACCATTCATAAAAGCAATAATCACTTATAAAGTGTATGGGTAAGAAATGGGGCATGGGATGGGTTTGGGGACCAAAGAAATGAATGTCCATGATGAAAGCCTAAAAGTTTTCTCGGTGTTATTTGAGTGAAAAGATCTATGCATATAGAATGCAATGTACACGGAAAAAAGAAAAAGAAAAGGTAAAATTTAAAAACATTCCCCAATTAGCTAGCCACTAATTTAAATTAGAAATTGTGATGGACTCATGTATGAATTGGCATCCTAATTTAAAAATATTATGAAATTATTGTAACCTTTTGTTATATCTATAGTATTGCCCATATTGTAGGAAGAATCAACAACAAAAAGAAACATTTCAATAGATGAATACCATCTTAAAATACATGATAAAAGTTAAGGATTATGTGTGCATTTGAGATCAGTTTATTTTACTTTTTGCCTTTTTTTTTTTTTTAATTTTTTTAAAATTTTTTTATTTACTAAATGTGTGCCAAAATACACTTGTATTTTGAAAAAGAGTGAAGGTTTAAAAGTTTGTGCACAAAAGCTAAAAAATGAACAAAATACTGGACCCAAACAGACATTAAATGTATATTTAAACTTAAATTTTATTATCTTACAAACTGACTCATCATTTCTAAACACGTAATGTAAAGAGTCCTACTATTATAATAAAAAATCTCATAATATTTTTTCAACAAGTTGAGATGTCAATTTACCATACGCTAAAATAAAAATAAAATTATACCCAAACCAACAACAGTTCAAAATAACATTATTGTAAAGATATTGCGAAATTTTGTTGTGTTTATGAAATTGCTATAATTAAAAAAAAAAAAACCTAACTATTTACTTATTATATTATTGATTTAACACTATCATTTATTGATATTTTGAGTTAGGCTCAGATGATTTCATATTACACCACCTCCATACTCTTTCACATTTGTATAATATAATGGATTATGTTTATTATACACACCCTAATATACAGAAGTTTACAAGTATGTGTGATAAAGAATAAAAAATAAAAGTTTATGAGTATGTATAAACTTGTGTGTAATAATTCGGGTGCAGTAGTATTTTCCCTAACATGATTATCTAATATTCATGTTGAAAAAGAAAAAAATTAAAAAAAGAAGGTGTCATGTGAAACATTTCACATCAAGAATCAAGAAACGGAAAACAAATAGTTGATAGATCAATGAATCCATGACCTCACACTCACACCACATGTCAAGATGGAATACAATTAGGCTATGGCCCATTGGAAAAGTGTTTCGAGCTAGACTTCTTGAACTGGAGGAGAGTACAACATATGCCTAGTCAATGGTTCTTTTTCCCATTGTTTCTCATCATTTAATTTGGTCTCATGATGGTCTTTCTGCATTCAATGTCTCATCTATGAAGTATGGCCCACTATTGCGGTCACGGTTTATCTTTTTTCTAATAGAAAAATCTCTGAAACAGATAAACAAATAGATAATTATATCTCATACGGTCTAAACAAAAAGTCATGAACCGATCAATTACTTTGATATTTTCCTTTACTCTTGGAGCATTTACAATGGAGGTTGTAAAGAAAATACTTTTTTTAAATAAACAGATAATTATATCTTGCACCGTCTAGACAAAAAGTCATGCACCGATCAATTACTTTGATATATTCTTTTACTCTAGGAGCATTTACAATTGAGGTTGTAAAAAAAAAAAAAATTATTTTACACTTAAAAGACTATTTTATCTATTTTACAATTTACCTAACATTCGATTCTTATATTCCACATCATATTAAATATTATTCATTTTTTTTTAATTAATTTCACACACACTCTCTCTCTTTCTCACCACCTCTCTCACTTCATAGCAGTGTCTCTCTCTTCACCCACCTATCAAACCACATATCCCAAAAAAAAAAAAAAAAAAATCAATCACCACCTCTATAACCACAACTAGCAGTAGCCCCCATTATCACATACCCATACCAAAACTTAGATATAAACAGAAAACAAAAAACCACAACTCACTATAATACCACCACCACAACTCACTATAGCTGAGTTGTATACTTAAATCCTATTATTTTGATTCACATTCTCTCTTTTCTCTCACCCAGGTTAACTCTCTCTCTACCTATCTTTCTTTCTCTCTTTCATTTAGATGCAACACCCTTTCTCGGACTTCTCTCTTTTCTTTCACATCCTAGTGGTTCTGGGTTTGGGTTTAGTGGTGGGTGGTTGAGAGAGAGACAGAGATAGGGAGAGAGATTAGAGAGAGAAGAGAGAAGGGAGAAGAGAGATAGATAGTTTTATATTATTTAATTGTGTAATTTATACTATTTTAATGTGTTGTATGGAAAAATAAAAACTAGATGTTAGGTGTATTATAAAGCTGAATGGTATAATAGAAAAAGTAAGTTTTCAAATGGTAAATAAGAATTGTTATAAAAACCCGGATCCTAATGCTCTAAGTAATAACTTACAAGAACAAAGTGGCAAGTTTTTTTTAGTGATACACACTAGTATAAAGTGGGTTTTGGGTGTGTTTGTTGCTAAAAATAGAATTTTGGGGACACCCTCAATGCTCGAGCACTAGCATTGGAGGGTGTAAAACCCCAGATTGCTATTTTAGCAACCAATAAGACCAAATTGCCCTACGCCTGGGGTGGGTTTTTATTTTTATTTTTACCAATTGTTCACAAGGATGTAAAACAAAAATATTATTTTAATGAAAAAGTGAAATAAAAAGGTAGACAAATGGAAAAGAAGAGGGAGAAACCAAATTTTTATATTATTTTTGGTATAGTTTATATTATTTTAATGAGTTGTGTGTAAAAGTAGAAATTAAGATATTGGATGAGTTGTAAAATGAGATAGTAAAATAGATAAAGTAGATTTTGAAGATATAAAATAGACACTTTTTTGCATTCTCAAATACTAGTGCTCTAATGTTCTAAAAGATGAAAAGAAATGAAGGTTCATACCACCTTTGTTATAGGAACCATAAAATATTGAACCTAGAAGAAATTATTGTAGATATTTTAACAATTTATTTAATTGTTGTTTTAATAATTAATTTAATTTAAATATTAGTAAATAAATGTAGACGTATTTTTTTTCACAAAAGCAAACCATTATGGCTTATTTTATTATTTAATTCTCTGTGTAAAATTAATTATTCGTTGAAAATGTTATTTGGTGTTAGATTTCCTTTAACTAAGCATCATGTTCCTGTAAGATGATAATTTAAAATAAACAAACTTTCCTTATTCACCTAACAATTATGGAAATAAAAAATCATAAAACATAACTTATCTCTCTTTTAAATTTAAAAAATATTATTTTTTAGTAAATATAATTGTATGAATAAGATATTTTCTAAAATAAATCTTAAGTTTTATTTTAATTTTACAATTCACAACCAAACTTATGAATATGTTTAGTTGTTCAATTACAACACTTTTTATTCCTAGTAATAAATATTACAAATCCGGTTGTCATCTCCATAACATAACTACTTCCGACTTTTAGAAAGACAAAACAATAATTATAAAGCTCAAGAAATACTATTTTTAGTAGCCGAGGAGTCATCTTGACTTGTGATACTAATAGTAATAGAATCAAGACCAGGGTAACTTAATCCAGTTCTAATTGTACTTAACTCAGTTTTGCTAGTCGACTCCAACATCTGTCCATAGTAAACACTATTGTACTAAGGAGCTCCATTGGTAGTGGCAACACGAAATGATACCACTTCTGAATTGGTATCTTTGGTTGCTTCTGCATACTCTTGGAGCTCTAATGCAAACTCCAACTTTTCCATCACATTATTCATCGTGGGCCATTCGATTCCATGATCACTTACACAACTCTCAGCAAGTTCCACGTATACCTTGAAACACTCTAGCACTATCTTGTTCGTTAGAAATGGATCAATGATTTCACTGATGGTCTTTCTCTCAATACATTTTCGAGCCTTGACTTGCCAAATTTCGTTCCTCTTCTTGGATTTTTTGGTTCAATGCTTTTCGGGTAGACAACACTTCAAACATCACTACACCAAATGAGTACACATTTGATTTCTCGATTAATTGTTGGTGCCTTGCATAACTGGATTCAAATACCCCCATGTCCCCTTTACTAGGATACTAACGACGGTGTTATCCAAACCTATTTTGGACAACCCAAAATCTAAAACCTTTGATACTCATTTCTCATCCTATAGAATATTTGTTGTCTTCACGTCATGGTGGATAATGGGGTGCTTTGTACATGTGTGTAGGTAGTGTAAACCACGTGCTGCTCCTATGCATATCCGGAGCCTTTATTTCCAGGTGAGGGGATCATTAGGGGTGTCATAGAGGTGGTGGTAGAGGGTACCATTTGTCATGTACTCATAAACAAGTATCATCTCACCCTCATCATTGCAGTATCTAATGAGAGACACAAGGTGCACATGATGAAGTTTAGAAAGCATCTTAATCTCTGTCATAAACTCACGGGCACCTTGTTGAGACTCCTGTTTCATGCGTTTAATTGCCACCATTATATTACCTAAAGGACAAAATATTGTGTTATTGTGTTTCCAAAATCCAATAAATGTGGTAATGAATGTGATTTGTGGATTTTAACAACCTATGAGAACACATTAGTTTGTAAATTTCAACAATCTATTAGAACACTATAGTTTGTAAATTTTATATGATAAAATTTGGACTATTTCTAGCACATTTATTTGGTTTTATTGTGCACAAACAAAGAGTATGACTTATGTCTAGTTTCTATGCTCTTTGGAAACTATAAGACGTGAAGACGTCCTAAAATAGGACACGGTGGTTACATTAAACAATTTATATATATGGGCAATGATACTCACTTTCATGTTTTAAAAGAGGATATTTCTTTTATCTTCTAAAATGTGTATGTCAGCACATTGGTTGTGGATATTATGTAAAATAGTGTACGTAAAATGAGTGTAAGAAAATATTTTCCCTTCATGTATGACCATGTCCAATATGTATAGGAACTCGACACAAGTCAGATTTGATCAAATTATTAAACAACTCTGCAAAATATAGTATCACTAATCTAAATTATATGCGGTTAGATTGCAATTAGGACTAATTCAGGAAAAAACTAAAAATTAAAAGGTAATCATGGTATTATTCATTACCTTCCTCAATCAGACCCTTGTAAACATTGCCAAAGCCACCTACACCGACAATTAGATCTTCATTGAAGTTGTTGGTTGCTGTTTTGATTTCATCTAGGCTGATGAAGCTATTCTCCTTGAGAACTCTCTTTTGTAAGAATCTGGCCTAGACCAACACCACCACTTTGCTAGTGGATGGTAAGAACCATAATGCTCAGTCTTGTTTAATTTATAGAGAACCATGAAACACACTAGAGCGGCCACGACTAAAAAGCCAACGCCACTTCCACGACTAAAATATTTTTAAGAATAAATTAAATTATTAAACTTACAAAAAAAAAAATTTTTAAAATACATACATATATATATATATTTTTTTTTTGGGAAGTCAGGGGGTTCATTTGAACCCCCTGGCCCTGAACAAAGGGTAGAGCCACCCCTGAGGAAAATATACTGCTTTGATTCTTAATTAAATTCTAAAAACGTAAGATTACATTGAAAAATGCTTAGTCTAGAATCAATGACCTGAAATTAATGGTCATTATGTTTGAGAGATAAACATCTTGGAAAGTCTCTTTAAGTAGTTAATATAATATATAAAGACATCACTTAATCCAAAAGCCTAATCCCAATGAGTGTAATCTCAACTATATTGTATTAATCACTTATTCTTCTTATCATTATTTAATTTGGGACTTCACTCACATAAGTACACCTAACACATTACTCATGTCATGCAACACACAAGCAACCAAACATTTCATAGCGAAGTAAAGATGCCATCATATGAATTAAAATAAATGATTATTCATGTGATCATAGGATGATTCAAGCCTTACTCATATGCACTTCATTAATTTAAAAAAAAAAAAATTCACTTCTAGTCATCAACCATTGCCCCATGTTTTAAAATAGTCCCTATCATTTCAAATTCTTCATTTTAATCCTTAATATTTTATTCATGTATCAAAAAGGTCATCATCGTTAACTAGCAAATGGAAAATTTGAGGTGCCAAATGGAAAGATAAAGGTAATGCAAAGTGATCTTTGATGCGTATGCCAAGTGGCAATTTTATATGTAAAAAAAAAAAAAAATGAAGAAGAAATTACCCTTTTAATATTGATCTTTCTTACGCTTTGTATTGTGACACTTACCTCACTTGTGATTAGTTACGTAAAGTTGTGATTTTCAATTATGTTATGTTGGCTTTAATTTTGTATCAAATTTGATTGTTATTCATCAATCATTTTCTTGTATTTTTGTGGGATTAAATGTAATGGGTTTAGTGTGAGAATTTGGTGAAGAACTTTGAATACATGACATCTCATGACTTGTCTCATGACTGGCTCGCGAGTGGTGCCAATCGCAAAAGGTCATGTGAGGAGCACATCTTTGGAAGTTCAAAGGTCTCGAGTGTCAAAGGCATCTTAGGAGTGTCTCGCGACTTGGCCAACTCACAACCCGACTCAAGAGATGCACTGCTAGCTTGTTTTATGTGTGCCTTTCCTTATTTCTTTACTTACACTATATAAGTCCACATTACTCACGAAATTGTAATAAGAACAATGAGAGTTTTAAAGAGAAAACCCTAGAAATTCATTTGAGAGTTAGAGATTGCATACTTACAATCCTTTATACATTTCTCTTAGTTTTCCTCATACTCTTCCCTCTCCAATTCCATATCCTTTGAGAGGTTCTTTGCCCAAACACAAACCACACCCATTCCGAGTGTTATGAGTTGCTTTGGAGTTTTTGGGAAGCATTGGGTTATGCCATTCTATGGTGGATGCAATTGGTGATAATTGTGGGATCCGGAAAACTAGTGAAGACAAGGCTAGGTGAAGCCCGTTGGTAGTTGAGACTTGGAGGATCTAAGTCCATTACATTAAGGAACAAATTTTCGGGCTTTGAGCTCATTCCATGTAGTGGGCAATTTTGGGCTTTTAAACCCATTCCATGAAGTGATAACTTTAGACTTTTAAGCCATCCTATGTAACGAGAAAGACCTAAGCCCACTTTTTAAATAAATATAAAGACCTTTGGACGAAAGTCTAATCCATATAGAGAAATTCTGGGCTTTGTGAGTATTAATTTTATTTATTTATTTGCATGGAAGTATATTCTCAGCCAGATTTGTCTTGGACAACAGCTTGAGATCCTGGGTAAAAATCGAAAATAAAATTCGAATTTGGCCAGACCGATAGCTTCCAACTCGTGCTTCCATGCTAACCATCAAATTATTATTTTTTTAAATCTATGTTATTACATGCAAGGAATACCAATAGAAGCTAAACAACATTTTTATTTTTTATTTTTATGTGGGGTGTCACCTTGATTGTAGCTTTCGTTTTCGTGAGTATGATAGAAAATAATCTAATTTATTTTCGTTTACACCTTCCTCCAACTACTCTTAATTAATGAGATGTGGTTATGATTGATTTTTAAACCCTGTAACACACATTGAAAAGGGTATATGCCTTTGCTCTCCATTTCTTATTTTGTGCACTAGGCTCTCCATTTCTTATTTTGTGCATAACAATGTAATTCTGTTGCTTCTTTTGCACGACTACTTTTTTTTTATTATAAATTTTTGGTACCCAATTGATAGAAATGTGTAATATTTTGATGTGTCTAGGTTGTTGATCAATACAGTCAGCAAGCTCCCTTGGCGCCACCAACCATGTTTGAACAATATGGTGGTGGGCGTTGTGGTGCAATCTCTATTGGTGAAGCACTCAAAGCCACTGCCAAGACAGCCAGGGTAGAAGCCCGTGGACTGGAGTGATGTTGCTGCTATTCAGGTAGTGAGGTTAGAGCAACAAGGTAAATCAACATAGTACTAGGTGGGGTTGCCACTGTAGCCCAGTCAGCTACAAGTTTTAATGCCAGAGCAACAAGCAGTGAGAAAAAGACAAAACTTGTCAATATTCTAGTGGTAACATATTAATTCACACTTATTTATATCTACTATTTGACACACATATTCATAATTAGTATAAAAATATCCACATTTTAATGCAAATAAGTAGTGAATGTATAATAATCAAAATCCTTAATTTTTAGGTGTGAGAATTGAAACCCTTAATTAGTGAAAAATTAATAACTAACAGTGCTCGACTTTGGTATTTTATGAAAACTTTTAGGTATTCTTCTAATTGGTGTTAATTTTTTTTTTTGGGGTGAAACAATTGGTTAATTAATGATAAATTTGAGAGAGAAAATTAAAATTGATTTTTTTTTTTTTTTTTTGGAGAATAAAAAACTGTTGGCAAGTATGTGTGTATGGGTTTATATATATATATAGACGAAACTATTTACTTACAATGTTCTCTATGAAACTCCTTGTATTAAACATACAAATCATTATTTTATAGTCATTATTGTATAATACATACTATTTTACAAAAAAATAAATTTGATGCTTTTAATAAGTTTACAATGGGATTCTCAAAAAAAAAAAAAAAAAAAAAAAAGTTTACAATGACAATTTAATCAGTTTTCTTTTCCTCCATAGGGCCTATGGATGAGCCCCTTTGCAATGAAATCAGTTGCAATCCACAAAAGGCCAATTGCAGTCAAGCTCATATTCAAATTTGTCTTTTGATGAGCACTGTGGGCTCCAGTCACATCCACACATCTATAATATAAATAAGTCTTTGCTCACAAATAGGCCTGTTCATTTTCATTTTGCTAGCCTGGCTGTCTCAACCTATATTCAGGCTCAATTGTGTGAAGACCTGCCTACCCCAGTGGATAGGACCAAATGTTTAAACCTAGGGCCTGTGCTTTATAGCGTTCTCAATGGAACCCAGCCTAAGCCTCTTGTTATTTTTTCAAGGCTTATTGCACATGACTCATTTTGATGATGCAGTTTTCATATAGTTTCATTTCTAGAGAGAGAGAGAGAGCTTCAAGGTTGCAACTTCCTCTTAATAATAATTAAATAGTAAATACCAATAAGCTATTGCATTGTTGTAATAAAATTAAAACCTTCAGCACAATCCATAAATAATGGAAACTATTACTTTTTCTTATCCCATGAGCAAAACAAAAAGTCTATACAAATTAAAATTGCATTTTCTCATTCTTCTTTTCAACCTTTAACCAAATAAAACGAAATTTACATCATTTTTTCATCCTTCAACATTTTTCTTCTCTACCCTATCAATTTTTAATCAGTAATATTCTTTCTATCATTCCTTGGTATTCTATCCTCCCACCTTTTTATTATCTAGCTCATTGGTGCAGTTTTGCCGTATTTGATTGATATATAACATTCTGTTGACCCAAATGAATGGGTCTCACCACCGGACCTTCTGGCCTAAGTGGTACCCGGTTCACTTGGTGATCGTCAGCTCAGGGGTTCTATCCCCTGCATAAACAATTACCCAGCCAAAAAAAAGAAAAGAAAAAAGAATGGGTCTCAAAATTGGGTCCTCTGTTCCAGGACTGGTATAACTCTTTGAACTTCAAATCTCTCCTTGACATTGGGCTACGGAGTTGAACTCCCCAACACTACGTTAATTTCATCTTATGCAGATTCCAGTTCGGAAAGTGATTCGATTTCTATTCCATATCTTGCGAAGCCTTCTGGGTGAAGTAGCTTCTTGTGCTCCGATTGGCATTAAAATTAAACTGCTTTTGACGAAGATAAGAGGACATATTAGGTGTTTCCTAACAAAGTTTTTGTATCAATGAAAAAGTAATTAAAAGTTAGAATTCCCATTTAAAGATGCCAGGAATTCGCTGGCCATTTAAGGTCATCCCTTTAATAGTAGATTATTAAGCTAAAAAAATTAAATAATTACTATCTCTCTCTTTATTGATAAAAACCTTATCCAAATGTAACTACTAACTTGTCATTTTTATTGCACTATATAGTAATTTGGTGCTGTTTTTTAATGCAGTATATTCTATCAATCAAGCCATAGCTTTTCAGAATACAAATCATCTATTTCACTTTTTCATTTTTTTTTTGTGTTCCACTGTATATATACTCTACAAATATATGCTGCACAAGGATCTTCTAAGATGCAAAAGTTATTTATATGTGTATGCCAGAGATTAGATGCTACCCGAAAAATCGACAAAATGTAACGTTGTATGATTAGGGAGTGCCATTACTTTTCCTACAAAAATGCATTTTTTTATTTTTGTCTAAATAATGGTCTTTTTTTGTTGTTGTTGTAAATTAAGATAAGACATTTTTCTCCAATGAACTACTTAAAATTATTTTAAATGTTTGAGAGGATTTCGTTGGTAATATTTTCCTAAACATTGAGATTGGACTAGGAAAAGGTAAACAAGAAAAATTTTATTCAAGTTGTTTTTCTAAACATTGTGATTTGAAATTTAAGAAAAACAATTGAAATGTTATTCAAGTTATTCTTTTGATTTAGTCTATTATTAAGAAATAAAATATCCTGCAATTTTTAACTCTAATCCTTTGCCACAGTAGATAGAACCTCATGATTCTTGCCTTATTCTCAATTGCACACTTTCAAAGCTCAACATATTGCTTATTATTTATTTATTTTTTTTCAGAATGATATTGCTTACTTTTTTATTATAAAGAAAAACAAAGGAAATAAATTTTACTTTAATATAATTAAAAAAAAAAAATGCTCTATACAAACCAAAGCACTTGAAAATGTTTTTCATATTATTTTCAAGAACACAATTAATCACTAGAAACAATTTGTTTCCTTGAAATTTTTTTAATCAAAATCATTTGACTTTGAAATAAATGCAATCTCAATCACAAATTGATATTTATTTTATTTTTTAAATGTTCCATACAAACGAAGCACTTCAAAATGTTTTTCAGTACATTTTCAAGAATGCAATTAATCACTATAAAACAATTGTTTCCTTGAAAATATTTTTTAATCAAAATCATATTACTTTGAAATAAATGCAATCTCAATCACAAATTGATATTTATTCAGGGTTCCCTATGTGCATACTACTAATATCCACAAGCGCGCATAAGAGTTCTCGTGTGCATAGTTCCATGAGGCATTTCCATTAACTTAATAGTAGAACTATATAAGTTGATAAAGTGGCAGATGGAAAGATTGAGAAGCAATGACAGACCAATTATTAAACCAGAGAAAATGTTAAGAGCGATATTCTCGAAGTAGAATTGTACTTTGGTTCGCAACTTATTCGTATACTTCTGCCTATGTCGTAGAAAACAATCAAAATATGGTCAATTGCAATTAAATTATTTTATTCTGAATTTAATATCTTATCTTATATTAGTGGAATTTTGTGCAGTGACAATAGCAATAAGGCTATATTTTTTTTGAGACAAAGCAATAAGGCTATATAATTGCTTTCGAATGGTCTATTGCAATTAAATTATTTTTTTTTTCTAAATCTAATATCTTATCTAATAATAGTGGGGTTTTGTGCACGCTCCACTACCTCTTTCTTTTACTTTAACTAAACTCCTCAATTATCTATAGAGATTAATTTGTAATTTGATCCTATTTCTTCGGATCAATAATTATAATCAATCTTCCAATTGACTTCAGTCCCGATTTTTTAAATCTTAGATTGCATTTATTTCGAAAAAAAAAAAAAAAAATTCGAATTTGGTAATTTAATAGCTTTTTATATTTTGGTATTGGGAATCTGTGGCTATCGTGATTTTGTGAAACTATTCTCAATTAAATATTGGAATGATGAATGTTGTGTTCATTATATTATATCTTGTAAAATTCATAGTAGATTTTGGTATTGCGGATTTGTTGGTACCATGTATTTGAGTTTTTTGTGTTAAATTTTGTGAGATTATTCTCTGCCAAATGTTGGATTTGTGAATTTTGTTTCCATGAATAAAAAATGTTATTTTTGTTTGAATATAAAAATATGATTTTAAAAAAAAATGTTCCATACAAACCAATCACCTGAAATTTTTTACAACATTTTCAATAATGTAATTAATCACTAAAATAATGTTTCCTTTAAAATATTTTTTATAAAAAAAAAAAAAATTTTACTTTGAAATAAATGCAATCTCAATAACAAATTGAAACGTTGTTGCTTTATTTTTTTCCTTAAAGATTAGCGCCTTTGTGTTTCTTTTGAACTCTTTTTAAAGATTATCAAAAACATTATACTTTGACCTACTGCAACATGCCCATATAGTCCTTCCCCAAAACACACGACAAATTAATCTTTCCCCCCTAATGGCCAATTAGTCAACAAAAGAATCAAAAGGACAGCAACATAAGTAAGAAAGTAGCATTAATGGTGTATTTTTATAAACTGTTAGAAAATTGTATTTTAAGTTTAAAATGAGTGTTTATAAAAAAACCAAGAGAAGTTATGGTTGCAAAACAGAGTTTTGGATTTTAAAAATGTTCTTTTAAACTTCCTAAACACCTAACCAAATGGACCCTAAGTCAATTTGGTTTCTATATTTTATGCCAATACTTCCAATTTAAAACAATTTAACAAGATGCTTCCTTCTAATGCACAGGTAGTTGGTTCCCAAGCATGGCCAATTAGTTAACAAATCAATTGAACAACTGCAAAAATCATTAAAACCTATTAGTGACAAGTAAGACTTTTGAAATAGAGAAACCGTCATTTCAGCCAGAAAAATGATAATATAGACGACTAGTGGGGGTATTTATGGATTGGGTTTGAGGGTTTTTTCAACCCATGAGAAATTCTTGTGTAAAAACTAACCCAACCTGACTCACATGGATTGGGTTGGGTTGGATTGTGTTTACATATTTTATTTCTTATAAAAAATTAGAATTTAATTAATTTTTAAAAAAACTAGCATGTAATTCCATGCAAATGCATGGATGCATTTAAAATTAAAAATTTTTATTATAAAAATATAAATAATTAGTCAAATTATTATTTTTCTTAAAAACATGTAACACATGCATTTATGCATACATGTAGATACATTTAAAATTAAACAAAATTTTTATCATAAAATATAGATAATTAGTCAAATTATTTTTTTAAAGTAAATATAATTAGTCACGTATTAAAATTTTTACCTAGATTTAGTACTACTTATGATCTTTTTTTTTTTTTTTTTTTTTTTTTTTTTCCTTCTAATTTTTAATAAGATAGAACGTGTGGTGATCAACAATACAAACTCCCTTAGAAATTTCTCCAAATTTCTTTTATATAGAACCTTATGGAGAATAAGCACTCAATTACGAATATAAAGGATATGTTAATATAAACCCTAATGATGAATAATTAAAGAATAGATGGATTTTCATGAATAATTAAGGAATGGATTAAGACTTAAGAGCCCTAGTTTACAACTATGATGGGTAAGCTAATCTAACCTAGCCTATATACACAGACATAGGATGTTTTTAAAATATATACAACAATTTTTTTCCCCCAAATTTTTCTTTGTCAACTTTAATTTTTGAATTTAAAATTTTCATATTTTTGTTTTTTGTGGTTTCATATTCAATAAAAACTAAAAAGAATCTCAAAGTTGATGCTAGAGCTAAACTTGCTTATGAAATTTTTTGAAGTTGTAAGTCATAGGAGAACTAAAAAGCCTAATGACTTCAAAGTTTATGGTGAGCAACTCAGCAACCCCTCCACTTATAAATGTTTTCAATCACACGCTTGTTGGGCTTAGTGGTGATGTTGCTATGTCCATAGATGCAAGTGCACTGGATTCACATTTACATAAAACTAAGCTTGCAGGTATTAATTCAATAATTGTATTTAGGCTTATAAAATATGTAGATTTTAAATTATATGTTTATAAACATATAAATAAATAAATACATATATACATGATTATATACAAACACACACACACACACAAAAAAAAAAAAAAAAAAAAAAAAAAAAACAAACAAACAAACAAACAAACACACAGTTACTACTATAAGCCGAGTAGAAGACTATTTAAACTATTTAGTATAATAATTGAGTCGAATAATGCTCAATTTTAGGCAAATTGAGGATCCTGTTAATTAACCTTGCTTTAAGTAAATTGAATGTTATCAATTTTAATAAAATAATGCCACATGGTAACGATGAACCCTTAGTTCCTCCTAAATCTTTGACAAGTTGATGTAATCGAACAAGCTAACAAATTGATTGATATCCAAAATCATATAGGATTTGGACCCTAACAATGCCACATTAAGCTAGTAATCATGGTTTAATTAAGTAACAAAACCAATTGAAAGCGTAATTAATTGTCTTCTACTTATGAGTGTGTGAAAAGAAGAAAAGTTGACATTAATCAAATAGCCCAAAACACTGTTCTTTAGTGAAAAAACATAAACTATTTCACAATTTCTTTACCAAAACTGTAATGTGGTAGAGTGTAAGTAGTAGAGAAAAAAAATTATAAGTTTATGTATAAGTAATAGAAAAAATCTTATAATTTGTTGCGTTAGAATTGTGAAAAAAAAAAAAAAAGTGAAATAGTTTTTAGTCCTAAAACCACCCTTGCAAACAACATATCCTTACCTACCTACCCCTTGTCTTGTTATCACCACTATACAATTATGAATACATTTTGCACATAAAAGAAGAAAAGTTGTGTGAAAAGAAGAGGGGGCCGGTCAAAAAAAAAAAAAAAAAAAGAAAAAGAAAAAGAAAAAGTAGAAAAGGAGGGAAAAAAAAGTATATCTACTTTTTTTTATCGTATATTATTCGATACTTTTTAACACCGAACGACCAATTTTCTTGAATTCCAATGAAATTGCATTCTCTACAAAGTGAATTAGACTACAAACAGTATGGTAATTAGTGAAAGAAGGAGAAACATTGATTAAAATTAATTAAAGCAATGGTTGTAAGTTTTCTCTAAAAAATCATACAGGAGAAAATAAAAACAAAAGCATTCAACATAATTGGTGCCTTTTTGACAATCACTTGTATGCTGTTTTTGGTAGAGTGAGAAGGGAGATGATGAAAAATGGAAAAAGAAATGGAGAGGGTAATGAGATTTTTCACATAGTTGCCTATAGCAGGTAGTTATATGATGGTGTCCAGGAACACCATCACATAGCCTCCTACTGGTCCTTCAAGTTTTGGCTATTTTGTCATTTTTTCCAGTTTCTTGGCCCACATATATCATTGAGACATAGGTCTCATAAAACTGTCTCATAAAATACTTCTCCAGTCCTCCCCCCAAATACACGGCCAATTATTCATGCGTTAAATGCAAATTAGTCAAGAAAATAATTGAAAGGACACCAAACATCAATTAGAGAAATGGTCATGACTCAAGAGTCTACTCTAGCCAATCATGCGTGACAAAATAGAAAGAGCAAATTATAACTTACTTACCTATGGATTGGCTAAAATTTAAGTTGCTTACTTGTGGTTTAAAAGTTAGCACTTTACCCACCTGAAGTTCACTCCATTAGGCTTCTATTACCCACCTTTATACTTTCATCGATCTTGCTAAAAACACAAAAAACATAACAAAAACATAAAAACCAAGATCTAAAAGTATATTTCTTAAAATGGTGAAGCTTTGGCTTAAAAACATTCTTCCTCTTCATAAGAACATTCTCAAGCCTATCAATCCTAACAAAACTCTCAAGGGGATATTCTAATATGAGAATCAATAAAAACTTGACAACTCAACAATTGTTAAAGTTATTGTGAAAAATGTTGTGTATTTGGCATTTTTTTTTTTTTTTTTTGATTGATAGTCCTGGTTTAGTTTGTAATAGATGGTTTAGCGTGTTTGAGATTTAACTTCCTCCCTCCCAGTTGAACACTTATTCGTAATTCACAACAAGATAGATATAGAAATCCTCTTGAAAGTGCGGAAAATGCTAAAGGAGTGTAATATACAAAGTGGCATCCGACATGGAGTGTATCACACTAGAAACTTAAAACAATAAGTACATTTCTAACTTCTACATCCAAAATTTAAAAGTTCATTATTTCATAAAAATTCGAAGTAAAACTAAAATTATGATGAAATTAAAAATCATTACATTTCCCCCTTCTATCTCATCTTCGTAAACTCTTGGTAATACCCAAAATGAACTCCATTCAAGCACAGCAGTGGAGTTGGAGATGAACCAGTTGGATTAGATGGCCCAAAGCTTGAATCTCCCCATGGCCTCTCTCCCATAATATAATAATTTGGTCTTGTCTAGTCCAGAATAAGTTTATCATATCAAAATATGCCTAAAAATTAGTTTGTAAGAGGCTAACATCTATGATTTGCACAACATCCATAAGTCAAGACATGCAAAAATTCAAACATTCATTGATTAAAGGGAGGAAGAATATCCCTTTGACAATTTTGTTAGGATTGATAGGCTTGAGAATGTTCTTATGAAGAGGAAGAATGTTTTTAAGCCAAAACTTCATCATTTTAAGAAATATACTTTTAGATCTTGGTTTTTATGTTTTTGTTTGTTTTGTTTTTTTTTGTTTTTTGTTTTTTTTTTTTTTATAATTTTTTTTTGTGTTTTTAACGGTCTTGTGAAAATACAGAGGTGGATAATGGAAGCCTAATGGAGTGAACCTCAAATAAACAAAGTGCTAACTCTTAAATCACAAGTAGGTAATTTAAATTTCAATCAAACTACAAGTGGGTAAGTTGTAATTTAACTAAATAGAAATTGTAGGGCTCGATTTTTAACGACCCATGAGCGACGTTGGGCTCGCATATAAAAGGCCCCAACAATATGATTTGTAGAGAGTGGGCTTGAAAGGTATGCCCTTGGGCACAGGTCAGCGGTTTAATCGTAGTTCTTACGGGAAATACCGCATGGGCGGACTTGGCTTGACTAGCTAAACCCTCCATTAGCAAGAGTTGTAAGACTTGCCCCGGCCCCCCCTTTTAGCTTTGTTTTCTTCCCCTTTTATACCAGTGTTCAATTCCCCTTTTCGTGTCCACGTGTTAATATTACTTTTTTGGGGTGCAGGGCTGTCTAGTCATCCTATACCTAGGGTGGTTGGGGGTTGCTGAAAAAGCACAAGGGCATGGTTTTGAGTATGAGCTTGTCGGATGCAGAATTCTGTATTACTGTGTTGGCGGCTTTTTCCTTTGCCCCTCCCCTGTACCTAGTTTGCCTCTTTTTCCGGGTGTTTTGGGAGGTGCCGAGCATAAGATTGTCCTTGGCCATGTCCTCGTGCCCTTCTTGAGCTTTCATTAGTCGTCCTCGGAAGACAGCTCTCCTCGGCCTGGGCCTTGGGCCCAAACGAGGAGTGAACTTGGGCCGCAAATTATCAGGCCTCACAATAGCCCCTCAAAATCCCTTTGCCTCGACTTTAGTTGGGGAGGAGGGTTTTGGTTAGGTTAGGCTCACATCATGATTCGCTCAGATTCTGTACTTCATTGATGTCTGTGCCTTTCCATTTGCATAGAAGATGCACCAAATTATAAGAGGTGCCCCTTTAAATTTTAGTCACATGGCATTCTTTGATGCTACGATTGCTCGAGACGCGCCTTCACGAGGATCTTTTAATTTTATGGTTGCAGATGATGTTGGAGACCGAGCCAAGTCCTTCTTGTCCGTAGCGTTCCTTGGAACTTGCATAAATTAAATATCTCCTCCTTTCCCTTTAAATAAGTAGGACAGGAGGTTACTCCTCTTACATACAAACCCTTGAGTTTTCTTCACAACCGTAATCCTTCGCCTATAATCATAGTCTCCATATTTAGCGCTTCCCACCCTTAATACAATATGCCTAAGGTAGGTGTAGGGGTGAAGGAACTACACCCGCCATAGAGGCACTAGGTCCCTCCGAGGCTCAAGGTGATGTGGTCTGGACAAGGTAGACACGGACTCAAGATGATCTTCCATCTTGGTAAGATGGGGATGATATCTCTACCTCTTTTAGCCAAAATCCAGGCAGTGCATCGGTCGCGTCAGATTCTTGACGCGTCAGAAGTAAGGTTTTCCGCCATCAGCGCCGTCTGCTCTATCGCAGGCGTGGTTATACGGAGGCTCCTCCACTTCCGGCTCCCTCGCACCTTTTCTTCAAGCGGTGCTAGCTTGAGGTCAGGTTCCTTGCACCTTTTCTTCAACGGTGCAGGCCCCAAGTTGGGCTCTTTGGCTGCCTGAGTTATAGGCATGTAAAAGTGTTGAGGAATAGTTTCCTTAAACAACATCTTGGAACAGCAAGACCAATCTCTCCTCCGCACTTCTTCTTCGGCTTTCTTTTCATTCACTTGTATCTTTTCCTTTTCGCTTATGTAGTTAGCTTTAGTATAAGCTTATTCCAGCTTTTCATTGTACACTGTACTATTTCTTTGTCTTAATAAAAGATGAATTTATTTCTTTCTAAATACTTTTCCTTTCGGCAGCAATTACTTTGTGAACGGGTGTGCTATGTATGTATTTTCCTTTAGTGATGTTTAGAGCAGGAAATTTTGAAACAGAACCTTACCAATCTGAATTTATCGGCATTATCAAGTATTATCAAGTATAATAACGATAATTCCCAGCAAGTTAAACTCAGAAAACTAACCGAGATAATGGCTTAATGCCCCGTAACGCAGCGTGGCGATTGTCCGAGAACGATAAATACTAAATATACCCTCCGGGGCTCTTTGAGCGATGAGGGCTTTGGCTGTGTTTTAATAAACACTGGCCCTATAACAGTTGCACCAATTCCCTTGGTATCGAGGATCCGAGGGTAGGTCATGGATTTCAGTCGGTCTAGGATTTAACCCAACTATCAATGGATAGCTCTCATCTAGGGTAGACTCTTAGGGCCATATAACGTCCAGGCTCTGTCTAAACCCTGCAATTTTCCTCTTAAGTAGTTGGTTTCCCTAGAGGCTTGTAAGTAGTTGGTTTCCCTGCAGGCTTGAGTCCGAGGACCATACAAAGCCTTGGTTCTGTCCAAAACTTGTAGTTTTTTGTCTAAGTAGTTGGTTTTCCCAGAGGCTTGAGTCCGAGGACCATACAAGACCTTGGTTCTATCCAAAACTTGTAGTTTTTCGTCTAAGTAGTTGGTTTCCCCGGAGGCTTGAGTCCGAGGACCATACAAGGCCTTGATCTGTCCAAAACTTGCGGTTTTTCGTCTAAGTAGTTGGTTTCCCCGGAGGCTTGAGTCCAAGGACCATACAAGGCCTTGATCTGTCCAAAACTTGCAGTTTTTCGTCTAAGTAGTTGGTTTCCCCAGGCTTGAGTCCGAGGACCATACAAGGCCTTGGTTCTGTCCAAAACTTGTAGTTTTTCTTCTAAGTAGTTGGTTTCCCTGCAGGCTTGAGTCCGAGGACCATACAAGGCCTTGGTTCTGTCCAAAACTTGTAGTTTTTCGTCTAAGTAGTTGGTTTCCCAGCAGGCTTGAGTCCGAGGACCATACAAGGCCTTGGTTCTGTCCAAAACTTGTAGTTTTTCCTCTAAGTATTTGGTTTCCCTGCAGGCTTGAGTCCGAGGACCATACAAAGCCTTGGTTCTGTCCAAAACTTGTAGTTTTTCGTCTAAGTAGTTGGTTTCCCCGCAGGCTTGAGTCCGAGGACCATACAAGGCCTTGGTTCTGTCCAAAACTTGTAGTTTTTCGTCTAAGTAGTCGGTTTCCCTGGAGGCTTGAGTCCGAGGACCATACAAGGCCTTGGTTCTGTCCAAAACTTGTAGTTTTTCTTCTAAGTAGTTGGTTTCTCCAGAGGCTTGAGTCCGAGAACCATACAAGGCCTTGGTTCTGTCCAAAACTTGTAGTTTTTTTTTTTTTTTTTTAATCTATGGGGCCTTGGCTTTAAGGGAATTAGATCCTCGGCCGAGCCCCTTGAACCATCTGCGCGGTTGACGCTATAAAGTGTAGCCCATAGTCAAGAATCATAGCCCCTAATGAAGCTTTACGCTAGAACATCAGAATCGGCTAGTAGAAATGACAAGGGAATTGTCTCAAACCATCGCCTACGCCAAGACACAAACCCTCCCCACAGACGGCGCCAATTGTAGGGCTCGATTTTTAATGACCTATGAGCGACGTTGGGCTCACATATAAAAGGTCCCAACAATATGATTTGTAGAGAGTGGGCTTAAAAGGTATGACCTTGGGCACAGGTCGGTGGTTTAATCGTAGTTCCTATGGGAAATACCGCATGGGCGGACTTGGCTTGACTAGCTAAATCCTCCATTTAGCAAGAGTTGTAAGACTTGACCCCCCCCCCCCACCCCCTTTTAGCTTTGTTTTCTTCCCCTTTTATACTAGTGTTCCATTCCCCTTTTCGTGTCCACGTGTTAATATTACTTTTTTGGAGTGCAGGGCTGTCTAGTCATCCCATACCTAGGGTGGTTGGGGGTTGCTGAAAAAGCACAAGGGCATGGTTTTGAGTATGGGCTTGTCGGATGCAGAATTCCAGTGTATTCTTGTGTTGGCGGCTTTTTCCTTTGCCCCTCCCCTGTACCTAGTTTGCCTCTTTTTCCGGGTGTTTTGGGAGGTATCGAGCGTAAGATTGTCCTTGGCCATGTCCTCGTGCCCTTCTTGGGCTTTCTTTAGGCGTACTCGGAAGACAGCTCTCCTCGACCTGGGCCTTGGGCCCAAACGAGGAGTGAACTTGGGCCGCAAATTATCAGGCCTCACAGAAATAAAAGCATATATCCAACATAATTATAGCGCCTTTTCAACAATCATATTTATGTTGTGTTTTGGTTGGAATGAAAAGCAAGGCGGGAAAATGAAAAAAATGAAGAAAAACAATCATAATTATAGCGCCTTTTCTTGTTGTTCAGTTGGAGTGAAAAAAGAAAGAAATGAAAATTGGGTGGTTGGAGTTTTTCACCTAGAGGGCCCACTATTTTTATTTTTTATTTTTCCATCCCAATTGGGAATAAAATGGGAGGCGATAGCATTGATCACAAGACCATTACAAAATTTTTCCTCATCCGTCCACTTTTATATAATAAGTGCATAATATAATATAAATAATTACTCTCCATACTTTTACTTTTTTATCCCCATGCCAAGCACATTTGGTGTAAAGTATAAATCATTCCTTTATTTATTTTTTTTTTCAGTTTCCAAATTGTTTCTATCCTCTCACCTTTTCTCATTCCTCACCCAAACGAAGTATTAAAGTTTTAAATTAAATTTGGTTTTGCAAACCTTTTCGTAAATTGAAATAAAACATTTTCATACCAAACAATTCCAAACCCCATAAATCATTATGCATTTTGGTCCTTGACTTCCTAAGTCCTATGGCAATGAAATATTAACTGTATTCACAAAACTTTTATATATAAGCACATGTAGGCCATATTTGTTGAGGTGTTCCAAAATATAACCCATAAAGTCTTAATATCTTCCATACATTTTTTTTTTTTTTTGGTTTTTTGTTTTTGTTTTTGTTTTAGTTTTAGTTTTTTTAGTTTTTTTTTTTTTTTTTTTAGTTTTTTTAGTTTTTTTTTTTAGTTTTTTGTTTTTTTTTTTAGTTTTTTTCCCATTCTAATTTTACAATTTTCTTGCAATTTCTTTGTACGGGCTACATGGAAAAGTAAACGAGAGTAGGGCATCTAAGTCAATTTTGTTTCTATAAATACGAAATTCAAAGGTAATAACCTAAATTTCTATTATGTGGCTTATTTCTTAAGATTTTATTCATTTAAGATTTCATTTCAGCAAAAAAATAAATTGATGCACTTAAGTTAGTGAAAATAATTAATAAATGCTAATTCATCAAGCAATAATCAACATATAATATAATTGAAGTTGATTTTTCCTAATTATTATAACATTTAATAAATATTGTATATGGTAAATAAGATAATATTATAAAATAATTAAATACACCGTGCATCACACAGAACATCGACTAGTTTCTTCAATTGAAAGATCATAACCTATTATGACAAGTAATGCTTACGACATAAGGCAATGATCATTACAGCAAGAAAAATTATGCAATGGGCTCTCAAGTAATGGTTTAAAGAAAATTCTTGCAAAGTAGTTAGAACTTTGAAGGACGGAAATTTTCCTGGTTATAACTCATAACCCTTTTTATAAGAAAGTTGTCGTTTATGGGCTAAAGGCTGAACTACAACGAGAAGTACTAACCAGGTCCTCAGATTTATGAGCTATGTTGTCGTTTCTACTATTGCTGCCTTTGCCATCCCTTCCCTGGTCACTTTTTTAATGTTTTTAGTACACCTATATCCGTGTATATTTTTAAATCACAAGAGGTACTTATTTAGTTGATTTAATGGTCATATTTTTTTTTTGAAACCAAACTGAAAACTTTCATTCCAGAACAGTAAGAATATACACTGAAGAAACAGAGCACATGCTACAGAGAAACAGGGCATAAAAAATAAGAAAAAGTAACAACTTAGACCACGGAACACAGGCAAAACTTTACACCGTTCCTTCAGCTCTCGCCATGTCTTCAATCCAGGCCGGTATAGTTGAAATCCAGACCTGTTCCTCAGCGGATTGTTTTGCAAGCTGTGCAAGATCATGGGCTATTTTGTTGCCCTCCCTACTAATATGTCTGATCCTTGCCTCCTGGAAGCTTTGAAAAATTTGTAGACAACTTTTCACAATGTGGCCAATCACACTTCTTACATCCTTAACCTCAATAGCTTGGATTGTCTGCAATGAGTCCCCTTCAAAAATGGTCCTTTCCAAACCCATGTTTTTTGCTAAGATCATTCCTTGTTCCATAGCAATGGCTTCTGTTTCCTCCACAGCTATTCGACCCGATAGAGGAAGGCTTTTTGCTGCTACCACCTTTCTTTCCCAATCTCTAATTACAACACCCACTCCAGAATGGCCATCAGCAGAGGGAATAGCCCCATCTACATTTATTTTGAAGAAACCCACAGGAGGAGAAGTCCATGCTTTCTCACTTCTCTGAGGACTATTTAACTCCCAGCCCCTTATTCCTTTGAACTCCTTTATCATTTGGATTGCTGTCTCCCAAATGTGATCCTCAGACACACCATTTCCTTCATGAACAATTTGGTTTCTATTATACCAAATCATCCAAGCAATCCCAAAAAAATCTCCAAGTCCCTCTGTGTTCCCTTTTCTAGCAAACATAAGGCCTAGTCCACAATCTCCATGTTGGCATCATTCAAACAGATTGGGCATTCTTCCCATTTGCTCCACACTCTTTTAGCAGCTCCACAGTAGATGATTGCATGCTCAGTTGACTCAGGTTCCTCACAACAAACAAGGCAGGTAGGATCCACTTGAATCCCCCTATTACACATATTTAACATAGATGGGATGGCCTTCATACAAAGTCTCCAAGCAAAAACTCTCACTTTTGCCGGAATGTTTAAGTGCCACATCTTTTTCCAAAGTGGGGCACATACATCTCCCACTGAGGATTCACCTCTTTCTTGCTTCTCTACAATTTCCTTAGCCAAAAAATAAGCACTTTTCACCGTGAAAATTCCTTTTTTATTTCCCACCCATATTAGTTGATCCTCCTGTGGGCAGTGAGGGATTGGGATGCTTAGGATTTTCTCCACTTCAAAACCAAGAAAGACTCTATCAAGAATGCCCTTTCTCCATCTTCTAGTATCTTGATCAATCAAGGCCGATACCATGGGGAAATCGCCAAAATCTTTCCTTGGGGAAATGACTTTATAAGTCGTTGGGGTTGGTAACCACCTATCATCCCATATATGGATTGTTTTCCCATTTCCCACTCTCCATCTTGTTCCTTTTTGCAGAATCTCTATGCTCTTATGAATGCTTCTCCAAGCATAAGATGGGTTGCTGCCTATGCTTGCATTACAACATCCCCATTGGGAAAATACCTTGCTTTAATGGTCATATGATCAAATCAACAAAGCAAACGTTGATAATCAGAACCACCACGTAATGGGGTCCAAGAAGAATCCTCTAAATTAATTTAACCAACCAGTCGGACCAATCCCTTCTATAAATACCACTCAATCCATTTGAAATTATTCATTTACCACTCAAACCATAGTTGATCCTTTTCTAGAAAAAGATCAAACCATAATGACATCCCTTTCAAAGAAACCGCTCTTCAACCAATTCATTTCATCTCTACTCTTAGTCCTCCTTCTTGATTTGGTTTTCTCATCCACTGCTTCTGTTTCCTCCGTTACTTCTCCTTTTGCTTACGCTAACAGTAAGGTTAAGATAGCAGAGGAATCAAAGGAAGCGGTGGTTCTTTTAAACTGGAAACTCAGCCTTCACAACAAAAGCCAGTCTCTCTTGTCCTCCTGGGTTGGAACCACTCCCTGTAATTGGGTTGGAATAAATTGCGACCAATCTGGAAGCGTCACCCATCTAAACCTTTCAAGTTACGGTTTGATAGGTACGCTTCACAATCTTAGCTTTCAATCCTTTCCCAATCTACTCAGTCTTGACCTTTCTGACAACTCACTATATGGGATCATTCCCTCAAATATTTGTCACCTCTTTAAACTCTCTTATCTTAACCTTTACGATAATCAATTCACTGCGAGAATTCCTTCTGAAATAGGAAAATTAACAAGTCTTAACTCCATTGACCTCAGTCAAAATCATTTGAGTGGCCATATCCCTCAAGAAATAGGACAGCTAAGTTCTCTACATTTCTTTGCGTTAGCTTTAAATAATCTCATAGGTGTCATCCCTGCTTCTCTTAAAAATTTAAGTGAAGTAACCATTTTATATCTTTATGAGAACCAACTTTCTGGTTCCATCCCTCAAGAATTAGGAATGCTAAGTCCTCTCACTGACCTTGAGTTATTTTCAAATAGTCTCATTGGTGTCATTCCTGCCTCTCTTGGAAACTTAACAAACCTATTCCGTATAGTTGTTTGTGATAATCAATTTTCTGGTTCCATCCCTCAAGAATTAGGAATGCTAAGTTCTTTGACTAACCTTGCGTTATCAATAAACAATCTCACAGGTACCATCCCGATTTCTCTTGGAAACTTAAGCAACCTAAATACTTTATATCTTCAATGGAACCAACTTTCTGGTTCCATATATCTATCAAGAATTAGGAATGCTAAGTTCTATGACTGACCTTGATTTATTTTTTAACTATTTCACAGGTGCTATTCCTGCTTCTCTTGGAAACTTAACCAAACTCACATATTTAACATTTTTCAATAATAAGTTAAGTGGTCCCATTCCTTTTGAAATGAACAATGTCACTCAATTAAAAGTTTTTGATTTATCAGATAACCAATTGACTGGCCATTTGCCAGAAAATGTGTGCCTTGGTGGAGTGCTTGAGATCTTCAATGCAGAACATAATCATTTTATTGGTTCAATACCAAAGTCTATACAAAACTGCAGTAGCCTAGTTAGATTCCTACATGAAAAAAAAAAAAATCAACTTACTGGAAATATTGGAGAATGTTTCGGTGGTGTATACCCCAACTTAGTATACATAGATTTGAGTTATAATAAGTTTTATGGTGAGCTTTCAATTAAGTCGGGGCAATTTAAAAACTTGACATGCCTAAAAGTCTCTAACAATCATATTTCAGGTAGAATATCTTCTGGGCTTGGAGATTTAACTCAATTACATGTGCTCAACCTCTCCTCAAATAAGCTAGATGGGGAGATTCCAAAGGAAATATGTAAGCTGACGTCTTTGGTAGACCTGTTTCTAGACAATAACAAAATTTCTGGACACATTCCTTACAATTTTGGAATGCTACCAAATCTAGAACGGCTTAATCTTGCCAAAAATAGTCTAAGTGGCCTAATTCCCGAACTAGGGAATTGTAAAAAGTTGTGGTTATTAAATTTGAGCAACAATCACTTAAGCAAATACATCCCACTTCAAATAGGCAATTTACAATATCTCCAAAATCTTGATCTTAGTAAAAATTTTCTAACGGGAGAGATACCACAACAACTTGGAGATTTGAAAAAATTAGAAAATTTGAATCTTTCCCACAATGAGCTCTTTGGATCTATTCCATCAAGTTTTTATCAAATGATAAGCTTGACATCCATTGATTTGTCCTACGTACAATCAACTTCGGGGTCCTATTCCGAATACTAAAGCATTTTGTGAGGCACCTATTGAAGCTTTTAGAAATAACAAGGGTTTGTGTGGCAATACCACCGGATTGAAGGCTTGTCCCTCTGCAATTAGCCACAATCCTCATGTCAAAAGGGGGAATAAAGTCATGAAACTTATTTCAACCCTTTTAGGCATTGTCTTACTTATATTTATCATTATTGGAATCACATTATATATTCCCTCCAGAAAGATGAAGACAAAAATTAAGCCAAAAGAAGAAGAACATCAAAATATGTTTGCAGTGTGGAGCTATGATGGGAAAATGGTTTATGAAAAAATTATTGAAGCAACAGAGGATTTTGATGACAAACATATTATTGGCGTAGGCCGCCATGGAATTGTTTATAAAGCTGAATTGTCTACAGGTCAAGTTGTTGCTATAAAGAAACTTCGCTCACTCTCGGAAGATAGTGTGGTCAATCTAAAAGTTTTCACCAGTGAGATATGTAGTCTAACCGAAATACGACACCACAACATTGTAAAGCTTCATGGCTTTTGCTCACATCCAAGACACTTGCTTTTAGTTTATCAATTCTTGGAAGGTGGGAGCTTGGAAAAGATACTAAACAATGATGAATTAGCACTAGAGTTTGATTGGGTTAAGAGGGTAAATGTTGTTAAAGGTGTGGCAAGTGCTCTGTCTTATATGCATCATGATTGCTCTAGTCCAATAATTCATCGTGATATATCAAGCAAGAATGTTCTACTAGATTCAGAATATGAATCTCATGTCTCTGATTTTGGCACAACTAGGATTATGAGTTCGACACATCTTATTGGACTTCGTTTTCTTTGGTACATTTGGATACACTTGCTCCAGGTATGTTATTTAAGTAATGTTGGCAACATTAAAATTTTCACAATTGCTAATATGACAAGTTATGATTGAAGTAACATCACTTATACATAAACTTTCTTCTTTTTTTCTTGCTTTAGATAAATTGATAGTTAGGGGTGGGGGAATTTGAATGCTAGGCGTTTCAACTAGAAACATCGGAAGATGTTAGTTCAGCTACAAGACTTTTAGATTTTACATAAACTTTCTAACACCACTTTTTTTAGTACCAATTATAGTATTTTAAATCACTAACTACGTAAAATATTGTGTCTCTAGTCGTATTCATAATTGTTAGTATGGTACGATACGCAATCTGTATTGTACGATGTGTATCATATCGTGTACAACAAATTCTGTATCGTAAGCATTCATAAATTTTAAATCACTAGTTATGTAAAATATTGTGTCTCTAGTCATATTCATAGTTGTCATTATCGTAGATATGTGATATGTATTGTACTATGTGTATCATAAGTAATCATTAATCGTCCGATACATAGGTGTGTATTGTATAAATCATATAGTATTAGTGAATCTTACATACGATGTGTAGACATGTGGGTTTAAAATGAGTTTTTTGTTTTTGGGTTAAAATTTGTGGTTTTATTTTATTTAAACAACTTATTAGATTTTTTTAACACAATTTTTGGAAAAACAAGTTTTTAGACTTTGTTTAAACAAAAAATTAATGGGAAATTTAATTGAGTCTAATAAAATAACATTTCCATGAGTTTTTTCCCCCTCTTCTCTTTCTCCTACAAAACTTGGACTATACACATGACAATTCACTTTCATATTTACAAATTTTTTTTGTGCTATGAATAATGAATTAAATAAAAATATAATTATTTTTTTATTTTTTATTATTATTGTTATAAGTCTAAAAAGTTAGAATGCCAAGAAAAATATAAAGAAAAATTTATTAAAAAAAAAAATAGTAATTGTTGATAATAATGAAGAAAATGTCAATGAAAAAATAATTTTGCAAGATGATAAACATGATAATAACATTGACTTAGATAGAGTTGATTAGACAAGATGATGAAAAGAAATTATTATTTTGGCTCATATATAATTTATTATCACTTTTGAGTTTAATCGGTTTGAATATGTATGTTATAAAGTTAATTTGATTTATTTAGTTAGCTTTGTTAAATATTATTACATAAGTAATCATTAAATTTCTAAAAAAAAGTAATCATTAAATTGGTTATAAATTGAATATATTCCAAATTTAAAATGAATATACCTTTTATGTATGTATATCTATAATTTTTTTATAATTTTATTGGGTGTTCGTGTATCTTACTTTCAGAGCATGCATATACAATGGAAGTAAGTGAAAAGTGTGATGTTTCTGACTTTGGAGTAGTTGCGTTGGAAGTAATTATTGGAAGGCATCCAGGTGATTTGATCTCATCATTTGTATCATCATCATTTTCATTATTGTCCCATGATGTGCCTCTAGAAGATATATTGGATCAACGTCTTGCACATCCTACAAATAGAGTTGCAGAGAAGGTGGTTTTAGTGGCAAAGATAGCATTAGCATGCTTACACACCAGTCCACAATCTCGTCCCACCATGCAACAAGTTTATCAGAAACTATTAAATTGGAAATTCCCTTTCACAAAGCCTTTGCGCATGATCACATTAAGAGAGCTCATTGATCTTGGGAATTTGAATGAAGCTTCATAAGTGTTTACATATCTCATGTATGATATTTTGCTTATATACATTCCATCCTCATGTAAAGTGTTAGATACTTATGAGGCCAATACTTCAAAAACCACAATTCGCGTGGCTATTCATCTTCGGCGGCTTCATTGTTCATCTTTGACCCATCCAAGCCTCCATCTTATTGTTGGAGCCTCCATGCCTCTTGACCTAAGCTCTTCAACCCAAATGGAAGCCGAGCTCTTTCTGAAGGTGTGGGAAACATAGTTGGTCAAGGTCAATCAGAACATTGGCTTCGAACTTATCATGGTATGTTCTTTGGGTTCCTTCTATTTTATTACAGTTATTATTGATTATGTTTTGTTAAGATTGCTATTTGAGATGTTGTATCAAGTTCTAAAGAATTAGTTCTTCTCAAGTGTCTCACTCTGCTAATGTCGTAGGTATCTTCACTCTTGCTTTCATTGTTTCTGACCACACAACTCATCGACAAGACAGGAATAAAAACAGGACTTCCCCTCTCGTTGTTACTATCCAAAATATGCCAAAAGCAATTCGTTTAGGCCTATGGCAATGTAAAATGGGATTCCATACATCTAGACAATTTTGCATTGAAACTTTCTTCCAATGGGAATGAAATGAAAGAAACTCAAAAGATAAGGCCAAGGAAACAAGCAAAGCGAATGGGAGCCTTAATTTAAATAAGCGACAATGGAGGGAAGAGGTTAACTAGGGGAGGTAAGGAAAGCATTGCGCATGAATTACCTACTTTGATTGATTGAGATCCTTTTACAGCCCAGGTAGTTTTTTACATATATATTTTAAGCTCATGAATACAAAAACACTAGAAGCATGCAATTTGTATCGAAGTTCATGAAAAATGATTTGCTATATTAAAAAACAAAATTTTTTTATGAAACACATGGCTAGACTTTGACAAGCTATCAAGACAAACTTAAATGCCCTGGCTTTTTTTTATTTTTTTATATTTATTTTTATTTTTAATGAACGGGTGGTATGAAATTGTCAAAAATTTTCTTTTGTCCAAAAAGTCTTTAGATTTTGGATGATAGAATTTTAGATGCGTAGAACTCTCACATAAGTCATAACTTCCCGACAACTAGCAACATTTTTTTTAACCTACAAGAGGATTTTAAATGGAAAAAAAAAAAAAAAAAATCCCATCTTTAAATGTAAATCTCTAACTTCATTCAATTCCTGCCATGAGATTGTAGCTAGAAATTTATTACAGGTTTGGTTGTTGTATTAGTGTTTTTGACCTTGTGGAGTTTTTCTATAATTAGATTTTTTATTTTTGGTTTTTGATAAATGGTTTCTTAATTGTTTGTTTGTTTTTGTGGAGGTGGTCATAGATATTTTAAAGACAATGTTGAAGCTAGGATTAGATTTAAAGGATGAAGTCCTGGGAAAAAGAGTTAGATACTAAATAACTCATAATTCCAAAATTAATAAGTACAAAAGGATATTAAGAAGCTAAAACTATTGTGTTTGAGCGTAATTGGATGCATTTTGCTTGTATTGGCATATTTGGAGTTACTTTGGGATTACGTGCATTTTGTTCATTCGTTTGTCCTCTAATTTGGTTTTAAGACCATCTTTGAATGCATTTGGAGCCTATTGACATATTTGGAAATAACTTGAACTTGGGTCTTTTGGTTGGGCTTAGTTTTGATTTGGCATTTGAAACATTTGTGGCTTGAGAGAAGTCTCTACAAGGTGGACCAGAATTTGATTAAATTTGGTGATCTAAAAATTTCTCCATTGTGGAGAATGGTTGTACGGTTTGGAAAAATTTTTATTTTTTTATTTATTTATTTTTGGATTAAGGAGAAATTATTTAATTAACTTGTCTAGAATATTGTACGGTGGAATTTGAGTTATGGTGACGATTTGTTAGATTTTGCATTATATTCATATTTTGAAAAGGGGATTTGCAATTTGAGATAACCTAGAGGATTTTTTGCTTTTCAGGTTTGATTGAGTTCAAGTTAAGTTGGAGTTTTGTCAAATATTGGGTTGACCATTCAGCCGTCTTTGTTCACTTTGTTTTCCTCTTGATTAAATATATATCCGATGCTCTCTTATTTGGTTTGTGTGGCTAGTCTAACAGTTTGGGTGTAGCAGAAATTGTAAAGGAATGGAGTGGCATGGCAAAATGCGAGTGTGAAAGATCTCTTTGAGGAGGGCTGTGTGAAGGAGGCTGTGCAGCAATTTTAGAGAAGCGAAAACTTCTTCTTGTTTTAGGTGCAGTCTCGAACTTTGTAATCAGCCCTCCGCTTTGTATTGAGAGAGAGAGAGAGAGAGAGAGAGAGAGAGAGAGAGAGAGAGAGAGAGAGCTTCTACTTGTATGAAAGAATAATTTTGGGTGTAATGGGATTGGGTTTTGTGAGAATGCTTCCACACCATTTTGCATTCTCTATATTTATTAGTGAAATTTTTTCTTGTTGCAGCCCGTGGATGTAGGCCAAAGGCCGAACCACGTAAATCTTGGTATTCCTTTTTGTGTGTTTGTATCTATTTTTCCTTTTGGTGTTTTTTCATTCATACAATATTATTTAATTTGGATGTATTTCTAAAAACCAGTTGTTTCCTATAACAATTTTTTTTTAAGAAATAATTACAACATGCTACTAACTCCGCAGTTTGAACCATTTCCCCACTAGACCCCAAACACTTTGTACATAGGGAGGTGTCAATTCAGCTACAAAGCTTTTGGCTCCTATAACAAATTAATAATAGAACTTTCAGTTTTTACAATTAATTGATATCTGTGATTCATATTTTGCAACATTAATGATTTACAACAACTAAATTTTTTGTATAAAATTTTGCAAAGAATTTATACTACAATTTTACCTTTTATTAATAGTTTTTTCTTTTTTGAAAGTTCACTTAGTGTGTAAAATACTTGTGAATGTTTAGACCTCCAATTTCAAAATTACCAACACAACCTTATATTCAAATAATGTATGTGCGGAATGATAAGTATAAGCCATACCCAAACAAGTAAATTACTCTAAGCCATAATTTAATCACAACACAACAGTAATTAAAAGCAAAGAGTAAGGGATAGAGAGAAGCAAACGCAAGATAATACCGGCACGTGTTATTGAAGAGGAAACCGAAGAACACGGCGAAAAACCTCTCCACTGTCCTCCAAGCAGTAATGATCTATTAGAAAATCAATTAGGAGGATTTTGATATCGTTGATATGATATTTGATACCAAATACCTTCTCCCTTCCATGAAATTTGCATTTTCCAGGGTGACGTTTTTTAATGGATTGGACCCATTATGGGCTTAGGCCATGAGTTGGGCCACCCTTCAAGAGCTATTTTAGGTTCCCATTTGTAAGTGGGCATGAACTTCGTAATATCGGCTGCCCACTTGACGTTTCTTTTGGTTCTACTACGTTAGGCTTTTCTTGTTGGCCGAATGAGTGCATGACCTAGACCATTTTATCCAAGCTTTGTTGGTTTACGGATTTGGATCTTTAGACTTGGGCCATTTGAGGCCCAAAGAAAAATGAGGCATGAACATATTTCCAAATTATGGTTGATTTTTCTCAAAAAAAAAAAAATTGTATTGTAGCATTTCATTGCGATTGGTGTAACATTTCATTGCAACAAAGAATGGTCCATAAATTAAACTTGGTGTGTAAGATATTTTTTTCAATTTAGTGTGAACCCACGATTCAAATGATAGTCTAGTGATAATGACATCTTTTATGATGTTTCATATATGTGGTTTTAACCCTCTCCTTTCTCTACTCTACTATTTGCATCTCAAAAAGTAAAAACTCTTAAAGTGAAACCAACACTTTTTTTTTTCCTCTCACTTTCATGACAGTTTAATGATATATTGAAATTGTCAAAGTCATTTTTGGCGCATCTAGATACCCTAGATGTGGTGAATCGCTTGAATGAGCCAGAGCACAATTCTTATCAAGCACAATGCTCTAGACTTTTTTGACTTATAGAAGGATAAGGAGGTGAAAAAAATGAAAGCCTCATAAAATCCCAAGCTCATCTCAAAATGAGTACTTTACGCTCTACTTCTCAGCAAATGCCAAAAATTTCTATTTTAAATTGATGTGAATAATGTGCCAAATTTTATTTTTTTATTTTTAAAGAAAATACTAAAGGTATTACAAGTTTTACTAAGTAAAGCTTACAAAGTGTTGTGGCAATGGTTGTGATTGGTGAGTTTTTATCACTTTATAAATTAATATTTGAATTTCCTCTTTATGATTGGTGAATAGTGATGAATGAAATGTCAAATAAAACAAATTCAAAATTCTATTTGAGCAACTTACCCTGAATATTTCATTATCGCATTACTGGATATACACACCACAAATACTTTTCTTGAATAATTCAGCATATGAAACAAATTATAGTGAATCATAAACATTGTACAACACAAAAAAGCAGCACCTTGTCCATCTAGACTAGTAGTGCTACCATTGATTATGAAACAACGACATAATTAGCACAACATAAAACCAATTGAGATGTCCCATTTTGCTGATTAATTGTACCAACAAAACAATTGGTTTTTCTGTGCAAGTCTTCCAGTGGCATCTGAGCTGAGCATTATTGTCCTGCAATCATTTAACAGATATGAGGACCATAAATAGATTTTAATTTTTAACAGCTCTAACCAAAGAAAAATATAGTTTAAAATTTGACCAACATGAAAATTAAAGTTAAAATCGTAGCCATCTAATTGAACTTCCTTTTTGGAATGTGTTCCAAACCCTCCCCAATCAATCTGAGAAAAAGCAAGTGTAACCAAAATTTTGCCTTCACAGTTTGCTGGTAATTGTGATCACCAGCAAAACACTGTCACCTAGAACTAGGAACCAAACTTCAGTTGTTGCCTCTCAACACTACCATCTTGTCGATATCAAATCATCCCCGATCTCTAAAAGATTTTAGTTTATTGATGAGAAATGTCTGGGACAATACGCACTAGTGGATTTTGTTTGTAAGAGCTTATTTTGGATGTCACATGGAAAATAGAGGAGCTGCTTTCCAATGTCACCTTCATTTTCAAGGTTCTGTTAACAGACCGAGTCCAAAATTAGTCTAGTTTGTTTCTAGATAGAGAGAATGCAAGAAGGAAGAGAGCAAGGAGGGCAGGGGTTCATTATGGATGGAGGGTGGAACTAATAGCTCTCTCTCCCCAATTAGGGGATTGCCTAACTTGCCTAGTGATTGAGCTGGACTTGAATTTATAACGAAAAGAAACCTACAATGAGTATACACTATACACTATTCAATATTCACTATACAGATAAGCCCAATCCTAAACCATATACAACTACAATCATCATAATAACAAAATTTGAAAGACCCAGAAGCTTAAATTGCAGAAAAATCAGAAAAGAGAGCGTTATAGAAGGAAGCAAGCCACAAGGCATTGAAGCCAATTGTATGTCACACTTGCCAAGCTCCTCAAATTGGTAAAAGAAAACAGTGCTCTTCCCTCACAACGTCCCCAACGTTAGTACTTTTGACTTGCTAACTGTCTTCAAATTCAATTGTGGCTCTCTCTCACTCATATAAATATTCCTCATCAGCTAGTACTGTACTGGGTCGCTATACGGACACGGTTTCTACAAGATTTTCAAATGACTAATCAAGCTTCATCTCGTGACTAATACACAGGCTCCCAGAGTTACGCGATGTACATCTTATCCCAACAGATCTCCTAATTTCCATTGAATAAGGGTCAGAGTGCAACTTTGTACAATCTTTGGAGCTACTTTTTTTTTTTGACTGTCTTCGCATCTCTCACTTCTTTTGTAAATGGTACAACTATTGTCTAGTACAATTCCCAACACGCATCCAATATGCTAGCAAAGTAATTTTCACAGATTGCAATCTAAGAAAAATATCAAAATAAGCCATTAAAAAAAAAAAAAAAAAAAACCAAACGAACACGTACAAGTGAGAGGAAAATGGGTTCTAACAAAATAAGCAAGTTTTGATTCTTTTGAATGCCACAATGATATTAAAAATGGTAGGTTTTGAATCAAAATAATAATAACAAAAGGAAAATCATTGCAATTTACAATACAAATCAACATCGCAATTCCTTCACACTGTTCACCCAAAAAGAAAATACCAATACAAAAAATCTGCTATCGACTCTAAAGCCAATTTTTGGCAAAATTGCACTAACCTTGCTCGACGGAAGCATTGATATTGTTGCTATTATTGTCTTTGTGATTATCAATATGGTTTATTGTTAGCCCTCTTGACCTCTCCAAGTGCTTGGAATGGAGAATGCGAGTGTCAAAGTCATAATATCCTTTGCCAACCACGTGACAGAGATAAACGATTGGTACATGCTCTATGATCCAATGACATGATCCTTGCTCAGGATCCAAACTTTCTTCAAATTCTTTGGGCATATCCCAAAATTCAATGCTTTTGAGGCTTCTTACATGTTTGATTCCAGAGGGTACTTCCTTCAACTCATGGATGGGCCCAATCAAAAGCTTTTCAAGAAGGGGCAATGCTCCTTCGTTTATAATCAATGAATTCAACTTATCCAAGTGCCTAAGCCATAGTAATCTGAGTTTTGGAAACCCTCCTATCTCAAATTGCAATTGCTCTCCATTGTATGACTGATTAAAGATTCTGAGCTCCAATAAATTTGGCAGATTTTGGAAGGCTTTCAAAGGATCATCACTCAACCTTGACCAACAAATTAGTAATCTACTTAGATGTTGAAGTTTTGGAATCCCAGTTAGGTAAGCTGGTCCAACCGCCCCGTATGTAGAGGCGTTGGAGAAATTGAGGTGGAGATGAAATAGATTGCAAATCTAATATCTCGTCTTTGCTTAGTGAGGTTACATCTAGAGATTCAAGGTGGTTCATCTTTTCAATAGAGGCACACAAAGCCCTTCCGGTTTCTCTTGTAAGATTTTTCATGCCTAGCTTCCTCAATTGTCTCAAGCTTTCCAACTCAGTAATAAGATCAATTGCCCCTTCATGATTCGCCTCCACATGATACAATTTTTGCAAGTCCTTTAAGCACCCAATACCCTTTTGTAACTTTACACCTTTTTCTTGAGTCAAACTGAAATCTATTTTGAAGTTACGATTGTAGGCTATGAAATGTCGCAACTTACGAAGATTGTTGATCTCAACTGGTATTTCATAAACATGAGATTGCTTCAAATCTAGAGTCTCTAGATTTTGCAACTTTCCTATGGATTTTGGAAGCAATTTTACTTTGGTATTTCTCAAACTTAAATACCTTAAGTGAAATAAGCTTCCCACATCTTCTGGAATGAAATCCAATGGAGCATCTTCGAAATCCATTACTTTCAAAAGTTTGAAATTAGCAAAAAAATCACGCATAAATGACTTCGGCAATTCATCAAGATTGAACAATAAAAGTGAAAAAATGTGTGTGTCCTTAAATAGCTTCAATACACTGTATGAAACTCTATTTACTGCCATACGACGAGTTAGTCCCTCAAACTTGGACTCTTGTTTTGATAAAACATGAACAAAACTCAAACCCTTCATCTTTTGGAGGACGATCTCACGGAAGAGATCATGGAGTCGGCATAGTCTAACTTTTCCATCAAAGTCGACCCTTGTTACTTGAACCAAGCTTCTATGGATTAGTTCGGTCAAATATTCTCGTCCAACCTCTTCTAATGTTTTACCCTCAATTTCTTTCACAAAGCCTTGAGCTATCCATTGTCGAATCAACTTTATGCAATTAATATAGTAGTCCTCACGGATACATACCAAGATATAAGAAGCAAGACTTAAGGTTGTATGGTAGGTCTTCAAAACTTAGGGATAGAATTTTGTTGACAGCTGAAAGATGTGGATTTCTTTGCAACTCAATGCCAAGGCTATTTTGCAAGTTTTGCCATTCCAAGATAGTTTTGTCTTTGGTTGACAAAAGACCACCTATAGCAACAATTGCTAATGGTAATCCTTCACACTTTTCCACAAGCTCATGAGACAATTTCTCCAACACTTGGGGACAATGTCCTCCAAAATCAAATTGGAACCCCCTTTTGCAAAAAAGCTCCCATGCCTCATTGGGAGGCAATGGTTGCAACTCGTAAACATGAATAGGTGAAGATTTTCTACAAAAATTAGCAACCTCCCAATTACGTGTTGTGATTGCAATTCTACCACCCAAATGATTATCAAGTAAAGCATGTTTTATATCATCCCAAAAGTCTATTTTCCATACATCATCAAATACGACCACATACCTCTTTTGCCGTAAATAGTCTCTTAATATATTGATCAATGACTGTTCGTCCATTGTGTCAATTCCTGGCAATGGGAACTCCCTTCTGGCCTCACAAAATTGCTTTATTATGCTCTTTAGTAGATCTTCTGTGTTGTAAGATTGAGAGACTAAGATCCAAGCATGGCAGTCAAAGTGTCCTCTTACTATTTGGTGGTCATAGACTTTTTTTACAAGAGTAGTCTTGCCTAGTCCCCCATTCCGACCACTGAAACCACAATACGATCAGACGGTCCTTCTACCAACCAGTTAATCAATTCATCTCTAGGAGCTTCAATGCCTACAACATCTGCATCCTCAAGATAAAGGGAATCCTTTCGAGGGTCGTTCCACCTAACGTTCTGTGCACCACTGCTTGATCCTTGACTAGTTGATTTGAAGCTATACTTTTCACTTCTTTCCTTAATTTTCTGCACTGATGCTTTGAACCCCTGAATTTCACTGGCTATATTGTGACGGGGTTTTAATGATATTGGTAAACGAATGATTTTATGGAGGAAACCAGTGAAGCCACGCTGATGAGATTGTTGTGCCATGTGAAGCAAGTATCGGTCAATTGCAACTTCTATGTGAAAAGCTGCTTCTCTTACTTGTTTGACCCAGGTTTTGATACCCTCGCTTATTTCTTCTTCAGCTGCTGCCCTTGCATCTGCATCCTTGAGGAAAGACTGAATGCTCTCCAATTCATCTTTGATGTCAGCTACTTCTCCATGGATGCCTTGTAATAATGTTGCTTCTTGGGTCAGTAATGGGATCAATTTGTCTATGAGAAATAATACCGCGGTTTCTGCCATATCGTGTCTCTTCTTAACAATTTAACCGTTTGGTTTTTCTCTTTGAAGAATCGTTGGCTGTGATCGGGCTTATAGTTTAGATCTTGTACTTCAAAGTTCAACAACACCAACTAACTGTCAGCACCTTGAGATCTTTTCTAGCTGCAAACGCTGGGCTTGGAATTGGGGGAGTGTTTCTGGTCTGCTGAAAAGTTTTGGGTGGTATTTTTTTGTGTTAAGTCCGCAAGAAAACTTTCATGTTTTTGAATGGGTTGAAAATACGAGCAGGTTTGGAAGCCGTTCAGTTGATCAGATCAAGTTCCAAAATGGAATATTGACCGAGCTGTATGTTTGGTAATTTGCCACTAGTTCATGAATTGTTTAATGCATTGGGCAACTACTCCATTTGTGTTTTTCCTCAAGTGTCGGTATTCTATGGTAATGTGTCTGCAGCAATACACATGTGCCTTGTAGGATTCTTGCTATAGGTTACATTCACAGGGCCAAAGTCATCTTGCCGTGTAGGAATTGTCTAGGACGGGTATTATTATTTTCTTATAATAAAATTCCAAATCAAACAAAGAGCTACGTGTCTCGGACTTGGTCTTGTAAGCATTACTTGAACAGAGAATACCTTCTCGCAAGTTGTAAATTGCAAGTTGCATTAGCATCTATGCTTAGACTATGTCTGATATAAGAAAAGAAGATATTGATTTAAAAAATTTCTTACGAACGTTAAAAAATTCTCACGTGGTTGCAAATCACAGAATCATATGCCACTCAATTCTTTTTTTTTTTTTGGGTGAGAATGTGGATTCCTTTTTAAAAAGGTAAGTACCGACATTCCCATGCATGGATAAAGTTACATTTTGTATAAATTGATAACTTTACCCACTCTTCCTACCCATTAGCCAATAAAAATCATTTAAAAAAAATTATAATTATAAATGACAAAATTTAGCTACAAAATTTGTTGTAGTTAGCCTAAACTACAACCTTACTTAATAAAATAAATATTACTATATATTTTAAAAATCTAACCTTTGAATTATATGTTTTTTACGCTCTTAATATACAAGTCAAATTTTGGGTCAATTGGATATTATTTACTATATGATCTATAACCTTATATTTTATGCATAATTTTAAACTATAAAAACTTGCAATTTAAACAATTTTTAACTAGATGATGTCCCATGCGTTACGCGGATTATTTTACAATTTCATTTGAAATCATTTTTATGTATATTAAGACCTACATATAATACTTATTTTGTTGTATAATATTTATGTTTGCCTACAATATTGTTGGATACTTTGAAACTTAATTTTCTTAATTCACATTTTATTAAAAAAAAAAATTGTATAACACTATAAAACTATAACACTATATTTACCATTAGAAGTAGATTTTATTTGTTAAACTGTTTAAATGATTTTGAAATCTATAAATAAGAATTTAAAGCATAAAATTATTTTATATTCTAAAATTTCATAAATTTAAGCAACCCCTAAACATTTCCTCAACCACTTTATTCTCACAACCAAATATGGAGACCTTAATCGCAAACACCCAATTCACTATCTCAATAAAATTAAGAAAATCATTTGTAAGTACCAACATAAAGAGAACATAATTAAACATAGAGAAATTGGCTAAAAACACATTCATTTACCAAAATTTAATTGTTTTTAGTTAGACTTCTGTATCTTTTAAAAAGAAAAGGAGGAAAATACTTTAAATTTATCATCAACTTTTGTTTTAATCACTATGGCTCATACCGCACAAAATAGTAGTAAAAAACCTACAAATTATGAGTTCTAACACAAAATAATAAAAAAAAAAATTAACAAACTTCATACATTTATGACTTTTCCAAACCAAAGACTCAAAGTGCATCACAACCTTTACAAAATCTACAGAGTCTGACTTCACTATCAAAACCGTAAGCTACCATCACTAAATAAAAAATGCAAGCCCCCTTTCTTGGTCATAGCCTACTCATACAGGTTAGAATCAAATGGTACCAAAATGTTGGAATTATATAGGTGTAATTGAAAGGTTGAAGGTAAATGACATCGTTTTTTGTCTAAGTGTATTTGAGATGGGATGACATGAAGGGTTGTGAACATGTGTATATAAAGGAGTAGAAGTGAAAATGGTGAATAAAAATGCAAAGAGTTTTTTGTAGATGAGAGAGAGGAAAATCCTTAAAAATTTGAACCAAATGAAACAAATAATAATCTTAAAACATTGAATAAAAACTGTAACAAAAAGTAGTCTTAAAACATTGAACCAAATAAAATAAAAAGTCTATATTTTTAAATTTGTTCTTATCTCTAAGGGTATTTCAATTCTTTTCATAGAGTGTGCCATATGGCGTAACCTCAAACTTTTTTGCATGATCAGGTCTCTGCTTTTATATATATATATATATATATATATATATATATATATATATATTGATGATTGATTGATTTTCTAGAAATTTTACAAGTATGGAGGATACAAGAAGAAGATGTAATCCAATGGTGGATTTGTCAAAATTCACCTCCAATAAAAAGATATTAAGTAAGGTTGTAGCCCAATGTTATAACTAATTTTGTAGCTAAAATTTGTCCAATTATAAATTAACAATTTGAATAATTATTTTGGTATTTTACATGTCATTTAAAAAATGTTGTAAGGACTCAATTTGTAACGATCCTAAATTGGTGTGTTGGGTTCGAACGTTAAAGGCCCAAACAATAAAATTTATAGAGAGTGGGCTAAAAGGCTAGGTCTTGGTGTACGGATAGTGGTTAGTCATGGTGTTCATGATAATCGCATAAGGGTGAACCGTGCTTGCCCAAGAAGGCTTTCTCCTCAAGATGACTGGGAGGCTCCGGTTCTTGGCCCTCCTCCCGGTCCCTCCTTCCGGATTGCTTCCTTCTCCTTTTTATACTAGCCTGCACCCTCCCTCCAACGTCCACGTGTAGGTTCAGCTTTCTAGGGCTGATACTTGTCCTATCGCCCCATACCCAAAGTAGTTGGGGGTGGTTGTAAAAGCTGAAAAGCATTGCTCTATCAGGGGCAGAGTACTTAATTGCAGTAATGGTAGCCTTTCCCTTGTCCTTTGTCGCCACACTTGTTCAGGGTCCTTTCCCCATCAATGCGGAGGTGTTTAGCTTTTCCATGAACCACTCCTATACCGTACTCACCCTTTCTTCTAAGAGTGCTTTGGGATGCCGAGGACAGAATCGTCCTCGACTATATCTCTAGGCCATTTGGACTTCCGTTGCATGTCCTCGGCAACGCCTCTCCTCGGCGTGGGCCTTAGGCCCTAATGTAAAGTGGGCCGGGATCACGAATTCTCTGGCCCCACAAATGTTATATTATAGTTTCATTGAATTTTCTATGATTTATAGTTTGTATTTTGTTTCTCATAATTTAATTGGAGGATAATTTAAAAAAGCACCCTTGGCATTGTATTTACATATCAAATGATATTTTAGAAAAAATAAATAATTCTGATAAGATTCTTAGAAATAAATCAAATATGGGCATGTCATATTCTCAAAATTCCTTTATTAGATTCCAAATCAAACCAAACATATAAATAGTTACATTCTCAGACATTTGCATTGCCAAAAAAAATGAGGCATGAACATAATTCTAAATCATTGTTGATTTTTCACAATCAGAAAATTTTGTAATATTTCACAATCGCTTTCCTAGAGGCTGACCAAATTTGTTACCTATGATTTCTTTTGCAAGCAACAAATAATGATCCACAAATTAAACTTGGTGTGTATGATTTTTTTTTTTTTACATTTTAGAGTGACCAATGGATTTAAATGATAGTTTAATGATAATAACATCATTTATGAAGTTTCATGTTTGTAATTCAAACACCACTTCCCCCTCCCCCACTATCTACTTCCCAAAAAAAAAAAAAAAATTTTGGAGTCACACCAACATTTTTTTTTATCTCTCCTATTTTCATTACTATTTAATGAAATATTGAAATTGCCAGTCATTTCTTGCGCATCTAGCGACCCTAGATGTGGTTAATTGTTCGAATGAGCCAATGCGCAATTCCTATAGAGCATAATGCTGTTGACATGCTTGACTAATAGAATAAGAGGAATAAATGAAAGCCTTATAATATCCCAAACCAATTTCAAAGGTTTCTGATTCTCAAAAAAAAAAAAAAAAAAAAAAAAAAAACAAAGGTTTCTATATAAATGTGGATTTGGGAATTTTTGAAAAATCATTTTATTAAATATCTTGTAGATATTTGAGTCTTGTGGAGTCTTGTAGATATCTGTGAGTCTTGTAGCTATCTGTCACAACATAGAATATCTTATATATATTAGTTTAGTTTAGTAGTTTTATATTGTAGTTTGTAAATAGAGTGTTAATCTACATGCCACTTGTCATGTTTGTATTGGCTGACTTGGGATTGAATATTGTTGGTCAAATTGGTTACTCTATTTCTGTTATATATAAAGAAATAGACTCAGATATTTATATATACGGAATCATTTTCTCAAAGCTCTAGAATGTTCATTCTCTCTCTCTCTCTCTGCATCCTCTGCATGCTTTCTGCCATTGTTGAACCTTCTTCGAGCTTACATTTTTTATTTCGACACATTTTACTTTTGGTTTTTGTTTTTTTAATCCTAGTTTTCTTTTATAATAAATAAACTATCTTTTAGCTCTTTTGAAATAAACTAATTTTTAGCTTTGTGTAACACATCTATTTTTTATACTATATATATCTAAAAAATGAAATATAGCATTTATTGTTGCTACTTTTTTGTTGAGCCACATCATCCATTTATTTCCAACACTCTTTTTCTCATTTTTAACTATTTTTCTCTTTATTGATTTTACATCGTATAATTATACTTCCTCCAACATCTCTCCCTCACTTTTACTTTTTTATCTCTCCATTCTTGTATACCTTAGTGTTACAATTCTTCAATCCCTTCATCTTCTTTTTATTCTGACTTTTCTTCTCCCAATTTTATTTACTATAAAAATTTTCCCACACAAAAGGTGAATACTCTCTCTCTCTCTCTCTCTCTCTCTCTCTCTCCCTATATATATATATATATATATATATATTCCTTTTGTTTGATTTTTAATTCTTTATTGCATCTCTACTTAAAGTTGATAAATTTTTGTGTTGAACTTTACTTTGGACTAATGCAATTTGGTTGTGTTTTAATTCGTTATTTTATTTTATTTTATTGATAAATGTTATCCTATGACACTATATAACATGATTTGGATAATTTGGTGCTTACAACTATATATTTCTTTTGAGTATTCTTCTACTCAACTTCTTTTATATAAACTAATAAGTTGCCCGCACGATGTACGAATAATTTTGTAATTTTTTATATAAGACGTTTTAACACCAATTTTGACCTATGAGTAGTCATTGGAAAGAGAATTTAATATTCTTCACAACGGCGTTGGTTTCATCCCGTTCTGACGGTCGGATCAAAATTGGATTTTTGGTTACCTCTAGGAGTTAACTTTAGGTCAAACTTAGTTAAAATTGATAAAAAGCTCCAATAAGCTTGGATTTGATGTAGAATCATGAAAAATGTTGTTTTTGTATGGTTTTGACCAGTTTTGACATTCGGTCAATCTTGGGTTGTTCATGGGCATTTTGGTCATTTGACTTGAAATGACACTTTAAGTACTTCGATGCCCGAACAGGTTGAACCACAATGATCTAAATATTCCCAAGGTCCTCGGATGAGAAAATTATATTTTTAAAATTTTTGGAGTCCGGCATGCAAAACAAGGGAAAAAAAATTAAGGTATCCACATATGGCATTTATGTATGTATTGTGGAAGTTAAATCTTAAGTTTACTATAAAAATATTTCAAAATTTTAAGAGTATATTTTCATTTCTATATCAGATCCAATTTGATATTATATGGTCAAAACAATTTTATGCCACAAAGAATGTGTGTAAAGGAATCACATATATAACATAAGCAAAGGATATGAGACTGCAGCTTGCCGCTTGAAATTACACAGATGTAAGATTGGGTATAGCATCTACCAAAAAAGCGATTAATTCATTCTATTGACATCCTATATATTCTTAACAAACGAAAGATGACATATCCGAGATTTTCAATTACCATTAAAAAATGGAGAAAATATACTTTTGGTCCCTATATTTTGGGCCAATTCTTATTTTGGTCCCAAATCTTCTGTCCCACTTTTCCTTCTCCATCTTATACTCCACCAATAAAAACTTAACACATGTTAACCTAATTAATTAATTACTACCATTAATTAATAATGGTAGTATTAATAAGTCAATAATTGTAGTATTTAATTAGTTAGGTGAACATGTGGCAAACTTTTATTGATGGAGCATAGAGTGGAGCAGGAAAAGTGGGATAGAAGATTTAGACTCCTAACAGAAAAGCCCTATGTGGCAAACAGAGTGCCCTGTTTGCACAATAAATGCTAACATAGCTAATTAAATAATAATAATAAATTTTATTTTGCATTTTTTAAATGCCACATTAGCATTTTAATTTAAAAAATGCTAATGTTTGTCTAACGTTAACGTTTTCGGCTTACTTAGGCTTAATCCATATTTTTTGTGTTTTTAAAAGAGTAAGTTAATGGATTGATGAGGTGACAACATTTTAAACTATTAATTTTAAATGACAGGTGAGGATTTAAAGAATTCTATTTGGTAGAGTATCCTTGTAATTCTAAAAGATCTGAATCCATAATCATATGACAATATTACAAATTTTCCTTTTAAAGAAAATATCACATATATAGTCATGCATTAACTAACTATTAAAAAAATCTGTTAATGAAAAGTTGATAAGAAGAAAAAAAATTTATATGTGACCATGTCAATAAACTGTCAATAAAAAATTTATAAATTAAAGATAAAAGAAATTCTATTAGATGAATAATTCAAAATTCAAATGGTAATCAAATTAGGTTTTACTTAATCAGTATATAGAAGAAAAAGAAAAGAAAAGAAAAGAAATAAATCATATATAGCTGTATATTAAGAAAATATATAAATGATTTAGTTAATCTATACTACTATTTAAAGGGGCTTCCTCTGTTTGGACCGGATTATTTTGGTTCCAAAATGCCCCTACACGCCTAGGTTTAAGTAGAGACAAAATTAAAGGATAATTTAGTAAAAATACATATCTAACTTGCACTAAAACATTGCCTACAAAATAGGAACACTCTTCCACTAACTCACTTCTTCAAAATAACTATACATTTATTGGTTTTTTTTTAAAAAAATAGAAAAATAAGTTAAACAACTCACGTTTTTTTTTTCCTCCAAAAAAACACTCCATGTTCATCCAAAAACAAAACTACTTATCAAAAAAAAAAAAAAAAAAAAAAAAAAAACTAAACTAAATAGATATATGCACTTTTTTTTTTTTTTTGATAAGTAGATACATTTTTAACTCCCACTAAAACGTTGTCTACAAAATAGGACTACTCTTCGGTTAATTTTCAAATTTATTTATCCACTAATAAATTAGATTTTCAAAATAAAAATTATATATATAAAATAAAAAAACACAATTTTTTTTTTTTTGCTACAACCACCAAAAAAAAAAGCCTCATCACACGTGAAGCGCGTGTGATGATGTCCATTAATAAAATAAAATAAAAATGACAGCAATCTCGATAAAAGTGTTCCAATTTATAAAATAAATTAAAAAAAAATTCACAATCTTGAGTCTTTACCATATGAAAAAAATTAATACCATTTAAGAGTTAAAAAATAATAATCTTATTCAAATCAGTATTTTACCTTTCTTCCTCTCTCAATTTCATCCTGGAGAATTATTGCACAATTATTATTATTATTATTATTATTATTAAAAACAAAGTTTTATGTACTGTAATATTGTATTCAAAGAATTTTTTTTTTTTAAAACAAAGTTCTACATACTGCAATATTGTAATCAAAGAAAAGCAATAAGTATTCCATTTTTTTTAAGGTAATGAGTAAGCTTTAACCCACAAACACATATCATAAAAAGAAGAAGAAAAAAAAGATAATGATAAAGAAATATGAAAATAAAGAAAAGCGTTTCAGAAGAGCAATTTGAACCTTATCCAAAACGCAAAACACTCATCACACCCCTAAGTATTTCTGTGATTAAAAAATGTAGTAATTTCAAATTATAATGGATGCAAATTATTAACCTTTATACAAAAAAAAAAAAAAAAAAAAAAAAAGAGCAATTTGAAAATCATCAGGAGAGTGGTCATATTTTGTAGGTAACATTTTAGCGAGAGTTAAAGATGTATCTACTTATCCAAAAAAAAGTGCATATATCTATTTAGTTTAGTTTTTTTTTTTTTTTTTTTTTTGCTATTTAGTTTTGTTTTTGGATGAACATGGGGTGTTTTTTTAAGGAAAAAACAACAGCAACGTGAGTTGTTTAACTTATTTTTCTATTTCAAAAAAACCAATAAACGTATAGTTACTTTGAAGAAGTGAGTTAGTAGAAGAGTTTTCCTATTTTGTAGGCAATGTTTTAGTGCAAGTTAGACATGTATTTTTACCAGATTATCCTTTAATTTTGTCTCTACTTAAACCTAGGGATGTAGGGGTATTTTGGAACCAAAAAACTTCGTTCCAAACAGAGGAAGCCCCTTTAAATAGTAGTATAGAAGGTAATAAGTAAGCTTTAACCCACAAACACATAGCATAAAAAGAAGAAGAAAAAAAAGTTAATGATAAAGAAATATGAAAATAAAGAAAAGCACTTGAGAAGAGCAATTTGAACCTCATCCAAAACGCAGAACACACATCACATCCTTAGGTATTTCTATGATTAAAAAAATTAGTAATTTCAAATTATAATGGATGCAAATTATTAACCTTTACAAAAAAAAAAATAATTAAAAAAATAATAATAGAAGAACAATTTGAAAATCATCAGGAGAGTGATCCTATTTTGTAGGCAACGTTTTAGTGAGAGTTAAAGATGTATTTACTTATAAAAAAAAAAAAATTCGGTCCAAATAGAGAAAGCCCCTTAAATAGTAGTACTACTATTTAAGGGGTTTTTTCTGTTTGGACCGGATTTTTTTTGTTCCAAAATACTCCTACACCCTTGCGTTTAAGTAGAGACAAAATTAAAGGATAGTCTGGTAAAAATACATGTCTAATTTGTACTAAAACATTGCCTACAAAATTGGAACACTCTTCCACTAACTCACTTCTTCAAAGTAGTTTTTTTTTTTTAATAGAAAAATAAGTTAAAACACCCCACATTTATATATATATATATATATATAAGTAGATATATCTTTAACTCCTAAAAAGTTGCCTACAAAACAGGACTACTCACCTAAAGATTTTCAAATTGCTTTATCCATTTATAAAAAAATTAAAATTAAAACAAACACACATATCTTTATAAAAACACATCTGCCATATTGATAAAATAAATAAATATACACATCAACCGTTATTGAAAAAAAAAAAAAAAACAGCTGTACACTCACATTTTAGTCACACAAACAACTTCAAACTTCTACCTAATAAATTTAAATCTCCCCATTATCACCCCTATATATTTTTGTAATTAGAAAATGTAGTAATCTCAAATTATAATAGATTCAAATTATTAACCTTCATATAAAAAATAAAAATAAAACCTCTGAGCACGCTCGTGAGCATGTGCTCAGAGGCTAGTATATATTAAAATGTCTAAAATTTTGCCAAACGGTGTAAACACCAACATTGCAACCCCAAACAAATCATTCCCATGGATTACATACAAATAAAGAAATCCATGTGGATTAAATAATGTGTTTTTTTTTTTTTAACTATTTGACAATGGAGTTAGACATGCAAATATAATTAATAAGACATCAAAATGAAGTGGTTTTTGTATGATGTTGCATTGATGATAAGAGATAGAGATAGAGATTAAATTTTTAATTTTTTAAAAAGAACAAAAAGGAGCACAATTAGTGATTACTTTAATAAAAGGAATTTTAGTGAGAGAAATGGATATTTTCACGTTACGGCTGCAAGAGAGACTCCAATTCCCACATACTTGAGGTTTATCAAAAGATAAACATGTATGCGAGACCAGGAATGAACTCATTGAAAATTTATAGCCAAAGCCTTGCAGTGGGTGAGTGGATTTTGTGTGAGAGATTATGAGGCCAAAATGGCCCAATACCATGTTTTTTTGAAATTTTTAGCAATAGAGCACTATTTCGGAAATAATTTGGGATCTACCACTTTTTGTGGTACTCGAGCTTGGTGAGCTCGAGTACCACATTTTTCCATTCCACCGTCGCCCTATATTCAAGGGGCAACTTTTATTTTTTGAGAAGATGTTGACCAATGAAAAGATGGTACTCGAGCTCACCAAGCTCGAGTACCACAAAAAGTGGTAGATCCCAAATTATTTCCGAAACAGTGCTCTGTTGTTAAAAATTTCAAAAAAACATGGTATTGGGCCATTTTTGCAGATTATGAAGGCGATTTTGGCCCATTAGCATTGATTTTTAAAATATTTAGGCCCGAAACACTGTTTGGGAAATATATAGCAATATACCACTTTTTTAGGTACTCGAGCTTGGCAAGCTCGAGTACCATGTTTTTTTAATCCACTATCGTCCCATATTCAAGGAGCCCTATAGTGGCGTTTTTAAGCTCTATAGTGACGTTTTCGGACACTATAGCGGCGTTTTTAAGCCCCCATACCAAGTTAAGGGGCCCTATAGTGACGTTTTCGGGCCCTATAGCGGCGTTTTCCTGCAAAATTTTTTTTATAAGTCCCCCATAACAGGTTCAAGGGGCCCTATAGTGGCGTTTTTAAGCCCTATAGTGACGTTTTCGAGACCTATAGCGGCGTTTTCCTGCAAAATTTTTTTTACAAGTCCCCATAACAGGTTCAAGGGCCCTATAGTGGCGTTTTTAAGCCCTATAGTGACGTTTTTGGGCCCTATAGCGGCGTTTTCCTGCAAAATTTTTTTATAAGTCCCATAACAGGTTCAAGGGGCCCTATAGTGGCATTTTTTGGCCCGAAAACGTCACTATAGGGCTTAAAAACGCCACTATAGGGCTCCTTAAATATGGGGCAATAGTGGATTAAAAAAACATGGTACTCGAGCTTGCCAAGCTCGAGTACCTAAAAAAGTGGTATATTACTATATATTTCCCAAACAGTATTTCGGGCCTAAATATTTTAAAAATCAATGCTAATGGGCCAAAATCGCCGATTATGAAGCTCAAATAGTGTTCTAAGATTTTTGGGTCCTTGGTCACCTCACTGCCCATCGTACACACTAGCCCAATTTTGGTTTAAATGGGCTTGGGACAGTGAGAGCTTTCTATCAATCCTTTGGGTTGGCAACTATTTGGGCCTGGTTTTGTTTTGGGTCGGGTCTAGACGCAAGAGTAATTGGACTACAAATCTGTTCCGAATAGGTGGGAAAAAACCAAAAAGTTGAACCCGACGTGAATCGAACACGCAACCTTCTGATCTGGAGTCAGACGCGCTACCATTGCGCCACGGATCCAATCATTTGTTTAATATCCTATTAGCTTTATATTTAACCATATGTTAGATGCCTGATATTTTTAAGGCAATTGATTGAGCCACTTTCAATAAAAGAATTCCCAACTTTTTATAAACTTATATTACTTTTGCTGCTTTTCAATGATGTAAGTGAAACTCATTTTATTTTCTTAAAAATTAGTGACCTCTAATTAAGTAGTAAAGCTATGTCAACACGGGCTTGACTTAGTTGGTAAGACTCGGACACTTCGTCTAACTCACTTAGATTTGAGTCTCACTGTCAATAGGAATCTGTTGGTGGGCATCCACACGGGTTGACTTAAGAGCTTTAACCTTAGCATCCTGCCCGAGAGCTAGCGTAACCTAACGAACCCCAATTTTGTTACACCAAAAAAAAAAATAAATAAATAAATAAATAAATGTAGTAAAACTACCCATAGAAGGGTATTTGTACCCAATTATAACCAACATGCTATCAACATGAATGGTTTACTTCGATTTTCCACCTTCTAATCAAAAGGGCAATGGAGAAAAAATATATATATATAAACCCAATTTTGAGGACATACTTCGCTTGTCCTTAGGCCATGTTGACTACCCACTGTTGATATTTTATACCTATTGGGGATGCCTTTTGTCCTCCTCGGTCTTGCTTCAACATGACCTGTGAACTTTGCCACGAAATCGGCCAAGCTTTCCCGTTGAGAGTAGGTCGAGGGCAATATTAAATATCGATCGAATTCTTTCAACTTGATCGACCACTGCTTGTGGTGACAAACTATGTTTGGATTATATTGGGATATCTTGATTGGTTGATCAATCAGTGGCTTGAAAGTATTTTGGGACCTTTTGCTTTTCTTTCATGAGCAGAAAGGTGAGATTCTCAATGCCACAATATCACTCTTATACTCACCTTAAGGCTTTGTTGGTGAAGTACACTAACTTTTGTATCTCTTGCTCTTCTTGGATCAGGGCTAAGCTTATTGCGAATGGGAATTAAGCCAAGTAGAGGTGTAGTTCTTCACTTGGCTAGGTTGGATTAAACAAGAGAGGTGGATTTTGAGTTCTTCAAATGCTTTTACACATTCATTTTTCTGCTTAAGAATGTCATGAGAAACCTTTAAAAATGGTTATACACTTGTTAGTTGCTTGAGAGAAAAATTTATTCAGTTTGGCTACATGTCCAGTAAGACTTTAAACTTCTTTGGTCATTCGAGGAGATTCCATATTAAGGTTGGCCTTCAGTGGCGATTCCATGAATTTTTTTAAGAGTGTTCCTCAACAAGTATAAATTACACAATCTAATAAAAAGAAAATTTTGTATATTGACAACAACAACAATAAAAAAAACACGCAAATACATAAAATTTACAATTGCCTTCTACGTGGTTTTCTTATCAAATATTTGTTCATAATTCTAGCAAAAGAATAAACAATAAACTATAAATTCATTTGAAATATTAATAAAATTATTAATTATTGTTGTTTAGTTGTTTCATTAATTTGTTTGTCTTTTATAAACTATAATTTGTTATATTATTGTTTCATTAATTATAAAATTATTAATTGTTGTTTAGCCTAACATAATTTAATTTGTTTGTCTTTTATAATGTATTTGTTAATTAAATTATTAATTATTGTTTAGCCTAACATAATAACATAATTTAACAAATGATTGTTTATTAATTAAATAATTGTCTTTTAGTGTTGCAGTACTACGCTAGCACATAGCCATTGAGCCACACCTCATCCCCAGTGCATTTACCCCGGCCCCATGCCTCCATCCACCCCCCAATTCAACAGACAAGCCCCAATGCCCCATGGCTCCCAATCATAAGACTAGAGCCAATCGGATAAAGCCAATTAATTGTATCTCACCAACAAACACCAACACTAACACTAAAAGACAATTAATTTATCTCACCAACACCAACACCAACACCAACGGATAACTCCTAAAATAGGGAAAATATTAATAAAAATTTATAAAGCTAAGCAAAAACAAAAGGCAAAAACAGACAATCATAGCAAAAGGCAAAAATTTAACTTTCATTCTTCACTCTTCGGATAAAGAGCAAAGAGATTGAGATAGAGATGAAAATGAAATACCTTGTGGTTGAGGGAGGGCAGCACGTCGAGGCCGAGGGGCAGCGCCGTCTGTCGTTCTTGTTCTCGAGCTCGAGTAACTCGATCCGGCGATCTCCTTCTCCTTCTCCGTCGAGTCGAGTCGAGTTTGAGGCCCGATCTGCCGATTTCCTTCTCCATCCGTTGGGTTAGGTTTTTTTTCTTTAGGTTAGGTTTCTTTCTTTCTTCAACATCTATTAGTGTTTGGCTATTCGTTGGTTTCTGATTTGAGTATATTGGGTTTTGGGTTTTTTTTTTTTTTTTTTTTTTAAGAATCCGTGAGTTTGCTACCTTTGTAATCTGTTGGGCTTGTCATCCATTTTTTTTTGAGAATCCGTGGGCTTGCCGCTTGGTCTGTTACAATTTTTTTTTTTTTTTTTTAAGATTTTAGTTCAAAAATTTTTTTGGTTTTTTTTTTTTAATTGAAGGGTGCTCCTAATTTTTTTTTTTAAAGGGTAAACAAATAAAAAGATTTTAATTATTATATATATATATATATATATATATTTTTTTTTTAGGCCAAGGTGTTCTTGGGAACACCCCGAGCCTAACGTGGTGTCGCCACTGTTGGCCTTGATTTTTTAATGTTGGCTTTAACTCCTCTCTAGGATCTCATTAATCTTAGAAAAGTTCCCGACAATACTCTGAAAGAGCACATTTTTGGGATCAACTTCATTTGGAATCTTTTTAAAGTGTAAAAGGTTTCTTGTAAGTCATCTTGGTGATTGAGGGGGTCCTTTGTTCCAATGAAAGTTTCCAATTGTGGACTAGGTCAAAACCATATAACTTTTTTCTTTAAGGGAAGCCACAATTGTTGCTTCTTACAATTGGCACCAGTCGATGATGTTCCCATGGTTAAATGGATGATAAGTCAATGGGAGTATTGACATTTTAGGGTTTTGATAGATTTTTTTTTTTTTTTTTCTATAAATGGATACCATGAGTTCTAGTTTTTACAATTCCTCTTATAGGTTAAAGTTCATTCTCCATGCCCCGCCACATCCTTAGAACTCAAGGTGTAGTGCATTTAGGAATGGATACCCGACTCAACCCACTTAGTACGGGTATTAACCAATCCATTAGGGTATTCGAGTATTGGGTGTGGGCATCCTTGTTTACCCAATTTTTTTGGATCGAGTACAGGTATTACCCAACTTGACCTATTTTTTTTTTTTTTTTTGGAAAAATAAAAACCAAAACTTTTTTTTCTCTCTCTCATACCGAAACCAAAATATTTATTAAAGAAAATATTTCCATAAAAAATGTTATCAACAATTACTTTTAAATTCCTTTAATAGGTTACTAATTATATTACAATTTTTTTTTTACCATGATTAAACTATACGTTATTGTTATAGGCTATTTACTATCCATTTGATTTGATAGTCAAATCAATAAGAAAATACCCTAAAAAAAAAATCAATAAGAAAATAAATAAATTAATAACATTTAAAACATCATTAATATTATTTGTATTACATATTTTTTTAAGCCTCTATACATGCATAAATTTTCTACAAAAATGTAGTGATTGAAAGGGGAAAAAAAAAGTCAATATTTATTATCTTGCCAAAACTATAATTCAGTATAAAGAGATGGAGTCAATGGTATAGGAAATTTTAATGGACCTTCTTCTCCTTCTAATAAATTAATTAACCAAAAAAATCCTTAAATTTATGTCTAACTAATAGCTAGACATAAATTAGTGTTTTAATAAGTATTACTGTTTACTAGACATATTTATCTCACATTGGTTGTGTATGTCTAATATTCTCTATTTATAACCCTAGTCTACAATTACAAAGGTTAGGCCATTTTGTAGTTGTATAATGGTTAAGTAATATATTATAAACCCAGTTTAAAATACTAGTATTACTATTTTCGTGTGTGTTCTAATAAATATTATTGTTTACTAAAAAAAAATTACTAAACATGGCAAAACAGATTAGAATTTTTTGACCCGACTCGACCCGAACCCGATTTTTTTGACCCGAAGCAAAAATGGGTTGACTTGTGACCCGACTCGCGACCCGACTCATGACGCAAACCATTTTTAAAGACTTTTTTTTTTGGTAAAAAAATAATAAAATTAAGACAATATTGGTTTAATTGTTTGTTGTGAGTTTTAAGGAAACAATTGAGACATTTACATAATTGCATGCAAATGAATTGAAAGATAAATAGTTGAGCATTCTGTAATGAATAAAGATTTTTAGATACCAAATGGCAAAATACATGCCAAGATAATCTGGTTACAATAGAGTTAAAAACATAGATTTAAAATTGTAGACATGTGTGAAAAATATTCATAAGTGTGAAAATAATGAAGCCAAAGTATCAAATTAGCATAAATTATGAATACTTAGACCTATTTTTTTAACAATTTATGTTCAAAATAAACGACTTTTCAAAATAAATTATGATATTTCCTACAGTGTGTGTTGCTTAACAATGATATGATATTTATAAAAGAGACCATGTATAAATAAGTAAACAATCAAACTTTAATGTATATTCTCAAATTAAAATAGAGTACCAACCACATTTGATAATAAATTATAAAATTAATTTTTAAGATTGTAAATTTCTTATATGTTTTTTTATCTTTGTCAAATGAGTTATTCAATAAGTCATTTGTAATTTTGTTTTATATTTTGAGATGTTGATATTGTGTAGAAATAAAATTTGTGTATTTGTTTTACTTATCTTTGTGTTATTTTGTTTTAGTTAGCAATGTTGGGATTTGTATAATTTTAAAACTATTGAATGAGTACTAATTATTTATTTTACTTATATGTTTTTTATCTTTGTCAAATGAGTTATTCAATAAGTCATTTGTAATTTTGTTTTATATTTTGGGATGTTGATATTATGTAGAAATAAAATTTGTGTATTTGTTTTACTTATCTTTGTGTTATTTTGTTTTAGTTAGCAATGTTGGGATTTATATAATTTTAAAACTATTGAATAAGTACTAATTATTTGTTTTACTTATATGTTTTTTATCTTTGTCAAATGAGTTATTCAGTAAGTCATTTGTAATTTTGTTTTATAATTTGGGATGTTAATATTGTGTAGAAATAAAATTTGTGTATTTGTTTTACTTATCTTTGTGTTATTTTGTTTTAGTTAGCAATGTTGGGATTTATATAATTTTAAAACTATTGAATAAGTACTAATTAGTTTAACTGAGTTCATTGTTGATATAAGTGATGAATTCAAAGTAATGCATTTTACATCAAGTAATTTGTTGCATGACTTTCCAAATGGCAAATACATGTTGTTTTTTATAAAAAAAACTATGTGAAAAATACAGATTAACCCGACCCGATCCACAACCCGATTGACTTGACCCGACCCAATCGTTTGCCATGTCTACTAATTACATAAATGTCTTTTGCTTAATTGAATTTTTGTTTGCAATTATAACATGAATTTGACTTTCACTTGTATGGAAAGTTTAAATCAGTTTGGTAGATACTTTAATTAGTCTGTTTGAGAAAGATATATTTGAGACTTTAATTACCAAGACAATGAAAAAAAAATGAGGTGAAAAAGGACTATTTCCAAATTCCAGGCTTTTGGTCAAGACTTTTATTCTCCCACTAGTGTCGGTGAAGTTAAAGTTGAGTTGGTAACCAATTATTATTATTATTTTATGGGAAGCAACCAATTATTGTTTACATACCAGAGCATAAGGTATATTTATTGCCTTTAAACAATTTTTATATATAGACCTGTGGTTATAATGTATTAGTTGGGATAAGGCATCTTAAATTTGTTCATTTTTTCTATTCCACATGGTCTTTAGAACTTGCTTTTCCCCCCCTAACTATTATAGTCATAGGGTCTTCAACTTAAAATGAAGAGGTTGTAAGTATTATTTTTATTTTGGATTATGCATTTGATATGGCTTTAAGCATTGATTCCATGGTGAAAAATGTTTATTTTCATACATCCATTAAAAAAAATATTAAGAAAAATTGGATTTTAGTTAAAAAGGTTTGGATGGAAAATGATGTTTTTAACTTTAAAAAAAAATAAAAAAAAATTAAAAAATTGGGTTTGGGTTAGGTCTGGTTATTCATGGGTAAACATCTGGGTGATAATCGGATACCGGTACTTAACAAGTAATGGAATCAGGGTATCCATAGATAAAAGTTTAGGGTCGGGTTTGGATATACTTGACCCAAACCCGGACCATGGCTACCTAGTTGTTCTCAATCTCCATGTGTTAACTTGTCACTTTGTTCAATGAACATTAGTTCATTGGAATTTTGTGGGTTGTACAAGTTGCAATCTAATGATGAATTATGAGAAATTATTTAGTTTGTTAGGTGTAGTCTCTCTCGTATATGTTAGGTTCCATATACGAGACTCATAAGACTCATAAGTGGGATCCATTCTTATATAAAAGAAGGTTATATTAAAGCAAGCAGATGAGTTTTTCATGTGAATTAGATGGGTGTTTTAGCATAGTTGTAGTTAAGTTGTTGACTTGACCTTTCTGCTTCTATAACACATAAGCAGAGAGAAATCAAAATAGAAGAGAAAATGGGATGTGAAAATTTTCATCATCAATAGCTAAATTGGAATAGATTGGGAAAAAAGAAAGGAAAGTGCTTTCCAAAGCTTTAAAATCAAAATGTACATGTCATAGCACTGCCTAATTGAACATAACTGTATCATATGTTTCTTGCCACAATGATCTGTATCCTTGTTCCTCTAAGGAAACACCATAATACATATGAGAATAATCACTGAGTCCAACTTCAGCAATACCCTCCATCTCATTTTCACAAAGGTCCATGTACCAATTCATATCATCACTGGGTGATGAAGTCTCTGGCACCGTACCTATCCGTCCAAAGCCGTGTTGATCGTGTGAGACCAAGCAATCATGACCGACATCCTGTCCTACACTGCAAACTTGACCATCTTCCGCAAGGAAATCAGGGTCCATGCTAGAATCGTGACTGTCCATTGCATTGGATTTGATCTCTGCTTCTAATGACCTGATTAAGCTATTTAATCGATCCTCGTCACGCTCTTCGGCTTGTGGTTCTTCCAATAGGGACATTAGGATTGCACCATCAACTTCTGAAACTTGAATCTCTTGGATGTCACTACCAACTATGTTGGATTCACAAGCAGGTACTGGGGAAGCCATATGGAAGAAGAAAATTGGAGCGAAGAAAGAAGCTAAAGAAAATGAAAGTTTATAGCAAGTATAAAGCTTTGTGTATGTATGAGTCACAATGACTTTTCTCAAGGGAAGTAGGCCTTTATATAGGCAAAATGGACCAGCCAATTATGCACACATGTGCACCAAATAATGGAATAATATATGAATGATATGCATAAAATCATATCAACTTGATACAGAAAAACATAATGGGACCGCAAGCAATTTTGGAATTCCATGATTGAAGACATCTTGGCAATAATATTATAAAAATCTCAAATTGTCCACTCTAGCTATCAACTACGTCTTCACAAGTAAGCAAGATCCAGAATTAATGCAAGGGATTGTTGACCCAAAGAAGATACGGCAAAGAGTGCCGACAATATATCCTCCACCAAATGAAACATCAATAAAGCAAGGGTTTAGCTAAAAAAAAAAAAAAGTATCAATAAAGCAAGAAGAGATAGTCCATTGTTAGTTTGTGACTTGTCGCTGCCAGTATGGCCACGTGTGAGGACCCAATTCCAATTATGATACCTTAATCATACCAGAGAGTGGACATCACTTTGAGCCGTTGAATCCAATGAAGAAAAAGAACCCATAATTTTATTTTATTTTTCAAGAATGGGAATATGGTATTGTTCTTAATAAAGGGAAAATACTATTATTCAACATTATAGTTGTATTTACATAGCAACAATTTTATACAAGCTTAAATATCTCCCATGCATTAATATAAGACAGAATAAAAGACGGAGGTTCATCATATATTCCTTAATGCCTGTGCTATTTGCCTCCACTTTTTGAGGTTTCGTTTGAGAGTTTATAAAAGAGTGGAATGGAAATGAATAATCTTAAAAGAATGAAAATGAATAGAATGAAATTGAATGTATTTAAGTAAGGAAAAAGAATAAAAAAATAAAGGAATGAAATGGAATTAAATAATATTGTTTGAATGTTTTAAAATAAAGGAATGGAAATGAATGAAATATATGTAACCTTATTTGGAAGTAATATAAAAATAAAAAATTAAAAATAAAAATGAAATCATTTTATGACAATATTATTATTACACCTGACCTATTTTAAAATAAAGAGTTGAATATATAAATGTATTTTGAGAGTTTTAGTAAAAAAAAAAAAAAAATCATTAAATCTAATTTCATTCACTCCAATTCCTTCCAATTTTGAAGGGAATGAAAATTTGAGGCTTTAAAAAAATAAAGAAGAATGAGTATTCATTCATATCTATTCTATTTCCTCCCACTTAAACTCCAAAATAAAATAATGTACTTTTCATTCTCTCTATTAAACTCCCAAACAAGGAAAGAAAAGAATATTATAAAATTATTATTTTCATTCATTTCCTTTTCATTCCATTCCCTCCTGGTAAATGTAAGATTTTCCCCTCTTAAATTTTGCTTAAATTTTTTAATAAGATTTGAATAAGAGATTTTATTATTATTATTGTAGGGACACGATTCTTTAACGGCCCAACAGAGAGGTTGGGCTCGCACGTAGAAAATCCCTCACAATACGATTTGTAGAGAGTGGGCTTGAAAGGCTAGCGTTTGGTCGCAGGGCGTTGGTCTAGACCGGGCGTTAGGGAAACCCAGATAAGAAAAGGCTTCAGGCTGGATATTCAGGCCCTACTGACTTTGTAACTTGAGGATTGGGCTCCTCGGATCATGTCCGAGGAGCACTAATGTTTTTTTCCGGTTGCCCGACGGTGGGTGTTTCGTGGTGGTGCGCCTATATTGTCCGGGCATTGTCCGGGCATTCTCATCCCTGAAGTTTTTCCCGTGAAGTGAGGTCCGATCCCCCCCTTTCTAATTAGTTTTTCTTCTCTTTTATACTAGCCTACGTTCGCTGTCTCTCGTCCACGTGTAGGGTCAACTTTATTAGAACTGTTATTTGTCCCGTCGGTCTAATCCCGGAATTGTTGGGGATGGTCTGATAAAGCTCGAGAATCAGGCTCTGTTAGGTACAGAGTCTTATCTAGGGAGGGTAATAAGGGTAACTCACCCAAGATATTTTAGATCTTATTCCCAATTTTCCTTTACCTCTTTTTTCTCCCTTCTCAAAGGGGGCTTTGGGTCGGTCGAGGACTAAACTGTCCTCGGCTGCATCTTTGGGCCATCTTTGGCCTTATATTTTGAGATTTGGGCCATAACCTTTTTCGGTTTGGATCTGTGGACTCTCTATGAGTAAGTGGGCCTGACCCATAAATTATTGGGCCCCACAATAGCCCCTCAAAACCTATTTTGTCCAACATCTTGGTTGGAAAGGTGGGTTTTGGTAATGCCGAGCCTTTATTACGGTTCATTTATTTCCGCCCTTGAAGGACGCGGGTGACTCTTCACCTGCCCAGGGAATGTACCGGTCTACGAGATGTCTCCCCTTAATGTGCGCACGTTGCCCTTATTCCGTTTGGGTATCCGAGGCGCGTCTTTATTATCTTCCCTTTACGAGACCTCCCGGATCTAACGGTTACTGATGGCGTGGGAGAACGAAACGGCGCATTCTTATTTGTAGATTTCCCTGGGGGTCTGAACGCGTTATGTACCCTTTTCTTCGTCCCCTATATAAAGAGAGAAGACAAAAGGTGATTCTCTCATATCTGAATCCCTCAGGCTCTTCCCAGAGTTCACTTCTTCCCTTTGGTTATTCCCTATCCAATAATACGTCCACCATAGTAGTCGACCATGAACAAATCATTCCTTTCCCAGAAACACCATGTCCTAATAAAGCTTGAGATGGCTCGGTCGGGGCTAGGATGGCGGAGACTCAAGATTTGTCTCCCCATCCTTTTAGCCAAAATCCGAAGCAAGGACTCGTCACATCTCACTTTCGGTGTGACTGAGTCGAAAACCTCCATTATCATCACCACCCGCTCTCTCATGAGCATATCTAACATGGCACCAGTGTGTTAGGAGTCGGGATGGGGCGGGGACTAAGTGCCCCTGCTTCTTCCTCTCTTTGTTCACTGGCGCCTCCCTTTGTCTCCCTTTCTTCCTTCTCACCTTTTCCCTCTTCTTCTCCTCCTTCCTACTCATGTCCTCCATCTTCTTTATTCATCTCCTCCATCCTCTTCTTCCTTTGCACTCCTCTATGACAAGAGCTTACTCAAGTGCTTCCATGTGTTCCAATTCTTCTTCCTTCTCCTTCATCTTTTTCTAAAGAAGGTTCTTCTCCCGATATGAGCAGTACTGAGGCAGAGATTGGAGAGACTTTGAAGGCGAGTTTAAAAGACACCTGATTGTTTACTTATCCGTATTGCGGATGCTATTGTTGATTTGGCAATTCATTTTTTGTATAGGCTTGTTTAAGCCCCTCTTTGTACGTTGTAATAATTTTCATATTAATAAAAGTTGTTATTTTACTTCGCATGTTTTGTCTCTATGTTCTTATAAATTTGCAAACGCTGTTCGGCACAATAGTATAGCATTTGAATCAGTGACAACTAAGGCCAAAATACTTGCTAATAAAAAGACGCCACAATAACTTTAATAGAATTATTTGACATAGCAGTGCCGACCAGTGAGGGATGACACTTACCTCGAAATTAGCCAAGATGAGGACTGAGTGTTCGATACGGTGTAAATAATCGCCCGAGGACAAGTCGCCCGCAAAATGAACAGTTTCCTTAGGATATCGAATAGGAGGTCATTTTGCCATCTTAACACGCTGTCCTTAACATTTTACAGTATTTGAGCCGAAGACTTTCCTCATCCGAGTAATTGGTGTCCCAAGAGGGCCCGAGTCCGAGAACCATGCAATGCTTTGGTTCTGTCCAAAGCTTTTTCCATTACTTGGTTTCCCCGTAAGCTTGAATCCGAGAACCATGCAATGCTTTGGTTCTGTCCAAAGCTTTTTCCAAGACTTGGTTTCCCCGTAAGCTTGAGTCCGAGGACCATGCAAGTCCTAGGTTCTGTCCAAAACTAATGTTTTTCTCAAGACTTGGTTTCCCCATAGGCTTGAGTCCGAGGACCATGCAAGTCCTAGGTTACATCCAAAACTAATGTTTTTCTCAAGACTTGGTTTCCCCATAGGCTTGAGTCTGAGGACCATGCAAGTCCTAGGTTCTGTCCAAAACTTTTTCGTTCTGTCCAAAACTTTTTCCAAGACTTGGTTTCCCCGTAGGCTTGAGTCCGAGGACCATGCAAGTCCTAGGTTCTGTCCAAAACTTTTTTGAGTTCAGATTCTCCTTTTCCTTATGTATTTTACGAGGTGCCGAGCAGGGGTTGTCCTCGGCAACGGATGTGTTTCGGCGTGGGCCATAGTCCTTGGGCCCTCCTGCAGAATGGGCCTGGGCCACAAATTCACTAAGCCCACAAATTAAGAGATACTTCTGTAGTCTTTGACCACGCGGTACTTCCGACGTCCCGGTGTTCGAGGTGCGCCTTTACGAGGCTTCTTTAATCTTGTGGTTGCAGTTGACGTTGGAAGTTGAGCCAGGACCATTTTGTCAGTAGCGTCCCTTGGGATGCTGCGTGAATTAAATGTCACCACCTTATTCCTTTAAATACATGGGAGAGACAGTTGCTTTACCTACACATAACTCCTTGAGCTTCCTCCCAAGTCACAGCTCTTATACTCAGTCGGTCTTTGTCCTCTCCCCGAGCACAACATGTCCGGGGCGAGGGTTGGGAAGAAAGAACTCTCTCCGCCACGGAATCGTCGTGTCCTCCCGAGACTCAAAATGGTGAGGTATGGGCACGGGAAGCACAGTTCAAGGGAATACTCCATTTCGACCGAGGGGAGAGGGTGTTTCTCCTTCTTTCAGTCAAAATCCGAAGCAGGTTCATTTCACGCCAGAATTTTGGTGTGTCAGAAGAAAGATTCTCCGCCATCGGCGCCCGCCTTGTGGCAGGCGAATATTTAGAGAAAGCCCCTCAACTTCCAACTCCCCGCACCTCTCCTTCAACGGTGTCGAGGTTCAAGTTGGGTTTCTTTTCTTTGCCTCGAGTCATGGGCATGTAAAAGCATTGAGGAAGAATAAGGTCTTGGAGCAAGAGCCAACCTCTCTTCCGACCCACCTCATCGGCTTTCTCTTATTCTCTTGTATCTTTCCTTTTGGCTATGTGGTTATCTTTAGTAGCCAACCTATCGTCCATCTTGCTCCTCGGCTTTATTTTATATATTTTTTCTTGTATCTTCCTACTCACTTATGTAGTGAGCTCGACATAAGCTAATTCCAGACTTTTCATTGTATTTGTACTACTTCTTTGTTTTAGTAAAAATAGAAATTTATTTACATGTTTTGAGTACTGATCTTTTGGGCAACATTACTTTGTGAATGAGTGTGCTCCATATGTGTGTTGCTTCTAGAATGTCTAGAGCAAGATACCTTGAAACATAATCTAAATAATTCTAATTTACCAATACTACTAGGCATTACGTCGATAATTCATAGTAAATCGAACTTAGGAAATTAACCGGGGTAACAGTTGAGTATTCCGTGATAAGCGTGTGAAGACCGCCCAAGACCGATAATCTCCAAATAATCCATCCGAGCAATCGACTGGGAAGTAGGGTACTCCGATTGTGCTTTTGTGTATTTGGTTTCCCCATAGGCTTGAGTCCGAGGACCATGCAAGGCCTTGGTTCTGTCCAAAACTTATAATTTTTCTTTTGTGTACTTGGTTTCCCCATAGGCTTGAGTCCGAGGTCCATGCAAGGCCTTGGTTCTGTCCAAAACTTATAATTTTTCTTTTATGTACTTGGTTTCCCCATAGGCTTGAGTCCGAGGACCATGCAAGGCCTTGGTTCTGTCCAAAACTTATAATTTTTCTTTTGTGTACTTGGTTTCCCTATAGGCTTGAGTCCGAGGACCATGCAAGGCCTTGGTTCTGTCCAAAACTTTTTGTTTTTTCTTTTGAATACTTGGTTTCCCCATAGGCTTCGGTCCGAGGACCATGCAAGGCCTTGGTTCTGTCCAAAACTTTTGGTTTTTCTTTTGAGTACTTGGTTTCCCCATAAGCTTGAGTCCGAGGACCATACAAGGCCTTAGTTCTATCCAAAACTTTTGGTTTTTCTTTTGAGTACTTGGTTTCCCCATAGGCTTGAGTCCGAGGACCATGCAAGGCCTTGGTTCTGTCCAAAACTTATGATTTTTCTCTTGAGTACTTGGTTTCCCCATAGGCTTGAGTCCGAGGACCATGCAAGGCCTTGGTTCTGTCCAAAACTTTTTGTTTTTTTTTTTGTGTACTTGGTTTCCCCATAGGCTTGAGTCCGAAGACCATACAAGGCCTTGGTTCTGTCCAAAACTTATGATTTTTCTCAAGACTTGGTTTCCCCATAGGCTTGAGTCCGAGGACCATGCAAGGCCTTGGTTCTGTCCAAAACTTTTGGTTTTTCTTTTGAGTACTTGGTTTCCCCATAGGCTTGAGTCCGAGGACCATGCAAGGCCTTGGTTTTGTCCAAAACTTATGATTTTTCTCTTGAGTACTTGGTTTCCCCATAGGCTTGAGTCCGAGGACCATGCAAGGCCTTGGTTTTGTCCAAAACTTATGATTTTTCTCTTGAGTACTTGGTTTCCCCATAGGCTTGAGTCCGAGGACCATGCAAGGCCTTGGTTCTGTCCAAAACTTTTTGTTTTTCTTTTGAGTACTTGGTTTCCTCATAGGCTTGAGTCCGAGGACCATGCAAGGCCTTGGTTCTGTCCAAAACTTTTGGTTTTTCTTTTGAGTACTTGGTTTCCCCATAGGCTTGAGTCCGAGGACCATGCAAGGCCTTGGTTCTGTCCAAAACTTTTTGTTTTTCTTTTGAGTACTTGGTTTCCCCATAGGCTTGAGTCCAAAGACCATACAAGGCCTTGGTTCTGTCCAAAACTTATGATTTTTCTCGGTACTTGGTTTCCCCATAGGCTTGAGTCCGAGGACCATGCAAGGCCTTGGTTCCGCCCAAAACTTTTGGTTTTTCTTTTGAGTACTTGGTTTCCCCATAGGCTTGAGTCCGAGGACCATGCAAGGCCTTGCTTCTGTCCAAAACTTTTTGTTTTTCTTTTGAGTACTTGGTTTCCCCATAGGCTTGAGTCCGAAGACCATACAAGGCCTTGGTTCTGTCCAAAACTTATGATTTTTCTCAAGACTTGGTTTCCCCATAGGCTTGAGTCCGAGGACCATGCAAGGCCTTGGTTCTGTCCAAAACTTTTGGTTTTTCTTTTGAGTACTTGGTTTCCCCATAGGCTTGAGTCCGAGGACCATGCAAGGCCTTGGTTTTGTCCAAAACTTATGATTTTTCTCTTGAGTACTTGGTTTCCCTATAGGCTTGAGTCCGAGGACCATGCAAGGCCTTGGTTCTGTCCAAAACTTTTTGTTTTTTCTTTTGAATACTTGGTTTCCCCATAGGCTTGAGTCCGAGGACCATGCAAGGCCTTGGTTCTGTCCAAAACTTTTGGTTTTTCTTTTGAGTACTTGGTTTCCCCATAAGCTTGAGTCCGAGGACCATACAAGGCCTTAGTTCTATCCAAAACTTTTGGTTTTTCTTTTGAGTACTTGGTTTCCCCATAGGCTTGAGTCCGAGGACCATGCAAGGCCTTGGTTCTGTCCAAAACTTATGATTTTTCTCTTGAGTACTTGGTTTCCCCATAGGCTTGAGTCCGAGGACCATGCAAGGCCTTGGTTCTGTCCAAAACTTTTTGTTTTTCTTTTGTGTACTTGGTTTCCCCATAGGCTTGAATCCGAGGACCATGCAAGGCCTTGGTTCTGTCCAAAACTTATGATTTTTCTCTTGAGTACTTGATTTCCCTATAGGCTTGAGTCCGAGGACCATGCAAGGCCTTGGTTCTGTCCAAAACTTATGATTTTTCTCAGTACTTGGTTTCCCCATAGGCTTGAGTCCGAGGACCATGCAAGGCCTTGGTTCTGTCCAAAACTTTTGGTTTTTCTTTTGAGTACTTGGTTTCCCCATAGGCTTGAGTCCGAGGACCATGCAAGGCCTTGGTTCTGTCCAAAACTTTTTGTTTTTTCTTTTGAATACTTGGTTTCCCCATAGGCTTGAGTCCGAGGACCATGCAAGGCCTTGGTTCTGTCCAAAACTTTTGGTTTTTCTTTTGAGTACTTGGTTTCCCCATAAGCTTGAGTCCGAGGACCATACAAGGCCTTAGTTCTATCCAAAACTTTTGGTTTTTCTTTTGAGTACTTGGTTTCCCCATAGGCTTGAGTCCGAGGACCATGCAAGGCCTTGGTTCTGTCCAAAACTTTTGGTTTTTCTTTTGAGTACTTGGTTTCCCCATAGGCTTGAGTCCGAGGACCATGCAAGGCCTTGGTTCTGTCCAAAACTTTTTGTTTTTCTTTTGAGTACTTGGTTTCCCCATAGGCTTGAGTCCGAGGACCATGCAAGGCCTTGGTTCTGTCCAAAACTTATGATTTTTCTTTTGAGTACTTGGTTTCTCCATAGGCTTGAGTCCGAGGACCATGCAAGGCCTTGGTTCTGTCCAAAACTTTTGGTTTTTCTTTTGAGTACTTGGTTTCCCCATAGGCTTGAGTCCGAGGACCATGCAAGGCCTTGGTTCTGTCCAAAACTTATGATTTTTCTCTTGAGTACTTGGTTTCCCCATAGGCTTGAGTCCGAGGACCATGCAAGGCCTTGGTTCTGTCCAAAACTTTTTGTTTTTCTTTTGTGTACTTGGTTTCCCCATAGGCTTGAGTCCGAGGACCATGCAAGGCCTTGGTTTTGTCCAAAACTTATGATTTTTCTCTTGAGTACTTGGTTTCCCCATAGGCTTGAGTCCGAGGACCATGCAAGGCCTTGGTTCTGTCCAAAACTTTTTGTTTTTCTTTTGAGTACTTGGTTTCCTCATAGGCTTGAGTCCGAGGACCATGCAAGGCCTTGGTTCTGTCCAAAACTTTTGGTTTTTCTTTTGAGTACTTGGTTTCCCCATAGGCTTGAGTCCGAGGACCATGCAAGGCCTTGGTTCTGTCCAAAACTTTTTGTTTTTCTTTTGAGTACTTGGTTTCCCCATAGGCTTGAGTCCGAAGACCATACAAGGCCTTGGTTCATCCCAAAACTTATGATTTTTCTCAAGACTTGGTTTCCCCATAGGCTTGAGTCCGAGGACCATGCAAGGCCTTGGTTCTGTCCAAAACTTTTGGTTTTTCTTTTGAGTACTTGGTTTCCCCATAGGCTTGAGTCCGAGGACCATGCAAGGCCTTGGTTTTGTCCAAAACTTATGATTTTTCTCTTGAGTACTTGGTTTCCCCATAGGTTTGAGTCCGAGGACCATGCAAGACCTTGGTTCTGTCCAAAACTTTTGGTTTTTTTTTTTTTTGCAGGTCAGCCCCTTGACCACGACTGGGAGAGCTAATTTGGGGTCGGAAGCCCCTAGAGATGCCCGTGTTGTTGGCGCTACAGGATGTAAGCCCTGGTACAAGTTTATATTAGAGCGACAACTTCAAGTCACCGGAGATGGGGAAAAACTCGCGAATCTCCGTTTGCTAGAGGGTTGACTCATACGCCACCTGCGCCAACGCATAAGCCTTCCCACAAACGGCGCCAATTGTAGGGACACGATTCTTTAACGGCCCAACAGAGAGGTTGGGCTCGCACGTAGAAAATCCCTCACAATACGATTTGTAGAGAGTGGGCTTGAAAGGCTAGCGTTTGGTCGCAGGGCGTTGGTCTAGACCGGGCGTTAGGGAAACCCGGATAAGAAAAGACTTCAGGCTAGATATTCAGGCCCTACTGCTTTGTAACTTGAGGGATTGGACTCCTCGGATCATGTCCGAGGAGCACTAATGTTTTTCTCCGGTTGCCCGACGGTGGGTGTTTCGTGGTGGTGTGCCTATATTGTCCGGGCATTCTCATCCCTGAGGTTTTTCCCGTGAAGTGAGGTCCGATCCCCCCTTTCTAATTAGTTTTTCTTCTCTTTTATACTAGCCTACGTTCGCTGTCCCTCGTCCACTTGTAGGGTCAACTTTATTAGAACTGTTATTTGTCCCGTCGGTCTAATCCCGGAATTGTTGGGGATGGTCTGATAAAGCTCGAGAATCGGCTCAGTTAGGTACTGAGTCTTATCTAGGGAGGGTAATAAGGGTAACTCACCCAAGATATTTTAGATCTTATTCCCAATTTTCCTTTACCTCTTTTTTCTCCCTTCTCAAAGGGGGCTTTGGGTCGGCCGCGGACTAAACTGTCCTCGGCTGCATCTTTGGGCCATCTTTGGCCTTATATTTTTGAGCTTTGGGCCATAACCTTTTTCGGTTTGGATCTGTGGACTCTCTATGAGCAAGTGGGCTCGACCCATAAATTATTGGGCCCCACAATTATTATTATGTAAATATAGCCTAACTTCATTAATCTCATGCTCATGATGAGGTTTTTATTTTATTTTTTTATACTTACAATAATGGGGAGAGAGGTTTGACCCCCCATAATGTGTCTGTAAGGTTGAATTTATTCAACCATCTAATTGGCTTTATTCCGTGCCAAATTTGCTTGTAATTCAGCATTTAGTAACCCTGTATTTAGGTGGATTTGTTGTAAGGGTAGTGAGTGAGATAGAGTGAAGATTGCTCAAGAGTGTGCAAGAAAACAGTAAAGTTGCGGCCGGGACTCGCGGGTGGACTCGCGGTACGCAAGCCGCCGTAAGCGCACACACACACGTGCCAGGCATTTGGAAGATGAACAGTCATGCTAGCTGGAGCACTACAGACAAAACATGACAACTGGCCATACGGTTATCTCATGGATGGAACTCGCGACTTAGTCAAGCCGCGAGGTCAAGCCGCGAGCCACCCCTGTTTTGTAAAACCCGACGTTTCACATTCCTCTCCCACTCCAATATAAATACCCCTTTTACCCACGATTGAGAGAGAGTTTCCAGAGAGAATTTTGAGAGAGAAACCCTAAAGAAAAACAAGATTATTTCACCCACAATCCCTACCTTAGAGTCTTTTCATATTCCTCAACTCTCTTCCTCTCCATTGTCAAATCCTTGAGAGGCTTTATACCAAACCCGGTTCTCACCATCATCATCACCGTGAGACAGGTTGTTTGGAGTTCGGGAAGCGATTAGGAAGGAGCCAATCTTTATTGGTTGATGCTATGGTTTAGTAGCGGAATCCGGGAACCTAGAAAAGAAAAAGGTTCGGCGCAACCTCGTTGGAGCAAGAAGCTTGGAGGGCTTAGGTGCACTTTGGGTAGATTAGGTTTGGAGGGTCTATTGTTTGTCCTTGTATCCCAACCTGTATTTTCTAGTGGATTGATTACCGCTTGAGGGCGGCGGAGAGGTTTTTCGCCGAGGACTTCGGTTTCCTCTTCGATAACACATCGCATGTTGTCTTTGTGTTTGCATCTTCCTTCCTCTCTATCTTTGCCTTTATATTATCTCTTTGTGATTTTATTATGTTATGGCTTAGATAGTGTTTATTCTATTTCACATTATAGCATATGTTAAGTTTCCGCACACTTGTTGTTTAACATATTGCTTGTGTTGGTTAAGTTAATTTTTGGGGGTCTAAACGTTCAAAAGTGTTTTGTACACGTTTTTGAACTTTCAGTGTCTATTAGAAATACCGAGAGGTACTAATTGAACTATAAAAGATTCTCTATGACTCATGATAAGTTGAACCTTGAATCTTAGAAGCAAGAAATTTTTTTATTAAAACCCATATCATTTGTGGGGTTTGTGTGAATCAATAAATGAATTATTTTGAAAATATATTTTGTCTAAATAATTTCTCGTATGGTAAGGCTTAATTTAATTTCAGTTATCGTCATTAGATTTTTAAAAATTAGAACTGTGGGTATTAAGGTTTTTTTTTTTTTTTTTTTTTTTTTTTTGGACTTAAAAGGTAGACGGTATTAGGATTTAACTTGTAAAGTCCTTGATCAATATGCAAGAGATCTTTGAAGTATATGTGGTTCCTTAAAGTATTTGTGTATGTTTGTTGTTGTTTTTTTTTTTTTTTTTTTTATAAAAGAAAACCCTTATTTTGAGGGTTGGGAGACTCTTAAATAACATCATTTATCAAGGATTATACTTTTAAATCTTTTGACCATTCGAGATATCTATTAAGGGTTATTTTTAACTTTTTCAAGCTTCAAAGATACTCAATAAAGATAAAGTACTTGTTTTAAGGGTCATGAAAACCATAGAAATTTCTTTTTCGATGGTGTATGCTTCAAAGGTCATTGAGGTTCATCTAGAATTTCAAAATAATCTTTTTCGTGGATTTTTTTTTTCATACTTTTTTCATTGGTTTTGACCCAATTAAGAAAATCAACATTTTTGTAGTGACTTGGGATTAAATCATACCTATACTAGAAATATTCGAGTCACTTTCACAATGTATTCATAATACCTACACGGCTACACCCTTGATTTTTATGTGAAAGAGTGGTGATAATACATTTTCAATGTACATTAAGAAAGATATCTTGTGAAAAAGCATTACAAGGGATAGGGTATAGTGGATAGAAAAGAAGTATCACTTTTTGTGCGGTCCTCATAGATCAGTAAAACTCTGATTAAAAAAGGAAGAGTAATTTTGGACCATCTGAGTTTACAATATTAAATCAGATATATCAAAGATCTTACTAAATGCAGGTTTCTTAAAGTGAGCTGGTTAAAAGTCTTTTGAACACAATATGATACTGAGAATCATGAAAGTGGGGCTTGATTGAATATAAGCTATCAATTAGTATAAACATCTCTTTAAAAATAAAGAAAAAAAAAACAAAGTATAAACATCTGTGTCGCATGTTTATGTAGGGTGTTGAGAAGATATGCTCTAACATACATGAGACCCATAAACAAGTGGGCTCTCAAGTAATTAAATAATGAGGGGTTGATAATGTGATACCCAAATGTATGACCACCCAACGCACGCTTTGGTGCACATGGTGTGTTTAGGTGTGATTTTGATTTAGATTTTATTGAAAGCCTCTTGAAATCATTAGTTCCAATTCTTCATAAGTATATTCTTAAGCTTGTTGAGAATTTTAGGAGAAATTAATGGAAAAACCAAAAAGTTGAAGTAGGCTTAAAGGTACAATCAATTGTTTTTCTTAAGATGATATTTTCCCCTACTCAATTGAGTTTAATGGATTCCAAGTAAATCAACTCAGGGATACAACCAAGTCTAGATTCTACACGTAACTATCTTGGAGAATCTTGTAAATTTATCTCTTATGGTGGGGCAAAACTTTTTATGCTTTTAAAAGCAATAAAATCTCTCAAAAATCTATAACTAATTGAGTACAGATTACTATTTATAATCAATGAAGGGTTGCAAATGAAAAGGCACATTTAAAAGGTCACTTTGATTAATACAAGCCCTCAAAAATGTTGTTGCTAGCTATTAAGAACCCAAATGACTCAGATTCCATTGTTTGGTATGCAAAAATAACATTTTGTAACTATCTTGCTCGCGTGAGCTTCATGAACTTGCTTGAGCGGTCTTCGAGTGAGTGAGCCTTTAGTCATGCTCTCTTGTCCCTGCATGTTCATGCCTGTCATCTGTTTGAACTCGCTTGACTAAGCACTACTAAGTGCCGATAAATCAATTCTGTTTTCTATTTAGCATGGTTTTAACATCCGAAACGGTCAAAGAACTAAAAATTAGTCCGGTTTCGGTTTTTACTAGTTGAACTGGTGATTTTCACAATTGAACCATCAGTTTTTCTGTTTTTACTAGACCGGTTTCATATCTGATTCCCGGTTGAACTAGTTCAACCGACCGGTTCTATACAGTTTTAAAAACCATGCTATTTAGTGGTTCCCTAAACATTACACATGTTACAATAAGGCCTCGCTCAAATAGGTCGTGAGCTCCCTTGAGCGAGCCACTAAAATCTTGTTGTCTTCTAACTTTAATTTTTTTTTCCTGATTCTATTACTTTCAAAGTAAGATCACCAACATATTACAACGACACATATATTCACAAATATAGAACAATAAAATAAATAAATAAATAACTCTATAATCATTTAATTTCACTATACTACTAATCCATTAAATCTTCTTTTTTATTTGTACAATATGAGGGACATTCTTAAATAAACAATTATTTTAATTTATGGATATATAGAATGTTTCTCTTATATATAAATAGGCAATAAATTATCTCATATATTCAACACCTATTCAAGAGGCTTATATATGTGGACCTTTTTATATATATATATATATATATAGAGAGATCACTAACTATTAATCTATATCACTGCCTACAAGTATAAGTGCATGTGGTTGTGGGGTGTAAGGAGTAAGGGCCAAGGTTCAAGTTTTCAGGAATAAGTTTCACACACATATACACTTAAATTAAACTAGAATATAATTTCTATCTTGTAAAAAAAATTAAAAATTAAAAACTAATATATTCCCTCTCAACCCAAAAAAAAAAAAAAAAAAAAAATCTAATCTATTAATTCTTTCCCAGTGGGTTCCATATTGAGGTTGACCTTGATATTTTTTAGGAAATGTTATGCACTCATTTTCTCATACCTGCCTCTGGTTAAGGAGTTCAAGATTTATAGGCTTGCTGTTGGTGCGTTTCCCTTAATTATAGCTATCACCCCAATTATGGCCTTAATCGACGTTGATATCACTGTCATGGGCAATGTTTATAGGATTACTTATGTTATGGGCAAGATTCAAGTATTTTGATCGTTTATTTATGTGAACAGAGACCATGTGTTCTAGTTTTCATGCTTCCTTTTCAAGGTGGAAGATCATATCCTCCATGGTTCGTCTCATCCTCAAAAGTCAAGGTGTTGTGCTCGAGCTCCATGCTCAGGGCTTGTCACTTCGTTCAATGAACCTTAGCTCATTGGTGATAGAATATTGTTAGAGTTAAAGCTTAATGAGCTTAGGTCTATAGTTGCAGGTTATTTGTACAATACACATTGTTTACCTATATATAAGACTGACCTTTGTAATTTATTACACTGTTTAACATTCAGTTTTTTAGACCTTCACAATCAAAATGGTGTGGGTCATTGGGTTGAGATTTAGTGAGATCATCCATATCTTGTGTGGTTGTCCAATTTAAGTTGATGCAATGGGTTATTTGACATTAACGTATGGGGTGGTCCTATGATAGGTCCCAAGTGTGGAGCCCACCTTCTATGTGAGAGCCCAGAGTACAGAACTAAAACTATCTAAGTTTTTTTCATTTCTACAAAGGGTTATAAAGTGCACCTTCTCGATTAATAATCCTCGAGAAATTATTGTATGCATCATGTGAAGTGTAGTTTAATATACAAGACCCACAAGTGGGATCCACTCATTTATAATTGGAGGGTGCATGAAACCCGTGTACACGGAATATTTTAATGTGAATTACGTTTTTATTTTATTTTTATTTTTATTTTTATTTTTAGAATACTTGCAGTTAAAACGTTGACTTGATCCTTCTGCTTCTGTAACACACGAGCAGGGAGAAATCAAAATAGAAGGGAAGATGAGGTTATGAAAAATTTCATAATCAATGGCTATTTTGGAATAGGTTGGGGAAAACAACATAATAAAACAAAGTGCTTTCCAAAGCTTTAAAGTCAAAATGTACATGCCCCAGCAGTGCTTAATTGTAAATAACAGTATCATATGTTTCTTGCCACAATGATCTGTATCCTTGTTCCTCTAAGGAAACACCATAATACATATGAGAATAATCACTAAGTCCTCCAACTTCAATTATACCATCCATCTCATTTTCACAGAGGTCCATGTACCAATTCATATCATCACTAGGTGATGAAGTCGCTGGCTCCATATCAATCCATCCAAATTCAAGTTGATCTTGTGAGACCATGCAATCGTGACCCTCCTTGTTTCCAACAATGCACAACTGACCATCTTCCACAATGAAATCTGGTTTCATGCTTGAATTTTGACTGTCCATTGCATTGGAATTGATCTCTTCTTCTAATGACCTGATTAAGCTATTTAATCGATCCTCGTCACGTTCTTCGCCTTGTGATTCTTCTAACAAGGACATTAGGATTGCACCATCAATTTCTGAAACTTCAATCCCTTGGATGTCACTACCAACTATGTTGCCTGCACAATTTTCAGGTACTGGGGAAGCCATTGGAAGAAGAAAATTATCTTCTTTGACAAATTGAAACGAAGAAAGAAGCTAAAGAAAATGAAAGTCTATAGCAAATATAAAGCTTTGAGTATGTAGAAGTCACAATGACTTTCTCAAGGGAAGTAGGCCTTTATATAGGCAAAATATGGACCAGCCAATTATGCACACATGTGCACCACCAAATAATGGGATAATATATGAATGATGTGCATGAAATCATATCAACTTGATACAGATAAACGTCATGGGACCATTATCAAGTTTGGAATTCCATGATTGAAGAAATCTTGGAAAGACTATTATATAAATCTTAAAATGTCCACTCTATCAAATGTCTTCACAACTAAGCAAGATCCAGAATTAATGCCAGGATTGTTGACCCAAAGAGGATAGAGCAGGACCAGACAATATCATTATCATCCACCAAATGAAACATTAAGCATCAATAAAGCAAGGAGAGAGAGAGTCCATTGTGACTGCTAGCTGCGCAGTATGGTAAGGACCCATTTTATGATACCTTAACTTTTTTTTTTTTTTTTTAATTTAATTTTCTTTTAGAAAGTATGATACCTTAACCTTGTGCATCACTTTGTTCCTTTGAATTTCAAAATGGGAATATAGTAATTTTTAATTTATAGAGGGAAAAGATTATTATTCATATCATAGCACCAATTATATACATAACTTAAGGATCTCCTATACATGACATTCCACAAATTTTGATATGTTATGGTGGAGCTTAATTAAATTTCATTTATAGTTGTTAGATTATTCAAAATTAGAACTGTGGTCTGTAGGTATCAAAATTTAACTAGTGGTTGATCATTATGCAAGAGACATGGTATCAAAAGGGTGGAATAATTTTGGACCATTGATTTTAGAATATTAAATCAGATATGTCAAAGACCTAACAAAAAATGGAGGTTTCTTGTAGTGAGTTTGCTAAAAATATTTTGATAAGAGTATGATACAGAGAATCATGAAAGTGGGGCTTGATTGAATATATGCTATCAATTAGTATATATCAACATCTATCACATGTTTATGTAGGGTGTTGAGAAGATATGCTTTAACATACGTGAGACCCGGAAACAAGTGGCTCCTAATTGATTAAATAATGAGGGATTGATACTTGATATACCCAAATATGTGCAAACCACTCAACGCACGCTTTGGTGCACATGTTGTGTTTAGTTTAGGTAAACGATTTAGATTTAGATTTAGATTTAGATTTAGATCTTATTGTCCCATCTAAATGGAGGGTGAATGTATCTGCACCCATGTGATGTGTTCTCTTTTATATGGCCCAACTCCAACCCAATTCTTCTCTGGAATTAACAATCTAGCATTTTGCTTAAAGTAATGCTCCTCCCTTTTATAAGTTATTGTGGTCATCATAGTGCTTGCCAATACAATATATTAGTGATTCTCCATTTGGCAAGGGAATAATAATTAGAGAGAGAATAAATACAATTTGAAAAAATAAAATATAGTTCTAATACTAAGTGAAAAAAAAAAATTTATATATATATAAACCAAACGAAAACAAAGAGAAAAGAGAGAAAACAATAGAGAATCAATGTGATTTGTCTTCGCTATTTATAAGAAAGTTCTCAATAGCTACATCTTTAATATATAAATCGTATAAAAATCTATGTGATTTTGCTAAATTAACCATATATTAAATTAGGATTACAATGCTTACAATACTACTAGAATTAGGATGCCTTTGGTTGCATTGATTAGAATTGGATTTGGGTTTGGGTTTGATAATGATTGGACATCGATATATATCTTTACAAATACGGTCCAATCTTGCTATTAGACTAAAAGTCTAAAAGCATAAAGGATAGGACTAAAGTACTGATTTAAGGCATTTCTTTTGTGGGGGTTGAATCTATACTGCTGCCTGCTGGTATAATTTGATAGTCTAAAAGGTGTTGATTAATGGTGGAGGTTGATAATTGAGAAATTTGTCTTCAGTATGAGGTACATGGGTGTCTGGAGACAGAATCATCAAATTTAGTTTAATTGTATTGGCTTAAATATTAGTACATAATATTAAAAAAAAAATATTAGTACAATGCTTCAAGTGTTTTCAAGTATATTACTTCAAATATGACTTTGTAGTGCGCACACTAAAACAAAGGAACACCGAACACAAAAGAAGGGATGGGATGGATCCTCTCTCTATATATATATATATATGGTTCGGTTTAAGTTATATCTTATACAACTCTAAGTAATATTACACACTTATATCACCTAATAACTCGTTATTGAATTCGTATTGAATTACATGTTTTTAACATGTATGTCTATTTTCATATCAATTGGATATTATTTACAATTTGATCCATAAAATAGTCTTATTTTTAAACTATAAATACTTGAATTTAAACAATTAATTGATGACATGAATATTAATTTTTTATCATCTTAAAATTTTGCAAGAATAAAAAATATGCAAAGCAATGTGATTTAACGTTGGATTTGTTAAAATTTGCAACAAATTTAAAAATATTAAGTGATTTAATATTAAAATTTGCAACAAATTTAAAAATATTCAGTAATTTAATATTGCTTCAAGTTACACCCTATATATATATCTCAAATTTTAGTTGAGTTACTCGTTACTCGAAAGTCCAAACACTAACAACAATTTTGTTGATATATAACTTTTTGTTTATTAATAACTGGCAATTGCATATTGACAATTGTAGAATTTTTGTGAATACAGATATTTATTTCGTTTGCAATAGAAAGGAGCACCAGCCAAGCACCCTAAATGAATAAGAATTAATGGGACAACAGAGGGAATCCATGATTCTTATTCAACCGAGTTGAAGCCAACATTGGGGTCTAAAGTTTTTAATTTGAGCATCGACTCTACACAAATACTGGCCCACTGACATAATTATGGGTCAAGAAATTGGCATCTCTTCGGATCTTTTTTTCCCCCTTAAAAGGTTTTTATTTTTATTTTTATTTATTTAATGAGAAGTTGGATAAATTTGATAGGAAAATGATACTTATATCTAAAACTAAAAGTAATTCGATGATTTTTTTAGAGGTTTTCTACCATTCATTTAAATTATTATAATCTTAAACCATCCATCTATGTATTTTTTTGTGTCTATTTTATGGTGTTTTATGTTTGTAGTTCGAACCTCATCACCTTATTTCCCTTATCTGTCTATTTATTTTAATTCACACGCATAAGATGGGAATGGTCCTTCAACCCGTCATCAAGTCTCTTTCAACATCACGAAAAACTCGTTCAACCAACTAAGGCCACAGCATTCCTAAGCTTGGCTCATCCTAACACTCCTTTCAGTCATCCAACTATTCAGACAACTATGCAACCATAAGAACACTACTCATAAAGACCTTAGGATCTAAGCAAGAGATATCCACCTAGCAACCCATATTCTCAAATTATGAGCACGAACTTCGGAAATTTTGCTAACATTGACTCCACACCTTCTATCACACCCCCACCATGTAAAATGGCAAAGATCGAATGGTAGCCAGCCTATTCATAAAGTGTAATATAAACGTGAGTTTGGATTAGCTTCCCTTTTTTTCTTTTTTTTTTTTCTTTTTTTCTTTTTCTTTTCCTATCTTATTTACTTATATTTGTTGATGCCTATTTTCAACAAAGGGCCCAACAGTAGAAGAAACCCAACAATAAAGGAGATGAGAAGAAAAGAGGGGCAAAATGGTAAAAAAAATGAGGGAACAAGTCTAATGGGTTGAAGTGGCAGGATTGATAGCCAGCAGACCCATGAAGCTAACAAGAGATAAAGAAAAAGTAAATGGGCCAAGGAAACCCAAGAAATGAAGTAATAAACTCATGGGAATAATGAGAAGTAAAGAAGAAGTAAATGGACCAAGGAAGCCCAGGAAATAAAGTGGTAAACTCAATGAGCTGATATGATAGGAATGATGGCCAATAAGCCCATAAGAGCAATAAAGAGGTAAAGATGTAGTAAATGGGCCAAGGAAGCTCAAGGAATAAAACGGCAAATCCAATGGGTTGACATGGCATAACGGCCAACAAACCCATAAAGAATGATAAGAGGTAAAAATATAGTAAATGGAACGAGGAAGCCTAACAGAAAGAGTTAATGGATCAATGGGCTAATATGGCGGGAACACCAGCTAGCAAGCCCACGGGGACAATGGGAAGTAAAGGCAAGACAAGGTCATGGCAGACACAATGAAGCAATATGGCGGGATTAATAGCCAAAAGGCCCATGACCATGAAGAAGAGAGACAAGACGAAGGCCTAGCAGGTTATGGGGACAAAGGCCTTCGCCCGAACAGTACCCAACCTAAGAAGGGATAAAAGGAAGAAGACATGAGCTCAAAAGCCCACGTATCCTCCATGCCACAAAGGATAAACACAAACTAGTACACATAGCAGAACCAAACAACGCAAGAATAATAGAAATGGTGTGAAGGCTAGAAAGAAACAAACACAAATAGAGTGAAGCATGCACAACGGATCAGGGCACCACCTACTTGTACTTGTACCAATATAGGGGAGGTGGGACCCGGGTCAAGGTATTCAAAGGGTGTGGTTTGGCGGTGAGGAGAAAATAGGGGTCTATTCTAGGGTTTCCACCCAAGCTTCTTTGGGGGGAATGTTCTGCTGGGATGACTTTTCACCCAAAAGAGATAAGTGTGGGTTGAGACCACTTGATGCATGCTATAGAGGTAGGTGGTGAGGTAGCTTAATTCTTATCCATTGAGGTAAAACAAAAACACAGAGAGGTAAGAAACAAGACAAGTAATTTTGTTTAGAAATGGAGAGTGGTGCAACCAACACACTCTAGGTAGAGGTAATGGCTGGACAACTAGTAGGTGAGTGGGCAGTCTTGGAGAGATGCCCACGAGAAGCTAGAAATGGTTGAGAGATAAAAGGGGTAAATCCACAATGATAGACGGTATAAAGGGGGTAACCATGAATAGTAAAAGAGAGGAAAGAAAGCAAGAAGTAGGAAAAAATAGAGAAGAGAAAACACGGAGAGAGAAAGAAAATGTAGAAAGACTAAGTGAGAAAAGAAAACCGGAGAGAAAGCAAAGCAATAGGAGTAGAGGCATACATCAATAGACCACATTTTCTCTTCCTCATGACATACTCATTCTCTCAAGATTGTAAATAAAGGCTTAAACCACTTAGGCCCTTTCTCCGGAGCGAGTAACTTCTATGGCAGGAGCCCTTTGTTGAGGTTACTCGCATTAGAGATTGGTTCCCTTCTTGGGTTTGCTTCTTTGAAAAGCTCAACCCATAATCCAAACAGACAAGTTATTTCGTTGGTTATGTTTATTGGATGATATTCTTATTGTTTGGCTAGAAGTTACTAAGTTATTTACTCTTTTCTTTTGTAGTGTTATTTCCACTTGTTGTATTATTCTACCATAACTTTGTTAATTTTCTTCATGATGTTAGCTTTATTGTCATAGTTATCCTGTTGTAGTATGTTCCAACTATAACACTTGTAACATGATTACTCTGTTGTGACCATACCATACATTCAGCCCATAGTACTTATGTCCGGACGCGTCTACATTGGGTAAGCCTGACTTTTGCACAAGCTAGCTTGAGGTATTTGTCCCAAGCAAAGCCAGTCCCTACTCTCTTACCTCAAACTAACAAGTCATAGCACAACAAAAAGGGTTGAAGCCCAACAGTACAAAAAGGCCCCTATAATATTCAACTTCTAAAACCTCAATATTTTAAATACAACTATATTTTTATCGAATTTTAGGAATTTTTATTTATTTATTAAAAAGCAAAACTAAATGCAGACTTAGTTATTTTTATAGGCAATTGAATTCTATTTCATGTTTCATGTATAACATATATATATATATATATATATATATATATATATATTTTTTTCATTTGTAGAATTAGACTAGTATTAATTATTTACTATAAAATCAAAGATTCAAAAATTATGTCACTTTCATCTTTGAATTATTATTTTTTTTTTCATTTTATTTGCATCTAATAAATACTAAAAAAAAAAGATTTTAAATAAATGTTAAAAGTTTTTTTTTTTCTTATTTATTTATTTTTTACATGAAAAAAGTTTGGGTGATGATGGGTTACCTCAACCCATGAATAACCGAATTAAGGTAATAGGAATAACATGTTTTAATCTGACAAAAAGCAGTGACCTACCATCATGTACCCTTGGCGCGATTATTACTCCACAAATATTAATGTTTGTGGGGGTATGGAGAGCAAAGACCAGGATTTAAGTTTCCATAAAGGAACTTCACAGGTATATACATTTAGATTAAATTAGAGTAGAATTTTTATATTGTATAATAATAAAAAATTAAAAATTAATAAATTAATAAAAAGACCAGTGACCCAATACCTAATCGGATCCAACCTAAATAGTCCGACCCAACCCGACCTAAACCGTTTATCAAGCTAGGCGGGAACTTTGTAACCTAAGCATGGGCAAACAGCTAATGTAAGTTCATTCACAGAACTTTGACTCTGCTTCTGGATATGGCTTTACTTGTTACCATTACTCATGCACGGAACACGAGTTATTACCGTTGTCCATAGACACTTTTCCCTCTCAAACTGTTCATATTTGAAGTTTCATTACTCGTGCTTCTCCACCCTTATTCTATCAAAACCCATTCTCCACTCTGCTTCAAGCCACAAAACCAGCAAATTTCTTGTTTACTGCAACACCCAGATCACAAAACATGGAAAAAATGGTAATATCAAAGAAGCTGAGTCTGTCTTCAGTCATATGCCCCACAAGAATACCATTTCTTGGACTGCCATGCTTACTGCCTATGGCCAGAGTGGCCATACCGTCAAAGCCCGGAAACTGTTCGATGAAATGCCTGAACGAAACACTGCTTCGTATAATGCCATGATCACAGCATATATTCGGAATAAATGCGTGATAGAAGAAGCTGTTAAGCTGTTTGATGAGATACCCGAGCGTAATGCTATCTCTTATGCTGCCATGATCACTGGTTATGTACGGGCAGGGATGTTCAACAAGGCTGAGAAGCTTTACTCTGATATGCCGGTGAAGTGGCGGGATCCGGTTTGTTCGAATGCTCTAATAAATGGGTATTTGAAGATGGGAAGGTTGGAAGAGGCGGGTCAAATTTTTGAGGGTATGATGGAGAGAGATGTGGTTTCTTGGAGCTCTATGGTTGATGGGTATTGCAAAGAGGAAAGGGTAGGTGATGCTAGAAATTTGTTTGATATCATGCCAGAGAGGAATGTAGTTACTTGGACAGCATTGATTGATGGGTATATGAGGATAGAGAGTTTCAAAGATGGGTTTGAATTGTTTTCGAGTATGAGAAGGGAAGGATCAGTGATGGTTAATTCTACTACCTTGACTGTGCTGTTTGATGGTTGTGGTAGTCTTGGTAGGTATAGAGAAGGGATTCAAATGCATGGATTGGCTTCTCGCATGGGATTTGATTTTGATGTCTTCTTATGCAATTCTATTATTACCATGTATTGCAGATTTGGTTGTACATATGTAGCTACAAAGATATTTCATCAGATGAGTAGGAAAGATGTGGTTTCTTGGAATTCCTTGATTGCGGGTTATGTCCAATGTGGTTCAATTGAAGAAGCCTTTACACTTTTTGAGATGATGCCCAGAAAAGATGTAATTTCCTGGACAACCATGATTACAGGATTCTCAAGCAAAGGGATAACTGAAAAATGCATCCAATTGTTTGAATTGATGCCTCAGAAAGATGATATTGCTTGGACGGCTGTCATTTCTGGTTTTGTGAATAATGGGGAGTATGAGGAGGCCTTTTGTTGGTTTATCAAGATGCTTCGGAAAGCAGTCAGGCCAAATCCTCTTACTTTGAGTGGTGTGCTTAGTGCTTCAGCCGGTTTGGCAACACTTAACCAAGGGTTGCAAATCCATGCGCACATAGTAAAGATGGATTTGGAATTTGATTTGTCCATTCAAAACTCTTTGGTTTCAATGTATTCAAAATGTGGAAATGTGGATGATGCCTACCTGATTTTCAAAAATATCAATGCACCCAATATTGTATCCTTTAACTCAATGATTACTGGATTTGCCCAAAATGGGGTTGGGGAAGAAGCACTTAATTTATTTCAAAAATGCAGAATGAAGGCCATGAACCAAATCAAATCACATTTCTTGGCATTCTTTCAGCCTGCACCCATGTGGGACTTGTGAAAGAAGGATGGAACTACTTTACATCAATGATTTCGTTATATGGTATTGAACCGGGCCTGACCACTATGCATGCATGGTTGATCTCCTTGGCAGAGCTGGATTTCTAGACAAAGCGATTGATTTGATCCGTTCAATGCCTTTTGAACCCCATTCTGGAGTTTGGGGGCTCTTCTTGGTGCAAGCAAGACCCACGCACGTATTGATATTGCAAAGCTTGCAGCTGAGCAACTTGTCAAATTGGAGCCTGATAATGCAACCCCTTATGTGGTCTTATCCAACTTATATTCTGTTGAGGGGAAAAAGGAGGATGGTGATGAAGTCAGAATGACCAAAAAGTCAAAAGGGATTAGGAAGAATCCAGGGTGCAGTTGGATAATAGTGAAAGACAAGGTTCATATGTTTCATGCAGGATATCAATCACATATGGACTTTGAAAGGATATATGTTATGCTTTGGACCATGTCAATGGAAATGAATCAGTTGGAGTACAGCAGATAATGACTGGTTTCCTTTCTTTAAAATGATGTACATGTCAGAAGAGGTAACTACCACCAGTGTTTTTTGTAGATATCTGTGGGAGCTATCATCTCATATATGGTTTGAGTTTCTTCTGTTTCTTATGGTTGATTATTTGAGGCTGGTCTCAAGGCTTTGTTTGGAAGGAAACACAGCTTCTTAGGATGCTTTTCCTGAAAAGAATTAAAAGAAAAGCCATCATTCTTTCAATGGGTAATGATGGTTTAATATGCAGCCAACATCTTGTGGAAACTTGTAGGGGCTGGACGTTTGCTAAAAGTTTGATGAAGGCATCTCACTTTGTGCTGATGGGATAAAAATTTGCCTAGCATGTGAAGGCTGTAATCCTTTTGGACTCTCAGTTAAGCATACAGGAGCTTGTTCTACTAAATGACCATAACAGGTTCTTGTCGTTGTTGTGTGTTCTTTGTAGACCAGTTCATCATTCTTTTTAAGCTCAGGATTCTGCTCGATGACAATAATTGTCACTATTTTAAGAGTCCTTCAGAATGCTTGTATTGACCTCTATTTATAAGGACTCTACATCTTTATATTGTTGCACAAAGGGTCTCCCTCCTTCAGAATTCTTGACACCACACCTTCAAAACCATTTCTTTGCTTCCTCTGCCCTCTTCCCATTTCATTTCTGGAGATAGGGTTGCCAGAAACTGTTTTGGAACGTTGTGCATATATTCTGCCCTGAGTTTCATTGGAGATGAGCATACTCAATTCCATAGTTTTGTGGTTTCTCAAGCTCCCCAGCAGTCTTACATCACATTTGGCAATTAGTCCTCTCTTCAATTACTGCTTTGCTGTTGTTGATGATCACACCTAGAAGATTACAAGGTGATTTCTAACATCTCTGATCTATGTTATTAAGAACAACTGCAACTATGACTTAAATCATCAGGGTCAGGGTTCTTGTGGAAAATATTATTTGTTTTGTCAAAGGGAAAATAAAAGGAAAAAGAGTTGTAACCTATTCACATGAAACCATAATTATCTTCTTTTTATTTTGAGTGTGAATTTTCTGAACTACAAGAAGTAAAAATAGCATACCCTTTGATTGAAAGTATTTCCAATAATTGTTTGCTAGACCTCAGATACAAACTCAGTGCATCATCCTGTATCTCCTACAAACTTTTGTGGTAGATTTGTGGTGAATAACAACAAATATATGATGTTTTCAAGGGTTATGATTTATCCTACTACATGACAAGGGATTTCATGCCAAGAGCATTGTAGCTTAATTGGCACCCTTGGTGTTTCCAATGAAAACGTCCAAAGTTTAAATCTCTACTCCCCCATTGTAATAAATTATGAAAAAAAAAAAAAATGTCAAGGGAAATACATTCTTATAAAGTGCACATTGATATTAATGAGCTCTAGCTCCAGAATTGTCATGGATGGCTGCCCCGCATTGTTAGATGTGGTGTCTGTGGAGGGAGAGGAATAACCAGAGCTTTGAAGATAAATTGAAAAAACTATGTCTGATCTCAACTTATTTTTCTGTAAAACTTTGTTGGATTGGATGTCAGTCCTTATGGTCTGTTATTGATTTGATAGATTTATGTGATTTGAGTGGTTGATTGTATGGTCCTTTATTGTATACTTCCTGTGTACTTGGGTGACTATTTTTTGATATCAAAGAAATTTTACATTACCTTATCCAAAAAAAAAAAAAAAGCTCTAGCTCAAATGGTACTTCGTTCTCCCACAAAAAAGGGTGGAGGGTATGGTTATGGGTTCAGAACACATAGGGTATGTGTGTGTTACTTATTAATGAAAAAGGATGTGCACATTATTTCTTCTACCGGCATCACAGATAAAAATATTTCTGAGAAATTTGTCATTGTGATTTTGGTTATAGAGACTGGAGACTTTCATATTTCTAGCAAGCATATATAAAACACTGTAATTTCAGCATTCTTTTTTCTCTACTTAGGTGATCACTTCATATCTGTTATTGCAACTAGGCAAAAACAATCATAGTGCCAATCAGTAATAAAACTGATTCTGTAGGTACCAACCTTCATAGGTAGGTCAAGGGATGTTTGAATTTAATACACTACTTCTTACTCTGTATGGCTACACCGTGAAGATTCCAATTTTCATGTGAATTTGTTTCTTTTTTTTGAACGAACGGTAGAGAATTTTATTAAAACATGCTCAATGTATACAGATGATGCCAAACTAATAAGTTTGGTCTTGGGGGAGATACAGACCACATCTCAGTCGTATCCCCAGGAATTTCAAATACAAAATCCATCTAAACCTTAAGGTATATGGCTTCTCACACCTGCTAAGCTGCCATGAATGTGTGGTGTTCGGTTAGCAAGGCAGTAGCTCTCTCTATGATAAACCGTGGCTCCTGCTGAAAGTGCTCAAAGTAAATATTTACTCCTTGCGTTCCATATGCACCACGCGCTGACTGCCCATCGATCCAGGTCTACTCCATCCAGGATGCACTGCATGTGCTTGAAGAGAAGGAAGAAGTAATCTGCCTCATTTCTGCATTTCTGCACCCGTACCCTGCTTAGTGCCCAAACGTTTCTTGCAAAAGGACAGGACCAGAGCACATGAATTGCAGTTTCATGTGTAATTTGTTGACTCTTGCCAATTCTTCAGAACTTTCGGTGTGATATGTATGCGTGGCTCTTATTTGTCTAATATTCCATTATTGATCTTGTCCAGTAGACACTACTTGCCCAATACAAGTCTCTCTTGCGTCGTAGCTCCACCTTAGCCGATCTTAGTCTGTGTGTGTGTGAAACACTTTAGGGTATGTTTGGTAACTGTTTTCATCTTATTTTCTGTTTCCGAAAACAATTTTCTATTTTTGAAACTAAAAAACTTGTTTGGCAACCTAAAATGGACTAAAAACAAAAATTGTTCTCAAAACTTAATTTGCAGAGGACACTGAAAACATGCAAAAAGTTGTTTTCAGTTTCTAATTTTCAAAAGTCAATGAAAATACGTATTTAATTTAATGAATCTATCTTATTTAATGAGTTAGCACTAGAGTTCAAATCCAAGTAACAACATATTTTAGTACTTTCTATTTTTTTCTTCAAAAAACTATTTTATTTATTTATTTATTTTTATTTTAACTAACCAAACATGTTTTTTATTTCAAAAATACAACAAAATTGTTTTTTCTTTATATTCCCAAAAACAAAATTTTGAAAATAGAAAACAAAAGCGTTTACCAAATATAACCTTCGTTTCTTCTATTTTTTTTTTAATGTTTTTATTTCACACAATTTTTTTGTTATTTTGGATTTTGGGTTGGAATTTGTTTATTTATATCTAATTGGGAGATGAGAAAATGGGAAAAAGTAGTAGAAAAATATGTTTTTGGAACACAACCAAACACTTAAAAATGTTTCCCGGAACAATTTTTGGAAAGCAACCAAATACTTGAAATATTTTCTTTTCTGAATTTTTTTTTCACCTGATAAAATTTTATGGTCAAAATATATTTTCAGGTGAAACAATCCCAGCCTTAGTTGGAGCCAAAAATCGGCATCTAAATTCGAAAAATTATGTGTACAAGTGTCGATTTCACTGAATTTCCTCATTTGCGTATGTCTTAATATTTTGGCCATTACCTTTTTTTCCCTAATTCTCACAAAATTTCCGTTGCTTTCAAATTTCATACGACTTTAGCTTGATACTTTTATTTTTTTGAGGATGATTACAAATTTAAAAGCTCTTTTTCATCTACTTTAATGATTAGAATGCTCTCCAAGTAATTTTTAATATTAAATTTTAAACTTTCCTCTATTTTTCCGAGGAAAAATCAAAATAAAGAATTATAATTGTCTTATAAGATTTATCTTGCACGATGAGATTTTGACACATTAATTACAATTAATTCAATTAATGACTAATCATAATTAATTAATCATAATCACATGGTTTAAGCCTTGATATGCAAGAATACATATCAACCGTTGAAACTTTATATAACTTAACCTATTGATTCAGTGGTTTGATTGAAGCTTTTAGGACATCATGTTGATCATTATAACTTAACCTAATGATTCGATGGTTTGTGAGAGTGTTTTGGTACCACATTTGTAATCTCTTTCTTTTGTTAGTGAAACTTTCTCCCCGACACCACCTGTGGACCTAGGCCAAAAGCTAAACCACGTAAATCTTTGTGTTCTCTGTGTGATTGTTTATTCTGTTTTCTATATTTTTGTGTTTTCAGTGTAATTGTTTATTCTGTTTTCTATAAACCCAATGTTATTTGGATACACACAATAAATAGATATTTACATTTTCGCTATTCTCAACAAATTGGTATTAAAGCTTCCACTTTTATAGCTACATATATATATATATATATATATATATATCTGTGTGTGTGTGTGTGTGTGTGTGTGTAATAGTCGATTTGACTATTAGCTAAACTTATAATATTTTTCCACATACGCTTTAGTAATCCCACAATTTTACACATTTTATTATTATTATTATTATTATTATTATTATTATTATTATTATTATTATTATGTTAAAAGAAGAGTTTTAAATTTTAAATTATCTACTACTCGACAACATGAAGCATTTTAAACCAAACCATTATTATGTCAAAAGTGGAGTTTTTAAACCAACTACTACTCAGCAACATATAGAGTTTTAGACCAAACTCAAGTCGTTTTACTATTAGTTGACCTTCTAATATTTTGCTACATAAGTTCTAGACAATTTTTTTTTTTTTTTTATTATGTCAAAAGGAAAGTTTTAAACTTGCTACTATTCAACAAATCGAAGAGTTTTAAATCAACTATTACTTAGTAATATGGAGAGTTTTAAACCAAACCAACCCACTATATATAAAGGACCACACCAAGACCCTATTCGGTTTACCCCCTCTTTGTCCTCAAGCCTTAAGGTATCTTTTACATGAATTTCTCTTCGTAATTATTTTTGCTTTTCATATATTTTTTAATATTTATGTGTTTGTGTACAATTTATCTTTTTTCTTTTTTCGTATATTTACTTCTATTGTTCATGTGTTTGTGTAATATTTTATTAAAAATCAAACTTCTAGACACCATGTTTGATTCTAGAGGTTTTTACAATTGGAGTAAATGCTAAAAGAAAACTAGATGTAATGGATGCCGCTAAAGTATATTGATTTTTTTTATTCTCATGCTTGACATCTTAGGCTGCGTTTGGCTGAAGGTAAAATGTTTTTCGAGTGTAAAATATTTTTAGGTGAAAATATTTTTAAGAAGTGAAAACATTTTCAGGTGTTTGGTTGTAATCCAAAAAATGTTTTGGAAAATATTTTCTAGTGTTTGGTTATGTTCCTAAAAATGGTCTAGAAAACCCATTTTTATCATGTTTCTCACATTTTCCTAGGATCCAAACAAATATTATTACAGAAAATCAAAATATATAAACGCAAAGAAACAAAAATCAAAACCAAAAAAAAAAAAAAAAATCAAAATCATAAGACCAATTGAGAGAGAGAGAGAGAGAGAGAGAGTTCGTGGGTGACTTGGTGGTGGCGACATGGACATGGTGGGTCGATCTAAAGGTTGCGGCTTGATCTAGGAGTGGGTCGCTCTTTGGGTGGTTCGATCTAGGAGTGGGTTGCTCACACGGTGGACAAATCAGCTTAGGGGTGGGTTGCTAATGGCGATCCGATTGGCTTAGGAGTGGGTTGTTCATTGGGTCACGGACTCAAGGTGGTTCGATCTATTTTCCAATGGCTCCTGCTCTCTCTGTGCTCCATTGTAAGTGTTCTCCTCTCTTCTCACCGGTGCGGAGGGGAACATGGTGATGCTGCTCGTCGAAATATGGGGTGGACCTTAAACTAGCGTCAGAGTGTGGGGTGGAGCTCTATCTCTCTCTTGTTGGTGCGTGGGGTGGAGCCCTTCCCCCAAATATATATATATATATATATATATATATATATATTTGAGTTAGTCAATGATGCCCTTAAAAAAAAAAAAAAAAAGGAATTTTTCAATTGGTCTAATAGTTATAGAGACATGGTAGTTTTTGTTTTCTCAATTTCATTTTTTGTACCTATCAAATATCAAATTAGAAAACTTTTATAAACTCATTGGAGTTTAAAAGATAATAAATTCTCCTAAAAAATTATCTTCAATATGCATGTCAAAGTTGATATTTTTGTATACAATATATTTATAAATTATGACCTACTATAATATTAAAATACTAATGTTTATACATGTGTGTTTGCACATGTGTGTGATGATTTGTCTTGGCTCTTGTCTAATATTTGAGTATTACAATCCCCCCCAATCCCCTCGCCCCAAACAAAAAATTCTGGCTTTGCCACAAGTTGGATATATACTTTGTGTGTTGGATATATACTTTGTGTCATAGAATGTTATTTTTTTATCACTCTATTTTTTCCTCATAAAAAACTAAGAGGAATTTAGAAAATTTTCTTTTATCACCAAGTCCTTGTATTTTGTTGTTCCATTTTTCATAAAAGTTTAAACACGATAGAAACATAAGTATTGTGCATTTGTTTCATCTTATAAAAAAGACACAATACGGTTATTTTTTCAAAATATTTATATCTTTGTTTCATATTATAAATATTGAATAGCAAAGATATTTAACAATTGCCTCATTCAAGGTTTCATATTTTGAAATTGTTGCATGACATATTCATTATCAATTCTATGAACTACATCTCTTTCAATATACATAACCAAGCAATTATCCATCCACTAATCTCTCATTTGATTGATTTATTTCAAGTTTTTTAATATCTAAATGAGCTTTTAGGTTTAAGATTAAAAATTTCTACCTTTGTTGTTGGGCTTTTTATTTATTTATTTTCTAAATTCTAGATCAAGCACCCAAAAGACTAAAAAACCCACTACATCAATGGTGTCAAACTTATAATTTTTTAACACCTACTTACAATAGCTAGATGGTAAACACAAGAAACATTATTTATATGAGAGAGAGAGAGACACTACAAAAAATGTGGGCTTTAGCCGCATTTTTTTCAGCAATGTTTCAAAAACCCGGTTGTAGAGCGGCTGTAGAGCCGCGTTTGGTAAAAACGCAGATACATCGCTAGACGTATAGCCCCGTTTACTAAACGCGACTATAGATCAGTTTTGTAGTTGCGTTTTTTGATGTTTCAGCTGTGTTTATGTGGGTAAGGCTTAGTTAAAACGCAGCTATTATGTACTAGCTAGTACATAATCACCTTTTACCAAAATGTGAAAAATGGTTTTTTTCTCTTAGTATAAAAGAGAGAACTTGAAGATAAGAATGAGGAGAGATAGGACAACAATATAAATGGTTGAAAAGAATGAGGAGAGATTGGATAACAATATAACTGGTTGATGATAATGGGGAATTTCAAATTGTTGGGTGTAAGTTTGAAGTTGTATGCTTGAGAATTTTCAGGGCCGCTTTTTTTTTCTTCTTCAGTTTGAGAAAGAAATATGAGGAGAGACACTTATTAAGGTGTGATTTGGTTTTTAAAAAGGGAATGTGAGATTTTATTTATTTATTTTTAAATAATAATAAAATGAAGAAAAAAAAAGTAGGTAGTTTTGAAAACATGGATTAGTGGGAGAGTGGTTGTATGAAGTGTTTTATGTGGGAGTAAGAAATGTATTTTTACCAAGATTTCCCTAAATTTTGTTTCTACTTAAACCTATGATTTAGAGGTATTTTTGAACCATGAAAATGAGAATTCCAAACTGAGAAAACCCCTTAAATAGAAGTATAGATTTGCTGATATGAATTAATAAAGTGGATTGAAAACCTTAATCCTTTTCTCTAGATTTTTTAATCTTTATACCATTTTATATTACATGTTTGCTTAGTTTAATTATTTTCTTAATTTATTTAATTTTAAAAACCAATTTTTATTAAACTAGATTAGGATTAATTTGGTTAAGGTTTGATTACTTTTCCTATGTTTATACAAGTTCCTGTAGGTTCGAACTCATTCTTGCCAAACTATACTTCGGTATCGTTCGTGCACTTGTGAGTATTATTAAATTTCACAACAATGATCCCAACCCCAATAGTTTTAATCCACCAATTCTAATGAGTGTTTGGACTTGCTCCCTAAATCCCTAGTTATTTGAAATTAAGTAAACATTAAATGATGAGTTATTTCTTTCAAAACTAAGCAAACACTAAACGATGAGTTATTTCTTTCTTACACATGTTTTACATGACAGTAATGGTTTGAGTTTTCAAAAACTTCGAGAATTACTTATGAGAGCTTTCTTTTGAAAATATGTTGGAGGCCCTACGAAACATGCTTCGACTATGATGGTAACTTTAAAATCATAATCAATGAAATTACTGATTAGAGAAATGTCACACAAAAATAAAATCAGATTATCTTTACATAGTGAAATATATTTAGAGGTTAGAAACTCTAAAACTTAAACTTCTTTCGTATAAAAAAAAATGATTTTATGTGAAAAGAGAAGGAGAAAGGGCTTTAAATAGACTAAAAATTCAAATGTTGACATTGAAATTTCCATATTTTCCTATGCTTCTATTTGAATAAAGAATAACATATGTTGTGGATTCAAATAAAACAAAAATATAAATTTCATGTTTATGTTTATTTTTATGATATTTTTATTTAAGTGTTTTTTTTTTTTTTTGAGAATCAATTTAAGTGTTTTATTCAAGAAGATAATTCTTAATTAATATATGAGTAGTCCTTTTATATTAATTATGTATAAGAAAATAAATAGCTAATTTAGCATTTATCAAGCTTTCTATAAATATATATATATATATATATATATATATATATATATTAAACAAACCCATCATGGATGTATAGATTTTCCACGTTCATCCCTAATCTTTGTTGACTTAAGGCTCTAAAATGTTTTCCGAGCATGAAGATTTTCCACATTCATCCTAATTTGCCTCTTTCATTAGAGTAGTTTTGTTGATCATGATTTAGAGAGCTAAAAGACTAAAAGTATGTTCTTTATGATGTCTTAAATACCATAATTTTAGTTATGGTATAATTATTAGAAAGTTTTAATTTAAGTTTGGCCAAAATACAAAACTCAGCCTCTAAATTTCGCAATTTTTTATTTCAGTCTTATAAGTTTAGGTTCTGTCATTTCAGTTTTCTAAATTTCATTCATTTTCAATTAAGTCTTCTGTTAATGTGCTGTTAGTTTTTGCCGTTAACTTTTATTTTTTATATTTATTTCTTAATTTAAAAAAATTAATTAAAAAAAAAAGTCAATTAGAGGAACGAAGTCGTTCCAATCCCTCCCACACTGAATAACAAAACTGAAACCAACATCACCACTACCTTTTTATTATCACCGATACACCAGTAATCTTACAAAAAAATACCACACATCAAAGACTACATTCCATAACAGGCCCTCAAAACCCAACCCATCCGATTAGACCAAAACCCATTCTACCACCCTTCTCATGGCTTCTATAGTCTTCGGCCTCTCCAATTCCTTTCCTTCTTCTTTGCTTCCTCCATAGCTTACCTTTGTGTGGGTCCATGTGATCGTATCTTCTTCAACCTGTATCAAATTCTGGTTGCTATTATTACCTGTGGTAGACTCTCATGTCCTGGCCTCAACATTGTAATCAACGAGCTCGTGGTGGTTTTTTGGGACCTCTATGGTGTAAGTCAGATATTTGGTGTTAAAGCTGGTTATAGAGGGTTTTACTCTGAACCTGTGGAGCTCAATCCTAAACTAGTGCATAGCTGGCACAATAAAGTTGGCACTGTACTCGAGACGACATTCCCTAGCTTTCTGGTATTTTTTTTTTAATTAATGATTTTTCTAAAATTAAGAAATAAATATATAAAAAATAAAAGTTAACGGCATAAACTAATAGCACACTAACAGACAACTTAATTGGGAAGATATAAAATTTAGGGTATTGAAATGACAAAACCTAAACTTATGTGACTAAAATAAAAAATTGTGAAACTTAGAAGGTAAGTTTTGCATTTTGGTCTTTGAGTTTATATTAGATTAAGCATTGAAATGCTTTTAATATTAGCAAAAGCGTTGCAACTATGGTCATTTTGGTTCTAAAACAGGATTTTCATTCTAATATTTGTCTATATGAATAGCAAGACACCAATTATCACACCAACTAAGTAGCTTATAATTAAATTATGAATTAAAACTTTTGGTTTACTAAGTAGCATATTGCATATTGAACATTACTTTGGCTAATGATTTGTTAAGAATCTCTGAACAATTGTATTCTAAAGTTCTATTCCACATGATTGACGTTAGGGATGGCAATTTTTCCCTACCCCGCTTAATCCGGCCCTTCCCGCTTCGCCCCGTGCAGGTTTTCCTCGTCTTGCAAAGGTTATAGGGCGGGAATAGGGCAAGATTTTAACCCCGCACCACAAGGCGGGGTGGGGATGGGTTTAAACTTTTTAGACCCATCCGGTCCGCTCTCTCCCGTCCCCGCCCCACCCTACATTGATAAGGGTTATAATTGTAAATTTTTCATAATCTAAAACTCTATTATTTAAACAAACATTTCAATATTAGCTTATTTTATTCTACCCAATGTGATTATCTACCTTTATTTTGTTATGTGTTATACTATGAGATTTTTATTTTTTAATTTTTATGATTGTCTTGTTAAAAACTTAGATATATTATTCAATTTTTTCTAAAAATTGATTTTATTTTATGGGATAAATTTAGTTGTAATTTCAAGTATATATTTTATTAATGAAATAGGTTTCATTAAAATAATTGTTCTAGTTGTTGGGAAAATTAACAAAAAGTAGAGTTTTACGGGGTAGGGCTTCGCGGGGCCCCACGGGGCGAGAATGGGGTGAGAAAGTTTTCCCCGTCATGCGGGGCAGGGCGGGGATGGGGCAAGACAAAACCATGTGGGGCGGGGACAAAGACCCCATCTTTCAACCCCGCCCCGCTCCATGTTAGGATACCAACCATATTATTAAATAGATTTGCTCAATAGTTTGGACTTGGTCAAGGTGTCCCCGATAATGTATCTTTTACTTATCCAACAATGTATTATTTAATTGGATTGATAATTGTGTATTTCCCCCACAAGTGTTCGACTTTGATAATTATAGGGTCCCGATTTGTGGCCCAAGCCCAAAATGTATAGGATCTCGGCCCAATGATCCCAATACAATAAATTTGTAGAGAGTGGGTCAAAGAACTAGATCCTAATGAGTTGAACAATGGCTAATATTAAATTAAATGACAATCAAACACAAATAAGAAGTTTTTGATGTCAATGGACTTCCAACCCGAAGAGATCACGATTGTATATATTGATCATAGTTGGATATAGAGACAATTTAGATTGCTACAGTGTTTTCTCTTTCTTTTTCCGATCCTTTCTCCATGAAGAGTCTTTCACCTTATATATCCTTTTTTGGACCATCTTCACCCTACGCTTGTTGATCATCCGAGCCCTTACTTGAGTACCTATCCCATCGGATACCCTTTACGGTTTTTTGTGAATTGTGGTAGCCAAGGTAGCACTGTTCAAAGGTTTTCTCCATATAAATATGGCCAAAAAAGTAGCTGCAGTGCATTTAATGCAGTGGTGGCAGCTTTCCCTTAGATATTTTTAGGTTTCCTTCCTTCTCGTATGTTTGTGAGGCATGTCTCTATCATTGGAGCTTCTTGGAGAATTATGCTAAGCGATGGAGTACATATTGTGAACTACATTCATCATATCCGAGGAGGAGTTCCTCCTCGGACAACCTTTCACTTATTCCCCATCTTTGAGACTTTAATTAGGAACATTTAACAACTATTTGCTCCTCCTCGGACTTATCAATATCCTCGGACAAGGCCCAAGACCCAATGAGTGGTTTGAGGTTTTCCAGATCAGACCGTATGGTCCGATCCGGGTTTCAAAACCTTGGTGTGCATGAGAGAGAGAGAGAGAGAGAGAGAGAGAGAGAGAGAGAGAGAGAGAGAGAGAGAGAGAGTTGTAATTATGTTAAGTCTTATCAAGTGGGTTCCACACTTCTCTAAATATTTACAAAAGTATCATTGAGTAATTTTATTTGAAAACCGAAAACTAGTAGAATGAACTCTCTAAATTTAGTGTTTAAACACCCTAAAATGGGAAACGTGACTTAAACACTCCTAAATGAAATCTCTAATCAAATGCTTTCTTTTTTTCTTTTTTCTTTTTTCTTTTTTCCTTCCTACAGTTTTCAATGTTTAAATATTAAAAACCATTGTTATTGATACCGTTACATTCGGGCCTGGAACGGTCGGAATTTTTCGTTCTGGTATGCAAACCAGTGCACTGAATACCTCCCCATTCCACCTCGGGTCAAATTTCGAGAAGTTTCGGGTCATTTAGGTCAATTTCGGCAAATTTCGGCTAAGATGTAAATTTTGGCCGGAACAGGATTTGGCCTATTCTTAAAAAAAAAAAAATAGTAAAGGTCCAAAATACTTACAAAAAATCCTCCGGAGATAAAATGATCTGGCTCATGTAAGGTTTAGGAATTAAAATTGGTTTTGGGTTTTTCGAAAGGGAGATTGGATTTGGTTTTGGGTCTACGGATAGAGAGAGAGGTGTTTGTATCAAATAGCCATAGACCTCGATTCATTGGATCTAAAGCCGCTTTGGGGTTACATGGAGAAAGAAAGAGAGGTCAAAGAAGAAGAAGACAAGGCGTTGGTGGAAAATAGGAAAGGGAGAAGGAGAAGAGTTTGACAGAGGACTTGTGAAAGAAATGAGTGGATGAGAAAAAAGAGAAGGACAAAAAAAAGGGAAGTGTTTATGTGTGTCATTTGTCATGTAAGACAATGTATAGAAATAAAAATTAAATTAAAGTTGCACAATTATTAATATAATATTTTTACATAAATGTTAAATTGATGTTAAATGTTTTGTATTATTTGATATTTAGTTATTGTCTTGTAAATTTTTTTATTGTGTGATGTTAAATTGATATTTAAGACTTAAGAGTTAAGACTAAATGATTTGTATTATTTGATATTTAGTTATTTATTTATTAGAATTGACAATTTTATGTTCTACAAGAATATATATAAATTATTTTGTAGAAACCCCGAAACACCTTGAAACGGTACGCCGAAATTGGCCGGTATCAAAATATTCCATTCCACTGAACAAACCGAAACGGGGTCCGAAACGGTATTAATAACAGTAGTAAAAACTACTATTTAAACTATCTTACCAATAAGGCCTTTAAGTTCTTTATATGTGTGTATGCACATGCATATATGCGTGCGAACACATAAGTGTGCGTGAATGTGTGCAACTTTTATTTTCCTCGATAGACACATAGTGAGGGAGAGGTGACGTTCGAACTACGTAATCTTTTTTTTTTTTTTCTTTTAATTTTTTGAGGGTGCGAATTATGTAATCTTGAGATACTATAAAAGATGTCATTAGAGCTGAGCTGTTACTTAAATTTCGCGCATGTAACTTTTGGGTATAGAATGCGTGAGAAATGGACCTGACATGTGATTTTAAGTGACGTTGCCATAAGGCAGGCACGAAGTCATGTTGCCACGCGGTAGCAAATGGTCTTAGTGTTAAGGAATCCAAACTGTTCAACTAAATATGAACCTTAATAAATTACAATGGATGGGGTTGGACAACTTGGACTTAAAACTTTAAAATTATTGTTCAGAACTATTGGACTCATTCACGCCAGAGAGATGCCAAGGAAAAAGAATATAATCCTATCTGACATTTAGATATTCCCTTTCCAATTTGTTTATCCTCTATTTTATTTTAGGATGTCCCAAAATATTGTACGATTTCTAAAAATAAAAGTCATTAATTTACTAATATTTCTATTATACCCTTACTTTATTTTCAAAACTATTTGTAAAGAAAACTAACAAATATTAAAAAAATCAATTTAATTGGAGCACCTTCTTAGTTGCCTCATTAAGAATAGCTTTAAAAAAAAAAAAATTTGATAAATTTAATTAAGATAGTTTTGTAAACTTATATATTTTTATAAGGCATACAAGATAATAAATGATGTTTCCTTAAAAAGTTTGACTTTTCAAATAAGACAAACAAATGAGTACATACTAGAATTTATTCATTCACAATGTCAACACACACCAGAAGACAGATAAGATAACACAAGAAAAAGGAATTGGGAGAAAAACAACAGTTTATGTATATAGATAACATATCCATAAATATCCCAGAGGCTTTAATCAATCTCCACCACAACCTCCTCCGCCACAAACTCCACCACAACCTGCTCCTCCACGACCTCCACCATCAGAACTGCTGTTGCTACCACGGCCGCTGCCACCACCACCATCATTTACGCTAGCTACAACAGCTGCAGTAGCTATAGCAGCTCCAGCTCCTGCCAAGAAGACCATCCCACCATCTTTGGTTCCACTTCCACTGCTCTTGGTAATACTTTGACCTTTTTTGACATCATGATGAGCTTGTTGGGGAACTGAAGTAGTGGTTACATTCACCTTGGATGCGGGACGTGTTGTTTGTTTCCTTTTGCGGCCTGTCATCTTGCATAGACAACACGATACTATGACTGAACCAATCACAGAACCACATGTTTTGAGTGCAATAATAGCATATTTTTTCATCTTGTATAAGAAGATATGAACTTATGGAAACGAAGTATCAAAAATTCTTATATATCCACAAGCTATGGTTGGACTTTGGAGAATGTAATTTTCAAATGGAAGAGTTTTTTTCTGAGGAAGTTTATGAGAATAATATAATGTCAGATTTTAGTCAGAGATATTAAAATATTGCAGGCACTGTTTGGTTGGCGCATATACTATTTTATAAGATTGGTAATTTTAAATTTGAGGCTAGTTTGATTGATGGTTGTTACTTGACTGCGATAAGGCCATTTCCTATCTACCTTTGAGAAGGCTCAGAACAATTCATGTTACTTCTTGTACGAGAGGATTATGGTCAAATTGAATCTCTATTCGGCTCTCGAAAAATGTGAAAGGAAAAATAAAAATGAAATCTAATAATGTTATTTTTTAATGGTGTTTTGGGTTATTGAAATGAAAGAATTCTTCTTTATTTTTTGTTATGAGTCAAATATAAGAATTTAAATAAACTGTGCAAAATGAGAAAGACCAAAAAAATATTACTTGCTTTGCATCTTTCTGTGTTTATAAAATTACATTCCATTAAAAGAATGTGGATTTTTTTTTCTTCTTGAATAAAAAATTTAATTAATTAGCTACTAAATTTAATTAGTCCTGATCATAATAGGGTTCAAACTATTGCATTTATATGTAAAGAAAAAAATTAGGTCAAAATGCAAATTACACCATTTAAGTTTGAATGAAATTCATTTCAGTTTTTTGACTTTACTTTTGTTCAATTAAGTCCTCTACGTTTTAAATTTAATCAGTTCATGCCTTTTGAGAAATTATGTTTAAAAAATTGCAGTATGAAATTAACTAATAAAAAAATTGTCACATAAAAAATCAATAAAATATTTTTATTAATTTTATATAATTTTTTCATGTGAGGAAATTTTTTTTTTAAAAGGTAAAATTTTAAGGAAATTGGACGGAATGCTTGAATAAAAATAAATTTGAAATTTAGAGAACTTAATTAAACGAAAATAAAGTAAAATGACTGAAATAAATTTTATTCCAACGTAAATGGTGTAATTTGCATTTTAGCCAAATACGTTATGTCCCAAGTAGTGCCAGTGCCACATTGTATCCAGGAGTTCACTAAACCCTCTGGCTTGGAAAATAAAAAATAAAAAATTTACGTATAATATTTTTTAAAAATTTTGTTTTGACCACCCTGAAATAACAAACCAATTCAACACCAACCTCTATCTTGGCCTTTTTAAACAAAAGAAAAAAAAAATCCAACAGCTAACCAATTTGATCTAAAATTTGAAAAAAGAAAATAACAAGCCCAACAACAAAAATTATTATTATTTTTTGAGCAACAAGACTGATAGATTTTAGTAAACAGCAAATTAGCTAAGATCGCTAAGAATACATTATTGATCTTAAAACTCAAAAAAAAAAAATAAATAAATAAGTATGTAGTAAAATGTAAACACTAAAAAACAATTAAATGTAAAAGACAATTTTGCCCATGAGAGTGAATTTACAAGGCAAAAAGGTGAGGGTGGAATTGATAAGTAATCTATGCTGGCGCCATCAACAACCAGAGACAATTTGCCATATATATACTGTGGGAATGCCCTTTTGCAAGAAATAGGTCCAGGGAAGAATACAAAAATGTTCGCATGCACCACAAGAGCACCTCCTTTTGTTTCGGTTTATGATGGAGAAATTGGACTTACTGGAGCTTGAATAATGGGAAGTCATTGCATGGGCCTTGGAATATTGCACGTAATACATATCAGTGGTTCGTTGCGGCACAAAGACAATCCTAGGTGTCCCTCTAGTTCTATTGTCTGTCCCTCGGCTTACACTACAAAAACGCGACTTTAAGCCATGTTTTACAAAAACGCAGCTAAAAAACGAGACTTTGAGCTGCGTTTATGAAAAATGCAGCTCCACCATGGAGCTATAGCCGCGTTTACTAAATGTGGCTATAGACTACCTCTGAAGTCGCATTTTAAGCTGTTGAAGCTGTGTTTTTGGGGGTAAGGCTGAAGTCGCGTTTTTAAAAACGCAGCTACAGACCCATTCGCCCACCATGGAGCTATAGCTGCGTTTACTAAACGTGGCTATAGACTAGCCCTGAAGCCGCATTTTAAGCCGTTGAAGCTGCGTTTTTGGGGGTAAGGCTGAAGCCGCGTTTTTAAAAATGCGGCTACTGATCCATTTGCAGATTTTTTTTTTTCAAGATTGCTCAAAGCTGCGTTTGTACAAAACTTGTATATATCTTTTGGCAAATTTGTGTTGGGAACTTGTATATATCCTTCTTGATTTGTTGTTGGGAACTTGCATATCTCCTTCTTGATTGTTTATGGAACTTGTTATGTTGGGATGTAACAGGAAGTTGTGATAGCAAGGAAAAAATTAAAAAAAAAAAAAGAAAAAAAAAAACCTAGAGCCGCGTTTTTAAAACGCGACTATATACCATTTTTTCAACTACATGGGACAACCTATAGCCGTGTTTTAAAACCGCGGCTATAGATCCGAAACCTTAGTCGTGGTTATAAACGGAGCTCAAAGCTGGGATATAGTTGCGTTTTCAAAAAATGCGACTATAGGTTGGGGCCTATAGCCGCGTTTCTAAAAACGCAGCTATAGGTCAGACCTTTAGCCGCGTTTTTGGAAAACGTGGCTATATGCCTATTGCTGCGCTGTTTAAGCCGTGTTTGTAAACACGGCTATAGGAAACACAACTCTACCCTATAACCGCGTTTTATGGGTCTATAGCCGCGTTTTTTAAACGCGGCTATAGACCCCGTTTTTTGTAGTGAATTATAGTCCTTTGGCCTGGTTGAAGTCTTTTACTAATTTGTATTTTTGGTCTGGAAGTTTTATCTTCAGGCCTACCAGTGTCTACTATTCTTATAATTCAATACAAATTTCTACCTTTCATCTCAAAAAATAAATAAAATAAGAGAAACAAAGAAAGGCCGAGGTGGTGGAAGAGGGGCGTGGGATATAATAGAGTGAAGACAATGTTTTTTTCTTTTTTTCTTTTTTAAAATTTTTTAATGATAGTATTGTTATGTTGAATTTTTAATGAATTATTGCGACCAATAAGTTTTCAAAATTGAGTTGAAATGTTCAATAAAATAATAGAAAAGAGTAAAGAAAAAAGGTACTCCCTCCGTACCACTTTTTTTGTCATCTATTCCATTTTGAGATGTCCCAAAATATTTTCCTGTTTCTAAAAATAAAAATTATTAATTTACTAATGTTTCTATTATACCCCTATTAATTTACTAATTCAATTTTTTGATAAAATTTTTTTAGGGTAGTTTTGGAAACTTATATATTTTTAAAAGGTAGACAAGACAATAAATGATGTTCCCTTAAAAAGTTTGACTTTTCAAACAGGACAAAAAAGGTAGTACGGATGGAGTAATAAATAGTAAATTAAAGTATTCTGAGTAATAATAATTAAAGTTCACCTAACATAATTAATCCAATCAACAATAATTAATAATTTCTTGATTTTTTTTTTTTGAGGTACACTCGAAGTTTAATTTACAGCGTAGGAGTTATATATGTTTTATTTTTTATTTTTTATTTTTTTTCTTTTGACTTTAATTTGGCGAAGGAGTTTCTTCACAAATTTATTGTATATTTAATATTCGAAGGTTTGTATTTTTATTTTAAGAAATCAAAATGAGGGCCTATAAACTAATAGAATTATTAATTTTACATCCACAATTTCTCATTTACTAAATGTTGTGTTTAACTAACTGTCAATAGAATTTTCTTTTCCAAATGATAGGATATTTAAGAATATGTTACAAATGCCAAAGTGACAAATCAAAATGCTCACTGATTCACAAAGTGACAAATCATAATGATATAATTAATAAAAATTTTGTTATTGAAGAATATTGTGAGAATCACAATCCAGGAAAACTGCTTCTAAATTATCCTCTTTCATGGACAAAGAGAAAAAATCCAACGATTGTTGTGAATCTCAAGGTAGGTATTCTACTATTGATATTGATTCCCCCTAATCTAAGGGTCTTACAATGAAATCATCACTTAATTAATTTACATCAAAGGAATTAAAAATTCATTGATGGATAATAAAATTATATTTATTGTTTGAAAGAAAATGATTACAAGGCCTTGATCCTATATATATACAATCTAAAGGGGGAAACTATTTTATTTTCTAGCTACATCTTAGAATGAATTTAAAAGGAAAATTGCATTGGAAAATACTAAACCATGTCCCAAAGACTAAGTTCTAGGGCTAAGTTACCATGTGAGAAAGTGTTTAAAATGAATTTAAAAAGAATATTACAACGGTGAGATTGTTTGTTTTAGTTTTGGCAAATTCCAAGACTTGTAATATTGATTTTGTATTGAATAATCATTAGTTCAAAATTTTTGATCGATTCTTGATTGTGCTTGAGTCATTCTCAACTGACTCTTGATTGATTTAGAATCAGAGACCTATTTTGGGTGAAATTGGGGTGGAAATTTAAACCTGCACCGTTGGTTCCCACCTCACTTGCCCATAATGGACATGTTTTACTTTTACCCACTTCATATATGGAATGGGGTGGGGACAGGGGTTAATATTTTCCCCGTACCTACGCCCTCCATGTTTATTTTTAAACAATTAAAACAATTTTCTTATAGATTTTTTATATGGGATGTGTGTGTGTGTGAGAGAGAGCGATTTTTTAAATTTAAATTTATGATTCTCTGATGTTGTATTATTGAATTTATAATTTTATGTTATAAGATTTAAACTGTTTATATTTTTTAATTGTTGTATTGTAACTATTGTTATGTTTGAATTATTTTTGTATTTCTTAATACTTGAATTATTGTATTGTTATGTTTTGAGATGGTTTTGTAATGTTAGAATTAGTTTTCTTTTTAATTTTTTTTTGAGTTTACTCTAATGTAATCAAAATAAACTTTTAATAAATTATATATATATATATATATATATATATGTATATATATTTTGAGTATGGTGAGATGGGTACCCACGGGTATCCACTAGAACAGGGCGGGGGGAAGAAAACCTGCTCCAAAGAGAGAATGGGGTGGGAGCAGTGAACAGGAAACCGGCCCTATTTGCCATTGGGCAACACAAAATTAATTTTGATTGAATTTTGGAGCTTTATTGAAACGCTACTGATAAAACCTATATAAATCCTCATAAACATGGTTTTTCAAAGGTTGAGAGAGGTAAAATTTTAAAGCAAACAGAAAGGAAAAATATAGTCTCCATCCTGGAAAACTTAAGTGCATAGAAAGTCATATTCCTTCGGATGTGTAACGAATGGTGATCAAGAAACTGAAACCATTGACCCAGTGTGTCACTATGGTAAATCAAATCTTAAAGAGGTTCTTAGAGTTGGTTAAAAATTCTAATGTTGAACACGGATGCATAATTCGTGAAGACACTCATATATGGACAAGTTTTGAAGTTTTGGAGCTTTGATATGACGGATTATTTTGTTAGGGTACCTTACCCTTTGTAGTGGTTTTTCCTTTGGTGGAAGGGTTTTTCATTCGTTTTCTGCTTTGTCAGCATATCATATGTTTGCTTTATTTGTTTATTGTTTATGACTTTGTAATCACTGATTGCATTATGCTAATTTTTATAACTTAATTGTTCAATCAGAATAATTGATAATAATAAATAAATTAAGATAATAACCCGCTGTATATTTTATACGCGGTCTACACCATCCTTTCATGGATGATAAATTTGTAAGACAAAGATAGATATTGACTTAATTAATTAACATATTTCTTTTTGGATAAAAAAATTGAGTAATGCTACAATTACAAACTATTTCACAACATTTTTACAAACTGTCATGGACAATTTTTTATTGTAAAAAAGTTGTAAAATAGTATAAGTTTGTCGCATTACTCTAAAAAGTTAGCATCCTGTGAACTTTATTTATTACTAGTTATAAGCCCGTGCGTTGCATGGTTTTATAAAAAAGCTTATAAAATAAATGTATAAATAATTATATATTTTAATAGATTCAATAAAGATAAAAGCAAAAATTATCAAGTGTAAATAATTATCTCACTAAAATAAGGGGTAAGATTTCTTCCTAAAATTAAATTAAATTGATAATTCCAAATTTAATTTTAAATTGATAATTATTTATAATAATAAAAACGTACTAAACAATTGATAAATCTAAAATTAATATTGTAGGGATAAAGGCCGAGAATGACATGTTGGGCCTTGGGCTTTTGTTTGGGAAAACTAAATTGTTCGAGGAGAAGCAAATAGTTATCGTGGAGCCCCAGTGAAAGACTTATAAATGAGGGATGAACGGAAGGTGATCCGAGGAGAAGCTCCTCCTCGGATATGATAAAGACAGCTCAAGCACGTTTTCAAGCAACTAAGGTAAACCTCCAAAAAGCTCTAGTTATAAGAACGTGTCTCATGAACGTGCAAGAAAGAAAGAGATTCAAAAATATCTATGGCAAAGTTACTACCACCGCATTAAATGCACTACAGCTACTTTTCTAGCCGCATTTATGTAGAGAAGACCTACGAACAGTGTTGCCTTGGCGAATGCAACTCACAGGAAGCCAAAGAGGGTGTCTGATGGGATAGGTACTTAAGTAAGGGCTCAAATGATCAACAAGTGTAAGATCAAGATGGTCCAGAAGGGGCTATATAACGTGAAAGACCCTCCATAAAAAAAGGGGGAGAAAAAACTATAAACAAATCAGTAATAAAGCTTTGAGAGTAAATATTTAAGAATCAATGTCCTCGGACCAATCCGAGAACGTTATTCCTTAACAAACTTCTGTTATCTTTCGCTTTTTAGCATTAAAACCTGTTTTTCTGTTGTCCAGTTCACGAAAGCCCGATTTTCCAACCCATTCTCTACAAATTTATTGTTTTGGACTGTTTTAGGCTTAAGTCCATATACCCATTGGGCTAGGAGTTTAAATCAGGTTCTTACAATTGGCGCCGTCTGTAGGGAAGAATACTTAGGTGTTAGTGAGGTCAACATTCAACCATGGCAGGTTCGGATCTACGACAGGCAGAATCCATAGGATCCCAACGTCAAATTCCTTTCGTCAACCTCGAGTGGAGAAGGGATTGAGAAGGGAGTGTGCATAATGCCTGGACCGAAAGAAGCCAGCCACAGGGAAAGGGACATCTTTTTCAAGAACAGAATACCAGAGTACTGCAGAATCGAAGTCAACCAACTCAAGAGAAAGTTGCGCCATGCACGGCGAAGGTGAGCCTCCTCTAGTTCGGACGCTTCCCCTAACGGTGAAGAGGATGGTAGCTACAGACGAAGGTCAAAGACCCCACCCGGTGAGTCTTTCTCCTACGAAGTGGAGCACCACCACAAATGTAGGCATAAGAGCCCCCCTCGAAAGGGTGTGGGAAACGACACTATGGGCAAGGCGTTGGATCAAATCTCCAAGTCACCTTTCACGCAAAGAATTGAGCGAGTAGAACTCCCCCGACAGTTCACTCAGCCCGCGTTTACCATATATAATGGCAAGACAGACCCCGTAGAGCATGTGAGTCACTTCAATTAGAGAATGACCGTCCATTCCAGAGACGAAGCCACGATGTGCAAGGTCTTTCCATCCAGCCTGGGACTCGTAGCAATGAGATGGTTTGATAGCTTAAAGGCCAATTCCATAAACTCCTTTAAGGAGCTCCCAGGCATTTGGTTCTCGCTTCATCACCTGCATCGAGTCCCTCAACCCCTATCTTCCCTACAATCCTTGAGTATGAGAGAGGGAGAGACCACGAAAACATACTCGGACAGATATTGGGAGATGTACAATGAGATGGATGGTAACTTTGAAGACGTCGCCATCAGTACCTTCAAGAGCGGCCTCCCAACCGAGCATGGCTTAAGGAAGTCCCTAACGAGAAAACCTGTCACCAACTGTACCAACTCATAGACCGTATTGACAAGTATAAGAGGGTCGAGGAAGACCAACAAATGGGTAAAGGAAAGGATAGGGTTATCCCTCAGGAAAGGAGGAATTTCAGGTTAGACCGATACAATAATAGCTAGCCACCGAGAGATTTTGTTTGTCGGTCAGGACCTACCAACACTTAGGCGATCAATATAGTGTTCCGAGAACCGATGCACCAAGTTCTGGAGAAGGTTAAAAACGAACCGTTCTTTAAATGGCCAAACAAGATGGCTGGGAACCCCTTGAGACGAAACCAAAACCTTTATTGCCAGTACCATTAGGACCAGGGGCACACTACAGAGGATTGCAGGAATTTATGAGACTATTTGGACCAATTTGGTCCTAAAAGGGAAGCTGAAACATCTGTTGCATCACACCAATAGCTGAGGGGGCCAAACGAATTCAGAACCCAAGAGGGATGATTCTTCAAGACCGCCCTTGGGAATGATCAATGTCATCTTCGTTGCTTCCGGTAGGACCGATTCTTGTCCCTCCAGAGTAATGTCTGTAGCTCGGCTTCCCGCCGAGAGCAATAATCCGAAGCCTAAAAGAGCTAGAGTGGAAATTCGACTAGTTCGGGGCTTTCCGGATGAGGACAAGATCGGAACCATTCAACCCCATGATAATGCTCTGGTGGTCACACTCGGGATAGGAGGGTATGATGTGAAAAGAGTGTTAGTGGACTAGGGTAGCGTTGTCGAGGTCATGTAGTCTGACCTATACAAGGGGCTGGGGTTAAAACCCGAGGACCTGACAACCTACAATTCCCCTCTAATTAGTTTCAAGGGGAAGACTGTTATTCCAAAGGGTCAGATCAGATTACCCATACAGACTGGTTCGGAAATGGTGGAGGTAAACTTTATCATGGTGGATGCCTATTCCCCCTACATGGCTATTGTGGCCGGACCTTGGCTCCATGCTCTAGAAGCTGTTTCATCCATCCCGCACTGAGAAAGTAAAATACCCCTCGGCGGGCCGCGTCGAAGAAATTGTGGGGAATCAACCCGTGGCTTGACAATGCCTTGTGGCTGCCATCTCACGGCAACACGAAACTAGCTCCTCGGCCACTGCCGAAAAGGACTTACAGAAATCAAAACTCCAAAGTCACCATCCCATGGACCAGCCCAAGAGCCCAAATGCGAGGAATTGGAAAAATTTGTCATAGGTGGTGATCCGGAGAAGTTCTTTTAGGTCGGATCTCAACTACCCCCTCAAGAGAAGGAGGAGCTGTTGGTATTCCTCAAAAGAAACATTGATATGTTTTCATGGGACGCTTATGAGGCTCCGGGGGTGGACCCAGATTTTATCTGCCATCATTTGAACGTTAACCCATCCATCATTCCTAAGAAGCAATCGCCTCGGAGCCCATCCAAAGAACATGCAGACGCTATCGGGGAAGAGGTGATAAAGCTAAATAAGGCAGGGGCTATCAAGGAGGTCTTTTACCCTGAATGGTTGGCCAATACCGTGGTAGTGAAGAAGAAAAGCGGGAAGTGGCGAGTATGCGTGGACTTCACGAATTTGAATAAGGCCTGCCTAAAAAATCCCTTCCCTATGCCTCAAATAGACCAATTGGTAGATGCAACGGTAGGCCATCCTCAAATGAGTTTCTTAGACGCCTTTCAAGGGTATCATCGGATACTACTTGCCTTGGACGATCAAGAAAAGACAGCATTTGTCACTCCCCATCGGAAACTACCACTATAAGGTGATGTCATTTGGCTTAAAGAACGCAGGGTCAACCTATCAAAGGATGATGACAAGAATGTTTGAACTCCATTTGGGCAAAAGTATTGAGGTCTACATAGACAACATGGTGGTGAAGAGTAAGGTGGTGTCCGAGCACATTACTGGACCTCGAAGCATCTTTGAAATCCCGAGGAAACATAGGTTGCACCAAAACGCTTCCAAGTGCTTGTTTGGTGTCGGATCGTGCAAGTTCCTGGGATACATGGTGACTCACAGGGGTATTAAGGTCAACCCTGATCAAATCAAAGCCATTAATAGTTTACAACCACCCCAGAATCCCGAGAGAGGTCCAGAAGCTTACCGGAATGGCTGCCGCCCTGAATCGGTTTATTTCTCGGTCGGCGGATAGGTGCGAGACCTTTCTTCCTCTTGATGAAAAGGTGGAAATGATTTGAATGGACAGAAGAGTGTGCGTTGGTTTTCCAACAACTTAAAGAATATCTATCGCGACCACCTATCATGTCTAGTCCTAAGGTGGATGAGGTCTTGTTCGCATACATTGCCGTGGCCCCTCACGCTGTAAGTTTGGTATTGCTACGAGTTGACAATGGCGTACAAACGGCCGATTACTATGTAAGCAAATCACTACATGAGGCCAAGGTTCGGTATCTACCACTAGAAAAGGCCATCTTGGCGGTGGTGCTTGGCACACGAAAGCTTCCCCATTACTTCCAAGCACATACATTTGTCGTCCTAACTCAGCTTCCACTCAAAGCTATACTTCGAAATGTTGATTACACGGGGAGGATTACTAAATAGGGCACGATCCTAGGGGCTTTTGATATCAAGTACATGCCTCGTACCTCTGTCAAGGGCCAGGTCCTCAGACCAGTGGCTGAGTTCGCCGAACCCCCATTAGAAGAAGTGACTGAAGCACAACACATGGATGAAAAATCGGTCGGCATGATCTCCCAACAGGACCCCCTATCCTAGAAAGTGTACGTCGATGGCCCAGCAAACCAAAAGGGGTCCGGGGTGGGGATAGTATTAATATCCCTCGAGAAAATCACTATTGAGAAGTCGCTAAGATTGGGATTCTCGGCCATAAATAACGAGGATGAATATGAGGCCCTGTTAATAGGAATGACAATGGTTCGTAAAATGGGTGGGAAGGCAATAGAGATGTTCTTGGACTCAAGATTAGTCGTTGGCCAAATGAAAGGAAAATTTGAGGTGAGGGACGAAAGAATGCAGAGGTACTTAAGTCGGGTGGGACACCTACGGTCGGGATTCGAATCTTTCAACTTGTTGCGCATCCCTAGAAGCGGAAACACCCATGTCGACTCCCTAGCCACACTTGCTACCTCCTCGACACAAGGTCTTCCTCGGGTCATCCTTGTGGAAGATTTGTACAAACCCACAAGGGTGGAGAAAGAAATGGTCTATGTTCACCAAGTCGGGGTAAGGCCTAGCTAGATGGACCTCATAATATCATTCTTGAAGGACAACATCCTACCCGAGGAAAAATCGAAGCGATAAAGGTGCGGAGGAAGGCTCCTTGATTCTGGTTGTACGAGGACCAAAAGTTATACAAATGCTCATTTTCCAGGCCCTACTTGCTGTGCATACACCCCGAGGCAACAAAATTACTATTGGAGGAGTTACATGAGGGGATCTGCGGGAGCCACACTAGAGGTAGATCTTTGGCACACAGGGCCATCACTTAAGGCTCTTGGTGGCCAAAAATGCAAAAGGAAGCACAAGAATACGTAAGGAAATGCAATCAATGTCAAAGGTTCGTGCCAAACATGCATCAACCGGGAGGAGTCCTTAATCCTCTGTCCAGCCCTTGGCCGTTCGCGCAATGAGGCTTAGACATTGTAGGCCCTTTCCCTAAAGCGGCAGGAAACAAGAGATACCTGCTAGTCCGCACGGACTACTTCACCAAATGGGTTGAAGCCAAGCCCTTGGCAAACATCAAAGACGTGGACACCAAGAAGTTTGTGTGGAAAAACATTGTCACCCGATTCGAAGTCCCTCATACCTTCATCTCGAAAAACGGCCTTCAATTTGATAACAAATCTTTTAGGAGATCTTGTTGTGACTTGGGAATTAAGAACAGATCTCTACCCTGACCTATCCCCAAGGGAATGGTCAAGCCGAGGCCGTTAACAAGGTTATAGTGAATGGACTCAAGAAGAGATTGGACGATGCTAAGGGGAAATGGGTAGAAGAAGCGCCACATGTCCTCTGGACATACCGAACCACGCCTCGCAAATCCACCAGGGAAACTCCCTTTTTAATGACATACGGCGCCGAGGTGGTTATTCCTCCGGAGAACGGCTTCCCTACACCGAGGAATAGCTCTTTCAATCTGAGCAATAATAGTGAATTACTAGAAAAGAGTTTAGACTTTATTGAAGAAAGAAGGGAGAACGCAATAGTTCAATTGGCATACTACCAACACAAGCTTAAGCAAGGTTACAATGCCAACGTGAAGCTAAGGCCATTAGCACCGGGTGACTTGGTATTAAGAAAGGTCCTAGGTACCGCAAAGAACCCAGCATGAGGAAAGTTAGGGCCCAATTGGGAAGGACCGTACCACAGCACCTCAATGGTTGGTATAGAAGACTTAGATGAGCATGTAATACCACGCCCTTGGAATGTAAACAACCTGAAAATGTACTATTATTAATGAAAGTTTTCTTTGTCAATACGTCCATTCATTGTATAAGTGCATTTTTCTTCCTTTATAAGTGTTTAAACAGAACCTTAGTCATGCATGAAGTCCTCGGACGGATGCTTTGGAGAAATTAATACACTATTACATTTTTTATAAGTATTTAAATAGAACCTTAGTCATGCCTGAAGTCCTCGGACCGGATGCTTTGGGAAAATTAATACACTGTTACATTTTTTATAAGTGTTTAAACAGAACCTTAGTTATGCCTCAAGTCCTTGGACCAGATGCTTTGGGGAAATTAATACACTATTACATTTTTCATAAGTGTTTAAATAGAACCTTAGTCATGCCTGAATTCCTCGGACCACATGCTTTGGGGAAATTAATACACTATTACATTTTTTATAAGTGTTTAAACAGAACGCTATTATATCAGGAAATGTGGTCAACTCGTATATGGCTGGTACTCAATTAGATTTATCCAATAGTTACCAACGTATTGTTGTCATTTTTTAAGTATAAGGTAGCAATGACACAACGTTATTCATAATGGTGATAATCCTCAAAGCATATAAAATAAAAGTGCAAGGGATTTCCGAGATTAAAAAAAAAAAAAAAAAAAAGACATTTCTATTAAATAAGATGAGTACATTACATTCGGACAAAGTATCACCACAAAATCCCTAAGTACTAAAGAAAGTTCCTAAGTTCTAAGCCTTCGCCTTGGGAGCAGGAGGATCTTCTTGCTGGCCTGGCCAAGAGGAAGGAGCATCCTTGGCCTTATTATTAGCTTCCTTAGTCCTGGCCTCTACTTCTTTTGCCTTAGCTACAGCATCCTTGTCCTTGGCGGCATCTTTGACTTCGGAGGAGGAATTTTTCTCCTTACCCTTGCCCTAATCTTTGGGCCCCTCAGCCCCTTATACTTGGTCACCGGCTAGGCTAGATCCCTGTGGAACATCGGGAAGAAGGATTGCAGCTTGAGTAGTCAAAGGCTACTCTAAGGACTTAGGGGCAAGGATAGAGGGAAGTGGAAGACTGCTCGGGATTGCACGAATATCAAGGTGGTAATAGGTCTTTCCTTGCTGCCTCCACACGAGAGTTGCGGGGACTCCTGCAATGTTAAGGGCTTCAGCCCATGTGGCATCACAGTAGTCCCTACATGCCTCGGCCAGCTCCTCAATCAGCCTAGCTTGTGTCTCCTCTACGCCAAGAGAATAGGCTGCTTGCTTCTCGGCCTCCAGTACCTCCTTTGCCGGTGAGTCGCCTCTTTGGCCTTCTCTGACTTCGCCTTTAAATCTAGCGCAAATTGCTTAGAAGTGGCTAGCTCTATCTCTATTTGATAAAGCAACTTACGTTGATCCTCGGCTTGAGTCTCGGCATTCTTTAGGCCAGCCAAGGCGCTATTCTGATCCCTCTCCGAGGCAGTCGGCTTAGTGGCCAGATCTTTATTCTCCTCATTTGCGGCCCCCAAAGCCTTCTCGGCATCGAGATGGAGGTTAGCCTCATTCCCGACATCATTCCTAGCTCTGTTGACCCACTTCTCGGCCATATAAACCTCATGGGTAATATGCATAAGAACAATATTGTAACCCCTTGTAAACAGACGAGAAAGCATACTAGTGCTAAAATAAATAAAAAGAATGAGAATGTGGACTTACCAGAGCAAGGTCCCTTTTTAGGGACGGGTTAAGGTCGTGCTGCTTTAGCTTCCTCAAGGCATCCATATCCTTGGGCGGGAGAAGTGGCTGCTCCAAGGACTCACCCACATGTGCGGAATGACCTCTTTGATACTCCCTAACAGTGGCATTCCACGGAATCGCAGCCCTGTCAACCTCTAGCCGAGACGACCACACACATTGTGGTAGGCACACCTCGGCCAGGTTCTGCTCTTCTCGGTTGTCCACAGATGAAGACCTCTTATCCTTTGGATCCTTGGCGTCTTTTTGTCGCTTTGTGCCCTTTGAGGGGAGCAACTCTCCCTCCTCAATCTCTTGTAGCGACCTTTTCTTCTTTAGGTCCCTCATCGCGTGCAAGCTTGGATCGGTAGGGAGAGGAGTGAGAGGGGGAGGAAGAATTGCAAGAACTTGGGACTTGGGTACTTCTTGTGAAGTTGCCCCGTTGTTCCTGGAGGCCATGAGGTCTCACAGGATTTTCTTCTGGTTTAGAGCCATTTCTTCTTCCTCGGAATCAGAGTTAATCTGAGCAACCACCAGGCCCGGAGTATTGGCTGCCAAAAGCCTGTCAATATCAGTCTCGGACTTCGAGAGTATTATCGGCCCGCTTGGAGCTTCACCTTCGTCCTCAAGGCAAAAACTGGTCTATCTTGGCCGAGAGGGACAAATGTGCAGAATCTGTCCCTTCTTTTGGAGCAACTACTTCTTGGGGAACACACTGGATGGGCAACTAGACGAGTGGAAGATCTTTCTGAGCTAGGAATCTTGGCTTAGAGATGTCTATCCGGTTCAACCGAGGATCGCCGACCTTTATTGCTCGACTTGCGTCTGGAATATACGAGATAGAGGCTCATAATCCAAAATTAAACAAGCAGCCCGTAGTTGTCCGTCCCAAATTACGAATACCTCGGATCTCGGCAGTTTGTTAAGGGGCGAGACGTTCACCAGACTTAGCCTCGAAGCGGCGTGATTTTTGTGCGCAAAAATTCACCCGAGGAGGAAATGATGGTTACGTCAACAAAACTATCATCCGAGAAGATGGAATATTAAGGAAACTAAACTACGGGACCTAATCCTAATGCACCCCACCTGGATCCCCTACCCGAGTTGGGTAGTGAAGACCATCATGCCACTCCCCGGAGACGAGGAGGTAATCGTCCTTCATACCCTTGTTTGACTTGGGAAGGCACGATATCGGTCCGACGATGTCGGATCAGGACTTTAAGTAATACCCCACACCGGCGAGCTTATGGCACTCGTACAAGTGGACCACATTAAGCCACGTGAGCCCTAAGTCCATCTGCTAATTGAGAGCATCTACGCAACCCAAGACCCTAAAGAGGTTGGGGGCACTTTGGTGGGGAGTCGGCCTATGGTTAATCAGGTAGTCCCTAGTTAGCCTACCCATGGGCAGCGTCATTCCTCCCTCCAAGAAGGCAATCATCGGAATGATGACTTCACCTACTTCTCTATCAATAAGAATTTGGTCCTGGGGCACAATATTGCGGGGCTACTCCCTGCGGAATACGGTACTTGGCCTTGAAACCCTCCATAGCGACTAGGGAGTCTACTAAGTACTTGAACCTACCCATCTAAGCAAACGCAAGGGGCACTAAAAAGTCTTTCAAAAGAAAAGAGAGCCGAGGAGGCTGGCCAAGGAGAAAAAAATCTGAGGGAAAAGTGAAAACTTACGAAAAACAAATGAGCGACACCGTAGAAAGTTCTATAGAAGTTGAGAGTTCTTGAAAATTTGAAAGCTTTTGCAAAATGAGGAGAGAGAAGTCCTTCGGGCGCCTTTTATAGAGGGAGAGATTAAATGGGAATTATCCCGCTCGAACTTCGAAGAAAAAGATCCACTGTTGGATATGCGCCTTACCGTTAGATCTGGGGAACAAGGCGCCACCTAGAGCAATCAATGGCACCTCACGAACTTCGAAATGACAGCAGCAATTATAAGGTGCGATAAACTGTACTCCCACACATGTAAATCAAGGGGCCGATTGACTTCATCTCTTGGGAATCAAAATCCCACTTTTCTCCTCGGATGAGAGGGAAAAATGGGAATTTTGGGGGGCTATTGTAGGGATAAAGGCCCAGAATGACATGTTGGGCCTTGGGCTTTTTTCCGGAAAAATTGAATTGTCCGAAGAGAAGCAAGTAGTTATCAGGAGTCCTCAATGAAAGACTTATAAATGAGGGACGAACGGAAGGTGATTCGAGGAGAAGCTTTTCCTCGGATATGATGAAGATAGCTCAGGCACGTATTCCAACAATTAAGGTAAACCTCCAAAAAGCTCCAGCGATAAGAACGTGTCTCATGAATGTGCAAGAAGGAAAGAGATTCAAAAATATCTATGGGAAAGCTGCTACCACCGCATTAAATGCACTACAGTTACTTTTCTGGCCACATTTATGTGGAGAAGACCTCTAAAGCAGTCTTTGCCTTGGCAAACGCAACTCAAAAGAAACCAAAGAGGGTGTCTGATGGGACAGGTACTCAAGTAAGGGCTCAGATGATTAATAAGTGTAGGATCAAAATGGTCCAGAGAGTGCTATATAACGTGAAAGACTCTCCATGAAAAAGGGGGAGAAAAAACTGTAAACAAATATGTAATAAAGCTTTAAGAGTAAATATTTAAGAATCGGTGTCCTCAAACCAATCCGAGAATGTTATTCCTTAACAAACTTCTGTTATCTTTCTCTTTTTAGCATCAAAACCTGTTTTTCTGTTGTCTAGTTCACGAAAGCCCAGTTTTCCAATCCATTCTCTACAAATTTATTATTTTGGGCTAGGAGTCTAAATCATGTCCTTACAATACATAAAACCTAATCAATTTAATAAAAACAGAATACAAAAACAAAGAAGGAGCCTTTAGAAACTTGACAATGTTTTCGAATGTTTTGAATTTATTAATTAAAATCACATGAAGACAAAAAAACCAATAATAACACTAAAGAAAAAAAAAATGAAAATAATAATAATAAAAGAAGAAAGAATGCATACCTGCATTGTCATGGGATTTAGACATTCACATATTGAAATAAGCTTCACTCCAAAAAAGATATATAGGGTTATATATATATATTGGTAAAGTTCCATTGGAAATATAATTCATTTAAATTTTATTGGAATTAAAAAAAAAAAGGTCATATGAATAGAATGAAAAAAAGAAAAAAGAAAAAGAAAAAGAGAGAGAGAGAGAGAGAGAGAGAGAGAGAGGAAGAGAACGTGGTTGATAGCTATAAGGAATTTTGATAGATATATATATATATATATATATATATATATTTTAAATGTCATCAACGTAGAAATTATCAAATTAATGGAGATATATACTATTTTTTGGGATAGATAGAGATTATCAAATTATTGGAGATATATATTGTTTCTTGGGATAAATTCATATTAATCATCTCTTGAAGAATTTGGATTGTGCTTATCCCTTAATAATCAAGTTTTGTAGCTTGATATTCTAATAAAATAATATTAATTTAATAATATTAAAATTTTGAAAATTTAGATGATAAATATTATCTAAATTAAATTTTTGTATGTTAAATATTATCCCCTAATTTAAGAAATATATCCTAACAAATAAAAAAAAAATGTTAATTAGATGATAAATATTATCCCTTAATTTAAGAAAAATCCTAACAAAAAAAAAATAATGTTAATCTAGTTTTATTTAATGATCAGAATGAATTAGAATCCTGGTAGTATACTATTCCTTTTTAGTTCTTTAAAAATCTAAAAATTTAATAAAATTTCTGCAATTTGGTGAAGTCACGTGGCGCAATCACGGCATCTAAGCCCAACTTAGAGTCTTGGTATTATACTATTCCTTTTTAGTTCTTTAAAAATCTAAAAATTTAATAAAATTTCTGCAATTTGGTGAAGCCGCGTGGCGCAACCACGGCGACTAAACCCAACTTTTATTATATAATAACAATATAATATAATATAATCTATACTATTATTTAAGGGGCTTTCCCTGTTTGGATTCCTTATTTTTTAGTTCAAAAATGCCCACACACTTATATGTTTAAATAGAGACAAAACTAAAGGACAATCCGATAAAAATGCAACTTAACTCCTACTAAAACATTGCCTAAAAAATAGGACAACTCTCCTATTAATTTTCAAATTAATTTATTCATTTATAAATTAGATTTTCAAAATAAAAATTATATATATATATATATATATAAAATAAAAAACACAGTTTTTTTTTTTAACGAAATAGGACCACTAAAAAAAAAAAAAAAAAAAAACCCTCATTATACACTCATTATATATTAAACAAATTAAAAAAGTGTCAAACACTATCCCACGTTTTTTTTTAACTATTAACTTATCATTTTTTTTTATAACTATTATATTATTAATTGGATTTGGATAAATAAGTAAAAGCTTCTAATTGAAAAAAGGAATCCTATTCTCTTCGGGAAAAAAAAGAAAAATCCTATCTATTTTTTTCAAATTGTGATGAAAGAAAAATTGTGATAATAAATCTATAAAATAAAAAATAAAAAAAGAGTCTCATCACACGCGCTAATAAATCTATTAAAAAAAAAAACCTCACCGCATGCGCGAAGCGCGTGTGATGAGGCTAGTATAATATAATTAGGAACCCCTTTTTGGGTCTTAATTCATAATATTCAAGGGGCCACATCGTGTTTAGTAAAAACAAAGATATTTTATTTTTGTTTCGAATTTTTTGTAGCGGTTTCTGCTTGTCCCACAATTCTTCCCAACTGGTACCAATATGACTACAATTCTGGTACCATTATGACTCCAATTTGGCACCAATGACTTGTTGGCTTGGAGTTGAAGAAAGTTTCTCCAAATTCTAATTCTACTAGGTCACACACAACACAGCTATATAAATCCTAGAAGGCAAAAGGTCAAAGCGTCAAACCTTGTTTCTCTCTCTCACAAACACAGCAGAGAGAGCGAAGCCGAGACCCCACCAGTTTTCTTTGATCTTCAACTTTGAACAGGTATATTCTCAGACCTCCCTCTTTCTTTCTTACTCACAAACCTTGTGTCTTACTAAACTTGAAGCAATTGGGTTTCGTTCTCTGCAATGTTTTTCTTGCGATCCTGCTCTTTTGTATAAAGATATTTCAATTGATTTCACTGGGGTTTCCTTCCATTCATACCTTCGTAGTATAAAGACCTTGACGAATTAGCTAGCATCTTGTTGAATATATAGTAAATCAAAGATATGTTATTTTTGTTTCTAATTTTGTGCGGCTCCAAATTGGCCCTAGGTAGCTTATCTTTAAAAGATATGTTATGTTAATTATACAATGCCTTATTCAAAAAAAAAAAAAAAAATATATATATATATATATATATACAATGCCTTAAAATATGTTTATTAGCTAGGATACGAAATTTCAGGTGTTCAAGGCATCCATGCATTTTGTTGAAGCCTTGAATATGTTTGAAATCTACGTTACAATCTCCGAACTGTGGCAAAATTAAATAAATTGATGATGTGCTGAAATCCTTAGTGAGTTGTAGGCTCCAAATCACACCAATGAGTACCTATAGAATAAAAACACAAAAACCAAACAAAAAGCACCGGTATGGTACCGGCCAAGAAACCTTCGAAGGTCAAGTTAGCAAATGAGAAATCTTTAAGAACTCTATGATAAGAGAACTAGGGATTTTCTCCTTATCCGAGAAAGGAGGAGATTTGGTGTTTATATAGTGATGAGTGGCGAATCAGGATCCCTTCAAAGAAGGGATCTTTCCTAGTATGGGAGATTTGATACTTAGGGTTTCCAAGATTTTAGGGTGTCTTTCCGTATAAGGAAGATATGGATCAGTAGTGGGTTTTCATGCATGTTATGCAAGATATTTCCTTATATGAGTAATCATGAGAATCACACAAGGTCACACTAGACCTGACGGCTTTTTCTCCCGTTGGTCTAAGGACGTCTACTACTTCAAAGGTCCTCGTTGGTCGATGCACCTGTCGGTCCCTGGAGAGAGAGATGCCTGTCACTTGACGGACGGCTCCATAGGGTCATCAGCTTACATAGGCAAAAAACATGCCTATCATAAATAATTTAAAATTTAAAAATTAAAAATTAAAAAAAAAAAAAAGGAAAAAGAAAAAGAAAAAGAGACTGACTTAATGTAGTTCAAGAAAAAAATTTCTATTTAAGTCTCAAACCTTGGATGTCGGCTCTCTTTCTCAGGAAAACAGCAATCAGAGCCAAGCCAAATAACTACTTCTTTTATCTTTTCCCAAACCTTGGGTTTTTTTTTTTTTTTTTTTTAATTGTTAGAGGGTGTGTACAGTACATATTTCAACATGTCTCATTCTTTTCTTTATTTCTTTTCACAATGGCATTACTAGCTCCTTGATTTCTGCACTTAGATGCAATTCAGTACAAATATGTATGAAATTCATTAAATTCACCACGAATAACTTCTTGATATTGGTCTGATTTTCATATTTAACATTTAGAATAATTAATTAACATTGAAGCCATTTTTGGTTTTAAGATTTCGTGTGTTCTTCCATTATATTCAAACATCATTATAACCAACAGCTTTGCTTATTTCTTTGAAGAATCAAAAGAGACAGCAAACGCTCAATGGCAACAGAAAGTAATTTGTTAGATCTTGAGATTGAGTATGATGATGATGAGCTTGATGAGCATGAAGAACTTGAACTAGAAGTAAGTCTATATCTTGCATAAATGCTTCATTATATCTTTTCCTATTCATATTTGGTTTCTTATTTTGTAATTTTTACAATGTAGAAAAAATCAAAACAACTCAAAGAGCAAGCTGACTTTCTCAAAAGGGACTGTAAGAGCTTGGACTCTAGCCAACCCTCATCTTCATCTGCTCCACCTCCATCTTCTTTTTCCAGAGTAGAGGCCACTCTAACTGCCATTCTTGATCAGCTCCAGCTTGTACGTAGTGACCTTGGTGACATCCGGGAGACTCAGGCTATTAATAGTGATCGTCTTTACCATCTTATTGATGGAATGTGTCAGATGAACACTAAGATTGGACGCATTGCTCGCCATCAGTCTAGACTTGGTGGCTTTCCACCCTCTCCAGAGTGTGACTCTTCTGATGCCTCTTTAGAGAGTGGAGATGATGATAATGCTTCTGGCTCTTCCAGTGATGAGATGACTACCTCACAGTGATCCACCTTTGTCTATTGTGGCAAAAAGGGGGGAGTAGTTTGAGAGTAGTTGGACCTAATTGATAGGGGGACAGTTAGAGAGTTAATTTTGAGGGATGTCGAGTGAGGATTATGATGTATAGTATAGGATTTTATATACATTGGGCTTATTGATATATATGATGATGTATGTTTCTTATCTATCTTTTCACATGTGTTGTTTCTTCTCTTCTCTCTTACACTTGTTTCTTGATTTATATACCTTGTCTATTTTTCACACATGATGTCTTGATGTATCTTGTTTAGTGATTCAGTTTTAAGACAGATTGCGAAGTCTTATTCATACATTGATCTCTCTTCTTGCAAATTTTTTCAAGAGTTCAAGTATTAGAGTAGACTTATTTTTCTGTGTAATTCATGAGTATAATATATTCTAGGACATTCATGTACTGCTGTGGTTTTGTCATGGATTGCCAAAGGGGAGATTGTTAGGGTCATATTTTTAAGTAGTTGGCATATCCTTTGACAAAATGCACTTAATTTGTATTTGGATAGTTTTAAGTGGATTCAAGAATATCATGTAGTATGTTGAAGTGGTGATATTGAAGACTGAAGACATGAAGACTGCACAAAGAAACAAGTGTGAAAAACTGAAAATTGTGAACCTCAACACCTAGCTCAAGACAAGTTGCTAGAATTAAGGTCAAGTTATCAAATTTCGCAGATCCAAAATTTTCAGATCTAATTATCGGCCCATGATGACTTAACTTTCTAGGGTTTCGTTCTCTAAACTACTAGATGATATAAAAGGATTATATTATAGCCTTCAATATACACAAAGACTCACACAGAGAATTTATACACTTATTGTGAAGTTACTGCATTCTTATATGTCTTAAGGTTTTGTGACCAAGTTGCTTCGTCTTCTTTAAGTGTATTGAAGAACTTTGCATCCAACAGCAAGCTTTAAGTTACTGGGAGTTAATCACGTGCTTTTTTTGGGATAAGCCAAGAGGGTAAGATTCCTTGTACAAGTAATCTTTTGATTTTGATTAGTGATTCTTAGGAGTGGTAACCTAAAAATGACCCAGTGAGTTTTTTTCCTTGTGAATGTTTTCATACTAAACATTTAGAATAATTAATTAACATTGAAGCCATTCTTGGTTTTAAGATTCCTAAATACGATTTCATGTGTTCTGCCATTATATTCAAACATCATTATAAACAACAGCTTTGCTTATTTCTTTGAAGAATCAAAAGGAGGTAGCAAACATTGAATGGAAACAGAAAGTAATTTATTAGATCTTGAGATTGAGTATGACGATGATGAGCTTGATGAGCATGAAGAACTTGAACTAGAAGTAATTCTATATCTTGCACAAATGCTCCATTATATCTTTTCCTATTCATATTTGGTTTATTATTTTGTACTTTTTACAATTTAGATTTGATGTTGCGGAAGCTACAAGAAAATAAACACATTACTTTCTGAATGGAAAAAAAAGAAACTAAACACGTTAGCTTCTAAATGAAAACCCCAAATCCACAAGAAGTCCCTTGAATCTACAAGATGATAGGATTCTGGAATCCACTAGAGAGAAATAGAAAAAGTCTATATTTTTTATAAATCTGAAAACTAAATTTCCCTAGAGGTTACAATATGTTTAAATAGTAAAAAGAAAACCTAGGTAGCTAGGAAAATGCCCAGAAATCTTAATTCACGCTAATCACATTAGGTGGCAAATAGTAATTTTTGCTAAAAATAGCAAAATTGAGATAGTTGCGAAAATTGAAAATACTGTCTCTTAGAGACATCTCAAAACAGATAAGAATTTATTCTGACTTTTAAACTAAACGTTATTAAAGGAAAAAACAAATATTACTAAAAATAGGAAAAACACTGTTTTTGGGGCCTTAAAGAAGTCTAAATTTAGGCGACCCTTGAGAATTGAGTCCGGATTAGAATGTTGTTTCCCTTCAACCTGCCAAACTTCATGCAATTTTGATATCGTCGCCCTGATAGCCTCTACCGGCACCCCCCCTTGATCTTGTGCCATGATTTTCGGCACTCTTATTGCTCCAGGAAGGTTTGTACTCGGGGACAAACTTGTTTGGGGGGGAAGGGGGCTAATGGGGCCCGAGCCCCCCTTGGCCTAAAGATAAAAAGATTTTTTTTTAATTGGTTATATTTTTTTTATTTCTAGAGTTGCGCTTCCCTCTTCCAAAAACTTAAGACCCCCTCCCTTTTAATTAGCCTAACCCAACTAGAAATTATCAAACTCAAAAAATTAACAAAAACAAAACTTTAAAATAAAAAATAAAAAATCTTAGTCAACCCAATATTAGAGTACTAGCATCGGGTGTTCTAAATGCTAAATATTTAGTATTTAGAACACCAAATATCAAAAACACTACTATACGAGACATTTCAAATGCTATTAAAGTAGCAAAAGTAAGTTTTGGTTTGTGAAAATAATTTTTTTTGCAACAATTGATGCTCTTAAGAAACAATATTTCTTTGGGTTTATTTGTCTTTATTGGTAGATGATTGCATTTTAATGTATTAAAAAACAATGATTTTATGTATTTATCTTGAGTGATATTTTGTTAGTGCTATATGGATACCTATTTGGATTTTTTTTTTTTTTTTTTCCGTGTGCTTTGGCCCCCCTAGCTTGAAATTCTAGGTCAACCCCTAACTATACTGTCTATTCTACATTAAGATTAAATCAAAACAACTCAAAGAGCAGGCTGGGATTCTCAAAAGGTACTGGAAGGTTGGTACTTGATCAAATGGAGAAAGTTAAAGCTATAGATGCTAAAATGCTTGAAAGTAAGAACTCCATTGAACTGGAAACTAGGGCATTAAAATATCTTCTTCAAGCACATCAACTCTGGATCTACTTTGACAGAAATTGAAGGCATCACAAGATCTTCTTAGTTGGATCTAGACTAGAATCATGTAATAGTAGAATTTTTCTTAAGAGATACCTTCTAGGCTTTATAGATCTTGAGAAAAATGAGCATAAATGTGTCCTTGTTTTCGTTTCAATTTAATGGCTTTGTGCTTGTAGGATTTCTCTTGACGATAACAACTAACTTTTTTATGTCTTTTAATTAATATAATGTTTTGGTCAAAATGCAAAACTCACCTTTTAACTAGATGGTTTTAAAATCCAGACCGAACCGACCGATTGGACCGCGATAACCGAAAACCGGTCATTTGTCCGGTTCTTTAAAAGTATAAAACCGGAAAATTTTAATTTGCAGCGAACCGTTTGGACCGCAGTCAAACCTCTAGGTTTGCAAGACCGGACACGGTTTTACCAGTTGGATAACAAATACTTTGAAAAAAAATTTGCCGTGGTCTATCTCGTTTTTCTTCACCGAAAGCCAAAGCTTGACATCTTGTTTAGCCAAAATGCTTCACCGTCACTAGATCTTTTTCTATTATCACTGGTTCTTGCTGTTTAGTTTCTATCGGAGGGAGGATAAATTTGTGTTTGTAAAGAGAGACTATGGGGATAGAGAGAATCCTGGGGTGAAAGAGAAAAGAAGAGGAAAAGGGAAGAGGAGAGAGTGGTAAGGGGGGCAAGTTGGGTCTAATGTTGTATTGAAGAGAGGGTGATATAATATATGAGTGGGTTGCTTTGGAAATAGATTTTTTTTTAATTAAATAAGATGAAGTACATAAGTGGTTGTAGATTTTTTTTGTTTGTTTCTTGTTTTTGTTTGAAATTTAAAATTTGAATTTGAAGGGGTTGTAAAAAGTGACAGTATTAGTTCCTGATTTGGGGTAAAGTGTTTTTTTTCTTTATTAAAAATATTAAAAAAAAATGAGACATGACATCTGTTGGCTCATGGCATTGTGGCGATAGGTTTTCGTTTTTTTTTTTTTCATTCGGTTTGTTACATTTTTTTGGCCTAAAAGTATTAAAATATAAAAGTTGTGAAAATATATTTGAAAGAGATTTACTATTCTATATTTTTTTGAACAAATATTCTATATTTTCAAATCAATATTGTTTATTTTTATAAATTTGTTACATTTTTTTATTTAATTATTAAATTAATTATGACATCATCACTATTCGACCTCGGTTCAACCTCGGTTCAACCTTAAAAACCTTGAACCTCTTACTTTTATGGTTCACTGAACGGTCCGAATTTCAAAACCATGCCTTTAAGTTTCACCAAAATTTATTTCAGTCTTCTAATTTTGTTTTCGTTTATTTGTCCAATAAATATGTTAAAATTAATATCTTGTGATCTTTCTACCTTACCAATTTGTGTAACCCTCACAATCATAATTTTTATCGACATGGCGTGAATTGTCCCTATTAACAGAGAGAAGAATCAAGTCTTTGCCTTCTTTGTCGTTTATCTCTATTTTCAAATTTTGGTTTAATTTCTACCATTGACATCGCTAAATGGACAAAAGAAATGTTTCTCATCACATTTAAATTGTTATAAACTTTAAAATCTTTGATTATACATCACCAGGGACCTCAAAAAGGCTCATCTAAGGACCAACTAAGTCATATCATATGATGCCCACAACGCGCACCACATTGATTAAGACCATAAGCATCACTAGATTATTTATCTAGTTCCATCTTGAAGTAATTGAAAACTGATGATTCTAAAGAAGTTTGGGACGTGTTTCCTATCCATAATTCGTACTCCAATAGTCCGATGGTTCCAAATTATATCATTTTAGGGATTATCCTCTGATTTCAAGTAGGAACTTGGGCAATTGATCAATGCTTTCTTCGCTCCCATCTTCTTCAACCAAGCTCTCGCTCTAACCATATTCAACTTGTCCAAGTCTTGCTTCGAATTATCTTGCACATTGGGATCAGCATGTCCAAGATTATCTTTTCCATTGATTCTCCTTTGTCCTCCCTTTTATAGTTTCTTTACTAAACTTGTTTGAAAGGGAAATTGCTTACAACTTTAGAGCATCTCCAACAGGAGAGCTAAACACAAAATCCTCTCTACTGTAGAGAGTAAACCCACAAAATAGGTCTCCAATGGACTCTCTATACCCGGAAATTTTTTTTGGCTCATGAACAGTAGCTCATCAAGTCCGATGGGCTACTGTTCATTCTTCAAATGTTTTTTTTTTTTTTTTTCTATTATAATAATCAGGTATTGAATAAAAAAATGTTGGAAGATGTGTAGTTGTTAAAAAAAGAATAAATAATGAATGAAGAAATAATATTTAAATGAGATAGAGAATGGGATAGAAAAATCATTTGGAAAGTGTATTTGAAAAAGTGAATAGCTAAAAGGTAAAAGTCATTGTTCATTCTCCAAACAAGACAAAATTTTGCCTAATCTGCTGGAGATGCTCTTAGGATGCTAACCCATCATATTATTGCTCTCAACATTTTGATCTATAAGGCTATAACACAAGAAATTCTAATTAATCTTTCTTACTTTATTAACATTATTTATTTCCATAACAAGAGAAAGAAAATAATTTTTTTTATGATCTTTTTCAAGATATGACCTTTTTTTTTTTTTTAAATTGAAGTATTTTTTTTTAATAATTTAAGAAGGGAATTTTAGTGAATTTGCTTAAAGCCTTAAACCCTCCTGATTCCCCATTCACATTCAACTCTTCTTTTACTCACAGTGAAGTCAACCAAAATGGGCATTTGCCCGTTTCTCACAAACTTTCCAGTATTTTGCCTATTTTCTCAAACTATTTAGGGAAATACCCCTATTTTGAAACTCGATAATGTGAAGGTCGATTTTTCATATGAAACTCGATTATCCTATAAGCGAGTTACTAAAAAACTCGATATTCATATGGTCGAGTTAGTCTAAGCGTTGTGCCATGCTAGCAAAGCAAACATGGCTTTTTCCAATAAAAAAGCGCTCGTGTGAACATGCATAACTCAGTAAGTAGAAAATCGAGTTTGCCTTAACAATTTGAATCTCTAACGTCTCACAACGCCTATTCACTCTCTCCTGTACACTCTCCCTTGCTCTCTACAATCACTCTCCCTTTACACTCTCCCTCACTCACCGCTTTGCGATCACTCCTCCCCACTCTCCCCCACTCTCCATCGGTCTCACTCTCCCTATCTAGTCTCCCTCACCCTCTTCAATTAGTCGTTGTTGCCGAAACCCTAGTGCTTCCGTTGAACCCTCACTGTACCCGCTGCCATTAATTATAGGTACATTGCTCTCCTCTGATATCTTTTCTAATTTTGGGTAATATTAGGTTGTGTTTTATATGGGATTTTGATTATTTTGTTGAAACTTACTTAAAAGTAGTAAAAGATGAGAGTTTTGTTGTCTTTTATATGCTGCAATGATGATGATCTAAAGTATTTCTTGCAATATGGTTATGTTTGTGTTATTTTCTCATTAATGAGTTTAAATGTGCTTGTGATATTGTTGGAATTGGGGTTTTGATGGGGGGCTTTGGCAAATTGATTGGTGGTGTTGTGATGATATCTCTAGGTTTGTGTAAAATGTGTCTTATCCGATTTTGGTTAATATGGGGCTGTGTTTTGTGTGAGATTTTGATGATTTTCTTGAATCTTAGTTAAAATTAGTAAATTTACTAATCAAGAAGACATTTTATTGGGTTCTAAGGACATTGTGTATCAAATCAATGGACTGATTGAAATGCCAAAACCCACAAATAGATGCTTATCCAATCGTAATGAAAATTGATCTAAAATGACATTATAAATGTAATGTGATTGTTTTGTTTAAATGCTGGGTATAGTGTGTAAAAATTAACTTGTTTAGGGTTGGTTTAATAGTTTTTAAGATCTCATGATATCCATGAGGTTCTAGCTAGCATATTAGAGCCACTTCCAAGAAATTTCTCCCTATAATAACTTGGCATTTGTGAGACCGAGAGACTACTACAAGAGATTACTTTAATGCTCAAAGAACTCTAAATGCCCTCATATCTTAACATGAAAAAAAAAAAAAAAAAAAAAAAAAAAAAAAAAAAGGAGAAAGGTCCCGCACAAAAATTACTAGTTTTTGTAAGTGATAATATATATACACAATAAAATTGTAAGTGCCACAAGACATAAAATAGAAGTTTGTTTGATCAAATGCTTATGTTCACAATATATCCAATATCAATGATACAGGAAAAGAAACTTTTGTCTTTAAACTCTTTACGTGAGCAAAGCAAATCAAAGTTGCACTATCCTTCTAAACCTTTGGTTCTTTTTCTTCTCAATGTGGGATTACTATTTTCAATAAAAATCATTATACCTCTGTACTATTTCTTTCTAATCGATGTGGGATTTTCAAAACCAACAAGCCTATGCATATTAACACTTATCCTTTCATGAATTGGGCTCCACAAATTTCAACCATAGAAGTGCTTTACAATGTCCTCAACAAGTGGAACAATTAATGAGTACAAAGTAATTCATGAACTTCTTTGTTGGATTTAGCTTTTCAATCATATCACTTACATTTTTTTCAAAAATCTTTATCTCTTTCATCTATTACTCTCTTCCATTTGTGGTGTTATAACTAAAACACTTCTCTTTTCCTTGTGCTCCACCATAAACATTATGATATGCCACCTTTAATTGTATCACCGATTGATTTATACAAATTAATTCCTAAAAGTTTTCTATCCTTATATATGTATGTATATATATATATATATCTATATATAAACAAACATACCTACCCATATATGATCATATATATATATAAATATATGTATGTATACACACACATATATGTATAGATATATCTATATATAAACAAACATATCTACACATATATGATCATGTATATATAGGTATGTTTATATATATATATATATATATATATATCTTTGATTGTGACACTGTATACATACATATATAGTTATGTATGTATAGATATATCTATATATAAACAAACATACTTGTGAATTCCTATGATTATATATATATACACTTCTACATTCCTACATAGGTATCAACAATGATGTAACAAACAATCATGGGTTTAAATTGTCTGGTTTGAGTGCATGTTTGTGTACAAACGAATCAAGTTTTTTAAGAATACTTAGGATATCATTATAGTGCGTCTGTAAAAGTTTCATTATACGTTCACATGCGTAAAGATTAATTACGATTGCGTTAACATAACCCCCTATCTTTTGCATGATAACCACAATTAATTATCCTTATCCAGGTCTACCATGGGTCATCATTACTTCTATGTTTACTACGATAGGAAGCAAGATTACCATGACTTGCATGGGTTGTCCCATAGAGGCGAGTCACTAAAGTAGAAGATCATTAAGTTGACATGCAGAACACACTTGAGAAAAATGCACCGAAAGATAATGGCAGCTCTAAGGTTGGACAAGGAGTCACATAAGATATCCATCATGTACCATACCCCTCGGCTACTTGTGAATACTCGGGTTTTCTACAACTCAAATTCGTTGGATTGCGATGCTGACGTGGACGGTGATTAAGCGGACCCCCCAGTTCATAGCGTCCGACTTGTATGTAACTATTAAGGTTGTTGGGTTCCATGCTGGTGCAAGTTCATAGCATACTAGTGGGGTGGAAGAGCCACACTCATCTCCATTTGATGTGTATCAATCTGTTGCCAATGCCACACATTTGCCCTAAAACACTCAACCATGCAGTGTGGTTGATGATTTGGACAACACTCAAGAAGCCGAAGTGTTGGGCGCCACCCAAACACATGACATGGGAAGGTCTAGTCACGCATATGAACATGTCCATGTCTATATGGACGAAGGACTTGATATTGATGTCGGCCAAGATGTGTATGAAGAGTTCATTGATAAAGATGGATTGGTGGACAATCCGAAGGTCTTAGATGACCTATGGTTGAACACAACAAGGCGGCTTTCCCTAATACAGTTCCTATCCCAGAATGGTTCACATCAAACACATGGGACAATATTAATGACCCATCACCTTCATTGGGTACAAGATAGCTTACAAGTTGGCATAAAGGTGACCAAGCGATGAAGGGGATGCTATTCAAGAATAAAGCCTCTGTTCAGTATGTGTTGACTTTCTACTTTGTGGAGAATAATAAGCAATACAAGGTCATTAAGTCTAACACCAATAGGCTGGTAGTGCGGTGCATACATGATGCATGTCCGTGGTCAATTCGGGCTATTTGCAGCAAGAAGCATAGGATGTGGCTGATCAGTAAATGTAAGGGTCCCCACAATTGCACATCCCTCCAGGTAGCGACTGATGGACAGATGATGGATTCAAGGTTCATTTCCATTACACTTGAGCAGTATATATGAGAGGACATTGGAAGATCCATAAAGGACCTACGTAGTATGCTACATGTGAAGCACGGGCATGAAGTAACTATGTACAAGGTTTGGGAAGCCAAATAGAAGGCAGTTATGAGTATTTAAGGGGATTTTGATGAGTCGTACGCGGAATTGCCACGATTTCTAGCGGCATTGGACGATGCGAGCGGACATTTGTAACTTTGTTAAAGTGCGACCCCGTGTCGAGGGACTTGTATATTCAACTCCACATTTTGGGCTTTCGGTCCGTGTATTAAAGGGTTCAGGTATTGCAGGCCGGTGATAAACATAGATGCAACGCACCTCTATGGCAAGTACAAATGAAAGCTATCGATAACAGTGGCAACAGATGGTAACAACTAGGTTTATCCACTCACATTTGCCGTTGTTGAAGGCACAAAGACATGGGGACGGTTCTTGGCATACTTGCTGACTTATGTTACGGATCAGACCAATTTGTGTATAATCTCAAACAGGCATCATGGGATACAATCATGCTTAAATGACACCACTCGGGGCTATTTGTAAGCGCCCTTAACCCATCACCGGTATTGCCTTCACCATTTAGTAAGCAATTTTAACACTAACTTCAATAGTCCGGCGTTGAAGAACTTAGTGTGGAAGGCAATAACTACAAATCAAGTTAGGAAGGTTGAAAACACAATGGATTTAATCAAGAATGTTAATCCGACGGCGTATGACTATCTTAAGGTTGTAGGGAAGGAAAAGTGGACACTTGCACATGACCATGGGCACCGATATGGGACAATGACAACCAACCTGTCAAAGTGCTTTAATGGGGTACTTAAGGGTGCACGCAGCTTGCGCAAAACCACAATGGTAAAGTTCACATTTTACAAGGTGAACTCATACTTTGATGATTGTCATAACAAAACCCTAGAGTAGATGGAAGAAGGGCAAGAATGGTGCAAATATGCCTATGACAAGTTCGAGGCAAATCAAGAGAAGGCGAAGCTCCATATCATTAGAAGGATGAGTGGGCAACAACGATTATATACAGTGTAGACATAGTCTAATCTTTTGGCTCGACGGGGAGCTCACACCCATAGGGTTGATCTCATAGAGATGACGTGCACAAGTAGGAAATGGGAAGCTTACAAGATCCCCTGTTCACACTTAATGGTAGTTGGTGCTAAGTATAACCATGATGCGACGAAGTTTATGGATCGTTTCTACTGCATGTCCGAATGGTACCACAGCTATGAGCCGATATTCCAACCATTGAAAGATAGGTTAGAATGGCTAAATTTGGAAGAAAGGAGAACAGTGATGCCAAAACCGCGATTGACACGAGAGAAAGGTTGGCCTAAGTCCACGAGAATCCGCAATGAGATGGATGACGAGGATAAGGAGTTGCCAACCTCTTTGTGGATTGAGAACGGACCAAAGTCGAAGTATGGGTTGTGTCGCCAAGAAGGTCATAACCGTTGTAGATGTTCGACTTGAAATGTGGAATCAACAAGCCGTGGTGCTACATAGCAGGTAACAATTACAAGTAGTAACAAAGGGGGATATATCATAAGTTATTCTCATCATCTGTTGTCAATTAGTCTTGTTACTAGCATTGTGCGGACATTATGAATTCACATGTTTAGGTATGCATGATGCTAGAGGTCTAAACTACGATGATATATGTACTGATTAATAATGGATGAAAGAGTTGATTTTTAATTGGTGAATTTAGTGTTCCCCTGCATTTGTAGATATTAAATTATATAAGTTGAAATTAAGATTCCAGGAGTAATTTTTAGATTAGAACCATGATAGTAATATCAATGTATCAAATTTAGCTTAATTTTGGGCAATCTTGTAATTAGTTGTTCAAGTAGTTGCTTCTTCTAGTAGATGCGGTATTGATGTATTTTTCTTTGTACTTGTGCAGATATGGGATTCGTGGCAAAGAGACAGTTTTTGTGGCGCTACTTGAACTCAAATCTCTTTTTGTAAACCATGAGAAGACATCATTTATATGTAAATGGTTGTACTTACATTGTGAACAACTTGGTTCAATGGTTTTAAAAGTATAATGGCTCTTTATTTCCTTTGTAGATTGCATGGATGATTTTTTTATTCATGTGGTTGGAAATGAAGGGATGATTTGTTTATGGATGTGGTTGGAATTGTAAGGATGATTTGTTTATGGAAGTGGTTGTGAACTAGTAAAATTTTATGATGAATAAACAGGTAAAATTATCATGGTTGTGAACAATTCTGCATTAGCTTTCAAGTTAAGGCTATATGCAAGCTTCAAATAACTCGATATATATAAGATATCGAGTTATGTTACACATAACCCGATTATGAGGAAATCGAGTTATTCAGAAGACCCTTTTGGACACTTGGATTCCTCCTAGATTGCATCCGGATCAATCCAAAGTCCTAGACTGGACCTAGAACCAAAGGGTGTAACTTGATTTTTATGTAATCGAGTTACGTTACACGTAACCCGATTATGAGAAAATTGGGTTATTCAAAAGACCCTTCTGGACACTTGGATTCCTCCTAGATTGCATCTAAATCGATCCAAAGTCTTGGACTGGAGCTAGAACCAAAGGGCGTAACTCAATTTTGATGTCATCTAGTTACATTGCACGTAAGTCGCTTATGTGGAAATCGAGTTATTCAAAAAACCCTTCTGGACACTTGAATTCCTCTTAAATTGCATTTGGATCAGTCCAAAGTCCTAGACTGGAGTTGGAACCAAAGGGTGTAACTTCTTTAATGTAATCGAGTTATTGAGAAGACCCTTCTAGACAATTGGATTCCTCCTAGATTGCATATGGATTGGTCCAAAGTCCTGGACTAGACTTGGAACCAAAGGGCATAACTCGATTTTATGGTTATCGAGGTGCTTAGTAACTCGATTCCTACATCATCGAGTTACATATAACTCGATTACCTATAAATCGAGTTATGCCCTAACCCATAATGATAAGTTCACCGATTCTGCAGAATCAGTAACAATTTGTTGTTGACATTTTCAATTGCTCTCGACACATCCTGCTAGAATCAAAAATTTTCCACGCAAATTCTTCAAAGATTTTATGCAGTAAGACTCTTTTAACCGTTATTGTCTTTAAAATTACATGTGGTGGTGCGTTATTCTCCCAGTTTTGTTCTTAATTTCAAACTTCATTATCTATGTAGATTGTGATGAAATTGGGTGTTTGGCTCTGAAATGCTTAATGGGTTAGGTAGTATCAATGTTGTTTGCCTATTTAATACTCTGTAGTTGCAAAAAGTACATTAGATTTTGTTGAAAGCTAAAAATCTAGGGCTGATAATGCATGCTTGGCAATTTGGGGATTTCATGATTGTGGGTGTAAATGTCGGAAGAAGCGCTTAATGGGCCATTGTGTGTGCATTTTGTCAACGGGTTTTATACATCTCATTGAAAAATGTCATGGTCTCTAATGAAATACAGAAGTTGGAGGATTAGAATGTGGGTTTGCATGCGAAATTGGGGATTTTCATGAACTTGGGAGTTTTGTTCTATACGGGTCATTGCAAACATAGTTGTTGATAGGTTCTATACCTTTCATGGCTTTAATAGTTGGGTTTGGTTCAGCATATTATGTCTTGTTGATGGATTAGGAAAACCAAGACGAAAAAAAAAAAATATATATATATATATATATATATAAATTTAATATATGAAGGTACAGTTGGGAAATGAGTACGTGTTTGTGTGTATATATTTGTCCCCATGGCTGTTTGTGTGTTGGTGGGTGAGAAAGTATGAACAAATTTAAACGAAGTTGGGAAATGAGTATTTAGTGCTGAAACATTCATAGTCACTTTGATAAGTATTTTTGGAAGTAGTTTTCCCCCTTTAAGTTATTGTTAATAATTGTTTAAGACTTTGATTAGTATTGTTTCCTAATCAAGATGATTGCAGAATATATTTAGGGTCTACCAAAGTAGTACTTCATGCATAATGCGTGTCTATGCATCTTATGCGATAGGATGATTAGAATGTGGGTGTTGTGTTTATCTCTTCGTAATACGGTTTTTTATTCTCTTTTTTTATGAACTAATCGTGTTTCCACTATTGACCATTAGTTAGTTATGGCTCCGAGGAGGGCTAAGAGGGGAAAATCCAAAGCTGCATCCGAACTCGAAGTGGTGTTTGATCGATTAAGGTTCCACATGCACGCAATTGAGCAAACCTTTGAAACCTTGAATAAGCATAGGTCTATTTGGGGAGAAAGGCAAATCATTCTAAATGAATTGCATCCTTCTATCTGTGGGAATCTACAGTTTAGGCATTGGCTGTCTCTATGTACAAATTTACAACCCCTCCAGGTGACTTGATTAGAGAATTCTATTCGAATCTATTGGTGTATGAGGATATTTGCTATGGTCACAGATTGACATCGTGGATACATGTTGTATGCTTTACAATAACTTGGGATGACGTATCCAATGCTTTTGATGTACCTATAATTTGTAGACCTACTTATCCATACTCTGAGTCTCCTCGTATTGATGATGTTATGGATGTTCTTTGTGGAAAATCAGTCACTCGGGGTTCTGACCCAAGTATTAGCTCAAGTGAGTTAACCGAGCTTAATTATGTCTTCTTTAGGATAGCTTGTCACAACATCTTTCCTATCTCTCATGTTCATACAATTCCTACGGACAGGTGTTTCTTTCTTTATGCTCTCATCATCGATAGTTCCATTTGTTTTCCTTCCCTTTTCATTGAAACCATTGCGGAGGTGCTAGGAGCAAGTATAAGAGGCATGGTTTGTTCTTTCCAGTTTTCATCCATAGGGTTCTCAAATACTTAGGATTAGAGAACTTTCCTTCCCAAGAGTTGGTCCACATCCTTGCCCCCATAGGAGCCAAATTTTTGAAAGAGCGAAGTGCCTAAAAGAAGATTGTCGACCCTAGTGTTGGTTCATCCAAGAGACCACGAGTACGGTCTACTACCGGAGATGTTCCGGATGAGGACATGCATGGGGATCCCACAACTGCTGTTGCCGAGGATGGTGATGATGAGGTACATGTTAACATTGCTGCTGCTGCGCATACAGCCCCTCCTCCCTCTTTTCGTGCTATGATGGAGACCATTATGACGACTTAGGCAGCCCATGGGCAGCTTTTAAATGGTCTTCTTGCCGAGGTGGCAGCTCTGTGACTGGACTTAGGCGACTATAGACGTCCTACTCCACCTTCTCCACCATCTGACTCTTAATGATTGCCATTGGCCATTGTACCTAAGGGGGAGATGAAGTTTTTGTAGTTTCTGTAGCATATTTGGAGAATTGTATGACGGTTCTGTGTAGTGACTTTCAACCAGTTGTATATTTTGTTATTGGGATAAAACCCTCTTTCGTCCCTACATTTTCACATGATTCTAACTTTGGTCCCTAGCTTTTTTTTTCACCGCTTTTAGTCCCTATCCTGAAAAACGTGTCTCGTTTTAATCCTTAACGTTACATCAAAGACGGAAATTGCACAGGTGGCAAACGGAAAAAATTAAAAATATTAAAATAATACACCCTGTGTCCACGTGGCTTTCCACGTCAGCCTCTAAATTAAAAAATTAATTTATTAATTCTAACTAAATAAAAAAAAAAATTGAAAACTCTCATAAAAAAAAATCAAAAACAAATTTAACTAAACCCAGCAAGAACAACAAGAACAACTAAACCAAAGAAGAACAACAAGAACCCAGCAAGAACAACAAGAACAACAAAACCCAGCAAGAACTAAACCCAAAAATAAAAACTAAACCCAGCAAGAACAACAAATTTAAAACCTAGCGAATTTAAAACCCAGCAAAAACAAGATCAACAAAACATAAACACAGCAAATTTAAAACCCAAAAATTAAATTCAAACCCATATTTCAAACCCCCACACCACAAAACACTCCGGAATCCACCATACCCACGGCTACATCACACCCACACCGACATCGGAAGATCGGAAGCGTGTTCATTTACCTGTCGTTGCAATTCAAGGGCTTCCAATCGATTTTGAGCCGGAAGACCGGAATATCGCCGCACCAGTTCTCGGTCTACCTAGACCTCGATACAGGCGGAGTGGAAGGAGATAGCGCCGCGAGTCGCCACCAGCGAAGACTGGTTCTTCCTCGGGGTCTTGAAGCAATCGCGAGAACAGCAACGAGGACTAGTTCTTCCTCGTGATCTTGAAGCGATACAACGCGAGAGGCAGCGAAGAAGGCAGAGATGGAGAGAGCTTCACAAAGACAAAGACGAAGAACAACAACAACAACAACAACAACAACAACGCTACGATTCTTCTTCTTCGATGAGTTTTCGTACAGAGAATGAGCAAGAAACCCAAACCCACCGAACTACAAAACAATTTCCATGACCAAAGACCCAAAACCCAAAACCCACGATCTCCACCATGAAAGCACCTCCATGCAAACCCACATCCCAAGCAAACACGAGCAAGAAGAAAGTAGCGTCGGCTAAGAGAGGAGATGGTTTTGTTGTCAGGTGAGGTTGATTTTGTTTGGGTTTGATAGTTTTGAATACGAGGTTGGAGGTGGTTTGGTTTCAACTCTAAGGTTTGGATCCGAGGTTTGTGTTTGGTTTCTCAGAAATTATAAGAAAATTTTGGTTTTGAGTTTTGAGTTTGGGGGCCAAAAATCTGGATTTGATTTTTGTGTTTGATGTTTTCGTGGTGTGGGGGTTTAAGTTTAATTTTTTGGGTTTTAAATTTGCTGGGTTTATGTTTTGTTGATCTTGTTTTTGCTGGGTTTAGTTCTTTCTGGGTTTTGTTGTTCTTGTTGGGTTTAGTTTTAAATTTGTTTTTGATTTTTTTTTTTATGAGAGTTTTTAATTTTTTTTATTTAGTTAGAATTAATAAATTAATTTTTTAATTTTGAGGCTAACGTGGAAAGCCACGTGGACACAGGGTGTATTATTTTGATATTTTTAATTTTTTCCGTTCGCCATTTGTGCAATTTCTGTCTCTGATGTAATGTCGGGGACTAAAATGAGACGCGTTTTTTAGGATAGGGACTAAAAGCGGTGAAAAAAAAAGTTAGGGACCAAAGTGAGTATCGTGTGAAAATGTAGAGACGAAAAAGGGTTTTATCCCTTTGTTATTTTAGTGGCAGTTTGAAGAACATGGTATCCGTGAAAAGTAATTTGATATATTAATATGATGGTTAGTTTCATGCCCATCATTATTATTATTATTAGTATTATTGAAATGGTTTTATCTGTAAGAATTTTTTATGTTATTATGTGATTCTATATAATATCAAGTAGATCCAAAAATGTAAATAAAATTTATTTCATAATTCTTTATAGCGTTCACGTGTTATTAGATTATAGTAATTATTAATATAAATTAAAGGTTTGTGAAAGCACAATTGGTTTACAGAGTTTGATATTGCCGATAAACCATCTAGGAGATTTTCCTTAGAGCAATGGATCAAGCTATATCTTGACTTGTGCAAACTGTTTTTATTGCGGGTTTTGCTTTTCGGTCATGTATTTTCCACTAATTGACCTCTTCTTTATTATGTATGAGTTTAATATTGGATATTGTTGTCTCTCTTAAATTAGCATTTATATTATTTTGAATTTGGTCCCTGTGTGGACTGTACCTCATGCATCATATTTTCATTATGAAATTTATTGATGAACCCTTGCAGTGCGGTCAGTTTACACAATTAATGAGATAATAGTAAAATATGTTGAGGTCATGCTTTGTATAACAGTAAAAAATAATAATAATAATAATAATAATAAAAGTAAAGCGACACTGGGTACGACCTCGTGCACTCCCGTGTTAGGTCTAACGGTTTTTTTTTTTTTTTTTTTTATATATGAAATATTGATTGTTTTGCTTTCGCACTACTAGAATGAAGTATACGAATGTTAATCTTATAAAAGTCTTATAATGTTATTCACTATCATTTCTTTATCATGTTGTTCAATTGGTCCATGCATCACATGGGTTAGCGACTAGTAATAGTCATAATAACTACATTAGTAATAATAACTACAACGGGCGCCAAGTCATTCCAAAAAAAAATTAGAGTAACTCGACACGCAAGCTACTTTTGCACCAAGTCTAGTCCTATCAAACTGCTTCACGTGAATATGTATGCAAACTTTCTAATAGTACCCTCATCAGCCCGTTACTATTGCCCTAATTCCAGTCATATCAAAATGAATCACATGAATACAGTTCAAATGACTAATACGACCAACTTTTTCATCGCTCACGCGACACCTTCTAACAGTTTCACCATGCTCATTGAGATAGAAACACATTCACGTGATTCATTACGCATGCTTCTCGCACTACACTACATGGACCTATCGCTATTGCACCAAGACCAGTCATGTCAATCACATCGGACACACCACACACGCCAACAAACATTACAGTTGAGTCGAGTCATTTTCTCAATTATGTGTGCAAATCCTAACATCCCGTCATTGTTCCGCCCTATCTAGCCGGATCAAACACAAGCCCTACTATTGTTCTCACGTGTATATATACATTACCGATGCACTTCACTGCATCAGCTCGGAATTGCTCAAGTCTAGTCATATCAAGTGAACAACCTACATGTACCAATTACTATTATGCAGTTGAGCTTACTCCTATACCAATTATGAACTGCTGCACCCAATGTAGTCATATCAATCAATCAAGCTGACTCATTTACCAATTACTATTAACTAAACAATTTGCACATGGCCGACACTACCACACCATATAGTTGCCCATGCAATCCTTTTATATATACCTCAGTCAATCCTTACACCATACTACCACACCACATTATACATTTGCCAATCGCATCTAGATATACCTTAATCTAATTCACCTTTTGCAATGCTAATGCGCAACGATGAGAGGGAATATCATACAAGACTGCGGCGAGAATGGGAGTACCACATAAACAAGTCCGACTCTCTACATAATGATCTCCTTCTAACAAGGAGCAATGTAGGCGGGTCGTTGCCAAAATTTGAAAGGAAAACAACCTAATATTCCTTCGTAGGTGCAGGTATCACCTGCTGCAGCTTGTAGAAAAGCGGGGTGTTGCTACCAACAGGCAGCTCACTCAAGCGAAACGTAATAGTGTCCTCGATTACAAGGACTACCTGTCTAAATGAATATCTATGTACTGCATTGCCTAGCTAGGTTCTATGTGGGGTGCGTATTATCTCTCTAGAATTATGTTATCAATGTTGGTAATGCCGGTTGGTCGATATGAAGGTCATGCATATTGATAGTATCCTGTGTAAGAATATGTACGTTGTATGTGTTATGCATGTATGTGTTAGTTGGTCGATATGCGGGTCATGCATATTGACCAACATCATGTGTAGGAAAATTTAGGTATTATGTATGTGTTATGCATCTAATAATTTGTCTACCTCTTTGCTATAAGTAGTCATTTAAGATTACGCATTAGACATGCATATTTGTGCAAACGATGATAAGGTTTACATAAACTTCTAACCATAAACAATGTTCCCTACACAATACGAATACAATAGCAGCGACACAAATACATTTAAAACATAATTAAGGATAATAGTTATACATCAAAGTGCAAGTGGACCACAACACGATTACTCTTCACCTGATATCTCCACATCCGACCGATACATGTCTGCTGCAAGAAGTGATTGCATGTATCGTGCATGCTCATATAACTTACACTCCACCGATTCTCGAATCTCCACTTGGGTCCTTTATCGATTAAGACGTATCTTCATTCGATTATTTTCTTCTCTTATGTGGCACAATGCTCTATGAAGTTCATCTATAGTGTCTTTTGGCATCTGCGATGCGAGTCGCCGAGGCAATGGCAGCTTATAGCCGACCATCTCATCATAAAACATCTCATGTTCACGAAGTAACCAGTCCCACTCCGCCCTCATGGTATTGTGGACCTATGTACTATTTCGCAGGTTGGGATTGATTGGATAGCTAAATTCATCTTCTAGTACCCAGCAATGACCCATTGCGGTGAACACATCGTGTGGCTTGTAGTGATAAGGGTCACCCATTGACGCCGACTACAATTACATCAAAAGATCGAGTTAACAATGTGCATCAACTGTTAGTAAATAATATATAACTGCATAACATGGTACACAACTGAGACAATTCTAAATTGATATAGTTTTACATGCTAGATCTATCATATGGCCCGTAACATAAATAAAAGAATAATCATACAATGATGCATAATACATGGCAATGTGTGAATCAAAGATGAGGATCTGGTCCAGCACACTACAACTATGCAAATATAATTGACTTATATTACTGTACACATGTGGAAATACATTGTAACAATGGGAGCATGGGTACTCCCGTTCATGTACCATTTTTCCGGCTGTCTCGACATGACAAGCCACGATACTCATATATAAAATTTTTATGATATTTGGACGATGAGATGAGCTTATAAATGCACCACAATATTGAATGGATTATTTCTATCCCACTAACTTCTTCGATTGACTAAGCTATGAGTCGCAACGCCTTAAGCTCAAAACCTACGATGCAAAACAAGTTTGGATCTACTTCAACAAATGCATCATCACAAGTTCCAGCAGAGCAACAACGACAAACATACATAAACCACTATGGAGGGAAATGAGTTGGAAAGAAAAGAGATTTTGTTAATATTCCAATATACATATACTAGAGTCTAGGAAGCGTTAGACACATCATGGTCGGTGACTGCACAACCGAGTCGAGATACCACCACAATAGAGTTCACCACAACAGAACAACCATGGTCAGAGCTATACGAGAAGAGATGTGAGTTGGAAGTGTACTATCAATGGCATGGGTTACGAGTTCCTAAGGCATGGTCAGCTGAGTTACCTAGAGGCAAACCTACCAACATACTTGCTCGCCTCAAACGGGAGAACAATCAAATGCAAAGGTGACTAGACTGTTTTCATGTTGTCCAAAAGGCTAGGAAACATCTATCAGGGAAGGCGCAAGAGCGAGCCATCAAGTCTATTAATGAAATTACTAATTTAGACAATGATAAAGATATTTCAGACTTCTCATATTCAATCAATGATGATTTCCAAAAATTCCTACCAACGAAAATTAGACGTTGTTAATGTCTAGACATTTTGTGCAACATGTAGTGTTGTTGTCAATGTCTAACAATGATGATTATGTACGTTCAACTAAAGTATATAATTCATTAATGCATGATATGTGAGTCCCACCACCTATGGACGCATATTAACAAATAATAGATAGGGAGACTAGCATACAATTTCGTCTATAGTAACCACTTTTATTGCTTTTGCATTGCTGATTTATTAATGAAAGCCTTCTAGAGTTATCAACATGAACATAAATGCTACTTATCATATTCTTATAATTATGTGTTATCCTTCAATTCAATAACCATCTTATAACAATCTAAGAAAAATAAGTTATATAGTTGATTACTTCTTGTAAGGTTGAATTTAATCAACCATCTTATTGGCTTTATTCCGTGCCAAATTTACTTGTATTTCAGCAATTAGTAACCCTGTATTTAGGTGAGATTTTTGTAAGGGTAGTGAGTGAGATAGTGTGATGAAATGCTCAAGAGTGTGCAAGAAAAACAGAGACTCGCGACTAGATCTCGCGAGTGACTCGCGATTGCAAGCCACCGGAAGATGCACACGTGTCGGGCATGCCAGAAGTTGAAGCGTCATGCTAGCTAGAGCACTACAGGACAAAATAAGACAACTGGCCATTCTATTATCTCGCAGCTGGATCTCGCGACTCGGTCAAGCCACGAGGCCAAGCCGCGAGCCAGCCCTATTTTGAAAAACCTAACTCTTCACATTCCATTCTCACCCCAGTATAAATACCCCTTATACCCACAAAAGAAAGAGAGCTTTCAGAGAGAATTTTGAGAGAGAAACCCTAGAGAAATACAAGATTGATTCATCCACAATCTTCATATAAGAGACTCTTCAAATTCCTCTACTCTCTTCCTTTCCATTGTTAAATCCTTGAGAGACCTTTTACCAAAACCTTTTCTCACCATATCCATTACTATGAGAAGGTTGTTTGATGTTCTAGGAAGCAGTTAGGAAGGAACCAATTTACATTGGTTGATGCTATGGTTAAGTAGCGGAATCCGGGAAGTTAGAAAAGAAATAGGTTTGGGGCAACCTCGTTGGAGCAAGAAGCTTGGAGAGCTTAGGTACACTGGGTAGATTAGGCTTGGAGGGTCTATTGTTGTTCATGTATCTCAACTACATTTTCTAGTGGATTACTTACCGCTTGGAGGACGGCGGAGAGGTTTTATGCCGAGGGCTTCGGTTTCCTCTTCGATAACACATTGTGTGTTGTCCTTGTGTTTGCATCTCTCTTCCCTTTATCTTTGCCTTTTAATTTCTGTTGTGGATGTGATTTTAATTGGCTTAGATTGTTTACCAATTCTGTTTGTAGCTTGTGTTCATTTTCCGCACACTAATTGTTTGACATAAAGTTTGAATTGGTTATTTTGTTATTGGGGTCTAAACGTTCAAGGTTGTTTTATACACTATTTGAACTTTCAATTGGTATCAGAGCGGGTACACTTTTATTGGTTTCATTACCATAGTGTGATCCTTGACCCCATATTGAGATGGATCGGTCTCAATCCCTAAATGCACCTCCATATTTTGATGGTAGTAATTATGCTTTTTGGAAGGTTCGCATGAGAGCATTTTTATGTTCCATTGATGAATCAGTTTGGGATGTTGTTGATATAGGTTGGACTAGGCCTAAAAAAGCCAAATCCACATGGGATAAGGCAACACTCGCCGCATCTAATGCTAACAATAAAGCACTTAATTCGATTTTTCGTGGTGTGTCTCCAGATAAGTTTCATAGGATTTCTCACATTACCGTTGCCAAGGAAGCATGGGAAATATTGGAGCCACCTACGAAGGCACGAAGAAAGTGAAAGACACCAAGCTGCAGATGCTGACCACTCAATTTGAGGAGTTAAAAATGGGTGAGAATGAGTCCTTTGACTCTTTCTATAGCAAGTTGAATGAGGTGGTTGTCAGCAAGTTCAATTTGGGAGAGAAAACGGAGGATTCTAAAATAGTAAGGAAGATCCTTCGATCATTGCCGGAAAGTTTTCGTGCCAAAGTGACAGCGATTGAAGAGAGTAAAGACCTTGATGACATCAAAGTCCAAGAGCTGATTAGTTCTCTTCAGATTTATGAAATGTCGTTGCACACTCAACGGAAGAGCAAATCTCTTGCTCTTAAGACCATTAATGAATAGTTGGAAGTCCATGACTCATCGGATGAGGATGTGGTTGACAAAGATGTGCATACCTTGTGAAGAATTTTTGAAAATTCTTGAAATTCAAGAATAATGGTAAAATTGGTGATAAAGGGAAATTTCAAAGTTCGGGAAAGGAGAAAAGGGAATTCAAAAAGAAAGATGGAAAAGAATCCCAATCTACACAAGGCGTGACTTGTTTTGAATGCAACGGGCATGGACACTTTAAGAAAGAATGTCCGAATTATTTGAAATTGAAAGGCAAGGTGTATGCCACGACACTTAGTGACTCAGATTCATCCAACTCAGATTCTGAGGAAAGCTGTCATGAAGAAGGGAATTATTCCGCTTTTATGACTATTGCCCATGTCGAGTCCTCAGACGAGTTGAATTTGCTTGTACGAGAACTTGGAGAACATAGTGATGAAGAATCATTGGGAGTTGTTGAAGAATCAGATGCTGAAGAATATGAAAGCACAGTCAATCTTCAAGAAAATTATAACTCACTCCTAGAGAAGTCGGGTGAGTATACAAGAGTGGCCAAGGCATTTGTGAGAAAAATGAAGAAGGCAAAGGAGGATTATAAAAGTCTCCTAATTCGCTATAAGGAGGCCAAATGTGAGATAGAAACATTGAATGGTGAGCTGTCGAAAGCCTACACAAAAGTGAGATTTCTTGAGCAAGAGGTTGTGCAAGCAAATGCTAAGATAGAGAGGGTCACCACCAAGAAGTTCGATGATGTTCTTTCATCTCAAAAGCATTTTTTAGACAAATCCGGGTTGGGATATACCAGAGGGAGTAGCTCATCTGGCAATATCACCAAAGAAGTGAAGTTTATAAAGGCCAAAGAGTTAGTTGAAGTTGTCCCCTACTACCGAGAAGCCCAAGATAGAGGAGAAGAGGAATGTGGAGAACCAACGGATGTTGAACAATCTTTGTAATCAATCTATGGGCAGGTCTGAATCCCAAGCCAAATCTTGTCCTCGACCACAAAGAGGTCCTCGATCGAACTATGTGTGTCATCATTGTGGACTTCAAGGGCATACTCGACCAAATTGTCAAAAGCCGAGAGCAATGAATAGTGCAACTGCTATAAGGTCACGAGGACCTAGAAATGACAGGAGAAATTGGGCTGGTGAACCATCAAGAGATCAAAGTGTTGATCCCGAAATGATGGACATGATGAAGATGATTGGTGCTTTCACCAACTGCTTGGAAAGCTTCACACGAAGGTTTGAAAGCCCTAACTCTCGTACCCAATCCTATAAGGAAATCACCCCAAATGCAAGTGACGTGTGGGTGAAAAAGGGTACTCATGCATAAACATTACAATATGTCCATGCATCAATACTTCCTATGCTTTGTGACTTTATTTGGTTGTTTGCTTATTAATTGTGTTGGTTGAAATTTGCTTCTTTGTTTTTGCATTTTTTTTTCGTTCATTTTTGTTAATTTTGATCAATCTTTTCCTTCTTATATGTCAAAAATCCAAAAACCACATAAAAAGTAGAAAATCAAAATGTTTGATCAACATTGTTGAGTTTTGTCTCAAAACTTGTTTTGCCTTGTACCTTTGTGCTAATGGTTTTGTGCATTTACGAGCATAGCTTGTTCCCTTGCACTCTTATCATCATGGAAGAAATCTTGAAATCTATGTGACTGTTGTAAATAGATTTTCAAACTTGTCATGAATGATTAGTGAATGGTTATGTTGATCTTGAGACATGCATAGACTTGTGCCTATATATCTTCCCACTCTTTATGTTTTTGTTTTTGCTAAAAAGAGCTCACCAAATGTAAATCTCCAAATGAAAAGAGATATTGAGCTGCAAAAACCTGTCGCATATACTAATATTTGACTAGGAAAAAGGGAAAGCGACCAAAATTAAAGTATATGTTTATTCAAAAAGCCAAAGGCTATATCATTAAGGTGAAATATCAAATATCACTCTCATAATGAGAGGTGATTGTTTCAAAAGGATCAAAAAGATCAAATGTTATGTTTGAAAGTGGAGTCAAATGTAAAGCTCCAAATTATGTAATCAAGTCTTGTGGGAGGTCATATATGCATACTTCTATAATTGAGATGGGTCACATGATCTAGTACTAATTGTGTATGCCTTGGTTGAATTGATCATTGAAGCTTCACATTATACTAAGGACTATCTCATTGTTGATAGCCACATACAACACACAAGTTTATGTTCAATGAATGCCATATTCATTTGTGTGATTGTACTTGATAAAATGTGTTTTCACATGCTCAATCTTTGTTGATTTAAACACAAAAAGATTTTTGGGTGTTTTAGGTGTTTTTGGAAAGTATTTTGTTCTTTAAAAACTGAAAATTTCAAAAACAGTGTTGCCCTGTTTTGGAGACTTAGTCGCGGGTCAATCAAGTCGCATGCCACATTCGCAAGCTCGCAGGTCAATTTTGGCGACTTGTTCGCGAGTGGAAGGTCCAGTTGCGAGGGGTACACAGAGAATTTTGTGGCTCAGCTAGCGACTTCCTCGCGGTTGAGACTTCCAATCGCGAAAAACACTTAGCAAAATTTTCAAATCTTTTGGCTTGAAGTGTTTTGGCGGGTGATTTTGGCAACTTACCTCGATTCTGAAAAACGCGTGTTTTGCACAGTAAGGGCAGCTTTTAAAATCTTTTTCAGTTTTCCCTCGAACTTTATGTGACTGTTCATTTTCTCTTTCGTCTGAAACTTACCCAAACAATCCATGTCACCCTCTTCGAACTCCATTTGTGCTTTACTTCTTCTCAAAATCATCAAGAAAAGGTATGGGTCTTCTCTTCCTCACTTCATATTTTATTTTTTGAGTATTATTTTCTTGCTTTTTTTGAGTTGTCACTATATTTTGAGACATACTGTGTTTGAAAATTTTATTCTTAGATTGTTGGGTATGGTTGGTTGTGTTTGGTCTTGATTTCATCTGCTTTCATATTGTTAGTCACATTGTGCTAATCTTTGTTACGTGCTTTGGTTTTTGTTGGTTTTCGTACTCATTTGGTATATGGGTTTGGAATTTTTCTATGTTTTACTCCGTTTGTGAGTTTGAGTGTTTGAGTATGTATGAGGCTTTGGATTGTTTATCTTATATTACTGTGTTTTTATGTTGCCATAACATGTGTGTGCTTCTATCTTGAGGGTATTTTTTTTAAACATTCCATTTTCAGTAAGTTAAGCCTTACTGTCATTTGCTCTATTTTGCATGTATGTGGTTTCCAATGTTCTTCATACTTCTGTTTTATACTTGTTCCTATCTTACTATGGTCTAATTTGAGCTATCCTTCCTTTGTTCTCTACTATGCATATCATGCTCATAATAGACTGTCTCAATGACAGTTATTTGTAAATTTGTGTTATTCTGTGTTCTCTTGAGCAATCACCATTTTGGTGCATTTGCCTCATTCAATACTTGAGTATTGCTTATGGTTTTGTTTGGCATTGCCTTAACTATTACTTGTGATTGTGTGAGATATACATGGTTCACATTTTTATTTGAATCTAATCTAGTTAATATCTATCTTTTGTGGTGCTGTTTTTGGTTCTTTCTTTGTGTGCACTGCTGCTCTCTTGCAGATGTCTCGTCGATCCTCTAAAGGCAAAGACATTGTAACTAATAATCCATTAACCCCGGTTGCTAAATGGACTCGACTCTCATCTCAGTCATCTAAAGACTCTAATTTGGAGAGGTTTAGAACCCCGCTTACCTCACACATCTGCTCAAACATCTTTGACAAGACATCTCCTATAGTGGAACATGTGGTTGAGTTTGACACCTTGGGAACCACGTTTATCCCTCGGATCTTTGAGTCAAGAGGTTGGGCAAACTTATTTGGAAATTTTGAAGACCCAATGGATGAACTGGTTAAGGAATGTTACTCTAATTTAAGTGACCTTGGAGTTAAGCTAATTTGCTGGGTAAGAGGAAAGGAATTTATCATCACCCCAAACTCCATAGCCGAAATTCTCCGCATCACTAGACCTCAGAATGTGGATCTAACACCGTATGATGATAGAACTCTAGAGACTTAAGACATTCTACAAGTTCTTGGACCTGATCATGAAGTCTTTAGTACAGGCACATCCATAAGCACCGCCAAGTTTGCACCTGAGTTGACCACACTAAAGCCGATCATGTTCTCCAATCTCTACCCACTGTCCAACACGACTTTCATCAATCTTGGAAGAGCTCAATTCCTCTGTGATCTTATTACAAGAGCCCACATTGATATTTGTGCCCACATCTTTCAAACCATAAGGAAGACCGCAGCTCAATCAGCAACACGAGGATGTATTCCATTTTGCAGTCTCATCATGAAGTTCATTCTTCGTGAAGGTATTGTTCCTCCCTCGGATGGAAAAATGATGACTCGTTTGTGTCCAATTTCCATGTTCACTCTACAAGCTAGCAAAAGTCATTCTTCTAAAACACCAAAGAGTGCACACATCTCTCTGGTTACTCCATCTGCTCCTGAGTCAGAGACACATGTACATACCACACCCACTTCACATGTCATCCCCGAAGTTCAACAAACTAGCATTCCGTAAGTACAATCTGATCCTCAAACTAATAAATTGGGTAGTTTGCTTGAAAGTATTCAGAAGCACATTGAGGAAATGGTGACACTTCTCTACTCCACCAACAACCATGTTCAAATGCAACTCGAGACCATGGAGAATCAGCTAGAAGCTATTCAACAAAGTTAGAAGACAGCCTTTAGCTATTCGTACCAAAAAGGGGGAGAGCATACAAGAAGGGGGAGAAAGTTCAAAGGGAAGTGTGCATAGTAATAGGGGGATTACACATACTTTTGTTTTGGTCTTACCTTTTAACTTATAGGATTATGTTTTGGATAATTTGTTGTTTCTATGGGTTTAGTACACTGTGGTTATGGTTATTGTTTGGTTTAAACTCATAACTCATGGATGTTTTTAAAACTTGGTTTACCTTTTATATATATTGATGTTTTTCAGTATATAATGTGGTTTGTACCCATGTTGCTTTTGTAAGCTTTTAGGGTTTGTTTTCATTATCTGTAGACTTTATGGTTTGTATCATGCTTTATGCAGCTTTTATGCTTTGTTAAATCAGTACTTCTAACTAAATGTCATGCATTTTCTTGTTAAATCTTGTCACTCTTGTGCCCTTGTAGGATTGTTCCTAGATGCATATACTTAGTGTATTATGCATTGGTTGAGTGTTGGGCATACAAGTGACTTGCATTGTTCTTGTTTGCTTGTATGTTCAAGTGTTCATTCCAAGTGTGAATAAGCATTGTGGTCACTACCTTGTAGTGATTATTTGTTGGATCAAGCCATGGTTTGTTTCTTTACTCCATCTTTGCTTGATCACATATTGCCTGCTTCATATGCATTTCATGCTTTTCTGCATACAATGATCATGGTGTATTGTTGTGTTTCAGGAGATTCATGTTTATATGATTCAAGAGCTTCACAGTTTCTAGAGTTAGGTGTGAGTGAGTTTTGTTCAACTGTTCCCAACTCACATGTTAAGTCTAGAGTCTGTTTTAGGGTTTTGTCACACGGAATAGCCAAAGGGGGATATTGTAAGGTTGAATTTAATCAACCATCTTGTTGGCTTTATTCCGTGCTAAATTTGCTTGTATTTCAGCAATTAGTAACCCTGTATTTAGGTGGGATTTTTGTAAGGGTAGTGAGTGAGATAGTGTGATGAAATGCTCAAGAGTGTGCAAGAAAAAAGAGACTCGCGACTGGATCTCGCGGGTGACTCGCGGCTGCAAGCCGCCGGAAGATGCACACATGCCAGGCATGCCAGAAATTGAAGCGTCATGCTAGTTGGAGCACTACAGGACAAAATAGGACAATTGATCATGTTCATTATCTCACGGCTGGATCTCGCGACTCGGTCAAGTCGCGAGGCCAAGCTGCGAGCCAGCCCTGTTTTGAAAAACCTAACTCTTCACATTCCATTCTCACTCCAGTATAAATACCCCTTATACCCACGAAAGAAAGAGAGCATCCAGTGAGAATTTTGAGAGAGAAACTCTAGAGAAAAACAAGATTGATTCATCCACAATCTTCACATAAGAGACTCTTCAAATTCCTCTACTCTCTTCCTCTCCATTGTTAAATCTTTGAGAAGCCTTTTACCAAAACCTTTTCTCACCATATCCATTCTTGTGAGAGGGCTGTTTGGTGTTAGGGGGAAGCGATTAGGAAGGAACCAATTTATATTGGTTAATGCTATGGTCAAGTAGTGGAATCTGGGAAGCTAGAAAAGAAATAGGTTCGGCGCAACCTTGTTGGAGCAAGAAGCTTGGAGGGCTTAGGTACACTGGGTAGATTAGGCTTGGAGGGTCTATTGCTATTCATGTATCCCAACTACATTTTCTAGTGGATTACTTACCGCTTGGAGGGCGGCAAAGAGGTTTTACGCCGAGAGTTTCGGTTTTCTCTTCGATAACACATCGTGTATTGTCCCTGTGTTTGCATCTCTCTTCCCTTCATCTTTGCCTTTTAATTTCTGCTGTGGATGTGATTTTAATTGGCTTAGATTGTTTACCAATTCTGTTTGTAGCTTGTGTTCATTTTCCGCACACTAGTTGTTTGACATAAAGCTTGAATTGATTATTTTGTTATTGGTGTCTAAACGTTCAAGGGTGTTTTATACACTATTTGAACTTTCACTTCTTGCTATGGTAAAGATTCTCATTCTTTTGTGATTAAAATTTACTACAACAAACAACCAAAATCACACCAATGTACTCACATAACAATTATTCAACCAAAAAAAAAAAAATCAATACAATGCTAGTAATATCGAGTTTCAAAACAATGGCATATCCCTAAATAGTTTGAGAAATAGGGCAAAATGCTAGAAAGTTTGTAAGAAATGGGTAAATGCCCATTTTGGCCCAGTGAAGTCACCATTCCCAATGAAATTTCAAGAAAATACTCCTAGATTCAAGCTCCACCATATAGTCATGTTTAGTTTTGAAATTCTTTACTTTTCTTTAGGAATGGCAACGGGTCGGGTTCGGGTTGGGTTTCTTTATACCCGGACCCGACCCGCGGGTCCAACCCTAAAACCCGAACCCGCCCCGTTTAATAAACGGGTTTTTTTTTTAAATCCAAACCCGCCCCGTCGGGTCCCATCAGCCCCATGAGCTCCGCCAGCCACTTCAGGGCCTTAATCCATGGCCATACAATCTTAAAAAAAAAAAAAAAAAAAAGACTTTCCCTTTCAAACACAGAATCACACAAACACAAACTCACAGATTCGAGACACAATCTTATAAAAAGAAAAAAAGAGTTTCCTTTCAAACACAGAATCACAAACTCAGATTCACAAAATCACAAACACAAACTCACAGATTTGAGAATTGAGAGAGGACATGAACCCAAAATAAAAATGAACCCAAAAATAAAAATTGGAGAACTCGGTCCACCAAGGCTCTATCTTTGATGATTGGCGGTGGTTTCAGCCACCAATTCCACCTCTAGGCCGAAGCTCACGGCCTAAACCTCGCAAATCTCTCTCCGATCTAAACTCCATGCTTCTCCGTGGAAATAGCAACCATCAAGTGATGAGAGTGAAGGTGAGGGTGGGTTGGTGAGTGATTGAGAGTGACGGTGAGGGTGATTTGGGTGAGGGGTGTGTGGGGTGGCTTGAGAGAAAATGAGACGAGAGAGTTATTGAGGGTGAGGTGAGAGCACAGAGAGGAGGCGGCTTGGAGAGACTTCGGATAAATGAAAAAAGGATTAGGGTTTGTTATAAGTTACACATATATATATATATATATATATATATATATATATATATATATATATATATATATATATGTAGGTATTTTAGTAATTTTGTTTTAAGTTTAAACGGGTCGGGTCGGGTCCGGGTTCGGGCCATGTTTTTTCCAAAACCCGGACCCGCTTCGGGTTTTTTTTCTAAAACCCAAACCCGACCCTATTTGTTACCGGGTAAAACCCGATCCATTAGGGTCGGGCGGGCGGTACCGCGGATCGGACATAAATTGCCATCCCTACTTTTCTTGAATGTAGTTGCTAGACTTTTGTTATTGCTTAATGTGTTCACTGTGACTAGTTGAGAAAATATATTGAGATTTTGTGAAACCCAAAAATTATTGAAATTAAATTAGGGATTTTTTAACAAAATATATTGTGGGTAATCTGAAAATAGGGGGCTGATTTATGGGCTAGAAGGAAAAAGTGCATGGTTGTATCAAAGAGTGTTTTGAATTTTGTGAGATGGAGGATTTTTGAAAAGTTTTTCCCCAAGCCCCTCCCCCCTACTATGACTATGATGATTTTCTATTGGGATGTCAAGAAAATGCCATTTTTTTTCTTGGTGGATGAGGCTTAGGGCACGTTTGGTAGGAGTATTGTGGTTTTGGTTTTCAAAATAATGTGAAAACTATGATTTAAAAAATGTGTTAAAAACACGTCTTTTGAGTACTCATAATGAAGAAAATGTTTTTGGTAACATGTTTTTATAATATTTTTGGTTTTGACATTCTTTTGTATGGTTTGTTTCCAAGAAAAGTTTATTGGAAAGATAGGTGAAAAGGAAAAAATGAGATTAAAAATGTGTTTACAAGTACACTTACTTTTTTTTTTTTTTTTTTTTTTTTTTAAGGCCCGATGGCGAGTCAAGTGGCAATTTATGTGGTAATAATATATATACTATTTTGGCTGTTAACCATGCAACATTTAATGGCAGGGGTCATTATGACACAATTAAAATATCAAGGACCAAATTGACACGCAGTATAAAGGTTAGGGATCAAATGTAATTTATCCTCCTTATAATCATCAAAAAAATATTACTTTTCATCATTTGTCCTCTTCGGTTTTGGATCACTCTCCATTATCGCTTCATTAGTCTCAAACAGGGAAGAAAAGAAGACATAGAAAAATTTTCAGATTTGAATCAATGTGGTTGAAGGATTTGAGATGTGAACAGGTTGTCAAGGAAGCATGGAACCATGGTCGGATGGTTGGATTCGAGTGGGTTCTTCAAGAATGTTTAGAACGGTGTAAGGCAGATTTATGTGCTTGGAATGCTACTGAATTTGGTCATGTGGGAAGGAATATTATGGAGCTTCAAACAAAATTGGAATGGCTAGAAGTGCAACCCGGGTCCAAGGAAATAATGGAAGAATTGAGGCATACTCGAATTGAGTTGAACTATTGGTTGGATAGAGAGGATGACATGTGGCGACAAAGATCAAGGATTAATTGGTTTCAAAATGGAGATAGAAATACAAACTTCTTTCATGCTAAGGCCTTGGCTAGACAAAGAAAGAATTTCATGAATGGGTCTTTAGATGAAGATGGGGTTTGGCAAGTTGATGAGGATAAAATGAGAGAGATAACAATTGGATACTTTGGGGATCTCTTCTCTACTAGTAATCCGGTGGAATTTTCTAATTTGCTCTTGGCTGTGCAACCTAAAGTGACCCAAGCAATGAATGAGTGGCTGGTTCAACCTTTTGTGGAGAGCGAAGTGAAAGGAGCCTTGAAACAAATGTACCCACTAAAGGCACCGAGACCCGATAGGATGCCTCCTCTTTTCTTCCAACATTTTTGGAGTACTAGTAGCATGGTGGTCACCAAAACGGTACTTGATTTTCTTAACTTTGGAATTTCTCCACCAAACTTTAATGACACTCACATTCTCTTATCCCAAAAATAAAAGAGCCTAAGAAGATAATTGATTATAGGCCTATTAGTTTATGTAATATTGTGTATAAGATTGCTTCCAAAGCTATTGCTAATAGGGTGAAACGAATCTTACCTTCGATTATTAGTGATGATACAGTGCTTTTGCCCATGGAAGGTTGATTACTAATAATGTTTTGGTGGCTTTTGAAACAATGCACCATATTAGTCAGAAAAAGGGGGGTAAGGTAGGGGAAATGACTCTTAAATTAGATATGAGTAAAGCTTATAATAGGGTTGAGTGGGTATGGTTAGAAAAGGTTATGGAGAAAAGCTTATATGGGCTTTGTTGGTAGGATGAGAGCTTTGATCATGAGATGTGTCTCTTCAGTAACTTATTCAATTAAAATTAATGGGATACCGAGGGGGCACATTATTCCATCTAGGGGGATTCGTCAAGGAGACCCTTTATCACCTTATCTCTTTCTTTTGTGTGCAAAAGGTTTATCAACTTTGATTCAACCAGTTGTGGATAGGGGTCAAATGGAGGGTGTGAAAATTTGTAGAGGTGGTCCAAGATTGTCTCATTTGTTTTTTGCAAATGATAGTCTAATTTTTTATAAGGCGATGTTAAAGCAGTGTGATGAACTACAAAGATTGCTTGTTGTGTATGAGAAAGCTTCCGGTCAACAACTAAATCATGCAAAAACATCGTTGTTCTTTAGTAGTAACACTTCAAGAGATGTTCAAGAGGAGATAAAGAATCAGTTTGGTGCCCAAATAATTAAGCAACATGAGAAGTGTCTTGGCTTGCCTTCATTGGTGTGGAAAAATAAAAGAACTACCTTCAATGCTATCAAGGAGAAATTGGGGAAAGTTTTGGCAGGTTGGAAAGATAAATTACCTTCAAAGGCGGGGAAAGAAATTCTAATCAAAGCAGTGGCTCAAGCAATTCCGACCTATACTATGAGTTGTTTCAAACTTCTAGACTTGCTTTGTGATGAACTAAGGGGAATGATTCGAAATTTTTGGCGGGGACAACGAAAGGAGGAAAGGAAAATTGCATGGCTTAGTTGGGAGAAAATGTGTGAGCCTAAGTGTGTTGGAGGAATGGGTTTCAAAATTTTAAAATTGTTCAACAAGGCTTTGCTTGCAAAAAAGGATTGGCATCTTCAAATGGGTGGTGATTTTCTTGTGTACAAGGTCCTTAAGGCTAACTATTTCCCAATAACTGATTTTATTCATTCTTCCATTGGACATTATCCTTCTTATACATGGACGAGTCTAATCTCTGCCCAAAGCTTAATTATTGAAGGTATGTGATGGAGGGTTGGAAATGGAGAAAATATTAGGTTTGGCAAGATAGGTGGTTGCCACAGGGTTCAACATATAGTGTAATTTCTCCAAGGAAGTTTACGAGTGGTGATACAATGGTTGCTAATTTAATTGATTAAAGTACTACTAGAAGGAAGAATGAGGTAATTGATAGTCTTTTTATTGATTATGAAGCTGATTTAATTAAAAGTATTCCTTTAAGTGTTGCATTACCGTCGGACAAACTGGTTTGGGCGAAACTAATAATGGAAAATTTACTGTTGGGAGTGCGTATAAATTAGCGGTTACTTTGTTCAAATCAAGGAACCATGGTATTGCTTCTAATGGTAGTTTGTTAAGGAAATTTTGGAAGAAAGTTTGGTCATTGCCTATTCCTCATAAGGTTCGACATTTTTGTTGGCATGCTTGTTGTGATATTTTACCAACAAAGGCCAAATTGAAGCGACGTAATGTTATAGCTGAAGATGTGTGTGTGTGCTATCGGGGTGAGGCAGAAATGAATGGCCACATTTTTTGGGGTTGTCCGAGAGCACAAAAGGCTTGGGTTGCTTCAATGATGCATTTCTTTGCCTCACGGATACAAATATTAACTCTTTGCAAGACCTTTTACGGATTGAAACGATGACTAAAGTTGCTAGGGATGAGAAGTGTTCACAAGTGGTTATGATAGCTTAGGCATTATGGTGTAATAGGAATGAGGTTTATCACGGAGGTGAAGCCAAAAATGGAATGGAGATAGCTCGGTGGGCAGCAAATTACCTTTAGGAATATTGGTCTGCAATTGAAGTGCACAAAATGGTTGGTTTTGATATAGTGCAACAGCCCATGGACAGAGAAGTAGTTGCTGGTTCAGTTTTTTGCAGCAACTTGGTGATAGAGGTGTGGTTTCTAATATGTTGCAGCAGCCCGTGGAAAGAGTAGCAATTGCTGGTTCAATTTAATGCAAATGACTGTTGTGTGCGATGTTGTTTCTAATATGTTGCAACAGCCCGTGGAAAGAGTAGCGATTGCTAGTTCGGATTTAATGCAGAGCTTGATTAACGAGAGATGTTGTTGCTATGCCTTTGGCCTGGGTTCCTCCTTCAATGGGTTTATGTAAAATCAATGTAGATAGGGCCCTTTCTCGCACAAAGAAGTTGGCTAGAATTGGGGTAGTAATTAGAGATCATAGAGGCCGAATATCGGCTGCATTATGCAGAAAAATTAGAGCTCAATTAGGGGTTCTTGAAGTTGAAGCAAAAGCCTACGAAGCTAGTGTGTTATTGGCAAGACATTTGGGGCTGATGAATGGGGTGTTGGAAGGGGATTCTTTGATTATTTCCAATGCCCTTAAGCAAGTTACAAAACCTCCTACCTCGATTGCTGTTGTTGTGGAAGGAATTCATGCTTTAGGATCAATTCTTGGTGTTGTCCATTATTTTCATGTGAGAAGAAATGGCAATAAGCCAGCCCACATTCTAGCAAGATAAGCTCTAAGTCATGTTAATGATGTAATTTGGATTGAAGAGACTCCTTGTTGTATTCAGCAAGCTCTTATCCAAGATGTATGTGGATATTAATATCCTAATAATATATCTATGTGTGTTTATCAAAATATATATATATATATATATATATATATATATATATTTTTCTTTGTTGTTATTATTATTATTATAAATTTGTATTTGTATATAACAATTACAGGTGAAAGCCAACGTTTGATTTTATAAAAAAACAAAAACAAAAAGAACCAAAAACAAAAGCCAATATTTGATTAAAAGAAAGAAAACACATTATATATATATATATATATATTGGAGGGAGCAACATATTCAATGTTTTCTCATCTACCCGCCTCCCAATTTTCTCTCCTCAAATCACCCCAAATTGGGAAAATAAGATTTTGGTGGGCTAGGGAGAAAATGACTGGCCCCCACCAAAATCTCTCAAATTTTCCACCTTAACCAAACAATCCAAAAAACTCTTTTTTTAATTATTTTTTCTACCCATTTTCATCCCAACCAAACGGACCCTAAATGATTCATGGACATGGTTTCCTCATCCATGTGCAACAATTTTTTTTTTCTTATTTTTTGGTTCATATCCTTGTATATACTCTTATCAAAACAAAAACAAATAGAGAATGTGCGAGTCTTTTTTTTTTTCTTTTTCTTTTCATTTTTTATGGGAGAAAGTGTGAATTTTAAAACAATAAAGAGAAGAAAGAAATTATTTATGAAATATGAGAACTAGGATTGATATTTCCACCTTTTTTTTTCTATGATACCAAATGTTAACATCCGGGGCTATTCAGATACAATCTTGATATGTCAAATTTAGAAATGAAAGATGTTTTGAAATTCATTTACATATTTAAATCCACATTTAACCCTTTAGTTTAGTGGTTCCTAATATCTCATAATATTCATAAAATTCTAAATTCAAAACCTTTTGCCAGCATCTTGGGGCCACCCCATGGGGTTCTTTCCTATAATAACCTAGTGTGTAGGATAGGGGGACTGTATACACCCGAGGGGAATAATGAGATACTCGAAGAGGTCTGAACACTTTCATTTGCCAAAAAAAAATCCACATTTATCATTTATTTTAAACAAAAAATAATATCATAATTAAAACTTTGAATTCAATAATGGACGCAAGCTAATTCCATGAGTATTCTTTGAAAAAAAAATAATAATAAAAAAGGAGGATAATAACTACCGGTTTGACTAAGGATTAATTTAATGTAAGATAGCAATGTGACTTAATCCTAGGTTGGATCCACAGAGATAAAATTATTGTGAAAGATAACAGTGTGACTTAATCCCACCGTGGAATTAATGACTTAAAGGCGGTTTTGGTTCGACTGAGAAACACCGACCTAGTTGCCTTGTAGTTAAAGAAAGGTTTTTCTATATAACAAGTCTCAAACCATGGCTCTCTTTCTCACAAACCCAGCAATCAGATCAAAGCAAGGCCAAAGCCCAAAGGTTTTCTTCATCTTCAACTTAAAACAGTTCTATTAATTCTCAGATTAATTATTGGTGGTCTCGTACTTGGATTGAGTGTGTGTGTGTGTGTAAAGCACATAATTCAACATGTCTCATTCTTTTCCTTATTTCTTTTTCACAATGATGCTTTCCTAGTATTACAAACTCTTTGATTTCTCATAAACCACAGTTTTTATGTATTTATTTGTTTTCCTATGAGATCTTCTTTGCTGTGGAAGCAGCATACTTGATTTAAGGCAGTTTTTTTTTTTTTTTTTTTTTTTTTTTTTTTTAATTTAATTTGCCTGTATAGCGTTTTAATTACTATAAAATTTATTGTAAACTAGTTCGGTTGTGAGTTCCTGTTTTTCTATCTTTTGTATTCTTACGTTCATTTGAGAGCAACAAGCCTTTGTTTTTGTGGTACAAAAATTCATATTCACATAAAAACAATATTAGTTTAGTAGCAAAGATATTTCAATTGCTTTCACCAGGGGTTTCCTTCCTTTCATACCTTCATTGGATAAAAACATTGACCTTTGGTGGGTCTTAATTTTGAAGGGACATCATGAATTAATGTTAAATTAGATATAAGTTATTTTTGTTCTTTTATTTTGTGCGGCTCTAAATTGGCTTATGTTTGAAATCTAAGTTATGTTAATTTTACAATATGCCCTAAGACATGTTTGTTGCTAGGTCATGGAATTAATTAGGTTTTCAAATTTGTTGAAGGTCTAGATCATCGCATTATTAGATAGCTTCCTCATGTTTTGATTTTCAATTATCTCATGTCAACCATTGAAGACAAGACAAAAACATGTGTTTCATTAAAGTAAATTTAGCGTGAGTTTGGCTGAAAATTTAATGGATTTTTTTTTCATAACAAATTAATGATATTTAAATCATAAAATTAAAAAGATTTGTTAATGTTGCTATAAATTGGGTACTTCCTTGGGTATCATGCTAAAATATTAGTTTATAAAACGGGTACTCTTGTCATCTGTGCTCATTAGATTTACAATATTTAATGTTTTGCTTATGGGTATATGTCTTTGTATGTCTATGCTTTGTATTTGACATTTATGCTCTTCGCATTTCAAAAATCTTAGGTTAAGTTTCGTATTTCCGAACACCTTTTATTCTTTTTAACACAAGTAATACATGTCTTTCTATAAGCTTTCACATGGTAAATTGTGTGCACTATATCTATAGATGGAATCGCCAACATGTGAGTAGAAGACAAACTCTCCTAAATGATCATTATGTCTAATCATTTCTCTCATCTCTAAACTAATTGCACTGAAAATCAAAATAGTACTTGCGGGTGTTTTTGTTTTAGGCAAAATTTGAACATTGAGATCTTAATTAACTAATCTCATCTATCCCTACTCAACGCTAATTGCCATTGTTGATTTTGCTTATCATTTAAATAAATTTGTGTTGTTTATAAAATTTACTTCACTTAGGTTTTTTTTTTTTTTTTAGTTGATTTAAGAATAATAACAAAATAAAAAGGGAAAAGGGCATGGAAGACATAACATGGGAAATCACACACTTCTCTACGTAGATGCAATTTAGTACATGTGTGTACGTATTAGATAACTACCACAAAGAACTTCTTGATATTGTCTTTGGAACATATAAAATAATTTGTTGTCATTTGAAGCCATTTTTTTGAAAAAACAATTTCATGTGTTCTGTAATTATATTCATATATCATTATATATAAAAGTTACCCTTATTTCTTCCAAGGATCCAGCGGTGAAAGCAAACGCTCAATGGCAACAGAAAAAAAATTGTCGGATGTTGAGATTGAGTCTGATGATGATTATGAGCTTGATGAGATTGAAGAGCATGAACTAGATGTAAGTTTATATCTTGCACAAATTATTCAATATCGTTTCCTATTCTTATTTGGTTTCTTATTTTGTACTTTTTTACAACGTAGATTAAATTAAAACAACTCCAAGAGGAGGCTGAGGCTCTCAAGAAGGAGTGTAAGAGGATGGAACTTGAAATAGAGGAATTTACAGCTTCTAATGCTTCTTACATTGAAAGTACGAATTCCATTGAACAGGGAACTGAGGTAATAAAAGCTCTTTTCCAAGCATATGAACTTTATATCGCCTTAAGGAGCAATTGAAGGCATCACAAGATCTTCTTAGTTGGATCTAGACTCAGATCATGTAATGGTAGAATTTTTCTTTTGATAAATGTGCTCTTCGATTTTCTTTTTGGTTCAATGGCTTTGTGAGTGTAGGGTTTCTCTTGAAGATTACTATTAATTTTTGAATGTCTGTTAATTAATATAATACCCTTTAAATTTAATATCTTGTTATCTCTTTCTTACCTTTAAATATGATAACGTCACCACCCAAGTTTCCAACCCTATACAAGCTTTAAAGGATTAGTAAAAAAATACATTCATTGTGGCTCGTCGCTTGTGTTCGTGAGTCATGATTGTCATTTTGACTCCACCACAAGAGAATCTTAGATAGACGTTCTTGTGGGCAATCATGCATTTTATACTCTAAAGCATCGCAGAATGTAGAAAAACATAGCTAAGATGTTCAAAAACTTGATATGGGTTGGGGCTTACAAGAAGACCTATGAATCCCTTCGCCGTGTCATTTCCTCAACATTAGATTGTTTTTCTTTTTTCAGGGTTTTTTTTTTTTTTTTTTTTGGTTAGCAATTTTCTTTTCTTCATGAGAATGAAATAAATAAATAAAATAAAATAAAAAAAGAAGAGAGAAAATGACTTAGCATTCTATATTAGCTGTGGGTAGTTTGTAATGTTTGTAAGACTTTTGGGAATAAAGAATTATAATAGCTAGTGAATTTTGTTATTTTATTGAACCGATGGTACATTAATCCATGCAATTATCAAACAGTACCAACACCATACCCAAAACCCAGAAAATAGATTTCCAACTTACATATCACTCAGATTTTATTCAAAGCCCAACAGAAAGCAAATGGATTTATTTAAAGCACTAGAATAAAGAGGCAAGCTACCAATTGAGTTATGTCAACTGCTGGTAGTAACATAACTAGACGCAAGAGAAGCCTTCTATATTGATATCTTCTTATTAAGTTCCACCACACCCACCACCACCACCATCACCACCACCACCAAGATGGCCACCGCCACCACCACACCCTCCACCACCGTGATGGCCACCATCACCACCACCACCACCACCAAGATGGCCACCGCCACCACCACACCCTCCACCACCGTGATGGCCACCATCAACACCACCCCCTCCACCACCACCTGCACTAGCTACTACTGCAGCTGTATTATCATAAGTGGAATGCTGAGTTTCCTCCTTCTTCTTATTTCTTGTTCTAAAGAAAATACAAGAAACTAGATAGACGGCCAAGACGATTTCCACAGGTGTTCCCATCCACGTTGGAGAAATGGAGCTATATAAATTTTTGTTTGATATAAAGAGTACAAATACTTGGTGCTAACTGTCTATCATCAAAGCAAATAAAAGCACAGAAACGAAATTTAGAATTTAGATGCAAGAATCACTTAGCTGTTATATATAATGAATGCTGGTGACATTGTCTTTGAAAGAATCAACAATAGCTCTCAGTGTCAGTGCACTTGTTGTGACAATTCCAAGGTTTAGCACATACAATAGGAGAGACACACAGATCTTTTTATGACTTGTGGAAAATTTTACAACCCCATGTTCCTGTTCTTTAGAGATACTTATCCAAAAGAAACAAACAGATATAGGAGCAAAAATATCTAACTTGTGTTGGTATAGTGGGGTGCATGTTATTGGGCCACCACGATTAGAAGTTTCTGCAACTCCACCTTTTGCTCAAAAAGGAGTCGGCATCAGCCCAGTAAAAGAGTTTGAAATTTTTGTTTTGGCTAAATATTCTTTAACTCTGGTTACGTCCATTATTTCACACACATATGTATTACGTTCTCTCTCTTATATATAAATCCTTCACTTTTTTAAATAGAGAGTGTAGTCTGAGCTACACTATTTTGCAGATTACTCTCTGCACATTTCTCTGGTACTCCGTGTCTCGCTCTTTCTTTATCTACACGAGTATGTCTGTGACATTAATGGTGGAGAATTGGATTGAAATACTTGGCTTTCCAAACAAAAAATTTGCTATCCGTGTTTTTTATTCGTTTTTTGAAGCACTAGATAGATCTTTGTTGGTTTTAGCTTTTGTTGAATCCGTTTGTGTACATGAGGGTTTTTGTTAATCTTTATTAGCTAGATGCTAGTAAATGTGATTTATATGTTTTGTAATTCACTCTATATGCTTCTTTTACTTCTAATTTGAACTTTATTTATTTTCTGGTAGTTATTATTTTCAACTGTTTGAAATTCTAGCTCAAATGGTTAAACTTGTGCTGGAAGTTGAACTCGATTACATTTCTTTGGACTCATTAAGAATATGTTTGGTTGCCAAGAAATCCTAGGAAAATATGAGTTTGGAATGAATCTGTTTTATCTGGGATTTTTTTCTTCATTCGAACTTTTTAGTGTTGTTTTTTTTCATTGCTTAAATTTCTAGCGCCAATTAAATTGTTAACTTTTGCTAGAATTTGAGCCTGATTATATTTCTTTCATTCATTCAGAATCTGTTTGGTTACCAAGAAATCGTAGGAAAATAGATGAATTTTGGATATAGTAAGCTTCTATCAAATTGGGAAAGGATAGAAAATTAGTGGTTGGACCGGGTTCAGACTAGCATTTTTAATATTAGAGATGCAAAAATGGAAATAGTTCTAACAATTTTGTGATAAAAGTAACTGAATATGTATAGAGGTTAGGGCATACTCTGTGTTGAGCCAAATGTTGGATATATTAAGCTTTTAGTTTAACTTAATTTTAACTATGGAGATCTTTTTTACCAATATCCCAAATTGATAATAACTTCATTACGTGTGATTGAATGAACACATTATCCTTCTGGTGGATAAACTTTTGGATTCAATAAACAATGCTGGAAGCAGTTTGTGTACTAGAGTGTCAAGTGTCATTCAGGAACAGCATAGGAACTGGATGCCGGCCAGATCAAAGGCTTTAGTTGACATTCAGATCATAGTTCATCAGTTAGTGCTGGTTGAAAATGAAAATTTTACTTATTGAGAAACTTGGAATGCAATTAGGAAAAAAAAAAAAAACACACAACATGCAGTAGAGTTGAAAATTAGAACAAACAAAGCTTCTTGGACACCTGAAACTTTTATCTGTTTCCTGCTTCAGAGTGTAAAAATGGAGACTGAAAAGGTAGCAGGTTTTTAACTATATAGCTACAACACCATTAGCCTAAGCATTTCATCTAGATCTCAGGACCTTCCTAGTGGATCAGTTGGAGCCTGACCTCACACAAGGACCTCTGTAATCTGTATCCTTCAACATGGATGAAAATACTATCTATGTATGCATGTGTGTTTGCATACATACAAGAAGATGAAAATCGGATTTCTGTCTTCACCCTGAGTTTCAGTCCTGAATTAAAATGTGGCGTTAATAACATCCAAAATTTTAAAACTACACCAAGAAAATAGTAATCAATTGTGTTTAAATCCCAAAATTATATCACCGTGTAGTTGGGAGTAAGAGCAAACAATCCTTAATGGTGATTGGTGGAATGACTGAATTCATGACCCCTTGTCTATTTTTCTGGTTTTGCTTAACTTTGTTTATCCATAATGATAAGCTTGAAATTTCTCTTTTAAGTTTATGAAAGCTTTTTGCTATTAGTTCCTTGAGCACATGTCTGCTAATTGTCTCTTTTTTTCAGTATTATTACACAAAAACTCTCTCCTTTTTTTTCCCTCAAAAAATTTCTTTTCTAAATGACAATGAAATATAAAATTAAAAAAAAAAAAAAAAAAAGAAAGAAAATGAGAAGCCATTCTATGTTTGGAAGCAGCACTCCATATATAAGCTACTTTTTTTTTTTTTTTTTTGTGAGAAATAAACACACATTGAGAGAGAATGAAATTTTAACACAGAGGTACGTTACAAAATCCACTTATCATGGTAACTTTTATCCATTAATAACACTTTTGGTAATAAAGAATTATAATAACTAAGGTGAAATTTTTGTTATTTCATAGAACCACTAATACATTTCCAACATCAAACCCAAAAATAGATTTCCAAATTAAAAAAAGAAATACAATCTTCTATTAACAACTAACAAATTCACATGCTTTATAACAACTTACAATTCACTCTTATTTTATTCAAAGCCCAGCAAAAGACAAATGGGATTTATCTAAAATGAGGTAGAATAAAATAGGAAAGGTACCAGTTAATTTCAACTGCTGGTAGTAACATAACTAGATACAAGAGAAGACTTCTATATTAATGTCTTCTTATGAAGTTCCACAACCCCTCCACCACCACCACACCCACCGCCACCACACCCTCCACCACCGTGATGGCCATCATCACCAGCACCATATGTACTAGCTACAACTGCAGCTGTAGCAACAGCAGCTCCCCCAAAACAACCATCCCACCGTCTTTTCCACCACTTCCTGCTGCATTAGTAAAATCTAGTTGCTGGGAAGCAGCACTCACATCTCTCTTGGCAGTGGAATGATTAGTTTCCTTCTCCCTTATTTTTCTTTTTCTAAAGAAAATACAAGCAAATAGATACACTACTAGAGTCCCTGCCAAGACGCCTATGATGATCACTGCAGGTGTTCCCATCTAAGTTGGAGTAATGGAGCTATATGAAGTTTGTTTGATATAAAGTTGGATATGTAGTACAATACTTGGTGCTAATTTTCTTTCATCAAAGCAAATAAATAACCACACTAGGCTTTGGAACAAATCATAGAATCAAAGAGACGAAATTAATTAGATGCAAGAGTGACTTAGCTGTTGAGGAATGCTGGCGGTATTGTACAGTGCAAATTCCAGTGTCCCAAAAGGCCAACAATTACTGTGACAGCTCCAAAAATTTAGCACAACCAATTGGACAAACTTGAATGGCAGGTAGAAAATTTATAAGACAACGCCAAGGTGCTGCAAGGAGAGAGAGAGAGAGTGAAAGAGAGAGGGGGAGAGAGATCATTATATGAGTGAAGAAATAGTACAACCACATGTTGATCTTGCTCTAGTGATGTGAGATAGTGGAGGAGATTGTGGTACCAAAAATTCTGAGCCCACAAACTTTTACACATCTTTTGTCACAATCATCCTATCTAGTTGATTGTGATTTAAGTCCTAAAAAAAAAGTAGTGGATTTATATGAAAGTGTCAAATATTTAGTAATAATCTAACTTATATGATAGTTGGAGGAAAAGACAATAGCAAAAGTTGTAATCCTAAAATACTCTTATGATACCTATGAGCGCTCAAAAAGAGAGACGGCAAAAATTTCAACTCATTACATTAGTCAACTCTAACAACTCATTATTCACTTCGAGCACTCACAGCAGTGGAGTTATATCTATTTTTTTTAGTTTCATTGCTACAGTGCACATCTATAGATAGATGTGCATCAGAATCGAAAACTAAAATATATTTATATATATATATATATATATATATATTTATTTTATTAAATTTCTCTCTCCTCTTTCATTTAAAAAATATTTTCTCTTTCTTTCTTTTTCTCTCTCCAGCTTCTCTTCTTTCTTCCTTTTTCCTTCATTTTTTTTTTTTTCTCTCCCTCGTCTATTCTCTCGCTCGCGCGTCCGATCTGCTGCACCGTTGCCAACCCACCCCCACTTTGCTAACCCATGCCACCAACACGCCGCAAACCCACGCCGTCGATCCACGCCGCAAACCCACGCCGCCGATCCACGCCGCCAACCCATTTCACCCTAACTTTTTTTTTTCCCTGTTGTGGGCTGTGGTGTGGTGGTGATTGTGATTGTGTGGGTAGATTGGCGTCGATGGGTGGTTGGGTTAAATCAACATCGGTGAATATATTACCTAGTAAGGAATGAAGTAGATCGGCGTCGGTGGTTGTGGTTGTGTGGGTAGATTGGCGTCGATGGGTGGTGTGGTGTGGGTGGGTTTGTGGGTAGATCGGTGTACTCGTGGTGGTGGCTCGGGTGGGTTTCGTGGTGGTGGGTGTGGGCTTGGTTGATTTTTTTTTTTCTTTCTTTGTTGTGGGCTGTGGTGGTGGTGGTGGTGGTGGTTGTGGTTGTGGTTGTGGTTGTGTGAGTGGTTGTGATGGTTGTATGTAGTGAATATATTATTTTATTGTAGTGAGATGGATTATTTTATTGTAGTAGATATATTATTTTATTGTGATGTTTATATTATTTTATTGTGTTAAAAGCTAAAATTGAATTACTACTGTAGCATATGTGTAGGTAAAATAGATAAAATAACTTTTGGTGGAGCTAAATAGCTAAATTTTTAGCTCCACTATTGTGAATGCTCTAATAAGTGCATTGTCCGTACTATTTTGTTTCAAAAGTCAAAACTATATATGATTTCTTAGCATTATTATATCTGGCATTGTTATACGTAAGAGTAATTATATAATATTTTGGGAGTAAAATAATGTCGTATTCCTGCTAATTGCCATAAAAAATTTGAACTATACCAGCGTTATAAATGTTGGCTATGCTACAGCACCCAAAAACGTTGGTATGGAGCCAATTGGACTATGCTAGCGATTACTAGAACCACCTTTCAAGTGACAAATTTATTTATTTATTTATTTTTTGGTGATTGGGCTATATTGGCACTTTTGCTAACCGCTGCTATGAATTTTTCCTGAAAAAATCTTATTCTTAATATGAAGAAAATAGGTTTTAGGGGCAGTTGCCGGTTTGAAAATTGAAACTACCGTTATATGTCTAATGTTTTTTTTTTTTCACAATGAATATTTTTAAATCCGTTTAGAGTAAAAAAAAAAAAAAAAAATCAAATATATTTCATCCTATCTAGATGAAAGCCAGCGTGCAGCAGAGAAGAGGAGAGAGAGAGAGAGAGAGAGATCTTTGTATGACTAGGAAATATTACAACCACATGTTCCTTTCTCTCTACAGATAATCATATCCAAGGGACACAAACGTGGGTTAGTACTTAGTACAGTGGGGCATTATTGGAGCAGGATATTATGACTTTTAGTTGCGATTGTGGTACCATCTGTGAGTGCTCATAAAGAGACGAACGTGAAGCATTCTGATGTGTCCCAGGACAGAATTACTACCACCGGTTGGTAGACCAAAAGTCTAGTGGTCCGTTTGGATTGAGAGAAAATGAGGATGAGTAAAGTAGAATAGGATAAATTAAGTAAATCACAAAATGCCTCAATTAGGAGTCAAACCATAGACTTCTAGGTTTATAGTTAGTCCAGAAACTCTCCCTTACTGCTGAGGCGTCCGAGTGGAGGGCCCTTTTAGCTAGGAGATTGGTTAATTGTTATCTTTTATCGTCTATCGTTATTTGAATTTAGCTTAGCATTTAGGAAGGATAATTGTTATCCTATCTATCCAGACAACTGTTACGGCTGATTTGAATTTGATTTTCAGTTCCCATAAATTTCTGTTTCCTTCTTCGTTCTTGAAAATTGGTCATCTCGAATTGACTGCAGAGTCTACATTCCTTACAAAAACAACAGGGGCAGATCACATTCCAACTCAATTCTTATGATGAGTCAGTTATCTATATTCATCATTAGCAACTATCAATACAACAAAAAACTCATAATGCAGTTTTTACCGCATACAATGATGCTAAACCTAATCTCATAAACCCCACATCTTATTTCCATACTGACATTGCATCCAATATCATATCCTATATACATATAAATATAATCTAACGAATTTTTAAGGTTATGGTACAAGTAAAAACAATTTTATCCAATTTCTCCAATTTACAATAACTGAAATGGATAAAGATATAGCAAGGAAGACACTCAGATGAGTAAGGCAAACATCATATACAGCCACATAACCACCTGCAGCAGTAAGCTGGGCAGTCATGAGACAACGATCTGCCACTTTGTTTCCTCATGGTCTGCCATTCGCATGATGATATAAAAGCAAAAGTAAGGCTAACAGAAAAGTAGCACCAAAATTTTTACTTACATATACAGAACATAACTTGGAGACCTGAATTTGTATTCTGTTTTCCTTTCGCCACATAGAAATTAAATCCTAGATGAAAAATAAAAAATAAAAAGTATCAAGCACATGGCTCCACACAATAGATATTAGTTACTAAAAACCAACTTTACATCTAGGTCCAATAGGAGATAAGTACATCCAGTGCTCCAGTTCTCAATCCTGGAAATTAGGATTCATAATGAATGTGAAAATTTGGATATAACCAACAGTAATAAATAATGCAGCACGAGAATTGCTTAATCATATTTAGTCAAATATAGAATGAATAAGACATCAAATTTTCAAGTAAGGCCCCACATTCTCATCACATAAAAATTACTTAAGATTAAGAAGCTAGGAGAAGGTATTTTCTGCTATGGAAATAATGGAAATCAAAACATATAGGAGTATCACTGAAACCTGTGGAGATTTGGAGTCTAAAAAGCATCTTAACTAGACTTGATATACTTTAAAATGGGCAATGGAACCAAAAAGATGAGACATTTAAGCAATCGTATAGCTTTTTTTTCAATAAGTAAGCAATCATATAGTTCTTAATTCTCAACACAATAGATGAAATTTGGTTAGTTCACAGATTAATCCGTCCTATAGGAGAGAGAGAATAAAAGGCCAGGATAGAAAATGATGAAATATGATCTGCCTGAAATCACATTGTTGCAACAAGTCAGCTAAAGTCTTGAGATTAATTTCCTATTAACTGATAACACTTCAAAAGAGAATCAAAAGTTAAACCCAGCAAAATTTTAAATGACAATGACCAATCATTTCATCATAAAGAAACCAGAGTATGATGCATCAACTAGTAACCTTTCCAGAAAGTCATTTCAGAACTTGAGAGACACTACTTGTCTCAGAGCTAAAGATTGGGTTTTTGACGAGAAATAAAACCTTTTTTAACAATTGCAACCATATACATAATATCAATGGTATTTTTCCATAATTCCTCAGTAAGGAGCAAAGTAAACATGACATAAGAATACATATAAAAATTAGAAAAATATACACCAAAATTACCTTTATAAGATAATTTCCATTGCAACAAAGTTTTATTCCCCCAATATACAAAGATATTCAATTTCCCCCACACTACCGCATGAGCTCTAGCTCAAATTGCAATTCCTTCTTCTATAGAAATGGGAGGATGGTGAGGTTGGTTTAGTTCACCATCTAAGAAAGTAAGAATTCTTTGCAGATAACTAGAGATTAGCAAGAGAATGCCTGACAAAAATAAACACGAAGTTTTACTTCTTTATGGCATGGTGAACATTGAAGGTAAGCATAACTGCATAAAGATCAGGAAAACACCTTGATCTTCCCAATATGATACAGTCAGGACAGGCTTCAACCAATTAGTTTCCAACAAATATTTTAAAAGGGTAATGCTAGAATTACTACCAAGTTTACCATAAAACTGCAATGAACATGACTGTTAACTTCAACAGCATTAGAATTTATAAATTAAAGTCAAATTTGTAGTATCTTTAGCATCACTTTAAAAAAATTATATAATAAATAAAAAAGGAAACAAAGAACTAATAAGCTGCTGTAGAAAATACAAGATTGGACTTATTTCAAAAGCCAAACCATAGACTAAAACATCTACTTAGCTCCAGCCCAATAATAACAGCACATCAAAGACATTAATGCACTCTAATAGAAGCTCCAAGAGTGAAAGTTGAGTGCACCAGAGAAGAATAACAACAAATAGGGGGTATGGAAAACTGGTTAAGTCAAAACTAGTGAGCATAAATTGCATGATAAATAAATGCATATCAAATCAAAACCCTCATATACTGTTAACAAAATCAGAAACATAAACAATAAAAAGAACCCATTATGATAAAAAATAATCTCTGCAATGAGATTTTTTGGCGTAATCTTGAATTCTCAGGTACCCATAATTGTAGCTGAAAAAAAAATGAAAAAGTTTAGGACCCAAAAGCACTGGACTGTGTTAAAATTTATGAGCACAGCTTAATACAGACAACTTATAATGAAAAATTACCTTAATTTTGCTAAGGTAACGGAGGAGAGACTTAATGTCTTTCCAGACAATATGAAATATCGATGCTTTTTTGGCAGCTCCGTTTGGGTGTGGGTGGCCGCTTTCCGAAAATTTACCTGCCGTTTCTACTTTCTAGGGTACTCTCTACTCCTTTACTTTTTAAAAATAAAATAAAATAAAAATGTTCAATTAAATAGGCTTTTTATCATTTTCTAAAAAATAAAGTTAAAAATAAAAAATAAAAAAACAAAAACAACCGCAATTAATTTGCACATGCGAGCCAATGAATTATTGACCCTTTTTTTGTTTCTAAAAAAAGAATTTTTGGCATTTAAAAAGAAAATATGCACTATAATTAAATATTGAAAATTTATTATTCATTAACGCGTGCTCATATGACACTCGTAAATAAAATGATTAGTGTTTGAAGTCTTTTATGCTCTCTTGTCACACATTACAAATTAATAAACTTTTTTTAATGGCCCTGAATTAAGTTTGGGGAGTCAAATCCACTACTTGCATCCACACAAGGAATGAGGAAGGCTAATGGTGTCTTTTTTAATCATGCAACCAATGTGACAAAAAAAAAAAATGCTAGATAGAGCTCTCACAGCTTAAGAAAAGTTAGACATTAGCTTTAAGAGAACAAGGAAAATAGAAAATAATGAGTTGAAGGAGAAATGAGTATCCCTATTTGTTTATTCTAGAACTCACAAATGCATTTTATATACTTGTCAAATGAACCTATGTTCCAAGATATATGAGAACTAAGAGGCTTCAAGAAGGAGCCAAGAGTCTTGTAGATCAAATGTTTGGCATCTCTTGAAGTTTTGAAAACATCCAAAATTTGAATGCCACCTCCCTATTTTGACAATTAAATTATCAAAATGAGGTTTCAAGTTTGTTACGTGATTGTGTGAGTACTAAAGTTTTATTAGGCAAAACTACATTATTGGTCTTTAAAGTTTACCTTGCAAGTATAATTGGTCCCTTAAATTTCAAATTAATGCTATTAATCCCTCAAGTTTTAAAAATGAATAATATTAATCCTTCTATTAACTACTATTAATGGTATTACTTATGTGGCTAATGAAAAAAATGACTTATAATTTTTTTAATGATGTGTCATTTTTTAATAAAAAAAATTACAAAAATTATTTTACACATCATAACCTATTAATACCAAAATAAGGGACTAATAGTGTAGTTTCTATTATTGACCTAACCTTTTTCTCATGCCTTATGGACCAGCCACATAACAAAAGCCCATGGGTACTTTTATATAACACTTGTGGGCCTATCCTACTTGATTGTTGTCCCAGGTAATAATAAGGCCTATTTATTTAGACTAAACCAATTCAAGGGCTATATTCATGGGCACTTCATGGGTTTGTCCCATTGATGAGTTCTTGGGCTAAATTTTGGAACTTTTTCTATTAGGAAAATCAGTGGGCCCTGGAGGTTAATTTTGCAGGCCGAACTTAACCGTTATTTTAGGTTCTCAACTTTATAGAATGTGAGGTAGAAGTAGGCTTTGGATTGACTTTTTGGGCCTTATGCTTACTAGTCTGTTGTCAAAAGTAAAAGCCTCTTAACGATCGGCAAAAATAAATGAGTGATAATTGAATCATTTAATCCAAAACTTCAAAGGAGAGAAGGTATTGTGAAAGCCCACTACCTAATAATAAGGACAGGTGATCAAGATTCAAGGCGAAGGATAAAAGGAGTGTAAGCCTTGAGAGGAATCGTCAGCTCTATCCAATGGAGAAAGTAAAACCTATAAAAAAAAAAATTTTAAAAAAAAATTTAAAACCTATTTCAAAAATAATATTTAAAGGGTTCTACTCTCTTATTTTTCTTTTTTCTTTTTTGCTATAGTACTTTTAGCAAAAATATCAATCAACTTATTTTGTGGGGGTAATTTCATTCCTCTAGAGAAATGACATTTCACCCCAAACCTAAAAAAAAAAAAAAAAAAAAAAAAAAAAAAAAAAAAACTCCCCTTTCTTAAAATATGAAGAAATTAACACTCTACTCCATTATGTTTATATGAGTAATGAAATATTCTAAATTTCTATTTAAATATTTTTACAAAAGTTTAACGATGATTAATAAAAAATAACTTATAAATTTAGAATAAAAATGCAAAATTTATCAAGCACCATAACACTTGCAATGGTAAATCTCTCCACAACCTACTAAAAAAAATTAAGCAAAATTTATACTAATATTTTAAAATACACTTTAATTAAAAATTAAAAAAAAATGAATTTTAATTTTGAAATAGATGATTATTTTGTAAACCTGCTCTTAAACAAAGTATACTTTAGTACACATGACTTTTAAATATTAATTTAACAAAAAAATTTCAATTGAATGTCAAGGGGGAAAGCAATTTTTTTTTTTTTTTTAATCTTCAAATTTGGGGTAAAGTGTCATTTTATTTAGCTTTTATGTGCACTACTTCTAACAAAAAAATTAGATATGCTATTCTAAAAAGAACATTGTATATTTATTTATTTATTTATTTTGATAGTTATTTTTTTTTAGAAATATTTATTTTGATAGTTATAACAATAAAGATGGGTGAATTTGAACTCTTGATGTTTTTGAGAGAAACACTTAAAAATACTAAGTGCACGTTTGGTAGACTATAATAAACTTTGTAATGTAATAGATATTCTTATGTCATAACTATTCGGTTTTTTGACTATGTTTTTATTACAATGAATAGTTATTCCTTATGAATAGCTATTCTTCAAAATGAGGAATAATTATTCCTTATTAAAAGTCTTGAATATCTATTCCTTCACCTTATGTAATAACTTTTTAAAAAAATTTCCTAAAAAGCCATTATTTGCCACATCTTCGAAAGGAAAGAAAATAAATTTTCCTTATTGTTAATTATTAGCTCTATTTTGAACACCATAAAATAAGTGTATTTTAGGAAATTTGAGTTAAAAATGATTTAATTACATCTTCTTTTTATACTCTACTAAATTGTGGATGCATATTCAGAATTCTATTCCTAAATGGTCACCAAACTAATGAATAGTAATACTTATTACATTCCAACTTAATGTATTCCTTGTAATACTATTCCTATTCCCATGTAATAATCATTACAGTGTACCAAACGTGCCCTAATTAAACTACAAAACCCTTGACGACATAATGTATGCTTAAACCTTAATTACTTGAAAGCATATATTTTAGATATATATGGTAATAATTTTGCAATAGCACAACATATAAAAGAAAATTACAAATTCTATGATATCTAGACAAAATTAAAATTAATATAAACGAATATTTTCGTAAGCAATAGTTATGGGATAAAATTTAATTAAAAAAAAAAAAACACAATGAATGATTATGTTTGATAATAGTTTTTGTTCTCTATTTTCAAAAAATTGTTTTTGGGAATATAAAAAAAAAAATTCTTGTATTTTTGAAATCAAAAACATGTTTCGTTAGTTGAAATTAAAAAAAAAATAGTATTTTGAAGAAAAAAATAGAAAATATTTTAATATGTTGTTAATAGGATTTGAACTCTAATGCTAACACATTAAATAAGACAGATTCATTAAATTAAATAGGTGTTTTCATCGACTTTTGAAAATTAGAAATTGAAAACAGTCTTTTACATATTTTTAGTTTCCTTTACAAATTAAGTTTTGAAAATAGTTTTTGTTTTCTGTTTATTTTGGGTTGTCAAACAAATTTTTTAGTCTCAAAAATAGAAAATTGTTTTTGGAAACAGAATATAAGGAAAAAAAAAAAAAAACAATTACCAAACATTGTATAAGTTTAATTAATATAAATATAAGTAATAAAAATTAATATAAAAATATTATTTTTGCAATTGCTCCATGAGTCATGGTAAAATAGAACCCGACCCGACCCAATGGAAGTACAAAGTATAAAGGGCCCCCGTTTATGTCGTCATCTTCGTAATGCCCATTATTATGCACAAAGTACAAAAAGAAAAAGTTAAATGAAACTTATACGTAATTTGGAACAGTTGCGAGGTCTTATGGATTCGATGCCGAAATTGAGATAACCTTTCGACCACGTGCACTCATATGAGCCTTTCGCACATAAATGCCACTACAACTTCCTACAGCCACATAACATAAAAGTGCCATTTTCTCACCAAATTCTAGCTGCGGCTTTGGACATGTTTCTTAAAAGGAAAGATATTAGGATATATTTTAGTATTAAAATTCTATAAATAAATTTTTCGAATTTTCTTATGTTTGATAGCAGTAAATAAAATGGATTAAGGAAAATTACTTTTGATAAATGAAAACTTATGATTTAATTTTAAGAAGTTATTTTTACCTAAAAATTTTCAAAAAATAATTCTGTCTCACACCACATAAAATAAGAGAGTAAAGATTCATGTTTTCAAACTTATTTTTAATGTTGTTACCAAATATAAAAAAATGAAATATTTTTCTAGAAAATGTTTTATAAAAAATGACTCATTTTTTCTTAATTTTTTTGAAAAATAACTCTATCTCACACCATATAGAACAATAGAATGGCGATTTACATTTTTAAACTTATTTTTACTCTTAGTTATCAAATAAAATAAAATTAGATATTTTTCTAACAAATGACTATTTTTTTAGAAAATGTTAATGTAAAAATAAACAGAGAGATTTGTAGTTTCAATTGCAATCTCCTAGAAGGTGGTATGCAAAGGATATGAGATGAGATATACCATGCTCTATTTATTTCGACACGTTATCTTAACAAGTCGACATGTATAAAATAAGTGGCTATAAAACATTCATATTCTCTTTAAAAGCAACCATTCGTTTCATCTGCATTTATTTTTGTAGGCCACAATTATGTTCTCCAATTCCATGGCTGCTTTCAACTTGTTCAAGCTTTCAATCCTCTTGAGCATCCTCTTAAATTCACACTTTGGTCTTTGTTCAGAGACTAGTAATAAGCAGATAAGCAAAGGGGTATCATCACCACCGACATGTAGCCGCATAGAGTGCCCCAGCTATGATGTGATTCATGTTGGCAATAGCTATGAAATTCGTCGCTATAACTCCACGGTGTGGGCGTCAACCTCTCCCATTCAAGACATTTCTCTGGTTGAAGCTACCAGAACTGGCTTCTTACAGTAAGTTTTGATTATATTAATTCCAGCTTGTCTGTTAGCTTCTTGCATTAGAATCGTTTTCCTACATAACTTTATTCATTAGGTGACTCCGTTGAATTGCATCAGATATGGTAAGTATTTTGTTGACTTGTTCACCTAACAAAGTTGTTATAAAAGTATGATCAACTAATTTGGTTTAGGACATGAATTTAGAAACAGCACTGGAGCTGTTGTCATTTGAGCAGTTATGACTATATCTACTAAGGACTAATGACATGTATACTGTACTGAAACATGTTCCTGGTCCTGGCAATTTTTTCGTTTCCGTTTAAACCTGTTCTTACAAAGATTCACCACTAGTTCAACCTGTCCTCGTCTAATTTGCATTACTTTGTCCTTTGCAAAAGTCTGTGAATAGAGGCTTAAGCTTAAAAATTAGGTAATCAACATTTACATAACCGGCTTCCTTTAACCTAGAACTAGAGAGAATAGATTTGTTTAGGCTTTTACCATGGGCCATTGTTCCTTAAATGGTTCTCATTGGATTCAATTATCTCCATATTGTTAAACCAGATTAGGAAATTGAAGTCTTGTTTCTGTCTTCTGGCAGGCTATTTGACTATATTCAAGGAAAGAACAATTATGAAGAGAAGATAGAGATGACAGCCCCAGTGCTCTCTGAAGTCTCGCCTAGTGATGGACCTTTATGTGAGTCCTCATTTGTTGTTAGCTTTTATGTACCAAAAGTTAACCAAGCAAACCCACCTCCAGCCAAAGGCCTTCAAGTCCAAAGGTGGAATCCTGTGTATGCAGCAGTGAGACAATTCAGTGGATTTGTGGCTGACTCAGATGTTGGAGTGGAAGCTGCTGCCTTGCAAGCCAGCCTTGTTGACACGGTTTGGTCTGCTGCCATTGAGAAAAGCCATGGAGCTGATCACACATCAGTCTACACCGTTGCACAGTACAATTCCCCATTTGAATTTGATGATAGGGTGAATGAGATATGGATGTTGTTTGATATGGAAGATGATTTTACAGAGTAAGGAGAATGTCTGAAAAGATGAAAGACTATGCTAATTACATCAATTTGAAGAGATGTACTCTTATGTAGAGGAAAAATGGTTAAGCTTGATGTGGGAACTCAATATGCTAATTACTAAACTTTTCTGTTAGGAGAAATCTTGTATGCCTTGATTACAAGTTACTCGAGTTGTGTCTGATATATTGAATAAAGTATGACTTACTTTTTATGATGGTTGTTCTGAATTCTATTTTTAGTCAAGTTACCCGGATTCTTCCATGCAAAACAATAAGATTCGAGATGCAAGCATCTAATTTATTCTGCACGGCAGTTGGGCAGTAGTAACTCATGAAATTCATGGTAAAATTTACTATATCATGGACATTAAAGGCATTTTTAGCAAACCAATGCATACATTTTTTTTTATATTAAAAAATTTTATTCATACAACACAATGAAGCAACAAATATTCAAATACAAGCAGCACTAGCTGCAGACCTGCCTGGCTGCCTTATCAGGCAACAAACTGCTTCTATACATTCAAGATTCAAACACAGAGAAGAGAATTCTCCACAAGGAACATAAAACTCAGCTTTGAATAGATTCTTTTTTATGTTACTTCAATTCTTGAACTACTATCCTCGAGTCAGTTTTGCAATTCACACAATGAATTCTTAAGTCTCTTTCGATTCCCACATGGTAAACTGCTTCCCATGCTTACTTGCAGATAACTTTCTGCAGATTTTTGCCTTTCAGTTTTTTCACTTGAACTCCTTATTTCGGGTGCTTATCTGTCTGGTTGTAAGGCATCTATTCAAAACTGCTATATTCTTCTGGAGATAGGAAAACCAACATAGATGTGATCCTAAGACATTATCCCTGTACAGAAATACATAGCTGATCTCCTTGATATCCCCACTTAGCCAATCTTTCTCCGTTCAATTATCTGTCTTTCATAGCTACCTGACAGATATAAGCATGCTTTACTATGGGTTCAGATCATCTCATCAATTGCTCTATGACCTTTTTCTCAACAAGATCAAGTGAGTTGAAGAGTCTCTGCACAGGTGCTAGGGATGATAAGATTTTCATGCACAGCAGCATCATCAGTTGTGTGTAAGGCACCAGAAACTGGAACCGATCAGCCGAGATTGGAATTGGAGATGGAGAGATCAACATATCCCGCCTGATTTTAGCAGCATTTACAGGAGTAACAGGACTCCCAAATTGTTCTTCTCGAGATGAGAAAAACGAAATGCGAGTAACACTTACAGGAGTTTTGGGACTCCCAATTTGTTGTTGCTGAGGAGTAAGGAAAGAAGCATCTCTTCATCACAGTCATTTTTTAGATCATTGAAAAACATTCCCCCAAGCCTGCCTCTCACCTTGGTACTGCATATACCATTAGCAGTCTATACAGGGCATAACTGTCAAATATTCAATAAGTTTCAAATGTAAGATAAATAGAGCCAAATTAGTTGTAGAAGATCACTATTATCCTACTCAACCAATGAAAACATACAACCAAGAAAGAAAACTGGAGTAGACAAGCCTGCTCTCTGATTTGCACCAATAAAGAGACAAAACCAATAAACATCAGTCTGTTGATGAGGAGGGTATGATATAAAGATTATGTTAACCCTGAAGAATAGAATGTTGCTGATCATTTTAATTTTGAAATCAAAGCCTCCAAGGGCAGACCAAGCTAGAGTTATCAATGTCCAATGTTTGGGTCACTTTGAATTTGGTATGTCCAAAATTGGCCAGTGCAACCTGCCCCATAAAGGGTTAGATTCCTAAATAACTCAAGAGATGAATGTAAACTCACACATTTTATAAGAACCCATTATTCAAAATGTTAGTTATGTTTCATAATGTAAATCAAAAAGAATCTAATCCTTACAGTTAGACATTCCTATCAACAACAAATTTGTATTATTTGAGGACCAAGACAACCAAACCTAATGCAATAAGTAACAACAACACAGAAATTATCAGAAATCTAATAGGCACTATGTTAGATTTCCATAAAGTGATGCATATTTGAAGTTAGAATTTGATGGGTTTTCTAAATAAAAAAAAAAAAAAAAACCATTTTGGTGAGTGAATTATGGCACTGTTGGTGTAGTGTAGTGTGCGTGTGCGTGTGTTGTAATAAGAATAAGAATTAGCGCATAGACATCAAAATTCGAATTTTCTTATCTCTGACCCCCATCTGAAAAGTGGGGGTCTCTTTAATTCTCTCCAATTGCTGCGTGACCTTTTTCTGAACAAGATCAAGTGAGTTGAAGAGCCTCTGAGCAGGTGTTAGGGTTAGGGACGATGAAGAATTTGATTTCATCATAACAGAGCGAATGATGTGGATAAGATTCTGAAGCACTACATCATCATCAGTCGTGTACGGCACCCGAAACTTGAACCGATCAGCAGAAGAGATTGGAGAGATGGAGAAATTAGGGTTCATGATTTTAGGAGCATTAAGAGGAGTAAATGGAGTCCCAATTTGACTTTGTTGTTCTCGAGATGAGAAAAACGAAACTGGAAGAACGCTCGTCGGACTCCCAATTTGTTGTTGTTGTTCTTCTTCTTCTTCTTCTTGAGATGGAGAAGGAGAAGTGTAAATGACAAAGGAAAGAGGAGCCCCAGTGAATCGAGAAGCCATGGATGAACAATGTCAATTCAAATTTCAAACCCCAAACGCAGAGAGAGAGAGAGTGTGTAGAAAAAAAGGGTTTAAGCGTTGGAGTGAGAGTGACTTAAATAGGGGCAGAACGCAGAAGGCGGTTTACGGTTAGCGTTTGCGTTAAGCTTAAGCTGAACCCCGCGTTTGCGTTAAGCTAACGCTGCTTTCATTTTTTTTTTTTTTTTCCCAAAAAATTTTATTTATATATATATTGACTGTTATTTTCTAGATTCTAAAATAAATAAATAAATATAAATTCTACACCATTTTCAATTAATTAAAATTTAAAAAATACGTAAAAATTTTGTGTGTACTAAAAGGTGAATTTTTATAAGGTTTGATGGTTTTTGTATTTTTTGAAATTGTTGTAATATGGAATAGAAAATTAATAAATAATAATATTATAATAATATGAAAGTTTGCAAGACCTACAAATTGATGTGGCATTATATTATGAATTAAAACTCAAATATTTTTTATTTTATATTTACAAAATATAAATTAGACAAAGAAACTAAAAATTTTCAAATTTCATAATGGATTGAACACTAAAACAGCAAAACTAGGGGCATTTCATCATTGGCCTAAAGAGCAACGAACAGTAACCTTGTGTTTTTTTTATAAAACGGGATCCCTAGGATGCCAATTGTCATTCCATAGAAAAATATTGTCACTTTGCCCTACTTTATTTCTAATCACATGTCTAGTGTCTTGCCCTAGTTTTTCTATTGTGCATTTCCACAAAAATAGGAATTAATATTTTTCTTTGACAAATAAATAGGCATTAATAATAAACCTTTAATACACCATTTTTTTTTTTTGAAAACTTTTAATACACCATTTTGATTGCTCTCTTTGGTAATATGAATAGGTTGGCCCAAGATTTTTTTTTTTTTTTTTTTTTTGAGATAATTACATCATGTTATTAACTCTGTAATTCGAACTCTTTCTTCTTAGACCCTTAAGTACTTTTTTTTTTTAATGCTAGAAAAAAGAGGGACAATGGCGACTATTGTGACTCATCCCTATGGGCGTGACCATAAGGGTACCCCCTACTAGAGAATGTTGGATTGAGCATGGGCGGTGCTAGATGTATATCAAGGGGTTCATTTGAACCCCCTGACTTTTTATTAAAAAAAATATATTATATATACATATAATATTTTTTTTACTTACTTAATTTATCATTAAAAATATTTTTGCACATCGTGGCTTAAATCTTGCGCACCCTAATCACATATTAACTTTACCATGTTTTTTTTCCTCAAATCACTAACTTTATAACAAAAAATTATTATAACATGATAACAATACATATACTTGTATCAAACCCTATGTATTTCCTAATTATTAAATTATATTAAGTTATATAATGTTTACACTATATATGCATATATTCACACACATCACAATTCACACAAATTACTTTATAACAAAATAATAATAATAATGCACATATCATACACATACGCATAACTAACTATTGATGCCCATTTTTGGCAAAAGGATCCAATGGCAGAAGAAGCCCAACAATATGAAAGAGAGAGAAAAAAGAAAATAGCAAAGTAAAGACCACTGGGCGAGAATGGCGGGAATAATGGTCCACAGGCCTACAAAATAGTAAAAAAGGTCCTAAAGAAAGCAAATGGGTCCAAGGAAGCCCCAAAGAATGAAGTAGTAAGCTCATGAGAATCATAAGAATTAAGAAATAGAAAGAAATAAAAAACAGGTCGGAGGAGCCCAAAGAAATGAATTAGTAAATGGGATCGGTTCAAAGGCCAATGAATCCAAAGGTAAATGATGTGGTAATTGGGTCGAGGAAGCCCAAAAGATTTAGTAAAAGTGATGTGCATTGATAATAGCTTAATTTCGCATGTTTATATCATTGTTAGAAAACATTATCATACTTATTTTGAGGTAATTCATGCATTTTATATTTGGTTTTCTTCCATGAGAGTTAGTCTTATTTTATTTGTCTAGCTTAATGTTTAGTATTTTATTCTTGTGTTTTCTTTCAATTACTATGAGTAGCTAAATTTATAATTAAGGTTGTGAATGAAACATTGTTGAGAATTATCAGTATTATTGATGTGATTTGATTTTTCCCACAATAGTTGTTCTTTAATGATTATAATTGTTCTTGCTTCATATCAATTGACTAAGATGAGATTCTAGATATGAGTTTAATCATGTTTTTCTCATGATTTAGGATTTGTATTAATTAATTGAATGCTTAATTTATTATTTTTTGATTTTAAAATTGGATATCTCTTGTGATTTGCTTGGCTACGGATACAATTGATGATTTAATTTTATACTTTAGAAGCGAAAAAGAACATGCTTTAGATATTTAAATAGAAGTTTTAATGATAATATTTTCAATGATAGCAAGATTGATTTCTAGATTATCAGGCAGTAGTTAGGAAAAATTAATGATCATAAATATATCTTGATATAAATTAACAAGGCGGATTCCAAAACCTTAATTCATTTCTCTAGATTTTTTACATCTCTTTCTTGTTTTATATTATATCTTTGCTTAGTTTAATTATTTGCTTAGTATATAATTGCAAATAACCAATTTTTATTAAACTAGATTATGATTAAGATTTGATTAATTTTCCTGCGCTCGTTCAAGTCCTTGTGGGTTCGACCTCGTTTTTGTCAAACTATACTTCGTTACGGTTCGTATACTTACGAGTACTTTAAAATTTCACAACAAAAAGCTCATGGAAATGTAAGAAGCGGGAAAAATGAAATGGGTCAAGGATACCCCAAAGAATGAAACAGGCCTAGGATGCCCAAGGAATAAAATGGGTTAGGGAAACCCAAGATGTTATATGAACCGACCCAGCGAGAATATTGGGCGATGTAAACTAAAAGGAGGAATAACACATGAAAGCGGCATGGCAAGCACTTCTGCCTGCAAGCCTAGAAGTGGTACAATAAACAAGGGTAAACAACATCATAGTGAGAACAATGTAGTGGCATGGTAGGAGCACTAGCTAGCCCACGGACCAAAAGTGAAGGAAGATAGGGGCCGAATTAAATAAGAGAAAGCCTACACCCAAGCAATGCCCAATCCAAAGAAGAAATGAGATGCAAAGAATGAAGACTCAAGAACTCATGGGAATGTAAGAAGCGGGAAAAATGAAATGGGCCAAGGATGCCCCAAAGAATGAAACGGGCCTAGGATGCCCAAAGAATAAAATGGACCGAGGAAGCCCAAGATGTTATATGAACTGACCCAGCGGGAATATTGGGCAATGTATACTAAAAGAAGGAATAACACATAAAACTAGCATGGCAGACACTTGAGCCCACAAGCCCAGAAGTGGTATAGCAAACAAGGGTAAACAACATCATAGCGAAAACAAAGCGGTGGCATAGCAGGATCACTAGCTAGCCCATGGACCAGTAGTAAAAGGAGACGGGGGCGAATTAAAGAAGAGAAAGCCCACACCCAAGCAATGCCCAGTCCAAAGTAGAAATGAGATACAAAGAATGAAAACTTAAGAACTCATTCATGCCACAAAAGTTAAACAAACACCAAACATACTGACAAAAGGCGAGACAAATCAGTAGGCAATGGCAAACGCATGAACGCCGGGAAAACAATAGACTCATATGTAAGTGGTGTCTCATATGGAAGTGGAGCATGCACAAGGCTTAGGCACCACTTACATGAATCCAGCCAATACAAGGAAGGTGGGTCGTGGAGTCCGAGATAAAAGAGGGTGTGGTCCGGCGGTGGGGAAAAGGGGGAAGCCTATTTTGGGGTTCCCGCTCAAGCTCTTTTGGGAAAAATATCCTACTGGAATGACATACCACCCAAAAGAGGTAAACGTGAGCTAGAATCACTAGGTGCATGCTATAAGGGTTGGTAAGAGAGAAACCCAACCCTTATCCAAATAGGAGTGCTAAGAGAAGTAGAAAACAAAAACAAAAACAAAAACGACTCTTGTCCGGGAATGAGGCATGGCTCGGTCAACGCAGTGCAATGGTGGTGGCTAGGCAACCAGCAGACTAGTAGGCAATCGGGAAAGGACACCCACAACAGGCCAAAAGTAGTTGAGGGGTAAAAATGGTAAATCTTATCACGATAGGTAGTATAAAAAGACCCTAGCCGTGCATAATAAATAACAAGGAGAAATGAGAGAGAACACGAAAACAGAGAAGTAGAGGAGAGGAAACAAAGAAAACAAAGAAGAAAAACAAAGAAAATAAGATAATTGAGTGAGGAAGAAAATAGGAGTGATAGAAGTGAAAAACATGCACGAGTAGGCTACCCACTTCTCTCCCTCTCAATAGCCCACTCTCTAGCAAGTTAAGAATCCGAGATTAAGCCACTTAAGTCCATTTTTCAAAGTGAGTAATATTTATGGTAGGATTCTCCTGTGAGGTTACCCACATTGGAGATTGGTTCCCTTCTTGGACTTGAATCTGGCAAGGAGCCAAGTTTAGCATACTAGTCCTCTTCCTTCTTTTGTTATGATTGATTAAGGACTAATGTTGTTTTCTTGTTATTAATTTACTCCTGTCATAATTATATTATCGTATTTTCCCTTTGTAGAATTGTTTAAGCATTATCGTTGTGAGCAGCAAGTACTTTCGTTAAAACATTTTAGTTATCCTGTTATAACGTTTTTTGTGATAGCATTTCCTACCATGGGCACGCAACTCCACCAAGATTCATACTAGGGGTTCTAATTTGCGCACAAGTCGGCCTAAGGTAAGTTTCAATTAAGTCAATCCCAACTCTCCTACCCTAGAATCATTGGGCCGTAGTACGACAGGAGCAATCCAGCCCAAGACATAAAAAGGCCCACCACACTAACAAACACTTAATTTTTACTCTTAGAATGAGAGATATCAAGATAGTCAAATAGAGAAGAAAGATGAGATGAGATTCATGAGAGAGATTCAAGCATTTGATTAGTTACGTAGACACTTGGTATATTATTGATGTATGGATGTGTGTGGTTGTATTAGTCAATAATTCATACAATGCAAGTGGGATGAGTTTTGCCTTTTAGTTTAAACTATTTTTATAAAAACAATGACAAATACTTAGTGACAATTGCATAAAAATAAAAATGTTATACAAACTCAATAAAATAAAATGGTCATATCTACCCACATTGACAATAGATAATAACAATTGATAATGAATTTTCATATGATGATTTCAAAATATGAAAACTCATAGAAGGATATTGTAACATTTTATGTATTTGCGACTTTTTGTTTTTTTTTTTTGTTTTGGGTCAATAACTAAAGATATTTTTCTTTTTATTAAATTTTGTTAAATTGAACTTTCTAAAAGAAAAGGCATTAAATTAGAGGTGTTTAGAATACCAACATTGGATTCTACCATTCTACTAGTGATCTTATCAACTAGTGGTTTACAGTCATGCATGCAAAACTTCCTAGATCGCACTCTATTGGAAGCTCCGAGGAAGCCCTTGTAGCTAACCGGGGAATTCGATCTTTTGGGAATGGGGGAGTTCATTCAGGTAAGAGTTCATTCCGGCATAACTTGGCGCAAGGAATTTGCTCGTTCCGAGCGGGGTTCGACGTTAGTTGAAGTTGACATTGAGTCGCGCACTTCCTGGAGTGGGGAGTGAATTCATGCGTACCTCAACGCAAGGATTGAATTAGCTCATCTCGAGTTACGTGAGTGAACTTTCGCTTCTTCTTACTTTGGTCGAAATCTTGCATATTCCCTCTTTGGTCGATCAGTCAACCTGCCCCCCCTATCGTCTAAGGCTTTGGGCGGCTCAAGCGCAAGATCTCGGACTGGGACCATAGCTTTAGAATTGTGATTGGATTGACGCTCGGCTCGAACCCTTTTCTTGTAGAACCGGAAGATCGGCTCTCCCCTTGCCTTTTCCCTTTCTCTATCTCTAGGCTCAACGCCTCTCCCAATCCCTATCAATACAGTCTTCCATTTCTCTCGAACGGTGCCCCGGTCAACCTTCTCCCTCCGTCCCGAGGCGGGGTGAAAAGCATTCCGTTCCTTTCCCGAGTAAGTGATAGGCACCAATCTATGTTATTTCTCTCCCGGTCCGACTGATCTCATTCTTCTTCTGTCCGCCTAGCCTCGCAAAGGAAAGCAAGTGGGCCGGCCTTTGTTTAAATTCTCTCTAAGACCCCGACCCATTGGAAGCGACCTTGAGCGCCGCAGGCGGATCGGAACCGACTATTGACTCTCTCCACGTAGAAGCCCCTTCTTGGTGAGCTTACGCTCCAAATCATCCCGCACAGATGACAAGTATCTTCCTACTCTAAATTGCAGCTTGGCAAGAATCTAATTTTTAATCTCTTCGGTAACCAGTAAAATATTTTTTTGTTGCTAGCATTAGTTGATAAAAGAGATAGGTTTTAAATCCTCAAGAAGCTACTGTGCTTAAAATTAAAATATTAAAAATAATAATTAATAAATTAAAAAAAATCAAAGGGTTGACCTAGTGTTGTGTAAGGCTTCATAAGGTCCTAGGTTTGAAACACAAGAGACCATCTTTGAGGACTTTCTCATTGTAATTATTATTTTTTGTTAAGAGACCTACATATCTAAGAAAATAATCAGATACTTGTGGACTTCTGGATACTCTAACTAGCCAAAAAAAAAAAAAAAAAAAAAAAAAAGGTGTTAAAAAGAGCATAACCAGAGTAACGACCATCAGCATTTAAGGTTGGAACTTGAATCAACCACCTAAAGTAGCCCGCACCAGCTTAAAAAGGCATCCATTCCTATTTCCTATTATAAAAAGATAAGAAGATAGAGCATCTTCTTGCTTTAAGCCTTTTCTTCCATTTAAAATAACCGATGGGCAGACAAAATCTCTATTTCTTGGACATATCTGAGCCTCAAATACACAATCACTTTTGCATATTTAGCATGGTCCCATCAAGTTTTACCTCACAGATAAACAATACACAAATGACAAAGCCCAGGTAAACATTAGGCAAAATGCAATTGGTAGTGCTTTGTGGAAGTGAAGTAAATGGAACACAATTGGTGGAATGAATATAGTAATTTACCACATCCTTCAAAAGCCTACAAAATCATAATCCTCAAGGGGCTTACAAACATAATCCCTACAACTCAAATGAGAAACACCAAACTAAAACCAATTGATCCACTTTAGCTAATACTCGGAAACACTTTTCAGCTTCAGTTAGTGAATAATTTACGGCTACATTAAGGACAAACACTTTGTGGAAGTGAAGTAAATGGAACACAATTGGTGGAATGAATATAGTAATTTACCACATCCTTCAAAAGCCTACAAAATCATAATCCTCAAGGGGCTTACAAACATAATCCCTACAACTCAAATGAGAAACACCAAACTAAAACCAATTGATCCACTTTAGCTAATACTCGGAAACACTTTTCAGCTTCAGTTAGTGAATAATTTACGGCTACATTAAGGACAAAAATTTGGGATGCAGGATTTAAATAAATAAATTTGATTACAGTATATTTAAATTCAATACAGCAGAGCTCTTAACCTATTAGACTGAATTCCCCAAGGTTTTAATTGATTGCTAAGAAAAATAAAGTGAAAAGCAACAATTGTTTTAAAGATCCAGTGAAATATAGAACGATTTGTGATTGGTCCCTCTTTTACAAGCTTAGATGAGTCCTCATTTACAGCTTAGAGTACTAGAGACTCATTCAGTGCTGTAGATTATGCTGATTCATGCAATATAGATGCAATTCAGTCAATCTTCAACAAGTTATATGCTCCAGAATACTCCTGCAATTTTGTTTCTTGTAGAAAAGTTACAATACTAGGTTTGTCTCTGAGCTACTCATGAGCAAACCTAATGAAAATTTTATTTTCTGACAGTCGACAACTTACACAAAAACAGGACGGTTTGTGAATTGCTAGCTCTTTTCTCCTAACAACAATTTCAATGCTAACAAGAATAAATTTTTGTTATTCTAATATAATCACAAGCCCCAAAAACAATGTACTAAAACCAAAAATTTTGAGGCAACTCCCTAGCTAACTTATCACTATTGTAGTTAAATTTCATGGACTACAGTTTACAATGATCAGAAGTTCGTTCAAAACCATGTATTGGGTTACTCCCATATTTTACAAACATGTTGCAGTTACTGTCAGAAGGGAATTGGCTTGAAGGATCACTGACCTGTTTTGAAAGCACTCGTTTCTGTACTTTGTCAAGAGGTTGTGTTGACAAATATGAGTCCAAAATATGGCCCTTTTGCTCAGAAACGAACCTCGTGTGTGGTCTACAATTTGAAACTTTTCTGCAAGAATCAGAATTGCGGGAGTATTCTGGTGCATATAATGTATTGAAGATCGACGAGATTGTATCTGCATTGCATGTATCAGCATAATCTACAGTACTGAATGAATCTCTAGTACTCTCAGTTGTGAATGAGGCCTCATCTGAGCTTGTAAAGAGGGACCAATCACTTGATGTTGCATTAGAGAAGTCCATGCAGACTGGTTCAGCATATGCTTCCATCACTGGCTGGACATTTCTGCTAGCACTCTTGAGGATGCCATTTGAAGTATGGTTGGTAGAACGGGGAGGCATATCTGGTCTTGGATTTGTTGAATCTTGTAAGCCAACAGATTGGCTGCTAGGTCTGCTTTGACTGGTCCTTGCAAACTTCTGAGATTTTGATATGCAGTTCCTTGCAGAGTCAGGAACTTGCTGCTGGATGGTTTTCTCAATATATGTTCTTTGAGGACGAGGGCAAGACCTAAAACAAAATCATAGAGCATCTACAATCTGAAGAGCATATAAATGAATTGCAAAAGAATATATACAAAAAGACATAGCATAAAGATACAGGGGAGGGATCCACTGAAATCCTTGTAAGGAGATTGATATAAAATAAAATAAAAAAAGGATGTACCTAGTGCACAAACTCCCACTTTTGTGGGTCTAGGAGAGGTCATGGTAAGCAGTCTTACCCCCAACTTATTAGAGAGGCTAATTCAAAAACTTGAACCCCTGATCTATTGCATTTGGTGGATGGCACTTGCCATCACACCAAGACTTGACCTTTGACATAAGTGATAAAAAAAAGAGGTCCAACATACACTTGCCTATATGATGTAATACTAAAGTAGAACTGATCTCCCTTGAAATGCCCAAAGTATCTACATCACTATAGTTTGGGAAGTACTTGTCATTACTTATCAAACAAAGTACTTCTGAGTGATATAGATATACAGGGTTAATTTAGGCAAACATATAAAAAAGGGCAAGAGTAACCAAACAAACAAGGAAAGAAAAAGGAAAAGAAAAAAAAAATTAAGTGAGGACTTTTAGCCCCAGACAATGCATACCTCATGTAAAACAAGATATATGCTTTTTGGGACATCACCTGGCTCATTGGCACGGGCTGAACCTGTCAATGCAATTCATTAAACCAGAAAATCATAAGAAACAATAGGAACATCAATGCTAAGTGTAGTCCCAACATTTTCAACCATTAATATTTGCATTGAGAGGAACCATGTCAAGCATAAAGGGGAAATAAGAACATGAAGGCTGACTATGACAGTTGTTTCTGATCTGCTTATGTGAATAGGAGCTAGAACCATATCAAGTGAATCATATAGTTTCACATCCATAAAATAAGTCTAGAGGATTCCTCACTTTTTTTCACTCATTCAAAACCATAATGGACACAATTTGGATATTTCAATTATATATATATATATATATATATATGTCAATTTAACAATTCATGGAGGTATAAATACTAATTATACAGAGATGTCACATTTGAAACAACAAAATATAGCTATCTCAACTAGCACTCTCCTACAGCATCTCAGATTCGCATATGTATATCAATCATCCAAGAAACATAATCTCCTAAAAGTAAATATATTTGCATTTAATCCTAAAAAAGTATGTTGATTAAAGATGTTTTCCAGATAAATCTCAAAACATGATGCATTAAATGACAAGGCTTCCGACCTCATTGCCACAGCATTTAGTTGACTGAGCAAAACTCTGAATTCACAATTATCATCAACCCCTTACTGCTCACTTAGCTTATGAGGGCCTAGTTGTAAACACCAGATTGGGTCATTTAGATATTAGTAAACTAAAGAAGCAATTTTGAACCATATGATTATAATTTATAAGTAGTACAACTTATTTTTGCATAAAAAGCTCTCTTTACATTGCCTCAACTGCAATGCAAGAGCACTTAATTTCTATTATGAGAGAAGTTTCTCTTGGTAGGTGAATATATAGAATGCACTGTAAAATCTGTAAAAGTGAGGTTTTCTGAAACTCTTCTAATACTATCACAATTTATTCATAACTTAAAACATTCATTGATATTATATACTTATCAAAAAAGAAGAAGAAAAGACTCCTCTTTTTGCAAGACAAGGTCGTGCTAGAAGGGAGTACTCTATAATTGGAGAATAGGTAAGGGCACCAATCATCAACAAGAGAACCATGTCTAAGCATCTACGTTGGTTGTAATGTTATAACCAAAAGGAAGAATAAGCAACGTGTCATCACACTCAATGCAAAAAGCATAATAAAAAATTTAATGGAACATGTAGAGTTTACGATATATGATATAGATATCACTTACAGCTTGTTTGGAAGGGTGGATAAAAAGGGATCTTTCTAGAATATTCAATCTATTCCCTATTTGGGAATTTAGTAGGAAGGAATGGAATGACAAGAAGGGAATGTTCATTTCATTCCCTCTTAAGCATTCCTCCTAAAAGTGGAAAAAATAAGCATTCCTTTAATGAAAGGGAGTTGAAATATTGATTGTATCTCTAGTATAAGAAGATAAATAAAAGGTGACGGATATATTAGTGAAATTAAATATTTCTTTCTTTTCTATTTCTTCTCATATTAACTCCCAAACATACTAAAGAAAATAAATCATACTCCATCCCATTCTTTAAACTCCCAAACCTAATGTTAGATAAGGTAGATTTTCACATTCAGTAACTAAAGAAATTAAGACTGATATTGAAATTTCTTTCATTTTGATATGAAACGCTAAATATTATATAAATTAGTTAATTCAATTGAACTTCTATAAAGAGAATCTAATTATGTTTAGCCTTGCCAAAAATTGGATGTGAGGTTGTCTACCAATCATCCACCTCTCCTAGACCTTGCATAAGTAGGAACTTTGTGCACCAGGTATAAACCTTTTGGTTGACCAACACGGCTGATTTGCAGACTAAGAGATATATTTTATGACATTGACAAATGGAGGTCTTCATTCATGCTTTTATCATTAGCTTGAAAAGGCATCTTTGGCATTGATGCATCAATTTTAAGGTTAATGTGACAATATCACATATTTAAGGGAGTATTTAAATCTTGTATTAAAACCTCAAGAATACAAGCAATCTTGCAAGAATATATTTCCAAAGTCAATTTTTGTTGTTCCCCTGATTCTCTTGGATAAAAATTTATCCAAAGAAATACACCCAACCAGACTATCAATTCTTAAAGTTTGGAACATAATCACAACATAAGTATAAATGTGTTCCATTATTTTGAACAAAGGATCAACAAATGATAAGAGCAAATCATCAATTAGAAACAATGATCACTGACCTTTCTATTTTCTTTTTTCTTTTCTCTAATTTTTATGAACAACAGAAGAGGAAAAACACCATCCAAAAGACTAGTGACATGCCTTGAAAAAATTTGTCGAAATGAACCATCAAATGCATCTTTCAAATGGTCAAATGCCAAGACAAAAATTCTTAAAAGAAAAATAAAATAAATTTTGAAACACATAATCAACGTATCCCATAACACTTATAAGGAGAAAAATTTACCTCAGTGTCATCTATCCTGAACCAATTTCCACGCATATCTTTCACATATGACACGTAATGTCCAGAGAAAGATGCATTTAATGTGTCCAAATGCACAACAACAGCATAAAGCAAGTAAAGTGGTGGAATGTCTTCGGTCCTAGTCATAAAGGGAATCATATCCAACATGTCGGGAAAAGTGATCCACTTACTTATTTTCCCATATCTTCCCTCCTGATGAAGCAAAATCCAATATTGAAGATTCCAACAAGTTTTTTCACAAGCATAAAACATGTAGATATCTATTAGAAAATGTGCCAAAGCCAAATCCAGAAATCATTTAGTGTAGTAAAAACATGATGGTGTCCCATGTTTCAACTTTCAAGTGTTGACCCTTGTGTAGGTTCTAAAAAACAGAGAGATAGCATATGGCTTCACCTTTGATAATATAATCACTGGGGGAGGGTCTCCATTGGAAACACTGAGAGGAGCCAATTGAGAAATAATTTCTCATTACTAAATCCTTTTTTTTCCTTGATATTACCTAATGGGTAATAAAAGCAACTTATGTAGCTGCAAAGCAATTTGTCAACCACTTGTAGACAATTAAATTAAGACTCAAATCTAATTCTGTCTCAATCATGATCTCATGCACTGATGTTTAATGTCTAATTGAAATTAATAGAGAATCACAAAGACACAGTAACATATGGCAGGACCTCCGTCTCATCACTAATGCAGTTGCACAGTGGTACCTGAAATCTCTTCAAGACAATTGTCAGGATATTTGGAGCCTCATGTATGCTCAATTCCTTCCTAGCTCGAACATATGTAGCACATCTGTACATCAAAATATATGAACAGCTTATAAGCTATTTGAGTTGAAACCCAAAACTTTAAACTTCTACAATACATGGTTACGCTAAGAGTTAATAAACTAAGGTCATCAAACCTTCCACATCTGTACATGTTTTCTCCATCCAAATCTTCAGTGGCTGTAAATTGAGTCAACGCATTTTCCAATGATTCAACCCAACCATATATCTCTAATGTGAGATCCATCATGTTTTCATATCGTTCTGATTCTTGATGACATATCATACACTTGACCTAGTAACATTGATATTAACTTTAGATGATCATTGTAGGTAAGAAAAAAAAAAAAAAAAAAAAAAGATTTCACAACCAAGCTTTAAGACAAAAGTTAAAAGAAGAAATAAACACCTTTGATCTAAGACGGCCACCAAAAATATGTTGTATAAAAGTTGTTTCTTGCAATATAGGATCAACCTTTTTCTCGCCACCTAGTCCTTCCAAGCATATAGATTGCATTGACGCAATAATAAGCCTGGATAAGACAGCATTATATAATTTTATTTAATTAAACTGATGTAGAACATCATCAACATAAGATACTTCTTTAATTCAAATTTGACTAAGTCTTTTCCATTTTTGCATATAAGGAAACAGACACAACAAAGAGAACCAAAACCAGTGTTAACAAGAAATAAATTGAAAAAAAAGAGAAGACAAAATTGGTTACTAAATCTTAATAGACCTTAAAAATTCATGTGCATCTTCCTGACTTCCATCACCAATTTGGAAATTAATACTTCGGATATGCATAAGGATCCTGCTCAAAGACAGAGGGCCCCCACTTTCTCTTAACATCACTGCATGTTGCTCTAGTTCACACATGAGACACCAACCTTTTACACAACCTAACATGAATAAAATAAACCAGAGTAAGTACAACATCAAAACAAAAGTAAAGCTCAAACATTTGACAATCTAACAATGAAAGTAAATGAGAAGACTTGAGTACATGCTCTTGAATGTGATCTATGAATCAGATAGGTGATGAGAGGCTTTGTACAGGTCAAACACTGCAAGACGGCATTAGCATAGCAACTGCAAAAAATAAAAAATAAACAATAAAGAATAGAATGAAAGATTCTCAAATGTCTAATACATTAGAATTACCCAAATAAAAATTTTCTAAAATGTGTACTTTCATTCATGGATCTATGTAGTTGATCAACCAAATATTTACATCTGCTTTCTTTTTCACATTTCATCTACCTTGTATGTTCACTATGTCTTCAATAAATTCTATAGAGTCTAGCAAAAAGAAAACAAAAGCAAGAAACTAGTGACAGACAATTGCATGAAGTACAGCAAATTCTAGTCGTCGCTTAAGTTTATAAACAAAAGCACACAATAGGGACAAGAACTCTGTTTCTTATTGTTTTTGCTTCCCGGTTTTGTACTTTTGAACTACAAGTGCTAAACACAGTCTTCATTTCTTTTAGAAAGTAAGATGTGGTAATACCTGTTACCACAATTTAAAAGGCCCCTAGGTGATAGGTCAAAGACTTCACACTGGAAGAACTTTACAAATTCCTCATAAGGAAACAGCATCTGATACAGAAAAATAGCAGATAATATGTGAGAAATTCCATTTAACTACTTAAGACAGAGGAAGCAACAAAATCAAATAATGTAGGGTTAACCAGAATTGACCTTTAATTTGTTGTTTCTTTTGCCATTATTTATCGGAGCATCTTGTCTGGTAAGTTTGGTTGACTTTCTTAGACCAACCATCTTCATAATTCCCATCCTTTCAACCCCATTGCTTCCTTGTGCAGCTTTGATATCTCTCATTCTGGCAACATCTGCAAAATGCATACAGAATTAGGGGAACAATTAAGTGCAAGGTACATAAAAAATTAAAAATAAAAAAAGTTACCAGTCTGACTTGATTCATTGGCAATATGTCCTTTCCTCTCTAATTCTGAACAATATTGCTCTCCAGAAACTTTCATTGTTGATTTTGGCAATTTAGAAATTTTCGCCTGTAAAGCTTGTGACCCACTTTTAGCATTTACATTTCCATTAGTTGCAGTCATTTCATAGGAGCTATTGAAATTTATTTTTTCAGCATTAGTAGAATTTTCCCATTTAAGTAAATCTCCTTCATCCTGATCATACTCCATTTGATGTGCATTTGTTCCATTTCTAGTCAATGAGCTTGAGAATCCACAACTTTTTCTTGGTTCAAATGTATTCTGAGGTGGGGTAATATACTTATCACTCCCATGCATCGTACCTTTTGAAGCAGCTTGTCCTACATTAGAGCTATTGACATTGTGCTTTCTTAAATTTTCTACTTCTGACACAACAGAATCACTCTTTCTTGACTGCAGCCAATTAGAAATTATATCATAAGCTGAGAAAAATTATTGCTAAAAATAAAATAATAAATTCCAAAGATACTGACCCTATGCCTTGTAAATGCCTCCTTTGATGAAATAAAATCAGAAGTCAAATGGGTAGCCCTACTTTTGGAGGCATCTTCACAAGAGTCAATTACATCTTTATCCTCTCCTCTCAATATTTCATTCTGGGGTTTATGAGACACCCGTTTGTTCACTGTTCTCTCAAGAATGGGGATTTGAGAGTTACCAATTGTAGAGAAATCAACAACACCAGGAACACCAAAGCTTAATGAAGTTAAATCATCTGCAGAAACTTTTTCTCCCTGATCATTATCATAACCAAGGAACTGTGAGTTCATGTAGTCATTAAGTAAAACCCTGCCATGAAGGGATTCTTCGACTGAGACAGACTTAGGAGATGAGCTTGAGCTGCTAGTAGTTTCCAATTGCTGGCACTCTTGCTTGTGAGCTTGCCTCCAGTGGATAATTTGACACTTTCCAGAACTGTAAAAAAGTTATCAGTCCAAAATTTGATAAACTTTCAGAGTCCGAGTCATTTCAAGAATGCTATTGATTCTCAAAAAACAGGATTTTTTTTTTGGCTCCCCTCAATAAGATAGTGAAGCAAGTCTACAGCATGTATAATTGTGCAAAGTTCTTTCAAAAGAAAAATGATAGGTAAACATTTCAATCAAAGAGAAAATACATACAAATGATGATTATAATACATCCTAATGTCAAATTTCAATATAAAAATTCATGAATGCTATAAATTCTAAAAAAGAATCACAGTGCTAGTTTCCAAAAGCGCATAGTCAATCATATAAAGTGCTTTAAAAATACTTGTCAAAGAATTCCTGGTCTACTCTGTACTATTGAAGATATGATTATTCCTCTCTCTGGATTGTTCACATGATACAAAGAGGGGAAGCCCTGCAAATCTCACCCTTCTCACCACAGCAGACCTCCCTTTCCGGGAAACATATACATCCTTCATCCTTCAAGGCATTACCTAATGCACTCCAAACAAAGTGAAGACTTAAGGACCAGAACTCATCGGCCACATCACAATGTTAAAGAACATCCTACTGATTCATTGCTACTTTTGCTCATACAAAATTTATTCATAGTAATTATACCCCTATGGTTATTCAAAAAAACCAAAATGAAGAACATGAGAAATAGGCTGTGCTAGAGCTGGTCAAGGTAAAGGTAATAGGTTTAACAGGAGACAATAAGCCTGCAAGAGCAAAGTGGGAGGGTCCAAAGAAAATGCATGAGCAAATGAAAGTAATAAATATGAAGCTTCTCTAACAACAGTTTTGGGTTTTTTACTTAGAAAAAAATTTTAAAAATTAAAAAAATAAAAAATAAAAAAAATAAAAAAAGTTTTGGGTTTTAACTTTTAAACTTCCAATTTTAAATTTTGGAGCCCCCAAAGTTTGGCCCCAAAACTCCTGAATTCAGTATTTTCACTCCCCATGATGGTCAAGTGATTGCTTGAAAGACCTTGATAGTTAACATCTCTAGAAAAGCAGGCACCAAAATACTTATTAAGTAGACGGGAGCAATTGAAAGTGCTTCTTCCTTTTTATTTTTAAATCCACAAAAAGCCAACAAAGGATGATGAATGGATATTAGATTGTTCCAAGAAATTTTTCCAATTGCTTGGCTGTAACCATTATAGGCCAGTGTTTCTACAAAACACTAACCAATACAAATTAATAACATTGAATAAGAATAAAGATACATTTTTGAAACTAGATTACTAGACCTCCAATTAAACCACAAAAATGACCAGTGAAATCAATGGCTGCACCATGGAGTCAACCAAGAAAAACCACGATGCCACCATGATGTAAAAGTTATAAGAGAATAATTAGTTATATAAAAAAAATAAATAAATAAAAGCACAAGATTAAATAAAATCCAGGACAAATTCACTGGAAAAAGGACTTGAAAACTTTTAAATGTTTTCTAACAAATTTAACAATTAAGTTACTATAAAACACCTGCAAATGCACACTAGTTTTTATTTCTTTTGTAGGTGAAACAGATATGTTCAAATAAGGGAGAACTCCTAGGATTCTAATGCACTGTGTATTTATACAAAAAAATGGTGTAAATTTCTTCATTTCCTTCTTATTTCTGTTTCAAACACAATCCCTTTTTCTTTTGATTTTAAACCATATGATCCTTCATACCAAGAACAGCGTATCAAAGAAGATTCACTTTCCGGAATTCCAAGTGACATGATTCCTTCAGAAGCTAAAGTTGAATGATTGAAGTCTCCTCCAGGTTCAGTCGAAGAGATCAAAGTGAAGTAAAATCAACCAGCAACTTGTATCCCTCACTCCTTCTCCCTCATACCAAATTCAACACCAATTTCTAAAGCAGCGGCAAGAACTCATGCCAACGTCCCATATGGAGCTGCCATTGCTGCTACTTGTTCGGTTTTCTTTTCTATTTTAATCTCCTTCCTGTTTTCTTACCTTTGACTGTCAGCTTTCTGAGAAGTGTAAAAGGAATAGAATAGGCTGCTAAAGAACTTTGCTTGAACTCTAAAAATCTTAAAGTTGAGCTCATTAGTCATTTTCAAGTTGAGTGGAACAAGCCAAGTTGAGCTCAAGCTTGGAAATATTTGTATGAGCCAAGCACAAGCTGGCTTGATGAAGCTTGTTTGAGCTGGAAGCATGCCAAGCTCAGACACACTAGAATCTGGCTCAGTTTGGCTCATTTGCATCTAACAAACCTAGAGAATTGATATTTATTTATTCCAAAAAAAAAAAAAAAACACAAACACATTTTTCATTAGCCATGATTGTTCAGTTAGAGCGCAACCAAGGCCAATTCAAAGACATACTAAACACTACCATCAAAGATTAATAGAAAGCGAAAGTTGGAAAGTGGTACTAGCCAGAGTATTATTCACTTAGGCTATCAGTATCCAAAAAAGTGTCTACATTTCAGTCAAACTAGCAGGTATATAATTAGCATTTTAAAAGAAACAGGTTTCCAGCATTTTTTGGAAATTTGTAGTCCATTCCCTCAGCATACCGAGTATCATGCTTATTATTAAAAGTTTAAAGCACACACTAACAAGAAGCAATGGTATCAAAGAAGAACAAGAGGAAGAGAAAGATTATTTTATGCTCAACACAGCTATATTTGTCTTTCCTAAGTTATTTTTTCATTATTAAAAAATATTTTAATTGCAAAATAAGTGGGGATCCCACATCTCAGTTCTCTATTTTATTTTACACAAAATAGCTAAGTTTAATACTGTAAATTATTCTATTGCAAGAACAAGACTCATAATTGTAGTGGTATCTGGTATGTCGATATCAACAAAACTATTTCAAGAATTCAAGTAAAAAATGTATAGTAAAGCCAAAATGATTTATATGAAGTAACCCATTCAAATAAAACTCCTAAAAGATTCACATCTAGATTTTAATTGCCAAGTTGGATATATCCTATAGCTCACTTTTGTATCTTACTTCAGGCAAAGACTTCCAAGAGTCTTCCAATATTCCTATACAGTGATTCATTCATAACTATATACAGTGACAAGCTATAGAGAGGGAGGACATTTATTGAGTGACCAAATAGACAATTCCTAGGTCAGAATCAAGGAGATAAACACACATGTCAGATGAAGGGCAGGGGCAAGGCACAGTTCATCAGGAACTGGCAATTATCACCATCCATGATCAGAAAATTTTTTACTTCTTTCACAAGTGAAGTAAAAGTTCTACCAATCAAATCTGGGGATGTAAATATGTTGGCGCTGTTCTTAATCTTATTGACAATATTTTTCCTACTTTGTTTACTTCATTGAATTCCAACAATGGCAAGAATACAGTGCTCGAGAAAAAAAGTTGTTGCAATAAAAGTACAAGGAATAAGAAATACCAATATCTAATAGATTTGCATCTAGAGCAGCGGGTTTTAGCAGGAGCAAAGCATCTCGCACACACATGAAGTCCACTCTTTGAAGAAGACACAAGAGGAATAGCATTACCCACAGCCATCGCTTCTGCTTTAAAAGCTTCTTCAGCAGCCAATTGAGCTAGCAAACTTATTCTTTCTCTCTTCTTTGTAACCTCACTCCATTTTCCAAGTAAGATGTAAGCAACCAAAGGGAGCACAACCAAGACAAGAAACAATACAGGTATATCAGCTTCCCTTGGTTCAAGCATGTCACCACCAGCATTCTCATGACCAATATTCTCTCAAAACCACTATCCGGAGACAGCTTATTAAAGCTAAACAATTCTAAGTAAATTAACATCCAGAGGCAACAACATGAATTGCAACACCGAATATGACCCACCAAGAATACCTGCAAAGTTTTTTATTCAGTAAAATTCACAATGTAACTAATCAAACTTAGAAAAAAATAAAACTACACCATTCTTGTTTTAGTACAAAAATATGCAATTATTTACATCAACAGAAAACAAGCTATTTCAAATTCTGAGTTTAATTTGTCCAGCAGGGTCTCCTTTTACAAAGAAGTGATTCTCTATCTCTTTCCAGACTTGAAATAGAATGATGGAAAAAAAAAAATATATATATATATATATATATATATAAAACTGCAGAACATCTTCTTCCAAATATGTAAAGCTAATCCAAAACGAAAATAAAGAGATAAAAGCAATAGAGCTATATCTCTACCATTGAATTCAACAAAGCGGATATGCCTACTTGTTTCCTCCAAATCCTATTATCACTATAGGAGAACCTAATAAACTACGCCATTAGACAATCACAGTAGTGCCTCTATTCAATATACAGACAAATCAGAACATCAAATAAAAGGATGCAGCAACAAACTATGATTTCATGATTAAACTACTTTTGAGATTTTATCAAGAAATATGACTTATGCATAAATAAATAAAAAATCATGTTTTGAAATCACAATTTTATGAGGAACTTCAAGAGCCAATAACCCAATTTCATCATAGGCAGGAAGCGTGAAACTAAGCTTTTATCATAATCAGAAACCAAACCATAGCTAGATCAAAAGTATTAGTTTTTTCCTTACATATCTTTTTTACTCAAGAGGATCATGTAAAATGGGAACAATCTACTTAAGGAGAATATATAGCCTATTATCAGCTAGGAATGCAATTAGAGGTACTCATCCTAAAGTGCCATGGTGGATAGTAATCTGGTTCCCTAAGAATGTACCTCAAGCATAGCTTTATATAGTGACATGATATCCCACATCAATAAATGCAAGGAATTTATTATAAAAATAAGAAAATTATAGTATTCCCGGAGGAATTAGTAACACGTCCCTATATTCCAGGAGCTTGCATTTTTATGCAGAGTGCCACCTCGGCTGTATTCCGAGAGTACCTAATAATTACTCATTACAGTGTCATTAAAAATGGAGACCCCATTTTCTGCTTTAATGTGTACACTGGGAAAGACCCACTAGTATGTGAGAACAACATTATTGTACTCCCAGGTACTGTATAATTAGTATTCTGCAGTAAGAGTCATGAAAAAGAAAACAACAAAGAACAACTTGTTTACTAGAGATTTAATTGATAACTTGCAAAAAGGGTAAAGGGTTTTCTTCCTATGACAGAAGATTGTGCATCAATATAGGCATCTCTGATTCAAGTCGGTTTTACTTTTCATATGGGTGAAAACAAAAAAACCATGGGAAGCTGAAGCTGAGAATATGATTCTTAACCCAAAACGAAAGCTAAAAAAAATAAGGAACAGAGAAAGAACCTAATAAAGCTTTGTGGAAAAAATTTTAGGGGTTACAGTTTGAGAATCAAACGAAAAAAATGCCCTGAAATTTACACCAAATCACACCCATTAACTTCATTGTTTGAAATGCAATAAGAGAGAGAGAGAGAGTGAGAGACGTACCTGCCTGAAGTGAAACGGAGTCGGCGTGAGAGTGTGGATCACGGGTCACGTGCAGTTCTCAACTGAGAGGGAGAGTGAGAGAGTGAAGAGTGTGAAAGTGGGTTTTGGGGAATAATAATAGAGTCTAGTAGAGAGAGGGAAAGGTCTTTAAGGAAGGAAGAGACAGAGAATGTTGACTATAATTGACCACGATTTCTTGAATTCGTTTGTTGAAGATTCGGTTTCGTGGTTATTTCATTTTTGGCAACCTTTTTTTTTTGTGCAAAGAACTCGGGACTTATGAATGCGGTTTCGAAAGATATAAGACTCGGTTTCGATGGATTTGACTCGAATGTTACATATGCTATGGTAGATGCGGACATAGTTTGAAATTTGACAAAGCAGTCATTTTCACGATCCGCTTTTAATACTCATTAAGACAAGAATGACATAAGAGTATTGATAATGATTAATGAACAAACAACTACCTTAGTCATTTGATAATAAATTATTCTAGGAATATTTTGATTCTATTTTTATGAAAAATATTAAAATTTGTCAAAAAGATTTTTTTCCCATAAAAAGTTTTTATAAATATTTCTTAAATCAATGTCCTTAGGCATCCGTTAACTTTTTTCATAAAACAAAGCTAAATTATAGATTTCAGTTAGCTTCACTAATAAAATTTATTAGTCGAACAATATATTTGGGATTTTGATCCTAATCTAAAAAAAAAAGCTAGACAAAGAAATGGGCAAACAAAACGAGTGATCTATGCCGAAAGTTTTGTATCTCAACTTATTGACACATCTTGATATTTCTAATATAGGCATTTAAGATTCAAATTATAAAAATAAAAAATAAAGTCCATAAACAAAATCTAGACCAAATAAGATGCGAATCAATTTTCATAATATTATAAAAAAGAAAAAGTTCATCTATGAATATCAATAAAATTGGCTTCTAAAGTATGGTTTACAAATCAACCAGAGAAAGAGTTGAGTGTGCTTCTAACTTCCTCAGTCATGTGCTCAATAGACTAATGTGGTGTCATGGAATGGTGTTGAGGATCGTTTTTACACCTTAGACATGTGTCTTGATATTATTGGTTATCTTCTAGTCCGGGCTTTTTTTTCTAAGAAGGAAGTTGGGTTTGACACTTTCGTGAAATGTGCTTTAGGGTCTCATTCTACCACTACCAGTTTGTGTACAAACATTAAGTCCGATCCAAGGAGCATTGCTGCGAAATGGACTTATTCTCCTCTTCTATTGCCATATAAGGGGTTGTTCTCCACTTTTTGCAAATGGAACATTTATTATGCTATGTAACAAGACTTTCTCCGCATAATGAGTTGTTTTCTACTTTATGCAGATTGATCATTACTCACTTTACTATTATAAGTCCGCACACAAAGGGAAAAAAAAAAAATCTAAAATCCAAAGAAAGTATTCATCAATCAAATGTTAGTTTACAACATGTTGGCATACATATTCTCAAATATATTTATATATTTACACTTATATATATTTGTATATATACATATACATATTCACACATATGTATAACATACATTATGTAGAACGAATTGGGCCAAAAAGATTTCAAATCCAACTCACATAGTCTTATTGCCTTGAGTTGGCACAAAATTGTGAGGTTTGGAATGTGAGTCAGATTGGCCATATTAAGATAAATATTGAGAAATTCAAGAGATATGTGTCTTGTGGGAGAGAGGAAGTTTTCCTAGTGGTGCATATCAGTACTACTATTCTGCGATAATCTCTTTCTCTCAAGGTGTTTTCTAGAGAAGAGTGCAAGTACTCTACTAGGTACAAATTCTCAACATTTTCTTTACTAATTTTCTCTTATTTATTTTTCATTATATTCTCTCGTTATTTTTCTTTCTTTTTGTTCTCTTTTTTCTCTCTTCCCCTCATGTTTCCTCTTCCCTTGGGTAATCTACTCCTTTTATACTTGAAATTGAGTGGGTCTTTTACCCTTTTTGATTTCCTTTTAATTTCTCAAGCCACATGTTGTTTATCTCTCATGACTATTTTTCCTCTCCTTTTTGGGTTACAACCACGGAAGAGTTATTTGGTTTTTTTGGTGGATTCATGGTTATAACTTGGTTTCTATTTAGCGTAAATGGTGGAAGACCATTATTGCTATTTGGCTTGGTATGAACTGATCCTATGACATGGACCTCGTGATAATCCACAACTTTTTCCTCTTTTGGTATGAGTGCTTTTCCCAGCAAATGCAATCTCTAAATAGTTGTGGCAAATTATCACAACTAGGATCTTCCTCCCCTTCGCGAGACCACACCTCCCCGAATCTCGGTAATGACAAGTTAAACCTCCTTTGTATGTTTGGGATACAGATTGGGTGAACCCATTCGCCTACCTTGCTTTACCCATTTGATCTCATCCTGTAATTTGAAACCTAGGAATTTTCCTGTTCTGTAATGTTTTACTTGTTGGATATTCTGTAGTGTTTGATATCTTTTTACTTTACTCGTTGGGCATTTTGTAGCATTTGATATCCGAGAGCTTTCTCCTTTTTATTCACAACATGTTTTATTCCTCTATGCTTTCTCATTGAAGTACCCAGCTTTACCTTACTTTATTTGTTGGTTTCTCTTCTGTAGTTGGAATTTAGGAAGTCTCCCTTTTTGGGTCTCTTACTTTTTCACTATGCTTTGCTTTTCTCTGTTTTACCTGTTAACTTTTCTAATCTTCTTCTTTTTGTCGTGTTCTTTCTTCTCCTTGAAATGTTCAATGAAGATTCCAGGTTTCTCCAGCTTCTTCTAACTCATTTATACAAAGTTGGGCCATTTTGGGCTTTTTCATGACATTTCTTTAATATAAGGTCTTGTGTCACTTATGGGCCCACTTATCCTTATATCTAGGCATTCTGCAACAAGACCCTTTCGTAGGTTACTCTTAGCCAATTTAGCTGAGACATGGATTTAAGTGTTAATCCTCATATTTTCTCTCCATTTTCCAAGACTTGACCTGCTGGGGTTTGGGCCTTACTTATTGGCTAAAGTGTGAAAATTTGGATATCAACATTAACCCTCGACCATGTGTATTATTCACAACTACACGTATGAGATATATATATATATATATATATAAATAATTTTTCTTTCTTTCTTCTCTTTATTTTTCTTTTTCTCTTTTTCTTTCTCTTTCTTCTCTTTCGTTTTCTTCTCTTTTTTTTTTTTTTCTTTTCTCTCTCTTTCATTTTCTTTTTTCTCCTTTTCTCATTCTCTTTTTTTTTTTTTTTTTTTCCTTTTCTCTTTCTTTTTCATTTTCCTTTTTCTCTTTTCTCCCTTTTTTTTCTTTCATTTTCCTTTTTCTCTTCTCTTATTATCTTATTTCTAAAGAAAGCAATTATTCCACTATTACCTTTCCAAAGATTTTTTATTTTTTTTTTTTTTTTTGGGTTTCATTTGCTATTTCTTCCTTTGTTTGAACTATCACTGCCATATTCAAAGGTTATTCTACTAGAGATCATTTTACGAAAGACCATTTTTGTGTCGCTTTCTATTTCTTGCCATTCAAAGGAAGATCATTCTTAATCATCCTAGTGACATTTTTCACACATTCAAAGGGATTGTTGCCCTATTCATTGGCTCTTAGTTCTATTTGTTACTTATTCCCTTATTCAAAGGGATTATTACCCTATTCAAGGGTTTGCTCTATAGGACAATATTTTTAGTCTTTTTTACATGTATATTTTTTCTCATACAAAAGGATTTTTACCCCATTCAAGGACTTGCTCTATAGGAGACTATTTTTTCACTCTTTTTGATATTTTCCCCCATACAAAGGGATTTTTACCCCATTCAAGGACTTGCTCTATAGTTGACTATTCTTAGTATTTGTTATATTTTTCCCCCATACAAAAGGATTCTTACCCCATGTTGCGATTAAAATATTGCAAACTTAAGTGCAGATTTTTCACAAGTAATAATATTTCGGTGAGTCCGAGGTTGATCCACAAGGAATGATCGACACTGATGTAAAAACCTCTACTATTAAGTAGTAAATAAAAATAGTTGTATTTTGATTGTTTTTCCACCCAAAGATAGAGTAAGATCATTTTTTTTTTTTTTTATGAACTGCAAGATAATATTGAAACTACAATAAAAAATAACAAAATAAATCTAAGAGAAATTAAGGGGGAGAAAATACTAGAAATTCAATGATCCACCTAGTATTTTATCATATGAACTTGATTATTTTTAACTCAATTAGGGTAAAGAGCCAACTTGCCTAATTGGAAGATAAAACAATAAAGTATTTAAACAAAGCGTAAAGTAGATCGAATAATAGTGTTTGTGCAAATCATTCAATTTGCATGTTTATCAAGAGATTAATCATTCAATATATTCCCAAATCATAAAAAATTAAGGAGTTCAAGCATTTGATATAAATAAAAATCATATTAAATCTTAAAAACTTGTCAACATGAAATGATTCCAAATAGTAAATCAATCCATAGAAAACACATAGATAATTCCAAGAACACATGATAAAAATATTAAGTTTCACCTCTAACCTTAACTAGAGATTTAGCCACATATAGTTATGCAAAATAAATCCATAAAAAACAATGCTAATCATCTAAAAAATAAAATAAAACAAAAGATGAAAAGCGTTCTAGGGCTTTTCCTCCTCTATAACCTCAGCCCCCTCCAAAAGAAAAAGTGAGAATCACTCAAATTTAGGATGAGAATCCTTGATTTTTGAAATTTTATCCACGGTTAGCTTCCAACCCACTTTTGACCCCCAAAATGATTTTTTTTTTTGAATTTGTTGTAAACTACAAAGTTGTAGATCTTTAAGTCTTCTTTCTATGGCCGCAAGAATCGGGTTAATCGTACATCCGTGCAAGAATCTCTTTTTTTATCTACTATTAATCAAAACTTAGGGACAAATTAAAATAAAGTACCTAACACCTTTCCCACGCATAATTGAACTCCCCGATCCATGAATCTAATCAAAATTGTCTTATCATTGTTTAGATTAGAACAAATGACATTTTTTAATCATGGCTTGGTAATAAAATCAAGTAGGCGCAGGTGATTAGTCACCTTAAAAATCCTTATGATTGGTGACAACTCCCAAAATTAAAATGGATCACTAATAATCTCACAAACAATGTACATGTAGGCTTCACACACTCATATACAATCATCTCCCTTTCTCCATGAGAAGGAAGGAGGAAAGGGGAGGCCCTTGTTGCCCTCTCTATCCTAATCCACACATGTCTCCTATTTACGAGTGATCGAAACTGTCTCTAATTCGCCGAGAATGATGGGGGTATCAACAGACCACATAAATCAATTCATTCTATAGAGTTGCGCTTGGTTATGAAAAACTGGCAAGTATTAAATTGATTGAATTGGGTCTTCTAGTTAACTTTGCTTTAATGTCAATTTCTACTAACAATATAAAAACATGGATTAGCTCTTTCTACAATAAAATTTTGGTTTAGTCAATTGGTGAGCAAAACTCAATAAATATATTTTTATCGCAATATTTTCATAATTGTCAAGATCTCAATTTCTTATAGATCAAATAAATAAATAAAAATGCTAAGCCCATAAAATTTTCATATTAATTTTACGACAAATCATAGGTTGTAAACTACTATTGATGGATAAAAAAGTGAAATCAGTCGTGGGTCCATTTTAAAACTAATAACAACTTGCCATCTAGAATTTGTTATGAAAAAATTATGGAGGTAGCATTTATATAAAATAAATAATAAAATATCATACTGAAACTTACCATAGCTGAAAATAAAGGTATTGTGAAAATGTTGTGACATTTTTTGTGTTCCTAGACTTACCACAGCTGAAAATAAAAATTATGGAAATCTCCCTCACTGGGAATCTCACTTTCCACCATGCTTTGCTTTTCTCTGTTTTTACTGTTGGCTTTTCTCATCTTCTTTGTTTTATCGTGTTCTCTCTTCTCATTGAAATGCCCAATGAAGGTTTCAGGTTTCTCCAGCTTCTTCTAACTCATTTATACAAATGTGTTAGGCCATTTTGGGCTTTTTTTCATGACATTTCCTTAATGTAAGGTCTTGGGTCACTTAAGGGCCCACTTATCCTCATATCCAGGCATTCTACAACAAGACCCTTTTGTAGGTTACTCGTAGCCAATTCAGCTGGGACATGGATTTAAGTGTTAATCCTAATATTTTTCTCTCCATTTTCCAAGACTTGACTTGCTAGGGTTTGGGCCTTACTTATTGGCCAAAGTATGACAATTTGGGCATCAACATTAACCCCTTGAGCACGTGGATTATTTACAGCCACAAGTGTGAGATATATATATATATATTTTATTTCTTTCTTTCTTTCTTCACTTTATTTTTCTTTTTCTTTTTCTTTCTCTTTCGTTTTCTTCTCTTTCTTTTTCTTTTCTTTTCTCTTTCTTTTTCATTTTCCTTTTTCTCTTTTCTCCCTTTTTTTTTTCTTTCATTTTCCTTTTTCTCTTCTCTTATTATCTTTTTTTCTTTCTTTTCTTTCTCTCATTCTTCTTCTTTCTTTGTTTTTTTCTTTTTCATTTTGTTCTCTCTTATTTCTAAAGAATGCAATTATTCCACTATTACCTTTGTATAGAATTTTTTTTTTTTTGCTATTCCTTCTTTTGTTTAAACTACCGCTACCATATTCAAAGGTTATTCTACGAGAGACCATTTTGCGAAAGACCATTTTTGTGTCTCTTTCTATTTCTTGCCCCATTTGAAGGGAGACCATTCTTAATCATCCTAGTGACATTTTTCACACATTCAAAGGGATTGTTGCCCTATTCATGGGCTCTTAGTTCTCTTTGTTACTTATTCCCTCATTTAAAGGGATTAATACCCTATTCAAGGGTTTGCTCTATAGGAAAATATTTTTAGTCTTTCTTATATATATATTTTTTCTCATACAAGAGGATTTTTACCCCATTCAAGGACTTGCTCTACAGGAGACTATTTTTTACTCTTTTTGATATTTTCCCCCATACAAAGGGATTCTTACCCCATTCAAGGACTTGCTTTGTGGGAGATTATTCTTAGTATTTTTTATATTTTTCCCCCATACAAAAGGATTCTTCACAAGTAATAATATCTCGGTGAGTCCAAGGTCGATCCACAAGGAACGATTGACACTAATGTAAAAACCTCTATTATTAAGTAGTAAATAAAAATGGTTGTTTTTTGTTTGTTTTTCCACCCAAAGATAGAGCAAGATAATATTGAAACTACAATTGAAAATAACAAAATAAATCTAAGAGAAATTAATGGGGGGAAAATACTAGAAATTCAATGATCCACCTAATATTTTATCATGAACTTGATTATTTTTAACTCAATTAGGGTAGAGAGCCAACTCGCCTAATCGGAAGATAAAACAATAAAGTATTCAAACAGGGTGTAAAGTAGATCGAATAACAGTGATTGAGCAAATCATTCAATTGGCATGTTCTTGGGGAGAATAAGCATTCAATGTATTCTCAAATCATAATAAATCAAGGAGTTCAAGCATTCGATATAAATAAAAATCATATTAAATCTTAAAAACTTGTCAACATGAAATGATTCCAAATAGTAAATCAATCCATAGAAACCACATAGATAATTCCAAGAACACATGATAAAAATATTAAGTTTCACCTCTAACCTTAACTAGAGATTTAGCCACATATAGTTATGCAAAATAAATCCATAAAAAACAATGCTAATCATCTAAAAAATAAAATAAAACAAAAGATGAAAAACGTTCTAGGGCTTTTCCTCCTCTATAACCTCAGCCTCCTCCAAAAGAAAAAGTGAAAATCACTCAAATTTAGAATGAGAATCCCTTGATTTTTGAAATTTTATCCACGGTCGACTTCCAACCCACTTTTGACCTCCAAAACGATTTTTTCAGAATTTGTTGTAAATTACAAAGTTGTAGATCTTCGAGTCTTCTTTCTATGGCCGCTAGAATCAGGTCAATCATACATATGTGCAAGAAGCTCTCTTTTATCTACTATTAACCAAAACCTAGGGACAAATTAAAATAAAGTACCTAACACCTTTCCCACACATAACTAAACTCCCTGATTCGTGAATCTAATCAAAATAGTCTTATCATTGTTTAGATTAGAACAAATGGCATTTTTTTTAATCTAGGCTTGGTGATAAATCAAGTAGGCATAAGTGATCAATCACACCTTAAAAATCCTTATGATTGTTGACAACTCCCAAACCTAATTAAAATGGATCACCAATAATCTCACAAACAATGTACATCTAGGCTTCACACACTCATACACAATCATCTCCCTTTCTCCATGAGAAGGAAGGAGGAAAGGGGAGGCCCTTATTGCCCTCTCTATCATAACCCACACATGTCTCCTATTTACGAGTGGTTGAAAATGTCTCTCATTCACCGAGGATGATGGGGGTATTAAGAGACCACATAAATCAATTCATTCTATAGAGTTGTGCTTGGTTATGAAAAGCAGGCAAGTATTAAACTAATTGAATTGGGTCTTCTAGTTAACTTTGCTTTAAATGTCAGTTTCTACTAACTATATAAAAAGATGGATTAGCTCTTTCTACAATGAAAATCTAGTTTAGTCAATTGGTGAGCAAAACTCAATAAATATATTTTTATCACAACATTTTCACAATTTTCAAGATCTCAATTTCTTATAGATAAAAAAAAAAAAAAAAAAAAAAACTAAGTCCACAAAAGTTTCACATTAATTTTCTAAGTCCACAAAATTTTTACATTAATTTTACGACAAATCATAGGTAGTAAACTACTATTGATGGACAAAGAAGTGAAATCAGTCGTGGGTCCATTTTAAAACCAATAACAACTTGCTATCTAGAATTATGGTATGAAAAAATTATGGTGGTAGCATTTATATAAAATAAATAATAAAATATCATACTGAAACTTACCACATTTGAAAATGGCATTGTGAAAATGTTGTAATATTTTGTTGTGTTTCTAGACTTTTTTTTTGGTTTAGTCAAATTTGGTGAGCCAAAATTCACTATTTCACACACAATTTTCTTCAGTTGGTTTTTTGTTTTTTTTTTTTTTTTTTTTTAATTAAAAGCCAATAACAATTTTCCACCTAGGATTTGTTGTGAAAATGTTGCGGACGTAATATTACTCTAAAATAATAAAATATCATATTAGGGCCCACCATAGCTAAAAATAAAGGTATTTTGAAAATATCATGACATTTGTTGTGTTCCTACTCTTTTTTGGTTTTGTCAATTTGTTGAGCCAAATTTCACAGTTTTAAAGACAATTTTCTTGGTCTGTTTTTTTTTTTTTTTTTTTTTTTTTTTTTAATTGTTTAAAGTAAAAAACACATAGTTTCATCAACAAAAAAATATATATGGAAAAATTACTTTCCCCCTTTATGTTTGGGGTAGTTTCATTCTCCCCCCCCCCCCCCATCCCCTCCCCCTAAACTTTAAAGTTAAATAATTTCCTCCTTTATATTTTGTAAAGAAACATATACTCCTTGTTGCTACTCTCTTAGTCACTCTACTGCTACAAGAGTTAGGCCATCTTGTTGTTAAGTGTGTGTATGTGTTTCGCATTTAGTTTGTTTAAAAAAAAAAAAGATTAAACCCTAACAAAATCTTATGATTCCTAGAATATTTTATTGTGCAATATCTAAAACACCTCAATAAATTTTAATGTCCTAAAACTTTTCTTCATGTATTTTGAGTTCTATGTGTTTGTTTGATGTATGGTATTCTATTTGTTGCCTAGAGAATACTAACTTATTAGAGTTTTAAATCTTCTAGATTTATAATTTTATCTAATAGAAACTTAAATGACATGTCTTTTGCTATCTTGTTCTTTTTTCTTTCTTAAGAAGGTGTTCATTAAAAATTAAGTAAGCTAAACATCGTAATTAGGCATATAAAATTAGATGATAAAGAAGGAAGTATGAATAACGAAATATTAATTGTAAATGATTGCAAGTATTTAATTTGATGAAAAGTTTCAATTGTAGCATATGTCATTATTTATTGCGAAAATTTAAATATTATGACAATGTTTTATCCAAACTTAGTTGCTTATAAAATATTGTCACAATAGGGAGCGGCTCTCCAAACCCTAGCAGTTAGTAGAAAAATGTGCCTACTGTCAAAGTGAGGTTGCAAGTATTTTGTGTTTTAGTTTTTACACACTCTATTCGAAAATGATAGGTATTGTGTTGACTCCATTTACGAGGGTACACCAATGGAGAGTATGTCAGCTATGTGGGAGAAGCTATCTCTTACGGACTACGAAGGGAGTAAGTACTCAGTAAAGGATGAACCTATAATGGGGGACTATCTCTTGGCTACAAAGTTCTACACCAGGAGAGTCCTCAGTACGGAGGCAATTGCGAAAACTTTTAAATTGGTATGGAGGACTAGGAAAGGTTTTGAAGTGAGAGATATGGGTAACCATCTAGTGCTATTCTCCTTTTCTGATGAGTTAGATGTTGCTAGGGTTATGCAGGGTGAGCCATGGTCTTTTGACAAACACCTAATGGCTATACAAGTGATGGAAAGACATGAAGATATCACCTCTCTGGATTTTGACGAGACTAGCTTCTGGGTCCAAATACATGGGCTCTTGGTTGGAAGTATGTCTCACAAAATTGCACTAGAGGTTTGCTTGGTGATGGGGAAAGCTGTTGAGAACGTAGACAGTGAATGGAAATAGGGCTGGTACAATTTCCAAAGAGTACGGATAACCATTAACAATTCCCAGCCTCTGTGCAGGGGATGAAAATTATCCCTAGCAAATGGAAAAGAAAGGTGGGTCCAATTCAAGTATGAACGAGTCCCTAATATTTGCTATTGGTTTGGGAGACTAACACATAGTGATCGGGAGTGCTCTTTATGGATCCGAAGCGAAGGAAATTTAAAAGAGGAGGATCAACAATTTAGTGCATGGTTACGTGTTGCAACTCCTTATCCATCTTGCAAAACGGTGGTAAGGGTGGAAGGCTTTGAAGAAGACTCCTCTATGTGTGAAAGCAAAGATGATGTTAAAGATGGCACTGCAAAGACAGGTCTGATTAATCAGGGTAAGGATAATGCACCGAGACCATTTGCTTTCCAAGCGGTGGCAACAGCTAGGTTTCCACCTATGTCTGGGGTGGATGCCAACATGGGAGTTGACCTTCGAAGAACTCTTTGGTAAGTCCTTCTTCTCAGGGTATTGATGGAAATACCCCTATTATTACGGAAGATACTATTTCCATGTTTGTTGATCCGAAAATAGGTGTTGAAAATCGAACCACAACCTTCTAGGAGCAATTGGCAGGAATTGATGCTGAGCTTGCCAAATTTAAGGAAGTGGTGGGCTCGAATGATCAGGTGAATGTTGGGCCTGTGGGTGAGCAAGCTTCTATGGGCTCTTCCATTTTACTTAATGACCTGATGCTTAACAGTGAGCCCATTTTTGTTCTAGACCTGCTAGAGAGTAACTCAAAATACATGGCCGAATCTTTGGGCCGAGCCTAGCAGTTTATTTCTAGTGGTGACCCCGTAAAACAAACCTCACATAGATTGAAAAGAAAAAGAAAACCTAAGGATAGTTTGGAGGAGGAAGAAGAAGATGGTAGGCGCAAGAAGAGAATGGCTTTGGAAATCTCTGAAACAACAGTGGAGGCTGGTTATCAACCTTGTCAAGATCAATTAGTGCACTAGCTTGGAACTGCAGGGGGCTAGGACCCACTGTGCAGTTCAAGAGCTAGTCGACATCGTACAAGCGCATGGTCCCAAGATTATGTTTTTGTCGTAAACAAGGTCTGATAAGAAGCAAATGGAAAAGGTTTGTTCTGAGTTGGAGTTTGATGGTTTGTTTATCGTCTGCAATAATGGAAGAGGTGGTGGATTGGCCTTGTTGTGGAAGTCAGAGACTGCTGTTTGGGTAGATAGTTTTTTGAACTACAATATCAATGTGATTATTAATAGTTGTTCGGAGGATGCTTGGAGATTAATCGGGTTTTATGGGGAACCCAAAACTAGTGGAAGAAGTGAGTGATGGAATATGTTACGGATGCAGGGCTTGAAACCGAAATTGCCTTGGTGCTGTTTTGGGGATTTCAATGAGCTATTACAGGTTGAGGATAAGTGAGGGGGAGTACTGCGATCCCACAACCTAATGCAGATGTTTCGCGATGCTTTGGATCATTGTGGATTTGTGGATTTGTGGACCTCGGCTTCTCAGGTACGGAGTTTACATGGCATGGAGGATGATGGGGGGAGCTGATTTAGGAGAGATTAGATTGTGGGGTAGCCAATTATGATTGGTTGGCAAAGTACCCCACAGGTAGGGTGAGACACTTATCTTGCTTTACCTCTGACTATCGTCTTATTCTTTTGACTCTTGATACTAATGGAGAAAAATAGAGGTGGAGACAAAAGCCATTCAGATTCGAAGCGATGTGGATGAATAACCCTGGCTGTTATAATACAGTGACTAGAGCATGGGCTTCCAATCAAAATGGTCTACCAATGTTCAAGGCAACAAAGAAGTTGAAGAAGTGTAAAAAGCTGCTGAAAAAGTGGAGTAAAGCCCACTTTTGAAATGTTATAAGACAGATCAAGAAAGTTAAGGAACCTTTGTGGAAGGCAGAGGAGGAATCGGTCAGGAGTGGTGAAATCCATGAGGTAGTGAGGCTGAAATCCGAATTAAACTTGTTATTAGATAGAGAGGAGCAAATGTGGCATTAGCAGTCTCATGTCAAGTGGGTTTAAAGTGGGGATCAAAATACAAGGTTTTTCCATGGCACTACAACCCAAAGGAAGAGAAGGAATTTTATTAGGGGTTTGAAAGATGAGAATGGGGTTTGGAAGAGTGAGAAGGATGTTTTCTCATCTTTGCTTAATGATTATTATACAAGTTTGTTTACATCTTCTATCCCACAAGATTTAGAATGAGTGCTGGATGGGGTTTAGGAAGTGGTGACAGAGAATATGAATGCAAAACTTGCTATAGAATACATTGCTGAGGAAATGGCTTATGCAATTAAAGAGATGACTCTTTTGAAGGCACCTGGCTCGGATGGAATGCCGCCTCTGTTCTATCAGTCTATTGGCCAAATATAGGTATGGATGTAACTCAGGCTATTTTATCTCGCTTAAATTCTAGCTCTATCCTAAGGTCTATTAATCATACATTTATTACCTTGATCCCAAAAGTGAAAAACCTTAAAAGAGTGATTGAATTTAGACCGATCAGTTTATGTAATGTTATTTACAAGATCATCAATAAAGTAATTGCAAATAGGCTTAAGCCTTGGCTCAATGATATTATATCAGAAACGTAGAGTGCTTTCACTGTTGATAGACTGATCAAAGATAATGTATTGATAGCATTTGAATCCTTGCACCACATGAAGACTAGTTGCTTTGGGAAGAAGAGCTTCATGGCCCTTAAACTAGATATGAGCAAAGCATATGACTATGTGGAATGGCTGTTCCTAGAAAAAATTCTTTTGAAGATGGGATTTCAAGCATCATGGGTTTCCCTTATTATGGAGTGCATCACTATGGTGTCCTATTCTATCCTAGTAAATGGTGAGCCAAAAGCTATGATTTACCTAACGAGGGGCATCAGGCAAGGTGATCCCCTATCTCCATACCTATTCTTGTTTTGTGCGGAAGGTCTCAATGGTTTCTTAAACAAGCTGCAGATGCTAGGGAAATCCAAGGTTTCTCGATATGCAGGAGAGGACCGAAGCTAACCCACCTCTTCTTTGTGGATGACTGTTTGCTCTTTTGCAGGTTGACTCTAGAGGAGTGTGAAAAAATTCAGGAGTTGCTAGTAGTATATGAGATTGCATCTAGCCAAATGGTTAATAAGGAAAAAACTACTCTATTCTTCAGCACGAATATTGATGAAGTCACTCAGGATGCTATCAAACTGTTTATAGGGGTCCTGGCCATCCAACATTACGAGAAGTACTTGGGTTTACCTTCCTTTATAGGGAGGAATAAAAAGGCTTGCTTTACTCATGTTAAAGAATGGATTTGGAATCAAATGTAAGGCTGGAAGGAGAAGCTTCTCTCTCAAGTTGGCAAGGAAGTCATGATCAAAATAGTTATTCAGTCTATCCCAACCTATTCCATGAGTGTGTTCAAACCGCTTATTGGACTATGCAAGGATATGGAAGCTATGGTCAGAAAGTTTTGGTGGGGGCAAGGAGAAGTAAAGAAAATCCATTGGGTGAAGTGGAGCACTTTGTGTACTTCAAAGTCAACGAGGTATGGGGTTTAGGGATATACAACAATTCAATAAGGCCTAATTGGCAAAGCAGGTCTGGAGATTGTTCCATCAAAAGGAAACCTTACTATACAAGGTTTTCAAAGCTAAATTCTTTCCTAAAGGCTATATCTTTGATGCTGTTGTGCCATCAAAGTGTTCTTCTTATGCATGGAGGAGCATTTTACAAGCAAGGGAGGTTATTCAGAAAAGGGCCATTTGGAGGGTTGATGACGGTGCTTCCATCAAAGTCTAGGATCATAAGTGGTTACTGGATATGTCCAACAGCAAAGTTCTATCTCTAAGAGGTACCTCTCCTATCACTTTGGTTAAGGAGCTTTTGGTGCCTAATTCGTATAGATGGGATATGGATTTGCTTGATAGTACTTTTGTTCCATAGGAAGCAGAAGAAATAAAGAGGATTTATATTAGTGGTCATGATCAAGAGGATGACTATATCCGGCTGTTAACACCGGATGGGGAGTATTCGATTTGAAGTGCTTACTGAATGTTGGCTAAGGAAAAGCTCAATAGTGAGCCAACTTCTTCAAATCTAGATTCCTTTACTCAAGTGTGGAAGGGTGTGTGGAGAATTCGATCTACAAACAAAATCAAGCACTTTATTTGGAGGGTAGAAAATCTTTGTAAGATACAGATTCCGCTGGATGCAACGTGCTCACTCTGTAAGGATCATCAGGAAAATACTTTGCATGCTTTATGGCTATGTGATCAAGCCCAAGCAGTGTGGAAATCTGAGTTCAGCTTCTCTCACTTGTAACAACAAAAGTACAGGTCATTCATGGATCTTTTTAAGGCAGTGCTTGATAGAGGATCAGCTTTTAGTATGGCTTGGTTCTCAACAATAGCGTGGAGCTTATGGCAGAGACGGAACATGATTAGAGAGAAGCAATAGACATGGCCTTTCCATGAAGTTAGTAAGCAAACAAAGGACCTGGTGCTGGAGTTTTTTAAGATCAATAGGAAGCTGCCTAAGCTAGTAGCGAGATCCGCACCAACCCAGTGGCAACCTCCTCAAGAAGGTATGTATAAAGCTAACTTTGATGTTGCCTTTTTTGATGGTATCGGTATGGCTGGTTTGGGTGTTGTGGTTAGGGACTACATGGGGAATATTATAGCTGCTCTCAATCGAAAAATTCGAGGCCCTCATTCGGTGGAGATGGCTGAAGCGTTAGCTTGTAGCAGTGCTTTATCTTTCGTTTAGGATCTCAGTCTGTTCTAGGTGGTGTTTGAGGGAGATAGCCTTCAGGTTATACAAGCTATAAATAGTCCGAGTGCAAGCCTAACTTTATTTGGCCATGTTATTGATGAGATTTAAAGTCTATGATCCAGTTTATTGTATTCTTGTTTCTAGCATGTAAAGAGGGGGGCAACAAGCTTGCCCATGCCCTCGCTAGATGAGCGATTTCATCTATTGACATCGATATCTAGGTAGAAGAGCTACCTTGTGATTTGGAGGATGTATTCTATTTTGATTTCATTCATCAATAAAACTTTACTTTCCTTTCTCTCTCTCTCTCTCTCAAAAAAAAAAAAAAAAAAAACTTAGTTGCTTATTGTTGGAAGATGATGACATTCATTATCATTCTTAGTAGATTTTTTTTGTAAGTAGATATTGCCTTTAGTGAATAGGTTTTAAGAAATTGTCATAGTAAATAGATATTCATATGTTAAACAACTATTCTAAATTGAAGTATATGATTTCATACTACTTAAAAAAATCTTCTATCTTAAATTTTCTCACTCAAGGTATAGCACGTGCCTTACACATGCAACCCAACCTAGGAATTTCTAAATGAGTCTCTCTCTACTAAACTTTACTTCCAATTTTTCTTAATACTAGTTATAGGCTTGTTCATTGCATGGTTTTTTTTTCCTAAAATTTTTGTAAATTTGTATTATTGTTATTATTGTGAGATGCATAGAAACTCATTATTATTGTTATTCAAAAATATTAAGTATAAATAAAAATTGTAAATAACTACATAATTATAATCAAGGAAAACAAATTTGTTATTTTTGCTTCTAATTGTTCATCACTACCCATCGCCCGCCCACCCTCAGGCCAATGGACAAGTTGAGGTCACGAATTGATCCTTGCTCAAAATCATCAAGACTCAGCTCGAGGGGGCAAAGGGTATATGGCTGGAAGAATTACTAAGTGTTTTATGGGCATACAAGACAATGGCAAAGACTCCTACAGGAGAGACACCGTTTCGATTAGCATATGGAAGTGAGGCAGTCATCCTAGTCGAAGTGGGACTCACAAGCTACAAAGTGGGAAACCAGGACGAGAGTAGAAATGATGAAGCTATGCATCCGTAGCTTGATTTGGTGGACGAGGTCAGAGCAACGGCTGAACAAGGATTAGCATGGTACTAGGACCTCATGGCCAAGCACTACAATCCAAAGTTAGACACAGGGACTTCGAGGTTGGAGATCTTGTCCTTAGAAAGGTGACGGGCACCACAAAAGATACCTCCTAGGGGAAGCTAGGACCTAATTGGGAAGGACCATATAGGATCACATCATGGCATAGGAAGGGAACCTACCACTTGGAGACATTGGACGGGCAAAAGTTGCATCACCCATGGAACATAGTGTACCTGAAGAAGTACTACCAGTAGATAGGGGAACGAACAACGACACTGCTCGTTTCCAGTTTATTTCCTTTTAGTTAATTTTTACTATTTACAATACTTTTAAGCCTAAGGGCAGTTTTTCATTTTTTAAGAACAATTTCTACACGTATTTTCACACAATAAGAGGAGTTTTTTAGGAATATCATGCGCATATATGCATCTCTACAAAACCATGCCTACAACTAATTTCTTATGTGAACGGATGCTTAAAGTCCATCGGTGGACAGGTTCATTTTAAGGGGTGGTCCAGAATTATAGTCCATAAGTGGACAGGATCATCCCAAGGGATGATTTTAAAATTATTGAGTCCACAAGTGGATGGATTCGTCCTAAGGGGTGATCCAAAATTGTAAAGTCCATAAATGGATGGGTTTCACCCCAAGGTATGACCTAAAATTATTAAGTCCGTAAGTAGACGGATTCACCCCAAGGGGTGATTCAAGATTGATGAATCTAATTCAAGAAGTGCGTTAAATCCAAAAGTGGACGGGTCTAATAATGGACGGACTCATCCCATAAGTAGAGCTAAAAATGTCCAAGTCCAACTAAAGGATTGATTCATCCCGTGGGACGGTATGAGCTTATGAAATCCCCGAGTGGACAAATCCAGTATCAGGTCTACAAGTAAACGGGTCCATTAATAAAGGACGGAAACATCAAGATTAACAAATGGATATATGCAGAGTATATATTCAAACAATGGACAAAATAAGAAACGATAGATAAGAAAGCCTATGAAAGGCAAATGTTTACATCCAAAGAAACCCAGAAACAATGGGTGACGGAAGAAATAGATACTATTCTCTTAAAAATAAAAAGTTAACGAATTACAAAAAAAAAAAAAAAAAAAAACTACTGCTAGATGGTGGTAGGTTCTTCATTCTTCTCAACCGTCTGGTCCCTTTCAAGTTGACGGGTACTTTCCCTAACGGATTTTTCTTGGTCTACATGAGTGGCCTCCCCATCACCTTGAGGGTTGGGGTTGGTTTCATCCGCAAAAAGCTCATCGATTCCTTCGGAGTCAACTAGGCGGGCTAGAGTCCGGGCCTGGGCGTCGATGGAAATATGGGAAAAGTCCAGGTCTACGAAAGAGGTTTTGACCTGATGGAAGCAATCGTCAAAGCCGTCGGCGAATGAGCCTCCAAGCTCCTTCAAGAGGGCGTCTGAGTCGCGATATTCCCTTACCGCGTCCACTTTAGCCTAACAGAGCTGACCCTTTTCCTCCGAGATCTTTCCCTCTTTGTCCTTGAGTATTTTCTTGAGTGCCTCAACTTGTGCCTTCGATTCCTCTATAAGCTGCCTTGTTAGGTCAAGCTTGTTAGCATGGACCTCTTTCCAAGCCGTCGGTTCCCACAACTCCGTCTCCCTGGCCTCCACCTTCTCTCTCGGACGACTCATCACTGTCTCGTGGGATGCACAGCAGTCCATCAGACCCTTCATCATGACTACCCTCTACAAGAATAAAAAACAAAGGTTAGAACGAGACAACAATAGGATGGAACAGAATAGGCCCGTCTCCCCCATGGCCCTAGTAGCATAATTGCCCAAGTCTTCATAGTCGTCGTCCTTGATGATGGATAACAACTGCTTTAGTGCATACCCTAAGTCTTTAGAGAGGAGGATAGGGCATTTTTTTAGTAACGGGATTAAGACCCTTCATCAGGCCTTTCCCCTTCCCTGGACCAGGCTTAGGGGGCAACTTGCTGGTGGCGTGGGTCTCACTAACAATTGACCCCGTCACTACCTTGGGCTGCTTAGGTGGATGGTCCACTTTTTCGGATGGTTTCCTTTTAGTAAACGGGTTAGCATGACCTATCTTAGGAGGTAAACTCCCCTCCAATTTTTTCTTACCAAGAGCACTGTTGCTTAATAAAAGCCGTCCTCCTACTATCTTCTATTTTCGCATAAAGATGAATAGATAGATGGAGTTAGATAAGATACTAAAAAGTTAAAAAGAAAAGCAAGGATGTGGCAACGAACTTACATTCGCGCACTTGTCCGCCATAGCGAAGGGTAGCCTCAATGGGTTCTAGACCGTCACAGTACCAATAAAGGGTGTCCAAGGTAACCAACTTAATCCACTACCTCTCCGACAGCTTGGTAGTCATGAAGATCTTCTCTAAGAAGCTCCACTCCTCAAGAGTGACTTCTGTACGATTCCGAGCTACAATAAGAGATGGTTAGAATATCAAACGAAATAAACAATAGGAAATAAAAACCTAAGGCATTTAACACATACCAGGACGGGGCATTATACCCCAGGTTTTGTCCACATGCATATACTCTTGGTCACCAAGGTGACACATCCAGTCATCCCCTTGGATAAAAAAGTAACGACTCTTCCAATTTCTGTTTGAGTCGGGGGTGTTGCACACTAGCCTAAGCAACGGTCTCCTTGGCACGAAACTGTACATGCCCTTTGATTGGGTAATCTCTGATGGACGGTAGCAATGGGAGAACTCTTCCACTGTCATCCTACATGCCCCATTGGACATCACCCGATACAAAACTTCTGCGCCTAGGAAGACTCTTTAGGCGTTCGAAGAGATTTGGGTGACGGCTAGTCCAAGATACTAAAGAAAACGACAGTGAAGAGCACTTAAAGGGAATCTAAGTCCCGCTTTCAACATCTGCTCATACACTCCGACGTCTTCAACACCCTTGTAGTAACACTTTTCATGCTTAAAAGGTAGACGCATTGGGATGCCGACGGGAATCTGTTATTTCTCCCTAAGCGTATCGAAGTGTTGTTGTTTGATGGAAGAGTTGAAATCGTTTATCGTCCACAACGAAAGCATGTTGAACTCTCTAAAACCATCATGACCTATGAGGGACCGAATGAGGGTTCACCAACGTCTAGATCATCATCATTTGAATCTCCCTCTCGCCCATCCACATCCAAATCCTCATCCTCTTCCGTGGAAGGTGAGTTGGCAGACGGAATCCTTTCATCATAAGAGGTGTTGGGGTCATCTTGACCTGACTTAAATACCTCATCGTAGCCCACTTCTTCGCGGACACACGATTGTTCACTCGACGCCTCACTAGACATCTGTCACCTACACGTGACGGGTAAAACCCTAAGACTCTATAGGTCTACGCATGCTACGGGCATGCAATATTTAAATATATGGCAAAACAAAGAGAGAATTTAGCATAAAGTGCAGGATAATTACAATTTAACGTTGCAATGAAGGCAATTGAGAAGGCGTAGAGGACGGTCGCACCAAGTAGACGGTGTGATAAAGAGAACAATAGTGCTCTAACTGGAAATTCATTGCAAAAAGTAAAAAATGAAATGAAGAAGCAACATATATAGAGAGGGAATGGCACGAGAGACGAAAGGACGCTTCGATTCGAGTGAGTAACCACTAAAAACATGCCACGTGCCCCTATTGCATTAATGGCTCTAGGATGGCTTGTCAATCAGAGCGTGTTTCCCAAGGGATGAGCTAGATCATCACTCCATGGATCGTCCATTAGATAAGGCCAGAACCCATAGAGTGAGGGGGCATCTCAAGAGGATAAAAGTTAAGGTAGACGTACTCGTTCAAACAGACCTGCCATAGGCGGCGGTCAGACGAGATAATGGGTGATCAAAACATAGGAATAGGATGATGGATTGAGGCACTGGATGGAGAGTTCACATGACGGATGGTCCTCCACAGTGGACGGATTCTAGATACACGAACACAAGGTGGACGAATATCGAGGCCACATGTCACCCATATGGCTTAAATGAACTCCAAGGAATCCTAAATGGAAATATCTTGCACCCTACGATTGACCCTAGTTAATGGAATCCCTATATAGGAAGAATCCCGCAAAATATGTACATTTACTAGGATCTTCCCCACAAGAAAACATCTTCTTACCCAAGAAATAGAAGTTGGTTTTACACCATTATAAAAAACCCAAGCCCTCGTAAAATAAGGTACGCATAATTTACTCCAACTCTAGCACTCTAGAGTTGTGAATATTTTCTAACTTAACCTTCGGAGGATATTTGCCGATACCACACACACCGGCACTCTCTTGTAAGGTTTTCTTCTTCTTTGTTGCGCAGGTTTTGTCTAGAACACGTGAGGACTGTGCGACTTATTGATGATTTTCAGCATCATCATATAGTAATTTTTGAGTTAAAACAATATCTAACCATTATTTAGGACTTTGTACATGTATAAAATTGAACTAAAAATTCTCTCTCTCAAAAAAAAAAAATTTGAACTAAAACTTCTTGTTCAAAATTTGAAAGGAAATGGTCATAAAAAAAAAATTGAGGGGAAACATAAAATATCCCATCCCAAATTACTGAGATACAAAATTTTTGACACAAATCTAATAAGTTCTCATATACACGATAATTCAAATCATGCATATACAAATAAACTTTTGAATCATGATTGGACAAAAATTATACAAAATAACAAAACTATATATCACTCATCAATTTATTCTTGTTTAAAAAAGAAAAGAATATCACCCACTGATCATTATCTGACGCATTTGGGACATATTAATCAATCCAAAGTAAAAGTCATTTTTAAATAATCCAAACACAAAAAGTTAAAAACATTAATTCACATTAATAATAAAAGCCATTTTTAAATAATAAAAATAAGAATAATAATGTTAGAGATACAAAATATTTTCTAAATTTTTTTACAAATTACTGATGTGGTGAGTAATTATTGGTAAATGAAAAGTGATATTAATGACGGGTCTAGATGAAAAACAATAAGAGATTGACCACATCAATATTTTGTAAAAATATTACGAAATAGTTTGTGTCTGTAACCAGAAATATTGTTCAACCTTAAATTCCATATAGAGAAAGCAATGTGTAAAACAAAAGGTATTAAAACAATTTAGGGATGAAAAATCTTTGACACTAATCATAGAAACTTTGATATACGGCCTAACTTTTACAATCATGGAAATACAAGTAAACATTTGGATCATAGTTGGACAAAAAATATACACAACGACAAAACTAAATATCACCCACTAATTGATTCTAAAAAAAAAAAATGAACTACTAATCAAAATTTAAAGCAGTCGAGTCCTATTAAAAAATAAAACAAAGTACACCAATCCAAATACACCAAAAGTTAAAAACATTTGTATTAACATCAAAATTATAATTACCATTTTAAAAAATAAAAATAAGTAAATCAATCTTTGGTCGTATATATCATTCAACCTTAAATTCCATATACAAAAAGCAATGAGTAAAATGAAAATTATTAAAACAAATCAGAGAATAATATGAGAGAGAGAGAGGTACTATACATTTAGATAATTGAAGTATATATAATTATATTTGCTAAAAAGTGGCGTGATATAAACATAAAAACATTTCTTATCAATATCCAAAATATATATTTTTTTTTAAACAAAAGCTAAATGTTAGGAGAATATTGTATACGTTTTATCACTATAAGAGTACAATTTAAAATTAATATGACTAAAAGGTAGAAAAAAAAAAAAACTAACTCCTGGGTTTCTTTCTTAATTGTGATGCATTTAGTTATGGGTCCAAAATAAGTTTTTTTTTTTTAATCTCAAAATATAAATGTTAGGAAAATATTATATATAGTTCCTTCCTATATAATGTGTACTTCTAAAATTATGTGACAAAAAAAGTAAAAAAAAAAACTTTTGGACTTCGTTTCCCAATTGTGATACATTTAATTATGGAAAAAAATTAATTGTCTTTCTCATGGATCTAATTATATGATTGTGCATTTAGTATGATTGTTATTTTCATAAAATAGGGAGCTTGTCTCTTTTCTAATTCTCCTTACGATCCAATTTTTAAAAACATGGTTTTGGAGCCAAATAATGTTCACATATTAAGACATATATTGAAATAACACACAACATCATTTCCTTTTTCAATATCCTTAAAATATAGGATTTAAAATGCAATTTTTTAAAAAACAAATAATATAAAATGTGTGTCAAATTCTAAATTTACTTGAAGAAGACTACCAAAAAGACACTAAAGACTAATGTAAAAGTGAGGAAGGAAAGTGTTGGGGGAATAGAAAGCTTGGGGCATAGAAAATATTTTGATTTTTTACCATGTGTGTTTGGTTGGGAGAATGAAAAAGTGGAAGATGGAAAACTAATTTAGTTCTTTGTTTGGTTGGGAAGAAAAATGAAAGGAAAGAAATGTAGTTTTTATGCATTTACTCTCGTGCCGCTATTATGTAAAAAAAATAAAGTTTTCTATTTTATATTATTTTACCCACAAACATTTTAATTACATTTTATTAATAAGAAGCATATCAATCTAACATTTTCTTAATTAGTCAAATGATTATAAATAATTCCTAAATTTTATCCAAAAAATTAGTGTAAATTAAAACCCACACACAAATTAAAAAGAAAAAAAGAAAAAAAAGAAGAAGGTTATAAACAAAAAGAAAAAAGGAAAAAGAAAATCAAATACGCATATAATCAAATTCAAAGTCAGTCACACAAGTAGAGGATGTAAATGACACAGGCATGGGATTTCTTGAATGACAAAATCAATGGTGTGGGATTTATGGGCGGCGAAGTTGATAATGGGATTTTGTAGTGTCAATATTGTATTTTGGCCGCTCTTGATTCACGTAGCAAAACAAATACCAAAATCTGAAAAAAAAAATAAATAAAAAAAATTAAAAAAATTCAAAAAAGGTCACATTATGGATAGTGGATCGGATAGTGGATCAAAGGGTCATAACATTCAAAACCCCTTTGATAGCAACTAAGACCAAAACCCTAGTCGGGTATGGTAAAAAAGTTGACTTTTTGATTCAGTTGTCCAATCGAGTTGAATTTTGGACTATCTCGTAGGCCATATTTTTCCCTTCGAAACAATAGTTCACGGGCCAATTTTGGAGTTAAAACGGATGAGATACCAATAAAATACCAAAACCCTAATTTAAAGTTTCACTTTTTTAAAGTAAAACATGCCGTTTTTAGGCCAACTTTGCGCAAAAAATTGTACCGATTGGGTAAGAATTGGAGCGATTCGGCTAAACTATCTTAAAGTATGAGGTCTCAATCACCTCTCACAAAAAGAGCTTGATGATAATGACCATAGATTGGAAGGAATAAAGTTTTTAAGGAAAAATGTCACATTATTTCTTGCATCACGTCACCTCCCTTTAGGATGTGATATCTTGACGACATTAGTTCTAAATATCACTAATGATGCACAAGAATCAATAGGCTGAATGCTTCGGGCTATGTTGACGGTTTGATGACCTGAAGAGAAAGAAAGATTGTCAAGGGTGACCGGGTTGAATTGGCCAAGGACCCTTTAACGGTTAAGTCGGGTTTCTCTCTAGAACACAAGGATGGTGAATTAGTGAATAGTAAAACATACCTTGGGCTGGTGGACTCGAATCCTTTTTATAGAGAGTTTTTAGTGGGTCTACTTGTTCGGATCCATTATCATCATGGGAGATATGTGTAGTTAATGGAGAAAACTAGGCGAATTTTAGGGAATCCTCCCCATGTTCTGGAATGATAGATCGTGGTCCGATTGCTTAATGTTTGTAGAAAAATCCTTTAAAGTTCACTAAGTGTTATTTGGTCATCTATGCCCTTGTGTGACATGGACGACTAGGTTGCTTTAGACGATCATGATGTTTGTAGACAGATCATATTCATATCCGTGACACTTTTTGATGGGCTCGTGGTTTGGTCATGGACAACTACCATGGACGAATTGAAATTTATTTAGCTCACCATCAGTTGCCCCCTTGTCCATGTGTCATCCATACCACTATTGAAATTATGGTTGTTATTATTATTATATTACACATGGCGATTTTTTAGTGGTTGATGGATTTTCCACATGGCATTTTTGGGGTGGCTTGGGATCTGACATCCTAGATGTCAACACGTGGCTTCATCTAACGGTCCGAACGTCCCGTCGTTTCATTCTTCAAACAGTTTGCCACGTGGCACATCCTGGTTGGTTCGCATTGCTTTAGTGCCCCACCCTATTACCTATAAATAGCTCAATCCCTCTTTTACCCCCTTACTCTTTTCATATTTTCTTCTCTGACATTCTCGTCTTCGCTCATCCTTTACACTTTGGCTAGTAGTCCTCTTTTGTCCTTAGTCCTCTTCATCTAGCATCAGGTATTCTTTTCCTCTTCATCTATAAGTTTTCTTTTTAAGAATTCAATAGAAATGTCTAAAATAGTAGTATCTTCATCTAGCGATAGGGATGATAGGGAGATAGATGAGTATCATGACAAGAGCAATAGTAGTGAGGGTAGTAGTAGTGATGAGAGTAGTTTTAAGAGTAGCACTTCGGATGAGGTTTATTTGTCTAGTACACCTGGGATTCCGTAGAGGTTTTCCAAGAAGGAATGAGGATGAAGGCAACATCGGGGTCATCTGCTGGCCCGTCTACTGCTCCTCCGTAACCCATTCCTCCTCCTATTCAGCCAACACACGACATCTTTACTTGTTGTGCTTTGAACATATCATCTTCTATAGACGCAAAAAACTTCATAAACTTAGGGGTAAATATCAGATCCTAGACGACATCCATACTCGTCTTCTAGCTACCGGGGAATGGTGTTGTACTCCCAATTCCCTTAGGTTAGGTATATATGACGCATATATGCTAGATGTTCTTAGGCTTCCTTTAAATGCCTTTGCTAGAGAAATTTTGACTAGGTTAGACATTGCCCCCAACCAACTTAACCCTAATGGTTGGCGAATCATTGTGGCGATGCAAGTGTTGTGGAGAGAAGTTTTTGAAGGGAATTGTCCTCTTTCTGTGGAAGAGTTTCTATATTGCTAAAAACCTTTTGGGATTAGTCAATCTCTTGGCTTTTATCAATTTTCTACTCGAGGTTCCGATTGTAGAATGATAAGGTCTCTTCCTACATCTGATAAAGAGTGGAAGAAAGAGTTTTTTTTTGTTTCTAGTCCTTGGGCTAGGGACCTTGTCGAGGTTGGTAGGGATACTTTCCCTCCATTTGTCAATGATTCTATATGCATATTTTAACTTGGCTTTTCTTTTTGCAGCTGTAGCTCATCCAAGACCGAACAACATGCTTTTAGATAGAGTTCGTCGAGCTTATTGCTTTCCAAATAGGAATTTTCACTCTTTAACAACTCTACATCGTCTTGCCCATTAGGGTTTAGGTCCCGAACCGTCTATAGAAGCTTTATCTTACGAGACTACTACTCATCGAAGTAAGTTTCCTTTTCCTTGCATTATTTTATTTTTCTTTTAAAGGAATGGCTATGATGAAGGAAAGCAAGGAGAAGGAACTTGCCGGTGGCAATGAGGTCGTCCAAATAGAAGATGCTACCCCTCTCCGGACTCATCCAAACGTTCCTAAAACGTTAAAGTCGGTGCCCCTAGCTTTTTTGAGAAGAGGAAGGTTGTGTCTAGGATGGTTAACGTGGGGAATCTTCCCAGCCGTTGGGGTTTAAAAAGGGCTAAGGTTGACTCGTCCAACCATGGTAAGGCTCCCCTTGTCGAGTCCAATCCTCCCTAAGCCGAGAACCCGTTGAGGTCCTTCCTTCTTCTCAAGCACCCTCGTCTCAAGCTCCCCCTTGTCCTAATCCGGAGTCGTCTAAGGCCCCTCCTATGTCCGCCTCTTACACTCTTATAAGGAGTGAGACCTTGGCCTAGAACAGGTTCAAGACGGTGGTAAAAGAAGACGATGTCATGGCTTGCTATGACATGTTTGTTAAGGAGTTTGAGCGTTCCATCGTCCATGATCTTTTCAAGGTACTTCCTTTTGTCCATAGCAAGCTATAAAATTTCCTTTTGTGAATCGTACTTTAACCTTTTGTCCCTTTCAGGTCATGTCCAAATTCATGGCGGTGTCCAAGCAGGCTATAGAGTTGGACAATGAGAAAATTAGGCTGGACACCAAAGTTCATGCAATGGAGAAGGAGCTTAGCAAGTGAGCTGGGGAGAAGATGGAGCTAGAAGGCAAGGTGAAGTGTTTAGAGTCTAAGGTGAAAGAGTTGAAAATTTTGGTTGAAGAGCTATGAACAGACATCGTCGAAAAGGAAACTCGTCTTGACCACTTGTAGAAGAAGAGCGACGAGCTTTCATCTTCCATGATCAAGGCCAAGGACAAGGTAGTCAAAGAGTTCAAATCCTCTAGTGCTTACACTAGGCTTCTAGACGAAACTTATGGTGTTGGTTTCGAGGATTTTCGTCTAGACGCTTGTGAAGCTTTTCTTGGAGTAGAATTTGACTCCGTAAAGCTTCCTATGGTGGGCGAGACTTCAATACTTCCAAGCACTTTTGAGGACGTTGATATAGATGACGATGCAACCACCTTTGATAAGCCCAAAGACGATGCTCAACCTATGGATGCTGCTAAATCTAAGGACGATGCCCTCACCGGTTTATCCCAATAGTTTCTATATTTTGTTATAAGCAATCTCTTTCATTTTCTCATTTTTTTTTTAATTTTTTTTTATTTGGGGTCCGTTGTTTTGGACTGTTTTCAATCTGCTGAAGTAATTCACTTCGTCCATGGTTTTAGACGTAAGTTTTATACATTTGCTTTTTCAAGCTTAACTTTCAAGGGTTTTTGGACGATGGTCATCTACCTTTTTTATGAACAAGTTAATATATTTTTTCTCGTCCATGGTTTGGACTTTACTTAGGGACTTTGGACATTTGCCATCCTTTAGTATCGTCTATTTGTTGCATGCATACTTTTCTTCGTTTATTATTTATCGACGAGTGTACAAAGAGGTGTTTGTTCCTTCCCTCTATGCTTCTGATTTTACCTTAAGGTTTTATTTCCCCATGTGATAATTTGCCTTTTCCTCATCTAAGGATGGCTTGAGATGATACGTCTTTGTGCCCAGAGATTTTACACGTCTATAGCTTTTAAGTTTTTCATGGACTTTAGTTTTATAGAGAATTATCAACACTTAAGTTAGAAAATTCAAACTGCTTTATCTACAACGGAGAACTTTGTACATAACATCGTCCATAGACATTGCTCATGCTAGTAACTAGTTCTTTTTAGGGAATTCAAACTACTTTATATACACATAGACTTTGTTCATGACATTGTCCATAGACAATGCACATGCTAGTAGCTAGTGCTTTTTAGGGAATTCAAATGCTAGAAAACATAAAATACTACTAGAAAATATAAGTGCTAACATAAATAGACTACTAGTGGGAATCAGTAGTCTTTAAGGTCATCCATGCTGACCTCTTTGATGAGTCTTCACTAATAGTACTTCCTCAAATGCTCCACGTTTCATGGATGCTCCAGCCTTCATCCATTTAAGGCTTCTAGATAGTACGATCCCTGTCTTTTGTAGTTGATGACTCCATGTGGACCTTCCCAATTAGGTCTCAACTTTCCATGAGTAGGGTCCTTGGTAGCCAAGGACACCTTTTTTAGGACAAGGTCTCCAATGTTGAACTGCCTAGGTTTGATCAATACATCATGATGTTTGGTCATCAAGTTCTTGTAGTGTGCCACTTTCTGTTCCACGTCCATCCTTACCTCGTCAATGAGATCAAGGCTTAGACGGAGCTGTTTCTCATTTTCCTTATCCTTATAGTGGGCCACCCTATAGCTAGTCAAGCTAACCTTTGCGAGTATCAATGCAACACTTCCATATGCTAGCTTAAAAGTAGTTTTTCCAGTAGGAGTCCTTACTATTGTCCTTTATGTCTAAAGGATGTTGGGTAGCTGGCTATATCCATTTTGCCCCCTCAAGCGGAGTCTTGATGATCTTCAATATGGATCAATTTGTAACTTTTGCCTGTCCATTGACCTATGGGTGGGAGGGTAAGGAGTAGTGATTTTCGATTCCTAGCTGCTCACGTAACTCTCTAAAGGGTGTGTTATAAAACTGGCGTCCATTGTTTAAGACAAGCACCCTAGGGATTCCAAAATGGCAAATGATATTCTTCCGGACAAAATTTCTAATGTTCTGTTCGGTGGTCTTCGCTAATGGCTTTGCTTCCACCCATTTAGTGAAATAATCGATTCCCATTATTAAGAACTTCATTTGCCTTGTCCCCATGTGAAAGGGACCAAGGATGTCAAGTCCCCACTAGGCAAATGGCCAAGGGGCCAAGATCAGAGTAAGGTACTTTGATGGTCGTCTAGGCACATTGTTGAAGTGTTGACACTTATCACATGCTTTGACATATGCTTTGGCGTCTATTTGCATGGAAGGCCAATATTATCCCGCACGGACAATCTTGTAGACAAGGCACCTTGCTCTTGAATGATTTTCACATGCTCCTTCATGGACGTCCCTCATAACGTAGTTTGACTCATTTGGGGTCAAACATCTCACGTAGGGCTGAGAAAGACCCCTTTTGTGTAACACTTCATCCATAAGGACGAATTTAGCTGCCTTAACCCTTAGTCTTCGAGCTTCTTCCTTCTCCTCAAGAAGTATGCCGTCCTTGAGGTAAGATATAATCGGTATGGTCCAGTTGGCTTCTCCATCTATTTGCTATACTTCTGGGATATCAATACTTGGGATATATTGGAACCTAACTTGTTCATTTATGACGCTGTCCGCAGAGGTGGCTTTTGCCAAGCTATCCGCTTCCATGTTCTCTTATCTTCGGATCTGTTGAAACATGGCTAATGTGAAACTTTTGTCGTAATGCCCGACTTTGCTCAAATACCTCTTCATTCATTCTTCCTTGACTTCACATGTTCCATTCACCTGGCCTATAATTAGCGGTGAGTTTCCCTGGACGAGAACCGACTCTGCTCCAAGTGACTTAGCCAACTCCAAGCCTTAGAAGAGGGCTTCATACTCGGTTTCATTGTTGGTTGTTTGGAATCGTAGACGTATCGCATACTCTAGATGATCTCCTTTGGGTGATTGCAACATTACACCGACTCCTCCTACATATTGAGTAGACGAACCATTTACATGGACAATCCACTATTTTGCCCCCTTTCCTCCATTTTGTTGGTTATAGACTGGAGTGAATTCTGCGATAAAGTCTGCAAGTGCTTGGGCTTTTATTACTTCTCTAGGGTGGTATCTTACGTCAAACTCATTGAGTTCCACCGCCCATTGAATCAGTTGTCTAGCTACTTCTAGCTTGTTCATAGCCTTCTTAAGCGGATGGTTTGTCAAGATGTTGATGACATGAGCTTGGAAATAAAGCTTGAGCTTTCTTACTCCTGTTACCAATGAGAAGGCTAACTTTTCTATTAGTGGGCACCGTCCTTCAGCTTCTCTTAAGGCCTTGCTAGTGTAGTAGACGGGCTTTTGTACCTTTCCTTCCTCCCCGATTAAGGTGAGCTCTTTGCATGAGGGGATACCGCTAGGTACAAATACAACTCTTCACCTGGTTTGGACGGGCTCAACAAAGGAGTTGAAGTGAGATAAGCCTTAAGATCTTCAAATGCCCGTTGACACCCATCTGTCCATTCAAATGCTTTTCTTAACACTCTGAAAAATGGTAAACACTTGTCAGTAGCTTTTGGGATGAACCCGTTGAGGGCTGCTACTCGTCTAGTGAGACTTTGTACTTCTTTGACATTCTTTGGTGGCTCTATGCTTAGTATTGCTTAGATTTTATCAGGATTTACTTCAATTTTCCTTTGTGAAATTATGAAACCAAGGAACTTTCTTGATGAAACTCCGAAGGCACACTTGCTTGGGTTCAACTTCATATTTTTATGGTCTAAGCATGTCAAAAGTCTCCTGTAGGTCATCCAAATGTTGTGTCTCCTTCGCGCTTTTGACTAGCATATTGTCTACGTACACTTCAACATTTCATCCAATTTATGGATGAAACATATAGTTGACTAGCCTCTAATAAGTGGCCCTTGCATTTTTCAAACCAAAAGGCATTGCTTTGTATCAAAACAAACCTTGGCTTATGATGAAGGGTGTTTTTTCCGGATCTGCCTTGTCCATCTTGATCCGATTGTACCCCGAAAATGCATCTATGAAGCTCAGCAATTGATGTCCAGCTGTTGAGTTTACCAGTTGGTCAATGCGAGGAAGGGGATAGCTATCCTTAGGGTATGCCTTGTTCAAATTTGTAAAGTTTACGCCAATCCTCCATTTGTCGTTAGCTTTTTGACCATCACTACATTAGCTAGCCAATTATGGTAGTAGACTTTGCGGACGTACTCTGCCGTTACCAACTTTAGGACTTCTTCTTTGCAAGCATTGTCTCATTCTGGGGTGAGCACTCTTTTTTTCAGACGAGTAGGCTTATAGGACGGGGTCACAATTAGACAATGAGTAATCACACCTGGGTCAATCCTAAGCATGTCTTTTTGGCTCCAAGCAAAAACAGCCATGCTCTTCTTAAGGAATTGGATGAGATCTTGCTTCGTTTTCCCTTCCATGCTTGTTCCGATCCTAGTGAACTTCTCTAGGTTGGACTCGTCCAAAGGGACATCTTCTAATACTTCAATCGGTTCAACAACTATTCTTCTTTCTTCAATGTTCATTGTCATCCGCTTGTATATTGCTAATATAGCCAAGTAACATTCTCTAGTCGCTAGTTGGTCTCTTTGTACTTCTCCAATGCCATATTCTGTTGAGAATTTAAGAGAAAAGTGATAAGTAGACATCGCAGCCCTCCAACTATTCAAAGTTGGTTGTCCTATGATTGCATTATATGAGGATGAACAATCCACAACAAGGAAGTTTACTTCCTTATTGATTTGTCGTGGGTAAGAACCAACTACGACTAGCAAGGAGATAGTGCCCACTGGTAGAACCTTCATTCCTCCAAACCCAATTAAAGGTACCTTCACCGGACGAAGTAATTCCTTACTAACCCTCATTTGTTGGAAGGCCGGATAGTAGAGGATATTCGTTGAACTCCCATTATCTACTAATACTTTTCTTGTTGTGTACTTTGCAATCGTCAAAGTGATAACAATTGCATTGTCATGAGGATGATATAGTCTTCTCGCATCTTCATCCATGAAAGTAATAGCAGGCTCATCTACTCTGGACGTCCTTAGTGGGTGGCTTGTGAGTTGAATATTCCTGGTTGACATTCCTCCCACAATGACCCTTATTTCTCCAAGTGGCTAATACACTAATTCTTTCGCTTTGCCTTTCAATAGTTGCCTTTCGTCCTTGTGGTCTCATCCAAGAAAATAATTCAACTTTCCCTACTTAATAAGAACTTTAATTTGCTATTTCAAGTCGTAACACTCGTCTGTGTCATGCCCGTGATCTTGGTGGAAACGATAGTACTTGCTTTTGTTCCGTTTTCTAGGAACTCCTTTCATCTTATCTGGCTATTTCAAGGATGGGTCATCCTTGATTTGCATCAACACTTGGTCAAGTGGAGCATTCAAGGTAGTGTAGTTGGAATATCCTCCCGAGGACGATCCCGCCTTCTTACCATCTCGATCTCTTTTTTCTCCCGTCTTGGCCTTCTTTGGATGAGGACCTTGCTCTGGATGGTGTATGTAACCAGCTTCCAGTTGTTTAGATTTCTACTTTTTCTTGGCAATAATCACATCCTTAGCATTCATGAAACTTTAGGCCGAGTGTATCAGCTAGGCCATCGTCTGCGGCTCTTGGTCATACAATTTGTGGCTAAACAAATCCCAAGTAACTCCATTGTAGAAGGCTACTAAGAGGATTTTGTTGTCCATCATGTCAACCAACAAGGCTTCCCTCTTAAAATGACTGATGAAAGTCTGAAGACTCTCAATTTCTCCTTGCTCTATGTTGATGGTAAGCTGACGCGGAATGCTTATGCCTTTGGCCTCCAACGAAATTGTTGACAAACAACTTACTTAACTCTTGGAACGAAATTATGGTGTTTGGTGGTAGCTTACCAAACCACACCCTAGCTGGGTCCTTCAATGTGGTAGGGAAGATTTTGCACATGATTTCGTCTAGAACGCCTTGGAGATGCATAGTCATCTTAAATGTGGCAATGTGATCACAAGGATCTCGTGTTCCATCATATGAGTCCAAGGTAGGCATTTTGAACTTGGACGGTAAAGGATGACTTGTGATGGATGTGGTGAAGGGAGAGTCACTTCTGTGGACAAGATCATCCACATGGTTCGCTCTCCTCATGGAATCCTTCATCTCCTCCATGGTTTTCTTCATCCGATCCATTTCTTTCTCTAAATGTGGCACCCTCTAAGTGAAAGTATCTTTGGATTGATCTCCTCCTTCAACGCCGTTCTTCACCCCTCCATTCTCTAAATTTTGCCCGTGTTTCTCGATGCGTCACTATCGGCGTTATCTATTGGCTTCTCTAGTTAACTCTTGATTTCGTTGTGTCAAGTCTGCCATTGCAGTTGCCATGGATTGCAATTGTTGTTGAATGAACGCCGATGGCGATCTTTGGTGCACGATTTGGATGATTGGAGGCATTTCCACTTTCATGGTGTTCAGTACTTGCGGCCATCGACCTAGTCCGAACCATGCAACCTTTTTGTCTTGGAAAGTAAGGTGGTTAACACTTAGAAACTTTGCCTATTTCCTACAGACGGCGCCAATTGCTGATGCACGAGAATCGAGAGGCTGAATGCTTTAGGCTATGTTAACGGTTTGATGACGTGAAGAGAAAGAAAGACTATCAAGGGTGACCGGGGTGAATCGGCCAAGGATGGTGATTCAATGAATAGTTTTTTCTCTGATAGCTAAGTTAGTTTTTTTCTCTATAACACAAGGATGGTGAATCAGTGAATAGTAAAACATACCTTGGGCTGGTGGACTCAAATCCTTTTTATAGAGAGTTTTTAGTGGGTCTACTTGTTCAAATCCACTATCATCATGGGAGATGTGTATAGTTAATGGAGAAAATGAAGTGAATTTCGAGGAATCCTCTCCACATGTTGGAATGATAGATCGTGGTCCGATTGTTTAATGTTTGTAGAAAAATCCTTCGAAATTCACTAAGTGTTATTTGGTGGTCTATGCCCTTGTGTGACATGGAAAACTAGGTTGCTTTGGACGATCATGATGTTTGTAGACAGATCCTATTCATATCTATGACACTTTTTGATGGGCTCCTTTTCTTGTGAATTGTTCTAGACGCAGATTTTGGTCATGGACAACTACCATGGACGAATTGAACTTTATTTAGCCCACCATCAAACACAAAGTCAAAACCTATGGAAACTAGACATCCAGAGCTTCCGGGGATATAAAGTTTGAAGAAAACGGAGCTCAGAAAGGCCTCCAAACCATCACAAGAAGATCGGAGTAGAAACTGGGAAAAAGATGAAATGGAACACCATCACATAGCCTCCAATCTTTTTGGCATCTCTATAAATAACCCCCCCCCCCCAAATTTTTGTAAAAAAAAAAAAAAAAAAAAGAAAGCTTTTTGGGAGAGAAAAATACTAGAAAAATCTAAAATAAATAACCCTAGAAAATTCTAAAAAAGTTTTCTCTCTTCTCTCTTTAGGAATCCCACACAAAAATTTTTAGCATTCTCTCATTTAATTTGTAATCTTTGTGGGTAAGGTGTAGGGATGGGATAGTTTTCTTAATAGCTATACCCATCCCATTTCTCTCTACTCTTTCTTATGTAAACATCATCCATTTATATATGTGAAGTTCCATTTATTTATCTTGTCTCTTTATTTTGTTGCTTTAAATTCCAAGCATTTTATTGTTGTGATTATGTATCTATCTCTCTTTCCTTTATGTCTCTATTATTTGTTGTTGGTTGTGATATTGTGATTATGTTCCTAGATGGGTATTGAACCATCACCTAAACCCAATATGGGAAGTACCCTTAGGGGGAAGAAATCTCATTTCTTCTAGGCATCTGGAAACTTTTTATGTTCTTGCTCATATTTTGTTACCCATTTATTTTAATACTATTCCTCCATCCCCTTTACTTTAATGTCATCCCTTTTAATTTTTGCTATTCCTCATCCCCTTCACTTTATTGTCATCCCATTTAATTTTTGCTAATCCCCCACACCCTTTTATTTTTTTGCACTTTTTATTTATCTTGTTCTCTCTCTCTCTCTCTCTCTCTATACACACACACACAAACACACACACACATATATTACTAACTACACACCTAAGAAAAAGAATTTCTACCTATCCTTTTAAATGGGCTTTAAACCTTAAGTAAAGCACAATATAGTTATGTCATCTTAAGGATGGTTGATGGCTTAGAACTCTCATCTCTTTTTGATGAAAGACCCATAAGGCTTGAAAGAGATTAAAATTTATTTAAGAGGGAACTCTAAAAAAAAACCCTTTTTTAATGAATCTTTACTTTATTGTCATTTAAATTCAAGTTCTTTACCTTCATTGTCATTTAAATTTCAACACTTTACTTTTCCTTGTTATTTACTTTTCTAGTAATTTTATTTACCATTCTTTACATTCTTGCACTTATTCACTTGTCTTTAAATTCATAGCACTTATATATTATTGTTGTTGTTCTTTTCCTTTTCTTATTGATAATGTTGCCATAAATCAATAGCTTGGGTAAAACAAATTCTTTTATTATGCTTTTCTAAGGAAATGGTTTTTTCTTTTTAAAAATATTTTATTCTTTTTTCCAAAAGGTTTTTTCTAAAGTAAAACCTTTTCTTTAAAATTCTCCCCTTAAGCATTTTTTATAAAAATGCTTAAAAAAAAAAACATCTTTTTTCTCCCCTTAAAACCTTTTTTTTTTTTTTTTAAATGTTTTCTTTACTTTTTGTTTTCTTATATCTAGAAATAATGTATTTTTCAAAAAAAAAAATATTTTTAAAAAAATTTTTCTTTTACCACGTTGGAATTTAAAAAAAAATGATAAAAGAAATCTTTTGAATGGCCAAAATTTCTAAAAGGAATATCTCTTTTCTTAAAAATCATGGGATTTTTGGAACTCAAACCTTTTTCTTTTTGAAAATAAAACCTATGAACTTTTTCTTTTAAAAGCCTTTTTCTTTTCTTTAAAATAATCTTTCTTTACCCAATTTTTTTTTTCAACGTAAGTCTCTTTCTTTAACAAAATCATGGGATTTTTAGTTCAAATCTTTTCAAAAGGAAAACCCATGAAATTTTTCAAAAACCTTTACCCAATTTTTAAAAAGAAATTATCCACTTTTTACAAAAACAATATTTTCCTAAATAAAGCTCTTTTCTTCAAACCATTTTTTTCAAATAAAATCACAAGATTTTTTAAAGCTAAACTATTTTCCCCTAAAATAAACCCATGAATCTTTTTCTTAAAACCTACTTTTCTTTATTATCTTCAAAAAAAAAAAAAAACTATTTTCTTTTGCCTTCTTAAAACTAATATTTTTACAAAATGTTTTTTTAGAAAGCTTCAAATATTTTCAGGCTCCTCTAAAAATATGGCATCTTTCTTTCTAAAAAAAAAAAAAAAAAGAAAGATAAACTCTTTCCTAAATCCTTTTTCAAAAAAAGAGGTTTGTTTCCTATTTCAAAATTTTCTTGTTCAAACGAAATCTTTTCTTTCAAAAAAAATGATGAAAGTAGCTTCCCCCCCCCCCCCCCAAAAAAAAACTTCCTCTTTACAAAACAATAAAATTTTTCTTCATAAAAAATGTGTTATTAAAATGTTTTCCTCCAAGACTTTCCTTTCAAAAATAAAATAAATTTGACGTTTTCAAATTTGCCCATGCATTGTTTTTTTAAAGCTTCCCTTAGGATTGCATCTTTAGGGATTTGTGCCTATGGTTAAATTCCATTGAACCCATAGACACCAATCAAGCTTACATGGTCCCTTTCTTTTCTTTGGCACTAACACACTTCCATTGTCATCTTTTTTGCATGGTAAAATATGAGAAAATATGATGGATGATAACAATGAGCTACTCTTCTAACTCTCTCTTTTTATTTTCTCGTTGTAATTTATTTGTGTATAATAGTTAATATTCACATGCTATTGTATCTATTACGCCTAACTACGTGATAAATATCCCTCAGATGCTATTTATGTATATATCTCACATGCTTTGATTGTAAATATTTTTTGACTTAAATACTCACATGGTATATTATAAGTAAATAAATACTAACATGTATGTGTGTGTGTGTGCCTATATATATATATATAGGTTGTGCAAAACTTTTTTTTCAATAAACCAAAATGCCAAGTATCTAATTTCTCTAATAAAAAGATAATGTTTGAAATAAATTAAAATCAGGTTCTATCTTTTAGATAGGTGTTATGGGGTGTCTAACACCTTTCTCACACATAACTGAACTTCCAAGTCTAAGATCTTTGGTTCGAGACATTTGGTTTACCTTAATTAATAAACCTTAAAATTGGTTTAGTTAATTAGGTAATTTAAAATGATTTAGACCCATAAGTGACCAATCACACCTAACACAAAACCCATGGTTGGTGACGACTCACAAATACACACCTTGTCCTAGAAACACAAACACACAAAGAGTTACATCGATAAGAACCAATGTGCAATGCCAAAAACCAAAAAAACCCAATTTTTGGGGGCGTCCACATGTAGACGGTGAAGTAATTGACTTTTTTGATACTTTTTTTTATATTTTTCCTATAAAAGGTTTTAAAATTTTCTTAAAATGATATATTAGGAAATGACCGTATCTCACAAAGCTAAATTCACTCCCGTTCAAACCGGGAAACTCCAACTCAAATGCACCGTCCTCATAATTCGACCTCAAGTCCATTTCTTTGCTCTCTGCCACATCTTCCTCAAGCTATGATCTGTTCATATCCTAAAATATAGGATCTAAAAATGTATTTTTTTTAAATAAAAAATTAATAATAATAATAAATGAATGTATCAAAATCTGGCCAAATTTGCAAAATTGCACAATTTTAGTAAAAAAAAAAAAAAAAAAATTCAAACTCAAGTTACAAAAAATATTAACTAAATAACTTTGTTAGAACAGTTTCTCCTAAAATTTCCTAAAATTTTGCCGGCAAATTTGGCCATCAAATCTAGTTTACTTCAAGAAGACTATAGTAAAAGATCTTGATCTGTATCGTACACAGCCAAAATAATACACTCCCATTCAACTCAAAATGCATCTTCCCCATAATCTGACCCGAATCCCATTTCAAAGTCCTCATCATCAAATCCTTATTACCAACCTAACATTCATCTTCTCTCCACTGTCTCCATCTCTCAAATCTCACAAATCCCATTTCCCATCTCAACCACCATGCCAATACAAACAATCCAAGAACAAGAACCAAATCGAACTCGAAGCTACTGGCGACGATGGAGCAAGCAAGACTTCTTCCCAGAACCCTCCTTCTCAAACCTTACATCCTACAAAGCCTCACTCTCCCAAACCTGCCCACGTCTCAAAGACCGTCTCCTCGACCGCTCGACCGACACATTCGAGCTCGTCGAGCTTCAAAAAGCCAGCGAAAACAGCATGCGCAAGTGCCTCACATGGTGGGACCTTCTCTGGCTCAGTTTCGGCTCTGTAGTCGGTTCGGGGATCTTCACGATCACAGGTCTCGAAGCCCACAAAGTCGGACCCTCCATCGTCATCGCTTACGCCGTCGCCGGCCTCTCGGCGTTGCTATCTAGCTTCTGCTACGCTGAATTCGCAGTTGAAATCCCCGTCGCCGGCGGCTCCTTCTCGTACCTCCGTGTCGAGTTGGGTGACTTCATTGCATTCATCGCCGCCTCGAATATCCTCCTCGAGGCGGTGGTGGGCGCCGCCGGGCTTGGCCGGGCTTGGTCGTCGTATTTGGCGAGTTTGATCACGAATAACGCGGATTTCTTGCGGTTTAAGGTAAGTTTTTTAGCTGAAGGTTTTAATCTTTTAGACCCAGTTGCTGTTTTGGTGCTTTTAGTTGCTAATGGGATAGCTATGAGTGGGACTAAGATGACATCTGTGTTGAATTGGATTAGTTCTATAATTAGTTCTTTTATTATTGTGTTTATCATAGTGGTTGGGTTTATTCGTGGCAAGACTTCAAATTTAGACCCATTTTTTCCAAGGGGAGCAAAGGGTGTTTTTGAGGCTGCTGCAGTTGTGTACTGGTCTTATACTGGTTTTGATATGGTGGCCACTATGGCCGAAGAGACTAAGAAGCCGTTGAGGGATATACCTGTGGGGTTGGTTGGTTCAATGGCTATCATCACTGTGGTTTATTGCTTGATGTCTTTGGTATTGACCATGATGCAGAAATACACTGACATTGATGTGAACGCGCCCTATTCGGTTGCTTTTAGTAAAATTGGGATGAATTGGGCTAAGTATTTGGTGGGTATATGTGCATTGAAGGGGATGACTACTAGCTTGTTGGTTGGATCTCTTGGGCAAGCTCGATACACGACTCAGATTTCCAGGGCGCATATGATTCCGCCTTGGTTCGCTCTGGTGCATCCGAAGACTGGAACTCCTATTAATGCTACTCTATTGGTTACGATATCTAGTGCAATTGTAGCGTTTTTCTCAAGTTTGGATGTGTTGTCGAGTGTTTTCTCATTCAGTACGCTCTTGATTTTTATGCTCATTGCTGTTGCATTGCTTGTGAGGAGATATTATGTTAAGGATGTGACACCAAAGAATGATTTGTTTAAATTTCTTGGGTGCTTATTTGTTGTTGTTGCTTCATGTGTTGGAGGAACGATAGTTTGGAATTTGAATAGTGGAGGGTGGATTGGGTATGCAGTGGCTGCTTTAATTTGGTTTTTGGGGACTCTGGCTATGGCCTTGCTTTCAAAGCACCGAGTTCCAAAGGTTTGGGGGTTCCACTTGTTCCATGGTTGCCTTCATTATCCATTGGGATGAACATTTTTCTCATTGGGTCACTTGATACTGTAGCATTCTACAGGTTCTTCATTTGCAGTGCAGTAATGTTCATCTACTATTTGTTAGTTGGTGTCCATGCTACCTATGATTTGGCTCATCAGAGTGAACAGGATTCAAATGATCAGGAGGGAAAGTAAATTGTCAATGGAGGGGTGTGACTGTGATAGTAGGGATCATGTAGAGCAATTTGTTGGTGTTTGCCTCATTCCTGATGTAGTAATTGATAATGCTCAGATATTTGCTTGAAAATATTCTGTGTATGTTACAACAGGAAAATTGTCTGAATTGATGGTGATGAAAGGAATATTTCCTTGAAATGAAATCAATTATTTTTAAATTTTAATTTGTATTCCTATAGGAAAGGACCATTGCCTAGTGCAATGGTTAAAAGTTCATGTATTGGATATACGCATCATCCCTCTCATAGTTTGTGAGTTCCACAAGGCTTTGAAGCTTATGCTCTATGACAGGACGGATGCATATATTTGATGCATGATATAATTTATCGTTAGAAGTAGGGATTTCTTGCAAAAAGGCTGTAAAGGTAGAACTGTATCAAGCCACCTTTCCTAATACCCCCAGTTGAATGGACCCATTCTTAAAGCTTATTTAAGAAGTAGTGACTGCTAACTTTATGGTTTTGAGTAAAAGTATGTGATTGATCTTTAAGGTTAAATCTTTATACCCTTTCTGCAACAATACTCGGGCATTAATCACATGCCACTAGTAGTTTTTTGTGTATGGAGAATCTCATGCCATTAGTTGTGGAAGATGATAATCTCTCAATACCAAGTTTATCATTATTTCATATCATTGATTCAACGTTAATATATATAGAGAGCTGCCTTTTGCAAAGACCAGTTGTGGTTATGGAGCCATCAAGATTGACTATTTGTAGGGATGATTATGTGAATGTGGTCCCTGAAGTTCTGATGCAGCTTTGGGCATAATTTGTAGAGATGATTTTTGAGATACAGATATGGTTTTTATGCAATTCATCCTTACTAGCGCAGCTTCAAATATGGAAGCAGAAGAAACGCAGGCATTATTAAATTGATCATGACATGAATGATGAGGATTTACTTAGCATTATTAATGGATGTCCTCTCCTCTCTAAATATCAGCTGTACTACGTACCTAATTAATTCTTGTTTCTTTTTGGAGAAAATTCTGTACAGGCTCTTTGGTTTGGGCCATTCCTTCTTGTTTTATGTTATTAGAGATTGCAAACAAGAACTTTGGTATCTCTTTCCTTGAAATGTCATGCATAACATTGAAGTTGCGATAATTGTATTAAGATATTTTACTCTCAATTCATTGCAATAAGATATAAGGGTTTCAACAGGATCTAGCCTCAAAGGCATTAGGATAAATTCTGAAGATGCTTTGGGGATCTATAAAGAATTAATGCTTTTCCTCATGATCACAAAGGCAGTAGGATAATTCTGATGTCAGCTACTTCCTGCAAGGAACTTTCATTTGTTCATATTCATGAAATGCATCCTTTACCTGAAATTAATGCTATTGAACTCTTTTGCAGAAAGGCATTCAATTTCCCTCTTGAGTTGGAGATATTGTCTATTAACAATTATTAAAGATATAGTAAGGATATAGTTATTACTGTCTTTCTGCCTTGGACGTAGTAGGTCAAACCAAGTAAATTTCCTATTTTGTTTCATTATTTCTCTTGCTTCCACTTTGTCTCTCTATATTATCTTGTTTTCTTCTTTCTATTTTCACATGGTACCATAGCTATGTTTTATCCTGTCTAACATGGTACCAAAGCCATTAGAGCCAAACATCACTAGATATCTCAAGAGAAGAAAGACTCGTCCAGTTCCAGAAACAATTTCCAAAGTTATCGTGAAGATGTACTTTGAATTTTAATGTACCTTAATGTGGTTGCACATTGATTTTAACCTATTTATTGTCTAGGTCTCATTATTTGGTTAAAAATGGTGCGGTTCGACTTTCGATGATAATTGGGCCTAATATTACATGGGGTTTGTATAATTCATTTTCTATGGGGAATACGTACAAATATCGTTCCACCAAAAATCTAATTTATTTGTTCCGACAGCTATAACTTTGGACCTCTCACGTTCAGACAATTCTCTCTGACCTTTGGACCTCCGAAAACATGGATTTTTTTTTTTTTTTTTATTTTATTTTATTTATTTACTAAATTGGACCTCTGAAACATGTCATGCATAGCTTGTGGTGGAATGAAATTTGAACGAATTCCCCTAGTTACAACTTTGGGACAGAAACTCTCCAGTAAGGAACGAAGAACTTTTCTCACAATCTTTGGCCAATCAACTCTCTCTCTGTTGTTGAACTTGGAATTCACAATGTCAATCAACTTGTCATAAAACTCATCAAATGTTTCATCCTCACTTGCCTTCAATGCCACAAATAGACCTACAAAATGAAAATTTTAAGGTATTTAAATATTTATTACAAGCAAATTTGACACAAAATATGCTAGCACTATACAAGACTTAACATTTAACATGGTATTAGAGTCACTACTTTGATCTTTCGGTATTACAAGTATATTGTCTTTCTCAATGTTACTCTTTACTGTAGCTGTCATATTGCTGCAATCGCTGTCATCGCCATTAGAACCTCTGAAATGATTATGCTTCGATCTGCTTAATTGTGAAAGATTTGCCACCATTAGAGTGCCCACGTGCCGCTTGAAGCTCCGACATCTTGACCCATGCACCACATACTACCTCTGCATGTATCCTTATGCACCTACCACATGCTCTCTACCACTTGTTCATCCTGGTTGTGCCAAGTTAGTCCTACTTGGTGACATCAACATCTAAGTAGCACCTTACTATCGCGTCAATAGTGCCATGTTAGCCGTCGTCAGCACTGGCAATCGTCTACCACTAGTTATTGTTACCCTCTAGCGACTCCTTTGCACAAATCCCAAGACGTAACTAACTCCAAGAACTTGACTGATTGTTGTTGACTATAAAGTTCTTCACTTTATACACAATGAAGATCAGAAAGTGCTTGGTTACAAAACTCTAAGGCGTACAAACACATTAGCTTCACACAGAGTATATGAGTTCTAAGTCTCTGTTTTTGTACTTGATGAATTTTAAAATAAACCTTATATATGACTAGGGTTGTAGAGAGAGAAACCCAAATCATTCAAGTCATCATCGGCCGAAATTCAGATTTGAGAATTTTAAATTTGTAGTTCTCAATAGATTGATCTTGTGTCGAGCTTCTCCATTAATCCTCGATAGCAAATTGTGCGAGCTTTAATGAAACAACTTTTCTTCATTTGTTTCTTGAATCAAACTTCATATCTTTAATGATACCACTTGATATGTTTGAACAACATACTTCTTGATACATTGAACCCAACTTAGATCTACCTAATTACAAGTAAAGTGTGTTTAGTTGAAAGATTAGCCAATTACATAGAAAATATGACCTTAACAATCTCCCTCTTTGACAATTTGTGACAAAACCACAAGCATGATTATGAGAGAAGTATAAACAACAAACTACCTAATTATTACACAAAAACAGAAAACTATATAAGTCTAACTAACACAATGAACTCTTGAAAAACTTTGCAAGAAGAGAGATCATGGTATGAAAGACTTGCAACCTGTCTTAGCTAAAACACTTAAATAAAATCTGTCAAGGCATCAAGTGTGAAATATAGACAAGCTATTTAAAATAAGAAACATGCATATAAAGAAAGAAAAGAAACAACACATGTGAGATAAAGGTGAAAAACATACATCATCATCATATATATCAAGATAAGGACAATGTATGTAAAAGATCACAAGACCAAGGTACATATAATGAGAACTATACAACAAAAACTCCACTACATATCTCAAAACACTCTCCCCCTAACATTAAGACTACTCTCTCATAACCAAAACTACTCCCTCTTTTTTATCATGAGTGACAAAGGGTGAATCATTGAGAGACGGTCATCTCATCATCATCATAGTTAGAGCCAAAAGCATCATCAACATCGTCATCTCCACCATCAGAGGACTCCTCGGAAGGATCATGATTGGGAGAAGGGGCGAAGCCATAGAGGCAAGACTGTCGGTGAACAATACGACCAATCCTTGTGTTCATCTGACATATCTCATCAAAAAGATAGTCAAGATGACCACCAAAATCAACTCACATGTGTAGAAGCTGATCCAAGATGGCAGAAAGAAATGCTTCTACTCAAGAAGTAGAAGATGGAACAGGACAAAGAAAGGGGTAGAGAGGCATAAGCAAAGCATCCTCTGCAGCTCAGAAAAGTAGCCTCTTGATGAGGTCGCTTGGCCTTTGTCGTCAATCTGTAGCACTCCTCCGCATAGATTCTCGATTGATAACACCCATGATAGGAAAGAGTGGGGCAGAAGGAATAGGGATGTGCATGTGTGAGAGAATGTGTATGATAGTAGAAAAAATATTAGTTTATCACGTGTAGCAGTGTCTTGATAGATATCTATCATAGATACTATTATGTGAGATAGAAAGTCTATAGAAAGACCCTCCAAGAGAGAATAAAGAAAACGAGCATGTGGCAATGATGATGTTATAGTGAGACTATGGATTGAGTACAAAGGTCATCACCATATTAAGGATCCTTAGAGCCTTTGCAAATTCATGGGTGGTGAAGTTAAGAGCATCACCTTGCAACATAGGCCGCTCACAAAAGTGTGAAGCCAGCTCGTCTGAGAGATAGAACGAAGATGAGGATGACTAGGATAGTCCGAACAATCTACCTTAGGGACATGTAGTACATTGGTAATGAGGTTTGGTGTCACTACAATATGTGTTCCTCAAAATACTGTAGTAAGCGAGGAATAGAGATACGATTGCATGTATTTTTGAGTAAAACTCTGTATAAAAACGTGAGGACATCTAGAGGGTTTTTTTGGAAAGAGATTACCAACCTCGAGAGCTAAACGCACCGAGTAGAGGTGTATCCAAAAATTAGATAGAATAACTTGGTGTTCCAAATGAATTGCTTGGTCACAAAAGTTATTCTCAAAATCCTTTGGGATTCTAAATCACAGAACCTATCTTAAATGGGAAGATAAGAAGAAAATGAAGAACATACCAATAAAGAGAAGAGAAGGAAGAGATTTAGAGCACATACCAATGAATTGAAGCTTGGAATAGGTTGAAATCTTGAATGGAAGAAGGACTTTGGTGAAAAAGAGAGGTTTGGATCAAGAGAAAATGAAGAGGTACACAACGTAATATATGAGTGTAGAAATTTCATCTATTTAATATCCATTGTTTTACTATGACTAAAAGTATTCTTATTTACATTGGTGGTATATATCTAAATGAAAATTTTGGATGAATGGTGACCATTTGTATTCGATTCTTTGTTAGATTTATGGCATTCTATAAGTTTCATCAATGTCTAACTTTCGAATGATAACCTTAGGTAGAACACCTTTTGGATTCGACATGGGATTATCAACCATTTCTTGTCTACTTTACGTATTAGAATTTACAACAGCCAATATGAGGGGTACATTAATGTGCATGTTCGGTGTGGACACAACGGGTTTTGGAGTCACCAACTAGTTTTTGCAATGACCTAGGAACCATATATATAGCATCATTTCGAGGAATGACCTTTTGATCTTACTACTAGAGATATGAGTTCGGAGTTAAGGTGTGTTCTTAGGAATGTGTTAGGCACCCATAACCGCCCAACCCTAAGGTTGGATTCCCATCATTGTGTCTTATGTCTTAACCCTATTAAAGGCAAACTCAATACTTGTATCTAATTGACTCACACACACACACACATCTAATAATCAACATGGCATCAAACATCTTTAACCATACATCTATCATGGCATACCCTAGCATTCAAGGCATTCATCACAACATAAACCCTAATCATACATCTAATCATGTTTCATCACATCACAAACCCTAATCATACACATAATCTTGCTTCATCATAAACCCCACCATCATATCATCATATCCATCCAAGGCAAAACATGTGAGCATAAAGAGATCCAAACAAACATGTGAGAAAACACAACTTCATCAAACAAGCATATTTACATCTAAACAAAACCTTACTCAAAGATGCATGTTCATGTGAATACTTGACTTACCTTTACTTACCTTGCAAAGAACTCAAAGACCTATGGCATTATGCATTAACATATGAATGCATTATCATGGTATTGAAATAAAAGCAACTCAAAACAAACCCTATTTCTAACATGTGAAAAGCAAACAACTAATTAAACATGTGAAACAAAAGCTTTAAAAAACACAAGAACATATAAAGGAACCAAAAAGCAGTATACATCGAAAGCGAAGCAAAAACAAAGAGAAAACAAAATTAGGGTTTTGGTCTGGTTCATGCGTACACATGAACAACCCTACGTGCGTATGATCAAGCCTGAATACGCAACCTTGATCACACGCACGTGGGTTTTCGCTTGAGAAAACCTAGAAATGCAGAGAATAGAGCCGGACCAAAACACAAATTTTAGCAACCTAACATGCTTAAATCATACAGAAAGCATAAACCTAGTATAAGCAAATATGTTATAAGCATAAGACAAATAAGGAAACAAGGTAGAGACAAAATTAAAAGCAAAAATAAAAGAAAAGTTTAAAAAAGAAACACCTTAAAGTAAAAGCTCATAGGCTTGATTTTGACCGTTTCCCTTAGTCAAATCCATCACAAATCAATAAGAAAGTGATTAGCAATATTGAAACTCAAAGATCAAGGCCAGAAAAGGCCCTAATCAAATAAAATTGACTTGAGGATGTTTTATGAAAAACTCTCTCTTTGATTCACTATTTCTTGTGAATCTTAGTGTTTTCCCCATAAGATTTCTCGTGTGTTTTTGAAAGGTACCATATATGGCTATTTATATTGTGAAAATAGGGGTTTGGAACGGCTCCCGGACAATGTGGGTGGGATTCGTTCCAAACCTCAATATTTAATGCAGAAAACTTGTCTTTCTCGGTGCTTCAAACCCTACCCGCATGCGTAGGCTTCATGCCTACATACATAGGCTTCTAGGCTACGCACGTAGGCTTAGGGTTTCTTTTGGCCTTTATTTCCAAAAATAGATTCTTAGCTCATTAAAAATTTATATTTTCCATTTTAACATCTCTCAAGTCAATTTGTAATCCGATTGGGCCCTAAACCAACTTTGGGTCTTAGAATTTCAGCATTATAAGGAACGGGAGCTCGAGTCGTAAGGAGTACAAAAAGCTGTGTCTAAATTTGGTGTAAATGGATTTGGAATTCTATCTCTAATATAAGAGTTCATTGTATTAGTTAGACTTATGTACTTCTTGTGTAATAGTTATGAAAATTGTTGATTTACACTTCTCTCATAATTATGCTTGTGGTTTTATGACAGATTGGCAAAAAGGGAGATTGTTAGGGTCATATTTTCTATGTATTGGCTTATATTGTGACAAAATGCACTTTACTTTCAATTGGTTAGATCTAAGTTGTGTTTAATGTATCAAGAAGCATGTTACTTAGAGACATCAAGTGGTATCATTAAAGACATGAAGATCGATCCATGAAACAAGTGAAGAAAAACTGTTTCATTAAGTCTTGACACAAGCTTAACTTAATCTCGACACTAGCTACCATCGAGGATTAATGGAGAAGCACGACATAAGCTCGATCTGTCGAGAACTAAGAATTCAAAATTCTCGGATGAATTTTGGCCTATGATAACTTGAATGATTAGGGTTTTTTTTCTCTCTACAACCCTAGTTATATTTAAGGCTTATTTTAAAATTTATAAAGTACAAAAATAGAGACCTAACACTCATATACTCTATGTGAAACTACTGCATTTGTACGCCTTAAGGTTTTGTAACCAAGCGCTTCATGATCTTCATCGTTTATGAAGTGAAGAACTTTTAGCCAACAACAATCAATTAAGTTGCTGGAGTTAGTCACGCATCGTGATCCGTGTAAATGAGCTAGTCACAGATTAGAGCTTCTACAAAGCAAAAAAAAGTCGCTACAAGATCAAGTTCAATCGTAGGTTGGTATTTTAGGATAGGACAGGGTGGTGGTAAGATTCCTCATACTTGTAACCGCTTGATTATTGATTAGTGGATTATTAAGAGTGGTGACCTTAAATTCATTTGGTGGGGTTTTTGCCTTGCGAGATGTTTTCCCCATTTGTCAACATATCACTGAGTTATTTATTTTCTATTATATATTAGTTAGTTAGTGATTTTTCGGTACCTCCATGATTTACATGTAATTTGACCTAATTAATCAACTTGGGTAATTGAATTAATTAACCAGGGTTAAACTTTTTTAGCCCAACAAGTGGTATCAGAGCATGCATACTCTAATTAGTTTTTAATCTATACTGTGTGATCCATTGACCCTTGTTGTCATGGATACAAATTACATGAACAATTCTTTTTCTAATAGTCTCTCTCGTGACACTAACATTGATGCTCTTTAGTTTCTCAAGATACGTAAGTTCGATGCTTATTTGAAATTGATGTTTTTGCTAGTTGAAAAAGATTTGTATATGGATGATTTATTGAAATCAGATTGGGTGTGAGAATAGTTGATTCTTGAAAAATGTAAACTTCAAAGAAGACTAGACTGTCTCAAAAGGTGCTAGTGCGGGGTTGTTGGTAAAAGAAAGGCAAGAGCTCGATTAAAGTTATTCAAAAGAGGGTACAAAGAAAGAACCCCGCCATATGATCAAGCTAATAACATGAAGTATGTTTTATGATGCATAATGCCCTAAAAATAATGGACACTGTTTGTGGTATCTTGATAGTGGTTGTTCAAGACATATGACTAGAGGTCTGTTCTCTCTTAAAAATGTTTGAACCAAAAAAGGGGGCAATTTCACTTTTGGTGATTGAAGCAAATCCCGGATAAAAGGAAAATGAATCATCTTCATGCCTGGATTACTTGACATTGCAAATGTTTTATATGTAGAAGGGCCGAGAGTGAATCACATTGAGCATAAGTGAAATTTGTGATCAAGAATTTATGGTGTTGCTCTCCAAAGGAAAATATCTAGTACTTAATGAATTTGCAAATAACTTATAGGTTGGATTTGTACTGCGGATAATTGCTATGGTCTTGTTCTAGATGCTGAAATAGTCAGTAATAGCATTCGGATGCCAAATGAAGATTTATGGCACCAAAGGATGAGACATGCAAGTTACAACCAACTATCAATAGTGTCCAAAAAGGAAGCTATGTTAGGCATTCCCAAGCTAGTTAAAGTCAATAATGCTGTATGTAGACCATGTCAACTTGGAAAATAGATAAGAGCTCATCATCATGCAACCTTAACCACAACCACAAAGAAGACCACTTGAGCTACTCCATATTGATCTCATGGGTTGTACTAGAATAGAATCTCTAGGAGACAAGAGATACATCATGGTTGCGGTAGATGACTTTACCAAATTCACGTGGGCAATTTTGCTAAGGTTTAAGTTTGAAGCACCTCACCAAATAGAAACCTTGTGTAAAAGATTGCAGAATGAGAAAGGAGTAAGTGTAAATCGCCTTTGAGTGATCAAGGAAGAGAGTTTGAAAACTCTCAATTGAAACAATCTACATTGAAGTTGGCATAGCTCAAGAATTTTCTACTCCTATTACTCCTCAACAAAATGGAGTAGTTGAGAATAAGAATAGAGTTATTCAAGAGATGGGTAGAGCTATGATGCACAACAAGGATGTTGATAAAAATTTGTGGGGTGAAACTGTGAACATTGCATGTCATATTGTGAACAGACTGTACTTCAAAATAGGAACAAAGAAAACTTTATATGAGCTATGAAAAGGAAGAAAACTAAATGTAAAGTATTTCAGAATATTTGGTAGCACTTGCTTTATTTTGAAAGATAAAGAAAATGTAGGAAAGTTTGACACGAAGCAATGAAGGGATTTTTCTTGGTTACTCATCCTTTAGCAAGGCTTATAGAGTTTTCAACAAGAGGACAAGTAAAGTTGTGGAGATTGTGAATGTTGTAATTGATGAAACCTCAACTTCCACCACAAAAAGCAGGTTGATCAATTGCCGAAATCGCTCTTCCTTTAGCACCGAAAGTGACAAAGTTGAAGAAGATCATTCTCCTTCTTCCACACCAAGTATTGCTCAATCATCCGATGGCAACCCTGTTGAGAATACTCCAGCACCAACAAATCCTCCTTGTGGGTACTATGATTGTTTGTTCCCCTCCTTGGGGAGGAGGAAAGGAGAAGTACGCCTCCGAGTGGATCGGGATGGAGAAAAGATGGAGTCGCCACCTAGTTTAGGTCTAGGAACCATTTACATAGCACCTTTATATGGAAGGATTAAGTCTGCAAATGTTTTATATGTAGAAGAGCTAAGGGTAAATCTGTTGAGCATAAGTCAAATTTGTGATCAAGACTTTATGGTATTTTTCTCCAAAGGAAAGTGTCTAGTACTTAATGAACTAGGAGAGCAATTTATTGGTGGAATTCATACTCCGGATAATTGCTACAGTCTAGTTCCAGAAGCTGAAATAGTTTGTAATAGTATTCAAATGGCCAATGAAGATCTATGGCACCAAAGGATGGGACATGCAAACTATAAGCAACTATCAATCTTATCTAAGATGGAAGTTATGTTAGGAATTCTCAAACTTGTTAAACAGCAGTCCTAGCAAGGAGATAATTCATTTTCCTTTTATTGGATTTGCTTCCATTACCAAATGTAACATTACCACCCTTTTTCGGTTCAAATGTTTTGAAGAGAGAACGGTCTCCAATTACATGTCTTGAACAACCACTATCAAGATACCATAGACATGTGTCCATTACTTTAAGGGAAGTGTGCGTCATGAAACACACTTCATGTTTATTAGCCAAGTCATATGGTATGGTTCTTTCTTTGTAACCTTTGCTAGATAACTTTAACCGAGCTTTCGTCTTTCTTTTACCAAAGAACCTCGTGTATGCACCTTTTGAGGCAATCTAGACTTCTTTTGCATTTTTCAAGAATTAACTTTTCTTTCACCTGATTGATTCCATCAAATCATACATATAAAAATCTTTTTCAACCAACAAAAACATCAATTTCAAATAATTGTCGACTTACATGTTTTGAGAAATCAAGAACATTAATGTTAGAATCACGAGAATTATTAGAAAAATATTCGTTCATGTAATTTGTATCCATGCCAATAGGGGTCAATGAATCACACAACATAGATTAAAACCTAATCAAAGTGTGCCCGCTCCGATACCACTTGTTGGGTTAAAATAGATTGACCCCGATTAATTAATTCAATTACCAAAGTTGATTAATTAGGTCAAATTACAAGCAAATTGTGGATGCACCAATAACTAATATGCAGCAGAAAGTAAATAACTCGGTGATTTGTTGAAAAATGAGGAAAACCTCCCACAAGGTAAGAACCCCACTAGGTGAATTTAAGGTCACCACTCTCAAAAATCCATTAATCAATAATCAAGTAGTTACAAGTATAAAAAAAAAAAAAAAAAAAAAAAAAAAAAAAAAAAAAAAAAATCATACAACTACCCTAGACTATACCAAAATACTAACCTACAATTAAACCTTCACTTCAATACCTAATTAAACTTGATCTTGTAGTAGAGTTCTTTGTTTTGCACAAATCTCCAATCTGTGACTAACTCCTTTACATTGATCCCAGTATGTGACTAACTTCAACAACTTGATAGATTGTTGTTGGTTGCAAAGTTCTTCACTTCATAGATGATGAATATCAAGAGCACTTGGTTACAAAACCCTAAGGTGTACAAATGCAATAACTTCGCACAGAGTATAAGAGTTCAAGGTCTTTGTTTCTATACTGGATAACTTTTAAAATAAGCCTTATATATTACTAGGGTTGTAGAGAGAGAAACCCAAATCATTCAAGTCATCATGGGCTGAAATTCAGATTTGGGAATTTTGAATTTATAGTTCTCGACAGATCGATCTTGTGTCGAGCTTCTCCATTTGTCCTCGATAAAAGCTTGTGTCAAGATTGTGTAGAGCTTTAATGAAACAACTTTTCTTCACTTGTTTCTTAGATCAAACTTCATGTCTTTAATGATACCACTTGATATGTTTGAATAACATACTTTTTGATACATTAAACCTAACTTAGATCTACCCAATTACAAGTAAAGTGTGTTTGGTTGAAGGATTAGCCAATTACATAGAAAATATGACCCTAACAGAGTTGACTTTTTGCATTTCAAGTGCCCCTTACCCATTTTCTTTTTTATGTAAATTTCAATTTTGTTTTGTATATTTTGCTTTGAGATAAACAAAAAGGAGATTATTCCTTCTCGCCCTATCCATGTTACCTTGGAAGGGAGCAAGAAGTACTTATTTTGGTCATGAACCATGCCCAGCTTTCTCAAAGGTCACATACTTAGGATGTGTTATGTTGGTGGAATTATTGCCCTTGTTAAGGGGGGCTCTAAAGATGATTAAGCCTTTGTGACATTTGACAAATTATTCTCTCTCAAATGGAGATTATTCTTTCTTGCCTTATCCATGTTACCTCGGAAGGGAGTGAGAATTACTTATTTTGATCATGAGCTATGCGCAATTTTCTCAAAGGTCACATGCTTTGGATGTATTATGTTGGTGGAATCATTGCCCTTGTTAAGGGGGACTCTAAAGATGATCAAGCCTTTGTGGCATACATATTTGAATGAGATAGCCACAATCATATGATTCTCACTTGGTTTTGGAACATGTGCATTCCTACACTTCTATGCATAAGCTCCTCTTGTTCTCTATGCATACTCTAATGTTGATTGGTTAGGAGACCCAATGATTGACGGTTCACCACTGGTTATTACTTTCTTCTTGGCTTATCTCTTATATCTTGGCAAAGAAATAAACTATTTGTTGTGGTACACTCTAGCACTAAAGCTAAAAATTGTGTCCTTGCTAATATCACATTTGAATTCTTTTGGCTTTGTTGGCTTCCCAAGGATTTAGGTGTGTTCACATCATTTGTCACTCTTAGTAATAACCAAGGTGCCATTCAAATTGTTCACAATAATATCTTCCATGAATAGACCAAACATATCAAGATTCATTGTCATTTTATCTGTCATCAACTACTCTAGGGCTCTCTCAAGTTGTTATATGTCTCCTCTCAAGATCAATTATCAAATATCTTCACCATGTTACACCTTACAAAATGCCTTTGTGCATTAGTTGACAAACTCAAGTTAATCCCTCAAGCTCCTTGATGAGTTTGAGGGGGAATAGTAATGTATATTAGTGTTAGATTCGTTAGGCTTTAGGCCCATTTATGTTTTCTTGTATTACACATATTTGTACAATACTTGCAGTACAATCACATATTCTTGTATTACACTCGTGCCTTTAAATAAAGGTACCTCTGTACAATTTGTTTGTGAGGAATACAATACAATCTTTTCATTATTTCTAACACTATGAAGTGGCAATAATTGGGACACCATTATAAAAAATGAATGATATAATAAAGAACAATTGGTCACTCTTTAATTAGGTTCATTTACTTGGGAGGGGCGAGAAGAATCTTCATGGGATGGTAAGTTAGCCATACCCTAGGCATCATTTTAAATGTGTTAGATAAGACTTTATAGGAGAGTTTATCCCAAGAAGATAAGATGGATATTGGTAGGGTTGCTCGAGGGGCTTAACTTGTACATGTCGGCTCACGCGGCCATCAAACTTCTTTTTGACTTCCTATGCTTCGGTCATTTTCAAAGCATATCTATTACTACTATTTTCTTTGCAACTCATTTATTATAGAATCATGTGCTCGCTGGATAATTAAACTGTGCATTGGTACATGCTTTTGCTTTGATTTGAGATATGAATTGATGTCAAATAGTATGTGATAATCTTTGAAATATTTATCACGTTTTGCAGTGGATAATGTTTTTCTTCTAAAAAATTTGGTACTTTAGTCAAGCTCAAACGAAATCTTCTTTGACAAGGTAACAATAAGGAATATCTATGAAATTGACAACATCGGAGATACACGAGCTTCATACATATATGTCTTCATCCACACAAGCCACGGGATAAAACTATAGTGTCTAGCTACTGTCTAATTATGTCTCTCTCCCCTTCAATTCGCTTATAATTTTTGTATTTTAGATTTCATTCTCGCCTAATATTGCAAGGATAAATCAATGGATGCCAATGTAAAATGTTTTTCCAATCGGGTTTTTCCTTCTCTTCTCCCCTTGAGTGAAGGTCTAAGGATAAGGAGTACGAAACAAACCACAAAAGTAAACATCAATAATCATAAACTCTAGATGGAGAAAACAAGATACAGGTTTATTCTAAAATTGATATGAAATTTATAATTCACCTCTAAGTGATTTGACACTCATAATTTTGATCACAAACTTTTGATAGCTACATTTGACCAAAGATTTTTTTTCCTTTTTATTATTTATTTTTTTAGAAGTGATATATGGGTCATTTTAACGGGTGTTTTTGGGAGGATTGTTAATAAACTATTTTAGAAAAGTTTTGATACTATTTTTGTGGAAAACATAAAAAATAAAAAAATAAATCGTCAAAAAATTAATTACTTTTTCTTTTTCACTAAAAATTTTCTAAAAATATTTATTAAACTAAGGAAAATGCTAATAAATGCCCTTAGTGTGCGTTTGGATAAATGAATTTTGCCAACTTATTTTATTATTCAACTTATTATTGCTACTATTTATGGGCCTCATTGTATAATTTTAACTAACTTTTGCCTTTATCTACAAGTATTTTCAATAAAAAAATTTTCAGTTTCAAAGTAAAATAAGCACTTCCCAAAACAGACACTTAGAGCATTGATTAATAATCTATTTAAAGAAATTTTTTATGGGAAAAGAAGAAAAAAACAATTAATATTTTGACAACTTTTTTTTATTTTTATAAAAATGATGTAAAAACTTTCCTAAAATGGATTATTAACTAATACTCTAAAGATACTCGTTAGACCCTTAAACTAATTCCTTTAGGGCATCTGTTTCTGTAATATATTTTGATCTGATAATCATTGTTTACAATGGGGGTAAATTATGGGTTGGACGAAGGAAGGTATTCCTCGAGCCACACTCAAAGCCTTCCTTCTGCTTTGAAAACTTTGCCAACTCATGAGACAGCATCATTACAACTTTTTGGACATAGAGGAAATATAAATACATTCAAAGCTAACTAAACGCATCCTGAGATCATCAATTAGTAGAAAATCCTCAGCAAAGCAATCAATCTCTCTGTCGATCAAAATACCAACCCCAATCTTCTCACTCCACAATTATTCCCAATAAACTAATCTCCTTACATCATTGCATAGCCCATAAGAGAGTTCCTGTACTCAATCTGTGTAGCAGGAAAGGGTACTAATTCTTTCACACATTGCAGCAAACAAATGACCCTAACCATTCTGAATTAGAGATCCAATAACTCCACCTAGATCAAGCTTAAACGAGAGACTTGCTACATTTAACTTCAAAAGCCAAACATTAGGGATTCAAAATGTAACAATTGAAAATGTTTGTGGGAATAAATTATGATTTGGTCAAACCAAAAGGGGATAAATTTTGTCTCAAAAAATATAAAAATATATTCATTAGAAGTTTAGTTACAGCGAGGGAGGAGGGATTTGAACTCTAAATGTCATGTACACATCATAAGGTGCCAACCAGTTGAACTATATGATTCTTGCCTATATTTTTATAAATTAGCTATTATAAATCATACATTATATAATAAAAGTTTGGTCTTAGAGTCATAGTTGCTTCAAATTAACAGTGGATGAAGTTGAAGCTATCGCGATAGTGAGTGTTTTACTCTTTGCTTAGGAACTCAACCTTTCTTCTATCATTCTTAAGGGTGATTTTGAAGTAATCATTAAATCGTTGTTAAGCGAGGAGATCTCTTTTGCTTCATACGGTCATCTTGTAGATGAGGCCAAATTTCTACCAAATACCTTTATTTAGGTTAAAATTTTCATTATTAGGAGATAAGGTTACTCATAACTTTTTTAGACATGTTAGTAGTTTATCGATGTGAATAGAGGATATTCCTCCACACTTTAGTGTTGTAGTCTTAGTCAACTTGGATGAATATCTTAATAAAGGCTATAGTCTACTTTTTTTTTTTTTTTTTTTTTGAGAGGGAGGCTATAGTCTACTTCTTAAAAAAAGAAAAAACTAATTTCTCTTCGTGACCAGTGTTTGCACTCTCATTAATCATTAAGATAGTATTTTTCACTGATAATATTAAGATATTTTATCCTAAAGTAAATTGTATCACCAATAATTTATTGTATGTAAAACTCTATCATCTAACTTTCAAGAAATATCAAATTCTACTTCAACTGAAATTCTATTACCAATGCTTTGAAAAATTCTATTACCAACAGTTTCAAGTAATTTAAGATAAAATTCAATATTTTATTTGCTAAATTTGCGAGTTTAAGGGGATATTATAAAATGAAAAAATTATTAGTGTCAAGTAAACAAAAAAACTTCATCACATGTTTTATTATTCAACATCAAGCCATAAAAATAGATAATTTTACAAGATAGAAAAAACGTTTAAATTCAAAAGAAACCTAATCTTTATATACTTACGATAAGATTTATTTAAAGACTAATATAACAATTCATCTTAAACTTATCTATTTACCAATCCACAAATAACAAGAAATACAAGCTTAAAATGATAAAATTTAATAAAAGAGAGGAACATAAAATTCCCTCCTTAATTTTATCATTACCCTTAAATGTATCCTTTGGAATGTTGCTCTTTCTCCTCCCGCCACACCCCCTCCCTCCTTTTTATTTATTTATTATTTTTAAAACAATCTTCAAGCTTCTCGTAAGTCATAACTATTATTCCTTGGTTACCACTTACCTTCTTCTTGAATAACCTGTACTATAAAGAATGCTTTTCCTTCAAAATGACAACTAGTCAAAGGAATTTTTTTCCTGATCTCGTTTTTGGGTATTTGTTTTCAATGAACCACTTGGGTGTTGACTAGTTTGTCCTTTGAGATATCTTGATTCGTTAATTAGATTATACAAATCTTCAATTTGATCACAATCTTAACCTCCTGCAAGTTAATTAAGACCTGTTTGGCCATTGTGACATCTTTATTCATTTTGTTTGACTGAATCTTTAATTTGATCACAATTTACGTTGTAAGTTGATTGAGGCAAGTGTTCAATGTAGAAAACATCTCTCGCATCTCCGTATGCATGTATTGTTGCCAGAATCTAACAACTCTAAGCTTAGCTCAAAACATGAACTGTCCAAACATGGCTCTAATACCAATTGATATGTGCCTAATTTTTCAATTGGTTACTTCAACCCAGTTCAAGGGAACCAAAACGTCCAAGTTAATAAATGGACTACTTCTAGAGAGTGCAAACCTCCAAAGTGAAATTTCACTCAATAATAATATTGTTCACCATATATACTTTATTATTTAAAATCAAGACATATAAATAGATGGCTTTACAAGATAAAAATAACATTTAAATTCAAAAGAAAACTAATTTATATTTACTACAAGTAAATAAGATTTATTTATCTTATCCTTATTTATTTACGGAACCCCAAATAACAAAAAATATAATATAAAATGATAAAATAAAATAAAATAGAGACACATAGCGCATCACTATTAAAAAAAAAAAAAAAAGTTGGCACAATTTATTTAACTTAAAAAAGAAAAAAAGAAAAAGAAAGAAAGAGGAGTTGCCACTCTTTGATGAAAAATGCATAGAAAGAAAATATAACTATAAAGTGAACTAGATATTATAAAAGATAGGAAATACTAACCAATAACCTTAGGACATTGATTTAGAATCTATTTTAAAAAACATTTTATTGGAAAAATGATAAAATAATAAATGTTATTGACAAATTTTTATATTTTTCATGAAAATGACGTTAAAATTTTCCTATTATGGTTTATTAACCGTTATCTAAGAGTATCCATTAACATGACTCATAAAAGATATAACAAAGTTATGCTCTAAACTGATTTTGGAATTACCTTCTCTAATTCACTATGTGATGATATATAAGATTATGTGTATCTTTTTAAAATAAATCACGTGATTTCTTATAACTTATTTAAATAATGCATATAATTATAATTTGCTCGTTCCCCCCGGCCCAAATAAAAAAACTCTATAATATTATGGAAGAAATTGGTACGGGCCCAACTCTATCCTAAAATATAATAAATATAAAGTAAGTGATATTTATTATGGGTCACGTTAATGTGTGTCGCCGTTGACAAATCTACCTCAGAAAATCGATCTCAATCTCTATCCTTGCCTACTACGTTTCACTACTACATTGCTAATTACACAACGTGTCCTTAGCATAACTCACAGATTCAGAGTCCATTATCGACCAAGCTTTCACGAACGTTGACCACATCTAAACTAGGGACCTCCAAGTTAGCTTGGATCACATGTTGGATAGACACACTTGCCAATGCAGTATTTGGTAGGATCGACCTTTCATATCAAATATATGTATCTCTGTGCCCACGATATTGATATTTTGATACTGGTACGTCCTCAACTCTTTCTAATTAGTAATTAACAAGACTTAAGGCAACTTAGGTCTCACCATAATGATGACTATTCTTGATTGATGTATGACATTTCCTAAACATTTCCTTTTCTTTATCCTGTTTTCTTCTTTTGTAGGACCCTAATACCAGAGGCTTGATATAGAAGGTTGAAAGAGAAGGTTGGATATACCAGCGGTTTGATATAGAAGGTTGAAAGAGAAAATTACTTTTATTTTATTTTACAAGTCTATTATATATTTTATATTTTAATTAGTCGGTTGCATTTTTATTTTTTTAAGCTAATAGTTTTTTTTTTTTTTTTTTGAAACAAAGTCTAATAGTTAATTAGGTTATTAGTATTTTTATTTACATTTTAGAGTATTTTTTTAATAAGTCATTGGAGCTTCCTCTGATAATTTCTATCCTAAGGAGATTATTTTGATGAATGAAAGCCTTTGCTTTTCTTCGCGTGGTGATGATGGCAAAGAAGCCCTTTTTTGTTTTGCTGAAAGTCGGCAAAGAAGCCCTTCGAGTGGAGATTATATTTTTGTGTTGTTTAATTTTTCTTTCTTTGTTGAGTTCTGACTTGTCTTACATTAAGGTCGAGTTTTGACACGAAAGTGAATATAATGTCACGTCTTAATCTCAAAAATCTAAAATATATTGATATCAAATAAGAGATAAAAAATTTAAACCCCCCGACACTTTGAAAAAAAAGCTACCTTACCCTAGAGGCAGAAAAATCACCCAATTCTGATAGCACTTATTAACTTCTAGTTCTGGGTGGACCTTCTGTCCGCATCAAACGATCACATTGACATGGAATAATATGTTACTGTTCCGAAAGCATGTGTCTATGAAGGCAGGTGCAACTGCGTGTACGAAATATGATGACTTCTTAATTATTGAAGCTGTAACCATATTGAGATTTCATCTTCGCATGCAATTTTTTTAGGGTTCTAGAGAGAGAGAGAGAGAGAGATTTAAAGCAAATAATAATAGAAGTACTTTTGTGGACTGCGGAGATGTGATGTCATTTAATGAGTCACTTTCCATCTTTAGCTTTTAAAAATTGGGTTTGAAGATTTAGTTCTAGATATATTAATTTTGTTGAAATTAAAAGTTTTTTTATTAAAAATATTGTAGATAAAAATATAAGTTAGCCCAAATAGTATGATAAGATTTATGATTAATATAAAAAATACAATAAAATTTATAAATAATAACAAAAATAAATTAAATAATAAAATAATTTGACAAAAATAATTTTTATCAAGCACAAGAATAAGGGTTTTGAAAGCTCATAAAACGCGTCATAGGTCAAAGGTAAAACTAAAAATTCCTTGAACATGGGTCACATCAAAATGGAAGCCAGTGATGCAAGTTGCCAGGAACCAATTGATGAGCTGTTGTGTGCCCAAATTATTGAAATGGTGTACCATGCGTCCAATCTTTTTGTTATGTACTACTATGAAATTCTGAACACAAGAATGGAACGTCAAGTTCATACTTAATTGTGGGGATGCTCCACATATTTTAATACACCAGTCACCAGTTCTCTCATTTATTGAGAGGGCCTAGTACGTAAGATCTAGAGAATCAACACGAGGAAGAAAGAAAAATAAATATACATAATTAAATTTTCTGTCAGAAACAGAAATTTCTTGGAAGAGTACAATACCTTTCTGTTTTTCAGAAAGTACATACCTAAAAATCGTTTTTATTGTAAATTAAAAAAAAAAAAAAAAAAAAAAGTAGATACTAATTTCCTTGTTTAATTAACACTATCTAATTAATACTATATTACACAAAGTTGTGTACCTAAACAACAAACACAGTTGTTGTTCCTCACAAACTGTTTGGTAAGGACAAGATCGATATATGCCTTTTCGTTAGTAAACAAAGAAATAAGAACAAAAACATAATTTAATTCCTTGAACTTGAATGTGATTATCTTTCTTTCTTTCTTTTTTGTTTTACGACTTTGAAAGTCTACCTAATTGATTCATCAAAAATAAAATAAAATGATTGATTGACTACGTAATTATACCATATTATAAACGAAAAAAAAAACAGTAGCATATAATAGATTCAAACAGGGTGACCAAAATTGTGAGGATATGGATGAGTTTGGTGTGGATATTACGCTACATCTCCATACCTAAGAGGCTAAGACCTAAGGTCTATTACCTTTTAAAATAGAGGCACCCAATGCCTCATAGCCCAGATTCATGCACATTAATCTGCAAACAGAAAAAGCTTCCCCACACTGAAAATATATGCCTAAACAAATGATGAAAAACAGTGAAAAATATGTGCATCACAATGTGTCTCATATAATTGTACAAATTTGGTGAACTTTATCTGGATAAAAGACAAGTGTCGTTGATACAAGAAATTGGAATAATTGGCCGGCACATTGATATATTGATATGGTAATAAGTTAATAATATATAAGATATTTAAGATTCCCAAAACCCTATTATAAAAATATAAAAAAATTAAATGTGTTTATTGTTATTTTCAATGACGTCTTTCCCGTTTAAAATAATGAGAAATAGTCTATTCAAACATTAATGCATTTGTTGCTGTACTACAACTTTGACATTGCGGTCTATATATTTCACATATTTTTTTGAACAACCATTTTAGAATAAGAGTATAAAATAAATATTTAAATAGTACCACACCAAAATTGTCAATGCCTTTCTTTTAGGTCCTAGAGCATAATATAATAAATAATAAACAGAAAGGTTGGTTAGTGACGAACCAATTTAATTTCTTGTGTTAGTTAATTATAAAGATTAAAACTTGACCTCTCACTGATTCCATGCATGCACCACAATACTACAAGTTGACATAACATATAAATGGGACCTCCAATAATCAAAAACAAAAAACAAATTTTCTTTCTTGTAGCCGAAAGAAATGAGAACCGATCAAAGTCTTTTTAAGTTTTGGATAAAAGTCTAGGCACTCAAAAGCAAATGTTTTTTTTTTTAAATACCAACATTGTCTGCCAATAAAAATACCTCTGCTCCTCAGAATAAAGAATGAGAATTGAAAGTTTTGAAACCCCAAATTCGATGCAATAATATGAATGGGTCATTATTTATTTATTATTATTTTTAAAAATTGCTACCAACATGTCTCTAGTTGGCTAAACAATCTGGGTCATTCTAATATTATTTTTTTTTTAAAATATAAATTTTTATTTTTGATAATTTAAAATAATATTTGGGGTGATGGGGGTGGTGGTTAAGGCATAACTGACCCATACAATCAATGATGGAAAAGCTTGGAATAGAAAAGAGAATCACGGAGAGAGAGAGAGAGAGAGGGCAACAGATTGACAAGAACAACACAGAGAGGTAGATAGAGATTAGAAACTTGAGGAATGGAAAGGAAACTGTGGATACCGTTGTCCAACCTGGCACTGACATATGTTACTGCTACCTCCAACAATAATACTTCCCCTCTAAACCCTAAAAAAAAAAAAAAATTAAGGATTAAAAAAAAAAAAAAAAACACTAATGATAATAATAGTACAACCGACATGGAAAGCTACGAATTGTAAGAGACCACGTCATGGGTACAAGGACCTGGTTGTCCCTGGTCACCCATGCACGCGTAGTCCCGATAGCAAGTGGACTCTGCCGTTTTAACACGTATGTTCTTTCATCATCTCCTCCCCACCCATAGCTCTAAGATCTTTTAGGAGAAGTAAAGCCACTAAGTCTCAAAATAACATCGACTAAAAATAATCTCACAAATTTAATGCGTGATGGAGTAAAAGTTGTGAGTTTATATAAGTTCACAATTCGGTAATTAAAGTTATGAGTTTTTGTTATTCTATTTGTATTATTCTCTTTTTTTTTTTTTTTTTTTTTTGTAAAAGATGATTGCATTAAAGAAAACTAAGGAACAAGCATAGTCTCAAGACAGTTCTTGTTTAAATACAGACCATTTGACTCAGCTAAGAAAATATCAACAACGTCCACAGGCCGACAACTAAAAAGATTAGACTGATTCTCTTGGGCAACTCCTATCCTGACCAGTTTGTCAGTAGTTATGTTGCTTCTTGAAAGTAGTGTTTATTCAATTTCATAACTCGATGAGTTGACTGGAATGATTGTGAGTGATTGATACTTTCTAACTACTTTCTATGGTTTTTGATATGTTATTGACAATCACGCAAATTGGTTAAAAAAATGTTAATAAATGTTCTTATAAAAGTATTGATTTACAAAATATTTTTAAAAACTTTTTATAAGAAAATAAAAATATAATTAGTTTGTTTAATAGTTTTTTATATTTCTCATGAAAGCGTTATTAATACTTTCATAAATTGATTTATTAACAAATGATATAAGCTGTTAGTTTAAATTATATTTTTAAAAACTTTTTAGGTGAAAAGAAAGAAAGTAACTGATTTTTGTTGTTTTTAGAATGGAATTAAAAAAATTCATAAAAATAATATTGAAACTTTTTAAAATGAAGTATTAATAAATGCCCAAATAACTCATTATGGAATTGGATATGAAAACAGGTGTTTCGGTAGAATTATTGGGAAAAGGCTGCTTTTTTTTTTTTTTTTTTTTTTTTTTTTAAATTATTATTATTTATTTATTTATTGGGGATACAAAAGGATCTTTGGAGGGGTCAATTCTATCACACTCCCTGATGGGGTGGGTGCCCCCACCTTGGATTTTCAACTTTTTGAAGTTGGTCAGAAATATTGACCACATTATAATGACAGTCTTGACTATAACGATAGAGTATTACTTTTTGATAATGAGAAAAATTATGATACGGCTTCTATAACCCCAAAAGATTGTAACTTCATTTTCACCATCAAAGGTGGATGGACTTTTTGGTGGTTTGGTGACAATGCCTCACACTCTTACACAATTTGATTGGAGTTTATGTTCTGAATTTAAATATTTGAGTGGTTGATTTTGGTTCATTTATATGCTTATTGTGATCCTAATGGGATTGAGATTATATTATAATTGAATTTATTTAGAGAGTGTCTGCAATTCTCTGAATAGTAGACCTCTTAAATTTGATTTTTAATATGGGTTCCATTTAATTCAACTAATAAAGTTTTTTGTTATTGAATAAGATATTTAAGATTCAAATCTCTAAAAAAAAAAAAACTAATTAGTGTCTAACAATAAAGAGAAATTATCATGGAATAAACGTTATAGTTTAAAACTATATTATCTTTGGAAAAAAAAAAAAAAAGGTTTTGTAATGAATAATGGTTATTAGGATCATATCAGAATAGAGTTTCCACTACTAGTTGTCCATTTTTTAAAAAATATTGTTTTAATTCTATTTTGGAATCATAAACTATTTTTATTTTTAATATAATATTTTAGTTTAATCCATTAGTCACAAAAGTCTAAAAAGTTTCATGTTTTGCTTACAAGTTACGAATAAGTGAGAGACATTTGAAGTGAGCGCTCTATATTAGAAAGAAAACTATATTAGAAAGAAAACCTAATAATGCCATTAAGCTACAAAATTCATGATGTCATTAAACTATTGTACTTTTTTCAATAAAACTGTTGTACCTTCTATATTTACATATGTTGTATATCAATCTCTAAATTATTTAAAATATTTTACTAGTTTAGCTTAGTTTTTTTAGATAGTTTCAACATATTGGGCCTACTTTAGTTGATTGCCTTTTACCATTAGACTAAGATACCAATTAGATTTTTTGTGTAAGCAGAAATATAACTCTAAATCTCTTATTTGACAACAAAATATTATACTAATTGAACTAACTCGAACCTACATTTTACCGGATAATTTATTTGAAAGCCACCTAATGGTATATATTTTAATTATCTATTATACTCGTTAACAATTTTTTATTCACCCTATGAAGAAAAGCATCTAATGATGATTCTATGACTATATCAACTTATATCTTATAGCTCTCATGTGCGAGAGGGTCATGATGAAATATTCCACAATTCAATCAATCCGTGCACAATTAAGGGGAGATCATCAAATGGACCCCTATCAATGCTGCTGTGGTTGCGTCGCATTCCTTCAAAAGCTTCTTATAATGTTTTATTTGTCTTTATTTTATACATACTTTTATGAATCAGAACTCAACTGCATGAAAAAAAAAATGTAGAGTAAAAAAAAAAAAGGGTCCCCCACAGAGAGAGAATCTTTTTGTAATTAGAAGGTATATATCATACTGTTGTTGATGGCAATCTTTTTCAGTCCAATCCAACTGGACCCTTTTCGACAGTTAATATCTTTGCTACTATTTAAAGTTAGGTAACCTTGAAATTATAGTCAACTTTTCATTCCCATGTATATGTTGCTAGTCATCTATGTTCATTGCTTATTTAATATTTAAATTTTCTTTCTTTCTTTTTTTTTTTACAAAATATCTAGGTATCAACATCTTATAGATCTTCAGTGGTGTGAATGAATATGACTATTTATCCCATTCAACAAAAAAAGAGAAAAGAATATGACTATTTATCCTTGACTCTGTTTACACTTTATTACTTACATTTTGTTTTTAATTTTTTTTTTTTCTCTTTTACAACCATTTGAAGGGAATCAAGGAAGGTACAATGCCACTATGTTCCATGAAAACAGATTTATTCTTTTTCTGTTAACTCAGTAATGTCATTTTCATGAATTACCTTTTATGATGAGGTCCTCACTCTTGAAAAGTCTCTAATTATTTATAAATTTAAAATAAAGTTATGATCTCTTGCAGCTGAAGTTTGAAAATGGTTAAAAAAAAAAAACTGTAAAATGAAATTGAATTATAAACCCATTGCCTAAAGTTCATTTTTCTATTTTCGGGATGTCTTTAATCAATGGAATTCAATCTTTTTATTTTTATAATAATTCAATAATTAAGAACGAAAGATTTGAACCTTAAACAGGTCACGTAAAAACATTAAGAAATAACCATTGAACTCAATCACTTTGATCAAAGTATACAAATACATTTAAATTTTTTGTTTATTATTTTTCCTACTAATATTTGCCTATTAATTAATCTAATAATTCTCATTTGATTATGAAAATAGGTATATCTATGAATTTATGCCCTTAAAATCTTATACTAAAAGGAATATCTTATGGAAAGATTTGTGAGAGCATTTTCAATAATAATATTCTAAAAGAAGTCCAATAGTAATGTTTTTAAAGTCTTGGATTACAAATTGACATCATCTATAGCCCAACAATAATGTTTCCTCTCTCTCCACGTTATACATATGTATAATGTGGACAGAGAGGTAACTTGAATCACAAATATCATGCGTCATAAAGACATCATTTACCCAATGTTTGGATGAAGGGAGAGGGCTTCCACTCTCTCTCCCTCTTTCTCTCCATCCAAACATACTCTTAGAGTTTTTAAAGTAACTCTATTATGAAAATTTTAAAATTGTGTTTACCTATTTTAAAATGAGTGGATTATTATTATTTTTTTATAACCAACAATTAAAAATGGAATAATGTTTATTTGTAGATGGGAAGGTGGATCAAACCCTTGACGTGGGTTTAGGGACACGACTATGGTTATATTTTTCATTCCAACCCAACTAGCCCTTAGAACCCACAACACAAAATTATGATACTCAATTTTTAGGGCAAATTATAACTTACCTACTTATGATTTGGCCAAAATTTAAGTTACTTACCTGTGGTTTAAAATTTGACATTTTACCCACTTGAGGTTTGATCGAAATTTAAGTTGCCTACTTGTGATTTGAAATCTCATGATGTAAGTGTTCCGTTGGATTATTTTTTTATCTTATTTGATCTTGTATTTTTATGTTTTTTGTGTTTTTGGAGAAAAAAAAAACATAAAGGTAGAGCAAAATTATATATCTAGTCATGTTTTTAACAAAGTGGGTTAAGGAAATCTAACTGAACTAACCTTAGATGGACAAAATGTCAAGTTTTGAACCACGGATAAACAACTTAAATTTTGGTCAAATCACAAATAAGTAAGTTGTAATTTACCCCAATTTTTAAAAATATTGAAATAAAAAATATTCAATCCCCTCATTGTCAATTAGATATATAGAGTTTTAAGAACTTAATGATGAAGTTATACCTTAGATAATATGTTAGCAAAAAATATGTTGTAATTTATTTGATCATGTTGGATAATATGCCTTCACTATTTAATTGCCAACTCTATGCATTGGGATCCCTCATTCTATGGCAACCGAACTTTGGAGACTCCAAGATGGCCTTGGCCTACCAAAGGATATCTATAAACTCTACATCAAGATAGATGCAAAAGTTGTTGTTAACATCCTCACTGCACTAGCTGCATCATTGCCCCAAGCGCAAAGTTGTTGTTAACATCCTGTCAGGGTTGAAAGGCGACTCGTCTATGATCGTATAGAGACGGCGGGTCGTGCCAACACCTAACATAACATCCTCACAGCACACACTACACCGTGACAGATTCTTCTTACGATTGTAGTGTCCTAATCTCTTATTGTACGAACCTTCTTCAACTTTTTGAGAGACCCACCTCCACCATATCCACCGCAAAGGGAATTAATGTGTGGATGTTTTGATTAAGGAATGAAACTTTTTTTCTAGCGATATTTTTGTATTATACACATCTTCTCATTCATGTATTTTGTACCAGCTTGTTGTTGATGCTCAGAGTGTTATTTGCCTTGGAATTTGTACTATTTAGCTTCTTTTAAAAGGGTTATTAAGAGATAATCACTAAGGTACTCAAATTTGTGGTTTTAAAAGCTCAATGGAGTTCTCCACAATCCCATTTTTATTCCAATTTACTCACAGGGATGGGTTGGTTTATGACATTCTTCTCATGTGATTCGATTCAATAATCTTTCTTTTCATTACCCCTAATTCCCACTAGCAAAATTTCAAAAGAACAAACATAAAATAAAAAAGAAATTAGTTATCCAAGGAATCTTCTTGACATGACCAATTCCTTTTTCTGATGTGATAAACTTGTCATGTCTATTTTAGTGGAAGAAAATCTGAGTTATTGTACCAAAAGGATGCTGATGAGGATGACTGGACAGCTATTTATCAAGACTTTGATGCCAATATACTATTTCGCACAGCTTGTTGGTACAACTTAGAATTTACCTTCCCCCATAAGAAAGATTGGTAGAGAGGGTAAGATTTTCTCTTTTTAAAGTTTTTACTAACGTATGTCTTTAAGGACGTACATTAATAAATTATATGAGAAAATTTTATGGGAAAATAAAAAAATGATTAGCTTTTTTGGCAAAAATTTCAATTTTCTATAAATATTTTTTTAAAATGAATGATTAGTGTATGTATTAAGAGCACACATGAACTAAATCATTTTATTATTAGATTATTCACATAAGTTTGTACAATTTTTTCTTTTCTTTTGTCTATTTTAGCATAATTTTTTTTTCTATTTTACCTAATAACTTTTCAAAATACTTACATATTATATATTTTACACTCTATTTTAATTAAAATATCAATTTTTTCTTGAATTTAGTTGCATATCTTTCTTCAGTCCCCAATCCATCTTCCACTTTTTTCTTTTATTCTCGAGAAACACAAAAAAGAATAAAAAAATGAAATACACAACAACATCGCTTATGTATATTTGCACAAGTACAGTAACAAAAATGTATTTTGCCCAATAAATGTAAAAGTTGAATTTCAATTTTTTTTTTTTTGGGGTTGATTGTGTAAAATTTCACCCTTATGCAATTTTACGTCTGTTGTGAATTTTTAAGAAAGTTAGTGTTAGGGAGAGTATAGGGACATTATTTTTGCATTACAACTGTTAATTGTGACAATTCAAAAGTGGTTGAATGTAAGCATAGAAGAAAAAAAAAAGTCCATGTACTAATGCACAAATAATTGTTCATACTTATTATGAATCACTTTAATAAACTGTGGCAAATGTTAGGGTGGTCGTAATGTTGGTTTAGTGTGAAAGGATAGTCTTCTCAAGGAAAATGTTAGAGCATTCACATCACTCCATATATAATAAAAAATGTGTAAAATTTACTTTGTTTTGCTTAAAAATGACTCACATCAGTTCGTGTATAATTGTGTAAATTTACAAGTTTCTTTGTAGTAACCGTGTACATACTATCACTATTTATTTTGCATTTAGTTGTTTATTATTTCTTTACGTATCTCGATGGATGAAAGAAAATAGTGGATAATGTGTGTGAAGAAAAAGAAACAATTAAAAAAAATCAAGAAAATTTGATATTTTAATAAAATATAGCGTAGAATAAATAATTTGATGTGGGATACTTTGAAAAGTAGTTGTGTAAAATTTAAAAAAAAAAAAAAAATGGTAGGCGCTTCTCCTAAAATTAGCATGATTTTTTCAATATAAATGCCGTAGTGGTAGTAGTGTGAAAGGATAGCATTCACAATGAGTCATTAGCCATGAGAGTTAGGGCATGTTTAGATACCACTTATTTGTTGAAAACTGAAAATTTATTACTAAAAATATTGTAGTAAAATAGTTTTTAAATGTATGAATAGTATTATAGGACCCAAATTTATATTGAAATCTGTATTTAACTTACTTTTGTAGATTCTTGAACAGTATCATAGGACTCATATTCTTATAGTAAAACGCACAAACGCAGACACGGAAGCGCACACTTAAAAGAGTGGGAAGAGAGGTTGGCTACAAGGTCTTAGTTTTTTCCTAGGGGCCTGTGTGTGTTTGTTAAAAAAGAGTGGTACCGCCTGACATTAGGCCGAATCTCGGCAATAATTTTTGAAATTTATCCACAAAGTAAAAGAGCAGCAAATAAACTATTCTCAACTATTCATATATATGTATATATATATATATATATATATTTTTTTTTTTTTTTTAAAATGGACACTATAGGGAAAAAAATAATAATAAAAAAAAGAAGAAAAAGAAAAAGGACACTCAACGTGCTTTCTCTCTCCCCCTCTAGTATAAATAGGCAAAGCATCCGACCCCAAAGTTCAAACCATCCCCACGAGCTAGAAAGTAGAATCAAATTTGTTCACCTTAACTACACTTCACACCCACCATCAAGTCTCATATTATCAACTCTCCCAAGTCCAAGTACATATCTCTATTTAAGCTCCTTATCTTTCCAAACAAATCTCTCTTCACATCACACAACAAATAGTAGACAACACCAACACCAACAACAACAATGGTAGTCCTATCCAAACCAGCAATTGAACAGTACTCTTTTATTAGAAACTGCATACCCACCACCACATTTTATACTGGAATTCCCATAATAGACCTCTCAAAACCTGACTCCAAGAACCTCATAGTCAAGGCCTGTGAAGATTTTGGATTCTTCAAGGTCATCAATCATGGAGTCCCACTTGAGTTTATTACCAACTTGGAATCTGAAGCTATTAAATTCTTCTCCTTACCACTCTCAGAAAAAGAAAAGGCAGGGCCTCCTACTCCAATGGGGTATGGTAACAAGAGTATTGGACCCAACGGTGATATTGGTTGGGTCGAATACCTTCTTTTAACAACCAATCCAGATTCATGCTCTCACAAATTTCTCTCAGTTCTTGGAGAAAACCCAGAAATGTTCCGGTATGAAATTCACACACGAACAACCACAAGTTGAATTTGATTCACTTAGTTTAACCTTTTTCTTTTTGGTTAACTTGCATGTCTAGAACTCGACTTTTTTTTTTTTTCTATCAAACACCAAGTAATTATTACAGGGAAATAACATGTTTGGGTTTTATTGTTATTGCAGTTCTGCTTTGAATGACTATATATTAGCTGTGAAAGAGATGACCTGTGAGGTTCTTGAATTAATGGCTGATGGATTGAAGATTCCAACAAGTAATGTGTTCAGTAAGCTTTTGAAGGATGAAAAGAGTGACTCTGTTTTCAGGCTCAATCACTACCCTCCATGCCCAGACTTTCAGGCTTTGGAAGATAGCAATATGGTTGGATTTGGAGAGCACACTGACCCTCAAATCATATCTGTGCTGAGGTCCAACAACGCATCTGGCCTTCAAATTTCTCTGAGAAATGGGAATTGGATTTCAGTCCCACCTGATCAGGACTCATTCTTCTTTCTTGTGGGTGATTCTTTGCAGGTAAAGCTACAGTTCTAATAGCCCAAAACAGAGTTTAATTCTAATATCCAATTCCCTATTCCTATGGATTACATAGGAGTCTAATTATTTGTCAAACTCAACTTTGGCTTTTACAAGCTAGCGGGTTGTTCATGTTTTGTTTGATTGATTGATTTATTTTCATTTTGGGCTCTCTTTCTAAATATAGAAAACAGAGGTTTATAGTTTGTTAGTATTCTATTTGTGTCATCACTCATCACTCTCATAGTCACCCCCAATAATTTTTCATGTACCTAAGCTACTATTTGAACTATTTTGCCCTGTCCGTGTCCCATAAGAAAAAAAGAAAGAAAAAATATTTTTTACCCTATATTTATTTTTTTACTGACGTAAATCTTTTCGAATTTCTGATTATTCCTTCAATACGTGTACAACAAAAACTAATTATAAGAATAAATAGTTTTATCTAGTATGGGTTTTGCTTCGTTTATCTTATCTTTAACATTGAATTTTTGTTTAATGGGTTTTTTTTTTTTTTTTTTTTTTTTGGTTGGTTGGTGGATGTGTGCAGGTTATGACCAATGGAAGGTTCCAAAGTGTGAGGCACAGGGTTCTGACAAACAGCTTGAAATCAAGAGTTTCAATGATATATTTTGGTGGACCACCTTTGAGTGAGAAAATAACTCCATTACCTGCACTTATGAAAGGAGAAACGAGCTTGTACAAAGAGTTTACATGGCTTGAGTATAAAACATCAGCTTATAATACAAAATTGGCTGATAATAGGCTTGGGCACTTTGAGAGAATTGTAGCCTCGTAATGTTACATAAGTCTCACCCTTTTGGGAAAAAAAAAAAAATGCATGGTGGCTTAATAGTACTTAAAAATAGGTTTGAAATAGTCGACCGAATTACTCAAAAACCAAAAAAAAAAAGAGGGTAGTAGATCAAATTTCCAATAGATGGAATACTTTCACTTTGTATTTTCTTTGTTGCTTTGCTTGGTTTGCCTCCTGTTTCAGCTACAAACTTCTTGTAACCACCTTTCTTGTTAATAATACTGTAGTTTCTTTTTTATTATATTCCAAAACTGTTACAAGATTACCATCATTATCTACAATTGTAAAAATGGAATTTACTCAGTTCAGGTTACCTATGGGCAATGGAAATGTTAAGAACTCCTCCACAAGATATCAAAACCATGATTGAATGGCTAGCTAATTATATTTCCCTCAACTATATTATAATCATTTTATATTAATTTACTAATTAACCAATTTGTTATAAAAGGTTTATAATAATCTGATATTGCAATCAATGTGACATCACAAGCATCATTAATAAAAAATATATGTTATATTTAAAATTTGGCACAATAATTTATAAAAATGATATATAAAATTTGTAATATTTTTAACGTCACTGTCATATAATATCATGCACATGGACATGGACTTAAGCAGCATGTCCAAGATGTTCAATCCCTTTTAGGTTTTTTATTTCTATGAAGTGATAAAATTGAGTAAGAAGGTCTTGGTAGCAAATTATAAGTTTAAAACCTTAAGAAACAGAGATTACGTGTGCATTTGGCACTTGCTTAAAAACTCAGCTTATTTTTGCTACTATTTATGAATCTCTTTTGCACTTTTTGGTACTATTCATGGGTCCCATTTGTACTATTTTAGCTAACTTTTACCTTTATTTACAAAAGATCTTTCAAAGCAAAAAGTTTTCGCCAAAGAAAAGAAGCGAATCCTAAATAGCGGAATTTTAACAATCGATTTTTTGGCATACTTCTCTTGACCTAAACTCGATGATCACACAAAAGTTTTGAGATTGTTCTACGTTGTCTAGACCTAACATCCACACAAACCAGCAATTTAGACTTGTTCTGTATTCCAAATTGTTTATCCCACGAACAAAAACATTTCTCTGACAGTGTTACATGGTCTAGAGTGATGCAACACAACTTACAATCTAAGAACCTCACAATACTCTGCAAACACCATGAGAAATACAAATTTTGTTCATTATATGATGGGCTCCACTCATAGTGTTTATATATACATCACTCCATTAATATTGAGTGTGATAGTATGCATAGTGGGGTAGAGTAATTGTTCCAGACATTATTCTATAACTCCTGAATATTATCCTTGGTGAGGAATATAGAGGGACATGCCCACCCTCAATTTCTAACAAAAACAATTACTTTAAATATGCTTATATAAAAAGAATAAAATGACTCTTTCGAAATGGACTAGGGTCTCTTTTTCCTTCTCTCTCCTTAATAAATTACATTTACTTATTAATAAATAAATAAATAAATAAATAAATAATATATATATATATATATATATATATGTAAAGACCGACCATCCTTACAAATTTACAATATTTATTGATAAGACCTAGGAAGAAGTGGTTTTATCAACAAAAAAAAAAAATTATAAAAAAACCTAGGAAGTACGAAAATGAAAATTTTAAATAAAATAAAAATTGGTCAAAATTATGTCGATAGCAGGAGGTAGATAATTGTGTCGTGTGGGCTCTTCTGGGTCGGGACCAGTTTCCCCGAAACTGCATGCAACAAACCATGGCTTGCGCCATCCAGCTCGATATTAAACCGCGTGAAAGAATGTGAACTTCACACTACACATACATTGATATTGGTTGCTATCTCAGCCCATTGGCTAACAACAATACACTTAGGCAAGGAGCATGTGGTTCAAACATTGATCTTGGTTTTGATGCCAAGTGTTTTCCTAGTCATTTCCCTTTTGTTTCCTTCTCTCCCTCCCCCAAAAAGTACTATCTCCTTTGTCATTTTTTTTAGGAATATAATAAATCAAAAACATTTGTTTGCACATTTCAATATCCATACTTGATACACGTCACTCACAAAATGTGGACATCAAGCATTTACAATTTTTCAACTAATTTCCACACTTTCTTAATGGGTGTGTATATTGAGTGTAAGTATTGGAGTGTGAGACAATCATGGACCCATATGAAAAAATTGCCATTTGTATAAACTTCAATGGTATTGATTGGTGTGTTCTGTTTTAGAGTTTGAGAAATATCTCTACGTTTTTAAAACCTAAATTATATATTTTTAAGTACGAGGATATTTTACTTTAAAGTTTAAAATTTTGAATTTTTATCCACATGTTATATAGAGCTTTGATTCAAGTCATTCAGTTAAAGTACTTGATAATATGGTCATTAGATGATTTTTCTCCCACGATCTAGCATCACACACGATCCATATTGCATCCATTTTGGAAAGAGCTACGGAGCTTGTTGAGGAAATGGTAAATGGAGTAGTAGTAGTATACATTTATTATATTTCGGTAGTATTCGCTAATCAACCATCCATCAACAACAAATTTGGCTCTAATAGAAAATTCAAATTTCGCTCCATAGTGTTTGGTTGATAGAAATTTAAGGAGAGAATTCAAAATTCTTAGGAGTTCTCCTAAATTTTAAGGGTCCGTTTAGATACTGTTTAAAACTGAAAACTGAAATTGAAAGCGAAAAATACGTAGCAAAATAATTTTTAAATGTGTGAAGAGTACCGTGGGACCCATTTTTAATGAAAAAGTTGTTGAAAAGTGAAATTTGTAAGTCCATGAACAAGTACACAATGTACACCGATTGGCTGAAAAAAATGAGAAAAGTCAAACTTTGCGACTCTTTTGTTCATTGAATAAAGTGCATGAACAAGAATTGCAAGTCTCACAAACGTGAAAAAAAAAAAAAAAAAAAAAAAAAAAAAAAAAAAAGGGAAAACGCAGACGCAGACATGGGTTTTTAGCCCAATCCAAACATAACCTAAGTGTTATTTTGACTCCTAGTCATGAAAATTAGAAAATCATGGGATATCATAATTCTCACAATTTATGACATTCTAAATTCTCACCTAAAACTTAGGAATTTTGTTCTCCCACATATTGTACTTAAGCAAGAATCATTAAAATTGGGCATGGCAATTTGTATTTTTCTTTTTCTTTTTTTAAGGAATGATAGATATGTTAACATATATTTTTTTCCTCCAAAAAATGACTTAATATACATTTTTCTTATCTAGATAATTGTTTATTGGTATCAAATTGACTGATAATAGGGGTGTCCAAGGGTCAATTTGGGTTAGGTTTGAGTTCAACGTGCACCTGATTCGATCCCATTTGGTGGTAGAGAACCAAACTTGTTGTCAATCGATAAGGGGGGTTGAATTGGACAGATCTGATTCCCATTGCTTGCGGTCGAATTTGGGCAAAATCAGTAATAACAAAGAGGCGAGCAACGATTGAATCTCATCGGATCCAATGAGATCTTGCTAGATCGGTGAGAAATCGCCAAATTTGACTTGATTCTTTTAGGAATGGGTGCATCTCTATTGAATTTCATAAGATTTGAAGGTTTTCATGGTCAAATCAAGCCAAGGTGGATATTGGAGGATAAGACCCATCACTCAACCTGCTAACATCGGTTTTTGAAGGTAGAGACCCATTGTCGATTGTTGGAGTGGTGGGATCGGGCAGATTGGGTCCGGCTGGTTGGGTTGAGTGGGCAGGTGGCTTGGATAGCCTTACCTTATAGTATGTGTTTGTTTCTAAAAAAAATGGTAATTATTCCACATTGCTTAAAATAGTATGTTGTATGCAATATAACTTGCTCCACCCTCCTTTAAAAGTTATCATGGCTTTTAAGTGGAGTTTGTTGTATTGTTTGGTGTGAGAAACCTATTCCCTCTCCTTTTCATGTGAGTGTCTTTGTTTCTAAAAAATATAAATGGTTAATAGTAGAGTTTTGATTTAACTTTTTTCTTTTTAGAAGTGAGGTTTGTTTTAACTTGTGTATCCAATAGATATGTTACGATCAAGTGTATGACATGACTTAAGTGCAAGTTCAACCATGTGTATATAAGTTCTTAGGTACTCTTGCAATCTATTTTTCAAGGGTAAACTCTGCCTATGAGTTTGTATGAAGTTATTGGCTATGGTTTCAACCATGGTTGTTAAAATCGCAATCTGAATCGTAGAAGGTTATGGTTTCAACCATGGTTGTCAAAAACGCGATCTAGATCGTAGAATCGCACGATTCTACGATCCCACCTCACCAAAACATTTAGAATCGCACAAGGATCGTAAAAATGGTAGGATCGTGTAGGATTGTATATGATCGTAGGATCGTATGAGATCCTACCAATTCTACCAATCCTACAAAAATATCAGCTTTTGGTTTTTTTTTTTTTTTTTTAAGGGATAAATTTTTGGTTTTGATGAATCTTTAAGGGTTTTTTTTTTTTTTTTTTTTTTTTTTTTTTTTTTTTTCAATGTTGTGATGGTATGGCTTTTTATTTTTATTTTTTATAAAATTATGTTAACTTAAGCAAATATTTTCTAGTTTTTGGTTCACTTGAAATAAAAATGAAGGAATGCTTCATCATTTCTAAATGAAGAATTTATATTGGCTTTGCTACATTTTAAGCTATAATGTTGTTAGATTTTTTTGATCAATATACTAATTTGTGTTTTAATATTACTAAAATGTTTTTCTTATATATTATTTTATTAGTATGCTTATATTTGTATATTGATTGATTGATTTTTTGAACATGCTCTGTAATTGTTGCTAAGCGGTATAACTTGAATAGTTGAGTGTGAAATTGTATCTTGATCTCCTTTGCAGCTCTAATATACAAATATACAATGTCTTCATAGATGATAAAATTGTTAATGATGATTAGGACGGTGGTCATAAGAATCCTATAATGAGAATAATTAAATGTTCACTTCACCTTAATATTAATCTTACTTTTGGATGTCATATTTTAGTTAACTAGTTTCCATTTGATAACTTATTTTGGATTTTAAACTTGGAACTTGGAACTTAGAAATTGGAAAATATTTTTATATTGTTGATAAATATTTTGGTATTTGGTTGCTAATTAAACACTTATTGAACTTTTTAGATATATTAGTTAAAAACGTAAATATATTTGTTTCGTTAGTAGGCGTAGCGATGTAAGACATGCAAATTGTAGAAAAACATAATTTGTATCGCATACAAAACATATGCAGTGAGAAAATTAACGGATTTACTTCATTCGCAATTGATAACATGTACTATGTAAATTTCAGAATTTAAGAAGAAGAAAGTGTACCTTGGTGCGTTGAAATCTAAAACCAAATATTAGAAGTACTTGGGAACACTTTTAATCTTCACTCCAATTACACTTATGCCCAAGAAGTGTGGTCTCTCAATCAGTTTATACGTATGTGTTCAAGGGAGAATAAAAGAGTGGCTAACACTCATATACACACTATTTTCATACCTTTTAAAATTCTGCATGTTTCTCTCCTTATATATAACTGATTATCTAATTGAACTAGTCTTTTGGGTCATTCTAATTGAGTTTTAGTATGTGGCTTGGAGTGGGATCGGAAGGGACAAATAAGACACTAACTCCAATGGGTATTGGGCATTTTTATCAACTCTTGACAAGCCCAAAATTACCATTAATTGTATTTAATACCACTATATAAATATAATTACACTCTAGGCCTTATTAATAAATTATATCCCAAGACTTTATTATACATTCAACTCTTTCATTAAAATATTCATAGTAATACAAAATTATGAATGTTGATTTGTCACTTTGAAGATTATTACATTTTAATCCTTGAGTACCAGTTTAATCCTTTAAGTTATTCATCATATATTTATGAAATTCAATTTCATAAATATATACTTTAGTAACTTCTTACTAAAGTGGTTAGGCCTAACAATGAATAACCAAGCCCATTAAACTTATCTCAAGGGAATATTTTATATTTCTGTTAAGAGATTATGAATTCCATCTTAAAAATATATATATGTTCCTTCAATATTAAATGTGGCTACCCAACATACTGAAGTTTTGATTGTGACTTTAGATCTCACCCCCGATATATCAAAGTAACCTATACTTCATGATCAGATTCATTATTCTCTTAGGATTGAGAGTTCATGTGAATAGAAGTTATGAGATTTATTATTCATTTGTGATTGTTAGTAGAATAATAAATTTTATCGTGTCAGTCGATTCAATATGTCTTAACACTTAAAACATACGAACATATCAACTAGAAATCTCCACTTCCATGATCAAGACAAATCATCTTAGTTGATATGTTATAGTTTTCTGAGATGAAATGCCCAATTTTATCACGACTACTTAAATTTCGAGTTTACAAAGAACTTATGATTTATATCTTCTCGTGATCAAATTACATAAATCACAAATTATGCATCTCATGGACTATATGATAATGTCCAAATATTCATGTTACCATTATTTTAGATAATAATAAAACAATATTCTTAATCATAACATAATATCATACGTAATGTCATACATAGCATCGTACAATAGGATTTAAATGACACATATCCCAACACAAATTACATCATATAATGTAAATATTTTTTTTTTATGTGATTATTCAACATACAAAGTCATTATTAATGTGTTTTTTGCTTTAAATATGAAAATATATAGGATCTTACGATTTACAATCCGATCTTACGATCTACGATCCCGCCTACCTCTCACGATCCTACATAAGATCCCGATTTTGACAACTTTGGTTTCAACTCACAATTTTCACTTGACACGCTAATATTTTTTTTATTAATTTTCCCATGCATGTATATATGTTAATTTGTATGTATGTGAAACATGCTAAAATTGATCCCTTTTAATCGAATATGAGTAACCCAACAATCTACGGATTTCTAAAATCAATTCTCAGTACTTATCGGACACTAAGATTTTCTCAACAATTCAATTAGCCATGATTTTTATAAATAAAGAAAAGAAATAGAAAAAAAGAAAAACAGCCAGGAATTTAAACCCGCAAGAATCTTAAATTCTCATAAATTAAATTTAGGTCGACAAAACACTGATAAAATCATTCTAAATCATAATTATCTTTTGAATTTTTGGAAATCCTTCTTTGAACAAATGTTATAAAAATTGAATATAAATCCAAATAACTACAACCTCTATTATATTAAGAAAAAGTCTTCAATTGCTCAATTGCCCAATTTTCTCATTACCTAGTTGGGTTTAGATTGTGTTTGGGTCTGTTGGCTTATGTGGAGTCTAGTTTTTGGACCTGACTTAGAAGTTTTAGGGTTTTAAATGGTTTTTGTTGTTGTTATTGTGAGGCTTAGTTCATGGACCAATGGCTTGGGCCTATTGCCAGACCTGTTTTGGGATTATATGTATTTTTGCTTCAAAATCAGGGTTTAATGTATTGTAACCAAGAAGTCATCTTTGGACTATTCTCTCAAACATGGTGAAAATTGCTATAACTATGTGGATATGAACATATCATCGAACTACGTAAATTTTTTGTGTCATAATGCTGAATTTTCGAAATTGTGTTTTAAAATTTGAAAATTTAATATAGTTGATGTTTTTACTCCTTTACTAAATGGATATATATATATATATATATATATATATATATTTTTTCATGTTAATAATGCTAAACAGTGAACTATGAAGACGAAAAGTATGAACAAAATTGGTTTCTTCTTGCAAAAGATAAATGGATTGCGGTGGGATTGCTTTGCACAACTAAACAACAATATATGGTGAGCTGTGGAAATTTTAATCTAAACAACGAGAATTGCTGTGGTATTCGAAGAAACTGAGTCAAGGACGGTGGTGAGAGTACAGTCCTCGTGCAGTGGATGTATATTGCTTGCAGTTGCAGGAACAAGCATCCTAGATTCCTAGGATAGTGAGGAACCGACTTAAAATCAGAGATTATTTCTCTTTGGAAGAAAATTTTGCATACTTTTACTACTTTAGCGAACAAAAACGTGACATTTTATCTTTATGTCTTATAGGTGGTGTCAAATCGTGCACCGCATGCAGTGAGCAGAACGAGTTGACTGCAACACGAATCTCGGATTCTCTATCGGCATTTTCTTTTCTTTTTAAGGTGTGATTATCTTTTGTGATGAAATTGTGAGGTATTCTTTCGATATTTGAAATGGAAAGGTTAAAAAAAAAATGGCTAGTAATTTTGATCAAACATAGGGTTTGTTTGAAATCCGTAAATGCTAGTTGAAATAGTACAAAGAAAATTTATGAATAGCACTTCAAAAAATACAGTGAAACCTATGAATAATTGGCAAAAAATAAGCTAACCAAACAGACAATAGAGGCCGTTTTGGTTAGGCAATTTGGTAGCTTAAAAACACGTTTTTAAAATCCAAACAATAGTTGGGTACGATTACAAGTAGTATCTCTGGTCGTGTTGCTCTTAAAAAACTCAACTGATAAAACTCTATACCGTTTTATGTAATTTTCCCCTATAATTTTATACTTGCTACTTCCATCCATGCACTATTAGCCATTCAACGTACGTAATTGTATAGCGCCACGCGGATGCTTTTTTCGACAAAAAATTGAACATTGCAATTCTTATTTTTATTATGTTTAGTCACAGAACAGTAGGTTTTCACTATTGAACTCATTAGTTTCGTCATTCATAATCTTTCATAAGATTCATTTATACATTTTTCTACTCAACTACACATATATGACCTGTGACACCCGTGATAATTTTTTACGCGAACACGTCGAAATGTCAATCCTAAATTATAACCTTTATGAACTAAAAGATATATTTCTTACTTAAATCATCCACACTGTAAATATTAAAAAACAAAAGTGCCTAACCATACCGTTCAATAAAAAGATATATAACTAAATAACAAAGTCATATAAACTCTTCAAAATTAATCATAAACAAAAAATAACTCCTGATAAAACATACCTACTAGATAATATTTGAACTTCTAATACATAAATTCCCCAAAGTAATTGTGCGCTTGAAATCTCAATCATAGTACACTTGAAAGCAAGAATAATTGTCTAACGATCTCTTAAAACTAAGAGCTTGAGCAATTAATCTGAAAATTATCGAAATAGTATATAATGATTTGTATAGTCCAGTACGTCAAAGCCGCACACACCATTGAGTGAGGCGACGAATATAAGTAAGGTTAAATGGATATAAAGCATTATCAACAACAACAAAAAAAAAAGATTATCAAAGGTTATTCAAAAAGGAATAACACAATGAATCATGATAAGATTAATTAAGTTCAAGATATGGTTCATACTTCATAGAACTAAGTTCAAGATAAGTTCAAGATATGGTACATACTTCATAGAACCATGTCTTGTGTATTGGGCCTCACAAATACGAGCAATGTCCCCATGTATTGCCCTCACGGAGAGAGGGTCACATACAACTTTTTAGATCACAACCATTACTTCTTCGACAACATCACATATAAGAATAATGTGATTCGGATCACAATCCATATCTTGGCCAATGATAAAACATACCTACTAGATATTATTTGAACTTCTAATACATAAATTCCCAAAGTAATTGTGTGCTTGAAATCTCAATCATAGTACACTTGAAAGCAAGAATAATTGTCCAACGATCTCTTAAAACTAAGAGCTTGAGCAATTAATCTGAAAATTATCGAAATAGTAGATAAAGATTTGTATAGTCCAGTACGTCAAAAGCCGCACACACCATTGAGTGAGGCGACGAATATAAGTGAGGTTAAATGGATATAAAGCATTATCAACAACAACAAAAAGATTATCAAAGGTTATTCAAAAGGAATAACACAATGAATCATGATAAGAATTAAGTTCAAGATATGGTTCATACTTCATAGAACTAAGTTCAAGATATGGTTAATACTTCATAGAACTAAGTTCAAGATAAGTTCAAGATATGGTACATACTTCATAGAACCATGTCTTGTGTATTGGGCCTCAAAAATACGAGCAATGTCCCTATGTATTGCCCTCACGAGAGAGGGTCACATACAACTTTTTAGATCACAACCATAACTTCTTCTGACAACATCACATATAAGAATAATGTGATTGGATCACAATCCATATCTTGGCCAATGAGACGAGTACGACTTTCACAATTCATGGATATAAATCATAAGTACGATTATGCGTCAAGAAGGATAAACATATTTACATTATTATTACACAAGATAAAAAAATATGACAGGCCAATAATGATTCAAATACACAATTATAAAGTATAAGAACAAGTGACTCATTTTAAATTATAATGAAGTGAAGTGTATGCAATCTGCCAAGGCATGTACAACCATAGGAGAAACAAAACGTATCAAGGTACAACATCAGAAATTTAAAGTCTTTGCCAAAATATTATATTTCAAAGGATAAGCATAAAGGAAAAGAATAGATTATCAAAAAAAGAAGGAAAGGAATAATGCAAGATGTTACTTGTTTGGTGCTACTTAACCCAAGGGTACACAACCCCGCTAATTAACTAACTAACCAAAATCACTTGTAATAAGATTTGTCAAATGATCCTCAGAGTCTAAGACAAATAAGCATAATAGCATCAAATAATATGTTTAATTATACACCCACAACAACACTTTACATGAAAATATCTCCAATTCCAAAATCCCCAAATTGCTATTTTATCGATTAATGTGATAGGTGAGAAATTTACAATCGTCATTAAGATAATCTTGTCATTAACAAAGAGACAATATCGGATATTTATTATGCCCATTGATGACAACACGTAATGGATGGAGCAACGATCATAGAATGGTAGCCGAACTTCGGACAAAGATTTTGTAACGCACTAGCCGTTGAACATAAATACAACAATTCATTGCCCATTGATTAGGCACTCAACTATAAAGAGAAGGTAACATAAACTAAGGGACATACAAAAATACTCTCACGAAATCACTCTCCAGTTTGTTTCTCTCAAAATCTTTATCCCCTTACTAACTTAAGCATCGTAGGCGGTTTGGCTAATGCCACACTAGCGTGTTACTCTTCCACCCGGTTCATTTTGCGGGTTTTCCTCCAAAGAGATGACTAATTCACTTCCGACCGTCCATCCGCTATGATGAGGAGCTCAACTAAATTTTTGCATCATCAATTTGGCAATTAACACCGCAGTACCATCTGTGAGACGCTAATCATTCAAGTCATCTTTC